>CP125978.1:12585390-13185390 GCA_030063025.1 Avena longiglumis | reverse complement strand
GCCACGGCGTCTGATACTTCGCCCACGATGGTGGGACGAAAGACTGAGATTCGCCGTCTGGTCGAGGATGATGCGTCCCCAGCGGCGAAGAGAGCCTCTGATTCCTCGTCGACGGGAACCGAGGCTAAACACGACGACGCTGGTCGTGGGGCGGCGTCGAATCTTCCGAGGAGGAGGAATCGGAGGAGGACACCTCCTCCGACAGTATCCGCCGAAGCGCTTCCGGGTCAGCGAAGACACCAAGATGACGACGAGCGAAGAGGTCCCGCTGGTTTCTTCAGGCGGCAGAAGGGCGATCTTGCGGCGAAGACAGCGAAGAGAGGGCGGCGGCGACAAGCGGCAACGACCTCGGCCTAGATTAGGAATCGATAGTAATAGCGTATAGTAGGCCTTTTGTAATCGATCGTCCTGTAAGCAATGATCTTTTGAATGAATGAAAATCCGTTTCCCAAATATTGTTCCTCTTTGCTTCAATTTTGCCGATAACCGAAATAGGTCGATGCTTCAGAAGTCGATGACACTGTATCGGCTTTCAACATCTCGCCGCTGATCAAACAAGTCAAATCGCACAGAGCCGATGACTACCCATCGGCTTCTCCCCAAAAAACGTTGACAGGGTCAACCTTCGGTCGCATCCTTAGACACATTACAACGGCCACTTCTTGGTTTCAAATGATGACATGCGACCTTCCTCAACACGGGCGACCCAAATCTCCAATTTCCCATCGAAAAACGTGCCCCGCACAAACGACTAGTGATAAGCAAAGATGAAGATGACGAAGCTGAGATCGCCGAGGTGGACCTGTTTGTAACATGTGTGAACCTCTAGAGTCGATGACCGTGCATCGGCTATACAAATATATATATATATATGTATTTTTTTTTTTACTCGGCCGATTCTGAAAATCGGCCCCCACATCCCATCGTCTCACGTGCTCGAAACCAAGTTCTATTGTCCAACATCCCACATGCTTGGGAAATATTTCTTGAGATGTTGACCGTTGACCGCCACTGGGAACTTTACGCCATCCAACTGCTCGAGCATGTATGCGTTTCCTCTTAAAACTTGGTCAACCCTGTACGGACCGTGCCAACTTGGAGACCATTTACCATATGTCGCATCCTTAGTCCCCAAGGGCAACACAGCTTTCCATACCAGATCACCAATGTGGAACTCCTTTGGCTTCACTTTCTTGTTGTATGCACGAGCTACTTTGGCCTTGTTCTCTTTGATTTTCTCGAGTGACCATAGCCTGAGCTCGGTTAAATCCTCTACACTGTCACTCATCAGGGTTGCGTATTCTTCAGTCGTTAGATCGTCCTGAAAAGTGAAGCGTCTTGATCCAGCCGTAATTTCCCAAGGTAGGACGGCTTCTTGTCCATATACTAGATGGTAGGGTGAGGTTTTTATTGCTCCATGGCATGACATGCGATAAGCCCATAACGCCTCTGACAAGACCTCGTGCCAACGCCTTGGGTGCTCATCGAATTTTCTCTTGATCAGCTTGATGAGGCTCTGGTTGGACGCTTCAGCCTGCCCATTTGCTTGAGCATAGTATGGAGATGATCTAATCAGCTTGATCCCCATGTCCTCGCAGAATTTTCTAAACTCCTGAGAAATAAAGACCGAACCCCCATCGGTCGTGATAGTTTGGGGAATCCCAAATCTATGGATGACATGTTCTTTCACAAAATTGATAACATCCTTGAGTTCTCGACTTCATTGGGACAGCCTCCACCCATTTTGTGAAGTAGTCAGTGATAGCCAGAATCCACATGTGGCCTTTGCTTGATGGAGGATTGATTTTGCCGATCATATCCATGCCCCAACCTTGGAATGGCCAAGGCTTGATGATGGGGTTCATTCTTGTGGCACCATCTGGATTTGTCCAAACTTCTGACATGCTTGACACCCTTTGTAGTAGTTGAAAAAGTCCTCAAGCATGGTGGGCCAATAACACCCTGCTCGCCTACTCAACCATTTCATCTTATGAGCCGATTGGTGAGTTCCACAGGCGCCTGTGTACCTCGTGTAGGAGCTGATTGGCCTCGGGACCCCTGCATTTGAGCAATAGCCCTTCTAGAGTCTGTAAAACATGTCATCCCCAATAAGCACGTACTTCATGGCTTTGTACCTTATCTTTAGGTGCCCCGAGCGAATCTTTCAAGTAATTGAAGATATCGGCTCTCCGATCGTCGCTTCCGCGTACGACGTCGCCTCCTTCTACCACGTCCTTGTATCCTGAAGCCATCTGCAAGATTGTTCGCCTCGGTATTCTGCGATCGTGGGATCCAAGTGAAGTTTACGTCAGAATTGCGTCATCACCATGGCGGTGCAGCCATAATGGGAAGAGGACTCGCTCTCACTTGTAGTCCTCGTGAGCTGGGAAAGCACCAACTTGGAGTCTCCAAAATTTCCACTGCTTCCGGCCGAGGAGTAACTCCATCCCTTGCATATCTCGTGCTCGGCTACATTGTTGGTGCAAGAGGTAGACAATCGATGGAGAAGGAAAATGTTGCCCGGGCGACACGAGTAAAATGCCGATGCCGCAGCCATCGTCACAAACTGATCGAAAACATAGCCCATGCTCTTATGGCGGTTGCTATGTTAGTGTTGATCCTTTCAGCGATAAGATCGGCCGGCGTGTCCCTTAACCGCTTTCGCGGGTTGATACCGGATGTCAAACTCTGATAATGCAAACATCCATTTGCCCAGTCGGCCTTTTAACATCGGAGCCGACAGCATGTGCTTTATGACGTCTGATTTGCATATGATGATGATCTCTGCTGATAGCAAAATGTGGCGCAACTTGGTGCAGGTGAAAAACAGGCAGAGGCACAACTTGTCGATATCAGGGTACCTAGTCTCTGCGTCCAGCATCCTCCTGCTTATGTAAAAGACGACTCGCTCCAACCCATCATAAACTTGCACCACTACCGAGGCGATGGACGTGTCAGCTACTGACAAGTAAATGTAGAACGGCCTGTCAGGCTGAGGTGGAATTAATACTGGCGGCTTTGTCAGATATTCTTTGATCTCGTCAAAGGCTCGTTGTTGTTCTGCCCCCCAGCGGAATTCCTCGTCAGATTTGATTTTTACTAGTCCCATGAACGGCTCAATCCTTCCTGACAGATTGGAGATGAATCGTCTGACGAAGTTGATCTTGCCGATAAGGGACTGTAGTTCTTTCTTCGTGGTGGGTGGCTTCATTGTCCGTACTGCCTCCTGACTTTTCAGGCCGATCTCAATTCCGCGTTCATGGACCAAAAAACCCAAGAACTGACCGGCCGTCACCCCGAAAGCACACTTCTTTGGATTCATCCGTAGGCCGAATTTTCTTGTTCGGTCCAGGACGCTTTGCAGATCGTCCAAGTGTCCGTGCGCTGAAGCAGACTTGACCACCACGTCATCGATGTAGATTTCAACCAGTTTGCCGATCAGATCATGGAAAATATAATTCATGGCCCTTTGGTACGTGGTACGGCATTTTTCAGTCAAACGTCATGACTACATATTCAAATAACCCCACGGACCACAGGACTCAATGCGATCTTATGTATGTCTTCTTACGGAGCCATGAAGATCTGGTTGTACCCGGCATTGCCGTCCATGAAGCTCAAAATTTTATGACCAGCTGCTGCATTGATTAATGTTTCTGCCACCGGCATCGGATACTCATCCTTTGGGGTAGCTCTGTTGAGATCTCGAAAATCTATAGCAACACGCCATTGGCCACCCTTCTTCTCTACAGGTACGATGCTAGAAATCCACTCAGCATACCTGCATGGTCTGATCAACTTGGCCGTCAACATTTTCTCGGCCTCTTTTTTGAATTCTTCCAGAATTTCGGCCTTCATTTGTCGTGCTTTCATTAAACGGCGAAATCCTTTTTGAGCGAGGCGATGCTCGATGATGCTCTGTCCAACCAGCATCTCTGTGTAATCCCAGCGGCAATCTGGATATTGTTTCAACAGCTATCGCCGGGCCTCGCAGACTCGGATCTAACTTCTTGCTGATAAATGTTGGTCGTGGCTTATCCCCAGGACCAATGTCGATCTCTTCTAGCTCATCAGCGGATGTAAACCCATACCCTAGCTTTCCGTCACCTGTCAAATCGACGCTAAACACAGGGCAAACGGTAGGTGAGGACAACAAAAATAATTTGGGCCGATCGCTTGAATCGGCCCCCTTTTTGCTTGCATCAGTGAAGGACGGTTTACACCTTATTATTTTACAGTGGCAGAGCATCTCTCTGCTACGACTACATGAGCTGCTTGTCGTATGATCGCTGCTTTTTATTTTTTGTGGCGATCGCGAGGATCGGCCGTACCCTGATGATCGTGGGCTTTTCTACTCTGTCGGGCCTGGATAAGACCAGCCTCACCCCGTTTTTGTAGCTTCAATACGCCGCGTCTAGATTGATTCGAGATCGGCTCTTGGTCTTCGCTTCCCGGCGTTCATGCCAGCTATGGAGATCTCGATAGAATCTGCGTGGATGACCTCCACGTCGTCTCCATCCCATGGATCGCACTAGTGCATTGTGGACGGATGCAGCAATTAGCGTGAATCCAATCCCTTCCTAGCAAGACGGTGTAAGTGCTTTCTTTGTCTCGACGAAGAATGACGTGGTACGGTTTTCCTGCCCATCAAGTCCACGCTCAAGACGCCTTGCGTGCCGAAGACCGTTGAAGTCGCTCAACGTGGCGTTGGTTTTGATCAGATCTGCCATGGAGTGTCCCAAACGTCGTAGCATGGAGTATGGCATGATATTGATCGCGCTCGGTGTCCACCAACATCTTTGGACGGGTTGCCCATTGATGTAACCTCGCAGTACAGGGCTTTCGGATGTTTGTAACCTTTCTCACGTGGCTTCTCAAAGATAACGGCCGTGGGCGCGATCAAACCGCCACGGGTAGCTCATCGGTTCTTGGCGCGCAGAATTACGGAGTACGAACACCATGTTTGTGCCAGCCGATGTCTTTGCATCGGCTTTTACCAGTTTGGGGCGCCACTCTTTCCTGGTCGGGCGGTCTTCCGTTTCCAAAGTTTGCCTCACTTTGACGGCAGATCAGGCCGTGCTTTCTTTAAAGCGCGGAGATACTGCGCTTCAGCTTCCTCCAAGTTCTGCAGCACTGCTCTATGATTACGGGTGTGTACGAGTCCGTGGGCACCACCTTGGACGGTGATACTGTCTTGGCCTTGTCATCCTTTGGCTTCTCGAGGTCTTACTCGGCGGACTCCTTTGTGACACAGGCGGAAGAGGCCCTAGACGTTTGAATCGACCGCCTCGTGTCTTCCTTTTGCCGACCGCATTCCGGGCAGTTGTCGATTGTAGGCAATCGGCTCATCCCCGCGCCCCAGCAATACTTGAAGAAAGGACAATACCAATGCCTGTCTGCGCCTTCCTTCTCTTTCGACGGTCCCCTAGCAAGGTGCTCATATCTTTCGTCGTCTCTCGCGCCACGGCGACGTCAGTCCTCTTGGCGTTCATACTTGTTAAGGAGATCGTGGAATGTGGCTTACGATATCGCACTCTCCTCACTTGTTCCTCTGTTAAGTACCGCTTTGTCATTGTGGGCCGGTCGCATGGACTAGCCTCCTTTCTTTCCTTGCCCGAGCGACCACCGTCCTCCTTGTATGCGTGTCATGGTGGTACCTAGACCTGCCATATTAACGAACGAGCAGAAATCCAGCTTACGCCTCGCGGGCTTTCGAGTTCTACCATGTTGACGCCGGAAATGGGTTTGTGTCCACTTTCATGGCGAACTGCCCAAGGATCGACGGCCTTGTTCTATCGTCATTTGGATTTGGCGGAAGCTCTTTGCACTCGTTGGTGGTGTGAGTGAACGAATGATGCCACTTGCGGTATGGTCTCCGTTCATTTCTGGAGTAGGGATTTTGTGGCCTTCGGTAACCTCAAATGCTTCTCCTTGACAGATCGAATATCTGCTCAGCTTTGCTCACATCAAGTCGAACCCTTTCGCAGGCCCTTGCTGTTTCACCCATTTGCGAGCCACGGATCTGCCCCGAGCCCATTCAGCTCGGCCACCTCCACGGTCTGTGTAGGATCTTCTTCTTGCATCGACTAGGCCTATCGGACGTTTGAACTTGTCTTGGTACAACTCGGTGGCTGTTCATACATCGCTTCGGGCCATGTCGCTTAGTGAGTTGTACTCTACACCGAAAGCGGATCCTTGATGGTCTTTGAGAGACCCAACACCGCCAAATTCGGCGCTTCCTTCTCGCTTAAGCAGCGAGTAACATCGGTTCTTGGCCCTGGCTGGATGTACTCGGCTCGATTTCTCCGCTTCGCCGCTGCGCCAGTGCGCAATGCCGACCTCGGTAGCCTCCGAATGGTGCGGATGTGGAACTGCTCTTCCGTTGCTTCGGTATGAATTGAATCGGTGGTAGTGGTGTACCACCCAAAGGCTGGTCCTGTCGAGATTGCGCAAAAATCTTACGCATCGATCCGATGCGAAATCATGCCTAGTTGTGCGGTATCGGCTTATGTGCTCGATCGAGCTCGACCCTTGACCCGGCCAGAACCTTGAGAACTCGGGAGCTTATACTTGGGGGCGGAATTAGATCAAACTTCGTTGGGTACGGCTTTGAATAGCCGATTGTCCTTCTCTTGACCTGAAGCGAAGGTCCTCAGGATGGTACCGATTTGCTCCTTGTTTTGAGCTGTGGGGCTAGATTCTCATGACTTGCTCCGATGGCATACTTGGCTAGCCACGCTGTTTGTCGGCGTCCATCCCAGCCATCTGCTCGGAACCGCCACGCCCTCAAGATCCACCCCAAGAGCTCACATACGTAAACCCCTGCGGTTGCAATCTGTTTGTGCGTGTCGGGGCTATTGCGGTCGAACGTAGGCGCATATATATCCGTGTGGGATCTCCTTAGGTGGCTCAAACAGGAATTGGCAATCGCCTGGGTCGCCTCCAGCCTTGTAAGGTCTGATTACGTAGATATTAAACTAAACCTTGGCGAACAAGGCACAACTATAACAGATCGAATCGACTAAGTAAAGATCAAGCAAGGTGCTACCCTTGCACTTTGGGAAAAGGTGCAAGGGTAGCGAGATAGCTAGAGGTAGCATAACTTCGATAGTAATGAAAAGCACCGATGCTAGCCTCAAACAATCTATGATAATGGTATTACTCCATCAACAACGCTCAATGCAAAGTAAAACCAGGTAACGATAAGTAGATCCGCCTAGATCGCAAGATAGCAGCATGGCACTTACCCGAAAGAAACCCTAGAAACAAGGGTGGCGATCTTGTGAGATTGTGTTTGTTGTGAACGTGGTTGTCCTCTTCTTTCGATAACCCTAGGTACATATTTATAGTCCGGAGACTCTCTACTCTTTGGAATAACTCTACAACTCTATCTCTACCTAAACATAAACGGAACCTAAACAAACACGAAACCTACTATGATACAAGATACACGGGCAATTTAGCCCAAACCCACGCACTAGGCCGATCCAACAACACGTTGAATATATGTATCTTTCAAGCCCATCTTGATCACGGCCCATCTCCGTCTTTGGCCAAAATACGGTGATAACACCATCCAACTTTTTGTTCGGCCCTCATTTCGTTCGAGTTGTCGATTGCTTCGATCCGGTGGGCTAAAATAAGAAGAGAGAGTGATTAATATATATCTAGATCAGTTAATGAATAGAGGTAACACGAGACTTTATACATATATATATGTACCTCGCCGTATCCTGTCGAGGGGCCATCATTATTGTTGTTGTTATTTGTTTGCCCTTCGTCCATCTGGTCTTCCCCTTGGTACATTAGGTTTTCCTCTAGTCCATCACCGGATGGATTCAGATATGAGGATATCTCTTCCTCGAGCAAAATATCTTCGGCACCGGTAGTAATAAGAGGAATTTCACCTCTTATCATGCCCTAAAGAAAACCTTCACCGATGCGACCAGGATCTTCGGATAGATCCATGACTTAATTATCTATAACAAAAGGAGAGTTAAACAGGTTAGAAAAAACAATAATCCTAATAACTAAAACAATATAATCCTAATTATAATAATCCTAATATTATTTGTGCTAAAACAATAATCATAATAACTAAAACAAAAAAATAACCCTAATCCTAATCCTAATTCTAATCTTAATAAATAAAACAAAAAAGCACTAAAACAATAATACTAATCCTAATTCTAATATTTTAATTAAAACAATAATTCTAATACTAAAACAAAAAACCCTAATATAAAAAAAACTATAGAAAACTATAACATTTCCTAATATTAGTTATGGTAAAACCTTATATTATTTGTGGTAAAACAATAATCCTAATATTAATTGTGGTAAAACAATATAATCATAGCTAATAACTAAAACAAAAAAATAACCCTAGCTAATTATAATTAAAATAATAATTAAAAAAACCTAGCTAATTATAATTAAAACAATAATTAAAAAAATAACCCTAGCTAATTATAATTAAAATAACACTAGCTAACAATATTATCCTAATCCTAGCTAATTATAATTAAAACAATAATTAAAAAATAATATAAAACATATTTGTATTTAAAAAATACAAATAGAAAAGGAAAAACAGAACAAGAAAAAAAATTGGAAAAAAAACAGTAGCCCGACCCCAACCAGGCCGGCCCATCTCTCCCTCTCCCCTACCAGGCCAGCAGCCCAACACGGCCCACCTTGTCGGTCGTCCTTCCCCGTCCTCTGGCCAAGCGTCGGTGTGGCACGCGACGCCCTCGCCAGCCGTGTCCGTCGCTGATCCGCGCCGCCGCCGCCATGGAGAGCACGCCTCTCCCTCTCCCCTATCCTCTGCTTCCCCCCAGGCTCGCTCCCTCTCTCTCGTTTCCTTCCCTGGTCGAACCCTAACCGTCGCAGAGGCGCCATCGTTGCAGAGCGGTGGCGGCACGATGGAGCGGCACGTCCTGGAGAACCATCTCACCTGCGGAGCGGCGGCGGCACGACGGAGCACGTACGCACGGCGGAGCGGCGGCGGAATCGGACAGCACCTCCCCTGTCTTCGTCTGTGCTTCGTCGTCGACGAGAAATGCGAAGTGTTGGGGCGCAGCACCTCCGCTGGCGCCAGAATATAAAGGGACAGACCTTTAGTCCCGGGCTAAGCCACCGCCCGCGACTAAAGGGTCTTTAGTCGCGGGCTGTGGCTTAACCTTCGACTAAAGACCCCCCTTTAGTCGCGGGTTAAGCCTGACACAGGACTAAGGGTTTTTCGGTAACCGTTTGCTGCGCAGACACCCTTTAGTCCCTGGTCCAGCCACAACCCGCGACTAATTTTTTTTTGTAAATTTTCTTTTTTAATTCAAAACTAATATAAAAACTTTGAAAAATCATATCTTTTATTCTAATAATCCAAATAAAATAAATAATATGTCTATTATTATCAGAAAAATATAAAGAATTTTAATATAATATACATTTATCTGTTTGCATCATTTATAAATTATTTCATTCGTAAATTTTCTTTTTTTAATTCAAAACTAATATAAAACTTTGAAAAATCATATCTTTTATTGTAATAATCCAAAAAAAAAATATGTCTATTATTATCAAAAAAATATAAAGAATTTTAATATAATATCCATTTATCTGTTTGCATCATTTATAAATTATTTCATTTGTAAATTTTCTTTTTTTATTCAAATCAAATATAAAAACTTTGAAAAATCATATCTTTTATTGTAATAATCCAAATAAAACAAATAATATGTCTATTATTATCAGAAAAATATAAATAATTTTAATATAATATCCTTTTATCTGTTTGCATCATTTATAAATTATTTCATTTGTAAATTTTCTTTTTTAATTCAAAACTAATATAAAAACTTTGAAAAATCATATCTTTTATTGTAATAATCCAAATAAAACAAATAATATGTCTATTATTATCAGAAAAATATAAAGAATTTTATTGTAATATCCATTTATCTGTTTGCATTATTTATAAAGAATAATAATATGTATATGCCATGGATGGGCTGAGGATCCCCGGAGTGGCAGGTGACGATGACGATGATGATGACGATGACGAAGAAGACCCTGAAGCTGCGTACTATAGGACTAGGCATGATTATGACTAAAGGGGGCGGCTTTAGTCCTGAGTGTTAGCTAGTCCCGGTTTGTCCCGGTTTTTAATATTAATAAATGTCTTGAGTGTTACCTAATAAATAGAGGGAAGTGTCCCGGTTCATCTTTAGTCCCGGTTGGAGAAACCAACCGCGACTGAAGGGATTGCGGCAGACTGGGCCAGGCAACACTAATAATAGGGGTGAGTGTCGACATTATGTCGTGCGGCTTGTACCTTGTCCCGGATGGTGTCACCAACCGGGACTAAAGATGAACCTTTAGTCCCGGTTGGAGACACCAACCGGGACTAAACATGAGTCAGCACTAATAATAGGGGTGAGTGTCGATATTATGCCGAGTTGCTTGTACTATAAATAGGCATCCTTGTGAGTCCAGTCCTCCAGCCAGTTTGAGGCATCTCCAAGATGGTTTTCGAGAGCAGGGACACCACTACGGCCACTTTCAGGAAGATGCCGACGAGCCCGATCCTCCCATCTCCGAAAGGTCATAGAGGCACTCCTAATATGTAAAATTAGTTAGCTCCAGGCGTATTGATCTAGTTAGAGAAGTTACAAGCTGCAAGATGGTTTTGAGAGGGACACCACTCTGGCCGGTTCGGGAGATGCCGATGGAGCCTAGTCCTCCCAGATCTCGAAACCGGGTCATAGAGGCACTCCCTAATATGTGACATCACGCGTTTGGAGATCAGATCTTAATGGTAAGTATGAATCGGTACTAAAGGCACTCCTTTAGTCCCGGTCCAGCCACAAAACAGGACTAACACACTCAAGATTGTTTGCAGACAACACTATAAAAATGGACACATGCATGGAGCATCTTCACTCATAAAATGTTACAATTATTACATATCATTTCTTCGCGTGTGTTCCTTTCTGATCCCGTCGTATTCATGGAGCATCTTCATTCATTAACATGATGCTTGGGTCATCCTTCACCGCGAACGGCGGAATTTCATGAAACTTATCACAATCTTCTGACATGTCTGTCTTGTCCTCCACTCCCACGATGTTTCTTTTTCCTGAAAGAACTATGTGGCGCTTTAGCTCATTGTTTGATGTATTATTTTTCTTATTTTTTCTATTTCTAGGTTTGGTAGACATGTCCTTCACATAGAAAACCTGAGCCACATCATTGGCTAGGACGAATGGTTCGTCTAAGTACCCAAGATTGTTGAGATACAACGATGTCATTCCGTATTTCTTGTCTACCTCAACCCCTCCTCCTGTCAGCTTGACCCATTTGCACCGAAACAAGGGGACCTTAAAAGTAGGTCCATAGTCAAGTTCCCATATCTCCTCTATGTAACCATAATATGTGGTCTTTGACCCATTGTTGTCTGTTGCATCAAAGCGGACACCACTGTTTAGGTTGGTGCTCTTTTTATCTTGGGCTATCGTGTAAAATGTATACCCATTTATCTCGTACCCTTGGAAAGTCGATATAGTCGAAGATGGTGACCTAGACAACAAGTATAGCTGATCTCCAAGAGTGTTGTTTTTGATGAGATGTTGCAACCAACCAAAACTCTTCATGTGTTCATCGCTAATCCAAGAGTCATGCTTTCCAGGGTTGTTGGAGCGTAAGATTTTCTTGTGTTCCTCGATATATGGGGCTGCCAAGATAGAATTCTGTAGAACGGTGTAATGTGCTTCGGTGTAAGAATGTCCGTCTCTACATATTATTGATTTCCTTCCTAGAGTACCCTTTCCACTCAGGCTCCCCTCATACCGCGATTGAGGAAGACCAATCGGCTTAATGTCAGGAACAAAGTCAAAACAAAATTCAATGACCTCCTCTATTCCATAGCCCTTGGAGATGCTTCCTTCTGGCCTAGCACGGTTACGAACATATTTCTGTAAGGTTCCCATGAACCTCTCAAAGGGAAACATATTGTGTAGAAATACAGGACCGAGAATGAAAATCTCTTCGACTAGGTGAACCAGCAGGTGCGTCATAATATTGAAGAAGGATGGTGGAAACACCAACTCAAAACTGACAAGACATTGGACCACATCATTCTGTAACCGTGGTAGATCTTTAGGATTGATTATCCTCTGAGAGATTGCATTGAGAAATGCACATAGCTTCACAATGGGTACTCGAACATTATCTGGTAGAAGCCCCCTCAATACAATCGGAAGCATTTGCGTCATAATCACGTGGCAGTCATGAGACTTTAGGTTTTGAAACTTTTTTTCTGCCATATTTATTATCCCCTTTATATTCGACGAGAAGCCAGACGGGACCTTAATACTGCTTAGGCATTCAAAAAATATTTCCTTCTCTTTTTTGGTAAGAGCATAGCTGGCATGACCTTGAAACCATTCTGGATGCAGGCCATCTGGGTCTTTCATACGTTGATGGTCCTTTCGTGCTTCCGGTGTATCTTTTGTCTTCCCATACACGCCCAAGAAGCCTAGCAGGTTCACGCAAAGATTCTTCGTCACATGCATCACATCGATTGCAGAGCGGACCTCTAAGAATTTCCAATATGGTAGCTCCCAAAATATAGATTTCTTCTTCCACATGGGTGCGTGTCCTTCAGCGTCTTTCGGAACAGATTTTCCTCCAGGACCCTTTCCAAAGGTTACCAGTTGATCCAAATCTTTGACCATATCAAATATATCAGCACCAGTACGCTCCTTAGGCTTTGTCTGGTGACATGTCATACCGTTGAAATGCTTGCCTTTCTTTCTTAAGGGATGCTTGGCCAAAAGAAATCGAAGATGCTCATTGTATACATTCTTCTTACAATGTTCCAAATATATACTTTCAGTCTCATCTAAACAGTGTGTGCATGCATTGTATCCCTTGTTTGACTGTCCTGAAAGGTTACTAAGAGCAGGCCAATCATTGATTGTTACGAAAAGCAATGCTCGGAGGTTAAATTCTTCCATCTTGTGCTCTCCCACACGCGTATCCCGGGTTCGTGCCACAACTGTAAAAGTTCTTCCACTAATGGCCTTAGGTACACATCAATGTCGTTGCCGGGTTGCTTCGGACGTTGGATCAACACTGGCTCATAATGAACTTCCGCTTCATGCACAACCAAGGAGGAAGGTTATAGATGCATAGAGTCACGGGCCAGGTGCTGTGACTGGAGCTCCGCTCCCTAAAGGAATTTATGCCATCTGTACTTAGACCAAACCTTAAACTCCTTGCGTCATCTGCAAAGTCCGGGTACTTTCTATGATTTTTCTCCATTGCGACCCATCAACGGGGTGTCTCAACATCCCATCTAACTTACGTTCCTCTTTATGTCATCGCAACAACTTGGCGTGCTCTTTGTTTCTGAATAAGAGTTTCAACCGTGGTATTATAGGAGCATACCACATCACCTTCGCAGGAACCCTCTTCCGGGGGGGCTCGCCCTCAACATCACCAGGGTCATCTCGTCTAATCTTATACCGAAGTGAAGTGCATACCGGGCATGCATCTAAATTCTCATACTCCTCACCGCGTAGAGGATGCTCATTAGGGCATGCATGTATCTTCCGAACCTCTAAACCTAGAGTGCATAACCTTCTTTGCTTCAGACGCATCTTGGGCAATACGTTATCTTTTGGAAGCATATTCTTCATCATTTTCAGCAACTTTTCAAATGAGGAGTCAGGTATAGCACACTCAGCCTTCCATCGCAGCAATTCCAGTGTGCTGCCCAGCTTTTTCAGACCATTTTCGCAATTTGGGTACAACAACTTGTTGTGATCCTCTGGCATGTGATTGAACTTCTCCCTATCATTTTCAGTTTGACAATCTATTCGTGCATCGGCAATGGTCCGACCAAGATCATCAGCGGGTTCATCATGTGTCTCTTCTTCATCCTCCCCTTCAGCATCCCACATGGAATTATCTCCGTACTCAGGGAAACCATGATAGTTGTCATCCTCCTCCTCTTCTTCATTGTCTTCCATTATAACCCCTCTCTCTCCGTGCTTGGTCCAACAATTATAACTGGGCATGAATCCGGACTTCAACAGGTGGCTGTGAAGGGTTTTTGAGTCAGAGTAATCCTTCTAATTTCTACATCCATTACATGGACAGAATACAAAACCATTGTGCTTGTTTGCATCAGCAACACAGATGAATTCATGCACGCCATTAATGAACTCGCCAGAGCGTCGGTCAGTATCGTACATCCATTCCCGGACCATCTGCATTATAGTAAAAGTATATCAAAAACCATTACACAACATGATAAAATTATTACAAGTTATATAGAGAGCTTCTAGAGCATTAATTTTGAATTTTGAAAAATTTACATGCACCAATTTGTGAATTAGAGAAAACAATCAACATGATAAATGTGGAGTTTTTTATTATTGTTCTATCAGTGAAAACTTCATTCCATTCTAAGCTCTAAAACTCTAAAATTACACATTTTAATTTTCAGTAACTATGTGCCTAATCAAAATTTGTTACACATATATATCAAAATCCTTTTAGCTACTTCTAGAGCATGCATGCATTTGATCCATATCTCTATACTTCTAGAGCATTATAGAGCTAAAGTAGCAATAAGATATGAAAGAATGAAGTTCTAACCTTTTAAAGCTTTGGATTTAGGTGTTGCAAACTAAATCTTGACAAATCTTGAGAAAAAAAATGGCATGAACTCTCTTGCTTCTTTGAGAAAAATGGCCACCATATGCTTTAGGGTAGCTGGCCAGGGAGCTGTATATATAGTGATGGACAATTAGTCTCGGGTCGTGATACGACCCGGGACTAATAGTCCCCGAAAAGAGTTGTTGGCCCGCTCCAGCTTATTATTCCCGGGCCGTATTACGGACCGGGACTAATGCTCTGGTCCGGCCCGGGACTAGTGCTTATGTCCATTTCTAGCCGTTGGAGGCCTCACGGACCGGGACTAACTAGTCACACATTCGTGATGGGCCGGGACTGGTGACGTTGCTCTGATCGAACCGAAGGCTTGTTTTCCAGTAGTGATACTTCCTCCGACCCATATTAATTGACTCATGGTAATCTGAATTAATACCCAGTATTTTCCTTGCACCGATAAATAAAACACATTGAAAGATAAGTATGTACAGATAGAAACTGCCTTGACACCGGAGGTGATTTGGTCTAGCCTTCAAGAGAACTCTGTCCCTATCGCGTCGTTCAGCTCGCCGGTGGTGGATGGCCATGTGTCACCTGTCTACCGATCCGTTCCACATCAGGGACGCCATGGCTTGATGGTTGTTATGTTGTTGCCAGCACTATGCATTGTTGGATGTTGGAATGGCCAGGTGCCCCGCGACCACCACGGGTCTCAATCGGATTAGCACCAACCCCGATGTCCTTGCATCGGAACTATGCTTACGCAAGCGCCGGCACTTTGACGTCTGGTTCATAGATAAAGCTGAGTGTAATTGATATCTTTTTGGTCAAAAAATACAGTGTTGGAAAATGGTTTTAAATTTTTCTAAATGAAGAGAGCACTGGTACATGCTTGAAGGCTAAGAGTTTGTATAAATATTATCTTCTGTTTTTAGACCCTGCTGAGGATTTTGTATAAATATTGTGTGTTTGGATGTGCAACTTAGTGTGAAGATGCCAGAGTTAAGCTCTTATGGCACTCTCACTCCCTGTATCAAATAGATTAAATATTTGTATAGGCAGAATTTCTTAATTTTTTAGTATCTTAAAGAAGAATATGTATTAATGCGAGACAAGGATAAATTATGCTGGGTTTTGGATAAGGGTCACGATATAGCTCTTTTCTTTTCCCATTAATTAGTTTCATCTCTTTTTTTTACTACATGACATGATAGCGTGTCGATTTGGCTCCCAGGCTCACTCGAGCCCTTTATTTTGTAAAATAAAAAAATGTATTTTTTAAGTTTCAAAAAATTATAAATATATGTATATATGGGAATGCATATATATACTTGAAATGTGAAAATATAAATTCGAAATTTGTTGTATTCTATGTATGTGAATAGTGCAAATTTAAATCTTGTGAATAGTGCACAAAGAAGACAAATTTATAGTTCTACGTGTGTGAACAGTGCACCTTCCAATCTTGTCAGATTTTTTTCTTTTTGTGTATCCCATAATACAATGTATTTCAGATCGAGACTTTGCATGCTTGAAGTAATACACCATTACCTACATGTAGATATTTTTTTAAGATTTTTTTCAAAACTTGAAATGTTATTTCAAATGTCCAAAATAAAGGGCTCCGGTGAGCTCGGGCTCCAAAATCTTTTGTTCGCAATAGAAGCCCTTTTCCGTGGTTGTATCGACCAGATATAATCGACGGTGACCTTGATACAAACTTCAGTCATCAAGGTCATAGGCTCACCTGTGTGCGGCTGTATCCCAGTTCACACACTCAGTCATATGCACATCCGGTTACGATGATGCTTCCTGCAAGCACTACTCTCCCTATAAATTTGATCCACCCGAAGATCTAGCAGCAGCCTCCTTCTCATCAGTACACAATTCACAAACTACTTTATTGATTAGCGTAGTTAGCCTATAGGGAACTCATGGCTGCTGCGTATATCTCCTTATCCTTCTCCCCTGTTCAGCCACTGCACCATTTGGCTTCACGGGTGGCCGGAAATGGTGGTGGCAGGAGAGGAGGCCGTCCCAATGGTTCTTTCTGTCCGACGCCGGCGATACGCCTCGGGAGAAAGCCCGTGCCGCCCCGTGCGCTGTCCAGTAATTTCGACTTCCAGGTATGTACACAGCTCTCGTGATGCAACAATTAACATGCTTCTTGTTTAAGCTTATCTCTCTCTCTCACTCACTCACTCCCTCCCTCTCACATTCATAACATATTGTTACTTTTTTATCAAATAGTCCACCTTTGTTGATTAGCCCAACAAAGTAACAAATAATAGATATTATATTCATACTAAGCTAAAAAGTTACATCAAGATTTTTTGAAGTTATAGGATCTAGCTTCATCTCTCTCTAAATCTCTAAATCTCCATTTCCTAATACGCATATTTCCTTCTTGAGATAAGTTTGCATCTTATGTTTTGTCTTTGTCATTGGAACATCCTAGAATAACATTTACTCTAAAAAGACAGAATGTCACCCATTCATTAGTAAAAGGAACTTTGTCTATTGGAACATATGTACACAACCTTGTCTATATATGTAATTTTGGACGTTCATTTTTCTAAGATTTCATGTATACGATACGTATTAAAATTTTAAAATTATGTATAAGAGAATATTTTTAATATAAACATAATGATCGATAGTATTATCACTCGATCAATCTGATTATTTCATATATCTATAGTTTAAGTTACAAAAATTGGAATGAGTGTTTTTGGGACATCATCATTCATGAATGAAGGTAGTCTATGATAGATACCACATGTCTCTAAATTCATTGCTCTTTAGAAACTAATGTTCTCTTTGTGAATCACCAGGAGGGCCTAACCAGTGTACACGCGTTGTTGCATCAACACCCGAAGAGCAGCCGTGGGATGATGACTACTGTTGATCACCTCAAACGCCTCTGCATTGACCAGTACTTCCAATATGATATTAAAATTATTGTGGAATCATGTGTGGATTTCATCCATAGTGATGATCTGCTCGATGCAACCCTTTCTTTGAGGCTGATGAGAGAAGGAGGATTTGATATTTCAGCAGGTCAGTAAAATACATGTTGCTGTGTTGAGTGAGAAAATAAACATGTTTGGCAAGGTTTTTCCTATTTTGAAGCCATGTATATGGTGCCGGTGGTACAACAAACATAGAGTAGCAATTTCATTACAATTTACTCTCTCCCTAATGTACCACCTTAAAATGGTTTTCTATTTTCTATGATCTTCCTATAAACTATTATCCTCAACCTCACGGATAGCGTTCTTAAAAATTTACAAGCAGTAACGGTGATTTCAACCTTGCTCATAGAAATGACATTAGAGGGTTAATGAGTTTGCATGATTTGGCACACCTCAACATGGGAGAATCTTCACTCTACAAGGCAAAGGAGTTTTCAGGAAAACACCTTAGCTCTGCGATAAAGTACTTGGAGCCAAATCTTGCAAGATATGTGAAGCAGTCGGTCGACCACCCCTACCACATGAGCCTAATGCAGTACAAAGCGAGACACCACATGCGCTACCTCCAGAGCTTGCCCACTGAACACTTCAATCCAGAAGTTAGCACTTGCAGAGTTCGAGCTTAACAAGTTGTTTCATCATACGGAAATGCTAGAGGTTAACAGGTAACCTCATAATTGAGAGAACTCCTTCTAAAATTTGTTCTGCGAAGACAACCCTAAGTATAATTGACAAATTAATGCATATTAAGTAATGACTTAATTTGATTCCCCATATATGCATGTAGTTAAAGTGGCGTGATTCTAATATGAAAATTTATTTTGACACAGATGGTGGATGGATTTGGGATTGGCTCAAGAAATACCGGCTGCAAGGGACCAGATTATGAAATGGTACATGTGGCCCATGACTGTCCTCCAAGGGTTCTCCTTCTCTAGATATCGGATCGATATCACAAAGATCATCTCATTCGTCTACATTGTGGATGACATCTTTGATCTTGTAGCCACACATGAGGAGTTATCCATGTTCAGTGATTCGATCAAAATGTAAGAATGGATGTCCACATGAAAATATGATTCGCACATTTTAGGATCTAGCAAATATAATTCACAAATATTATTATCCACAATAAAACCAACTTGTATTAAACTCTTGTATGATACAATGTATTTTTTAATTGGGATCTTGCATTCTTGATTCACTACCAAACTACATGAAGTCATGCTACAAGGCTATTTACACCGTCACAAAGCGATATCGCAGATATGTCCACAAAAGAGCATGGAGTGAACCCTATTGATCATCTCAAAAAAGCTGTATGTATGCCTTTTGAAGTGATTGTTTAGCTATCCGTAATTTTTCCTTGCCATCTCGTTAAATTAATTGTTGGATATACTGCCATGCACTAGAAAAATTTATAAATAGTTAAGTGCAATCACAAAAGAATGTTGCAACTAACACTAGAAAAAATCGATCTTATTGATGTCATGTTTGTTTTTATGCAGTGGGCCACTTTGTTTGATGGATTCATGGTTGAGAAAAAATGGTTGTCTTCTAACTAGGTCCCTACATCAGAGGACTACCTAAGAAATGGGATCATCACCTCAGGAGCACCGCTTGTGTTTTTGCATCTATACTACATGCTAGGACATGATTTAACATATGACGACAGTGACCACATCCATCGTGTAATCTCATGCCCTGCAAAGATCATGAGGCTCTGGGATGATATGGGCAGTGCGAAGGTCAGAACATAACAAAAAAATTATACAAGAAGATTTCCTAGGAAGTGATTCAGTTAATACCTTGCTAAGTGTGCATCTTTGTAGACATAGACTGAAGTGTTATCTTACCACGAACCAACAACAATTTTTCACCCCATGCAGAACGAAGCGCAAGAAGGGCTCGATGGGTCGTACAAGGAGTTGTACTTGAGAGAGAACCCTCATGCGGATGCAGAGGAGCACATCCGCAAGATGATCGCAGGTGAGTGGGAGGAGCTTAACCGGGAGTGCCTCTCCAACATGAGACCAACATTGTCATGTAGCTTTGCCAATGCATTGCTCAACTCTGCGAGGATGGTCGGCGTCATGTACAGCTACGATGATGAGCAGAGGCTCCCCGTCCTTGAGGATTACACTAGGATGCTTCTCTTGTGAATCATGCATGGCATGGACAATATATTGTAGTAGTACATAAGTCCTACAAATGTAGAGTGAGTAACCTAAGGCTCTATTCTACTTCATCCAATTTAGTAATAAAAATGACATATTGGACAATGACTATAAAAATATAAATTTTTCCCCTATTTAGAATTGTAACATATTATAATGACCAAAAGAATTACTATGATCTGAAAATACTACTCAAGCCAAATCTATACATATGATTTTCATGTTCTTAAATTTAAATAAACAAAAGCGATGGTGATTATGAATTTTTTTTAAAAAGTTGGAAGGAGTAATACACAAGATCAAAGGTTTTCCTCAAGAAACCTTAATGCCAAAGATTTCCAACCGCGCATACTAGAAATGGAGTAATACTTAAAGTGTCGGATCCATTTATCATTTTATTTTCCAAAGCTCTTCTGATGGAAATTCGTCATAGCCAAGCAGTAAGTTCCCAGAAATGAATCAGCAGCCGCAAGATCCCACCTAAAAAATACATTGTATCATCCTAGGTGAATTGAAATGCATTTTTAGACTAGATAATTTTTTACTACCATGTTCCACTACCAAACTACATGATGTTAATCTTAATACTAGATAATTGTTTAAAAATGCAAAAAAAAAGAGCTTCATGTTGACGGTCTTATCATGTTCTATGAATAAAACTAGCAAAGTGGCCTTCGCAAATGCGAGGGCATCGCCTATTGAGTTTGTTAGCATACTAAATTTCTGGTATGATAGATACTGCAAGCACATGACCCTGGATCACTATATTTTATAATTGTGGACCTCACGACTCTGGACCACGATAATTTATAAGTTTGGCCCTGGAAAATTATAGGGCGTTGCCTTTAACGTATTGAATCTGTTAGTGAACCCAAATTTGTGGTATCATAGATACTGGAAGCACCTAACTATGGATCATAGGATTTTAGAGCTGGCAGAATTTTGTTTTTGATGAAATATGAGATGCGTTGGGAAACATTCTAAATCATTTTAATTTATGCATGGTTAGGAATTCTTACATTTTCAGAAACACCATATCACATATATTAGAACTTCGTCTACTTTGAGATGTACGTAGGGAAATTGAAAGACCTATGGTCCGCATACGGGTGAATTGACAGTCTTATCAAGTTCATGTTGCTCCATGAATAAAATCATATCATCCGCATACTGGTGAATTGAAAGACCTCCCTCAACAAGACGAGGAATAAGTCCTTTAACTTGACCATCTTCTTTTGCCCTAGCAATTCACATGTATCTATACACAAATACATCGAGATGTATGCAAATTTAGAAAATTCCACGACATCCTTCTCTCCATACGCAGGAGGTATTATATTTATAGAATGGACTCGGAGTACATGATATCAGAGCAGCCGAGGCAAAATTTGAAGCGTTGTGGCCGGAAGATGTTTTAGGTTCGTGAAGAAAATGAATCTTGATTTTTTTAGTACTATCTAGATTCACTTTAAAGTTAAATAAATCTACGTACTAAAATAAGTGTAAATACATTTGTTTTACAGAGCTAAAACATCTTATGATTTGAAGCCAATAGTACACTTAACTTGAGGATGGTCGGCGGTTTTGGCATGAGAGCGACGGCAGTGCGACCATGTGACGCATGTGTATGCTATAGGGGCGCAGGCAGGCCCGTTGCCGTAGGTGGTCAGAGTTGCTAACAGCGCCAGTCAGTCTTCTTTTGGCATATATGAACACTGTGATGAGCTATCACAGCGCCAGTCAATCAGTCAGAGTTGCTAACAGCGCCAGGTACATTGTATACGGACTAGCAGCTGTTCCACGCGTGTCCGCGACGGTGACTCGGGTTAATATTCCTGCCCCCTAGATACGGACATGTCGATATCTAGATGAAATTACCTCATATACTTTCCACACGCGTACACGTACTTACTTATACGCGGATTGGCATTTGTCTCCTATGTAAAACTGTCCACCATACATGCACACAACGTACGTACATACACTCACCGAACTTGATGGACACGTAAGTGCTTGTAAGATGACATGAAGAATTCCTTAGAACTACTACTATTCTTGTTTGCAAGGGAATTTCCTTCGAACTAATACCCCTCTGTCCAAAAAATGACTTGAATTTGTTTAGATTTGTATCTAGCTAGAAATGTTTTAGTGTATAGATACATAGGAATCTAAACAAATTTAAGTCACTTATTTTGGGATAAAGAAGGAAGTATAATATATCTTTTAACCTGCATATCTAGCTAGTGTTGGAATTTGTGTCTAAATAGGCCTAGCCCATTTATTATATGACAATAAATTCCTGAAATCCTAGAGGCCCATTCTCATTTATGTAAGGCAAGAGATGGGACAAATGTTTAGTCTCACGTTGCTAGTTGAGTGGAAGTTGGATCAGCTTATAAGGAGAGCTCTTCCACCCCTTGTAGGAGCTTGAGAAGAGAAGACATATACACGCGCGCTCCTCCTCCTCCTCGTTTGCCTCGCCACGCCTCGGCACGTGCACGCCGCGGGTTGCGAGAATCTCGCCGAGCCGAGCGTAGACTTTTAATACGAGTTAAATGAATACAAACTGAGTGGAGGCTGTCCGGTGGGCTGCCGTATGTTCGCTTCGACTTACGTCCATTCGTTTCATCTCCTGCGCCTTCCCCTCTGTGACTAAGAGAGAGGTCGCGCCTCCTCTCAAACACACTGCCGCACATCCTTTGCGTCTCCAGTTCTAGACCACTGCGCTACCTACTCTTCCCCATCCCGTCTTCCAGCGTGCACTGCGAGCTGGAACAGTAGCCTCCGAGACCCCGTTGCTTCGAGTCTTGTACGGGACAAGGGCGATAAGGTTTTTGGAAGCTCTATTAGCGCGACTACTGGCTTCATCATGGACTCCTTCACGGATAGCGATTGCGCCGACGTCTTCCCCAACCAGGACTTCTTCCCCGACATCAGCACCCTCTTCCACTACGACATGGCTGACGACGGTGTCAACGCGAACGCCGGCAGTTCCTCTGCTGCTGCTGTCGTGTATATTTTCTTTCTTAACCTTGTTCTGATCGCATCTCAAGTTCTACGCCTTGCAATATGCTTGATTATCTGCCTTAATATGTATTCGCTATTTCACTTTATTAGTATACTTTCTATTGTTCTAATCATGTTTTATATAGCGTTTATTATGGTCAATTCGCTTGGTAAATTGCTCTTTTACTCATCAATCCAAAAACCTTATTTCAGGCAATTTGCCCCAAGTGGGTTAGTTGCTTCTATGAAGCCACATGTGTTTTAACGTGTCAATTACAAACGATGGCGTGTGAAAGCAGTGCTCTAGTTTCAAACCATGAGCTGCTATAACGCCATCTATGGCGCACCTGAGTGAGATCTTAATCCTGCTCAGAAAGAGGCGTTCCAAAAACTTGATACCACTTTCATGGCTGCCTTGATCAGCATTCTTGGCGACAATATTGTCGATTCATATCTGTCGTTTAGCAATGGCAAGGATATGTAAGATGCGCTCGAGAGAAAATTTGGAGTCTCCGATGCTGGCAGTGAACTGTATGTCATGAAACAATTTTATGACTACAAGATGGTTGATGACCGCCCCATTATGGAGCAGGATCATGAGATACAGTCACTTGCCAGGGAGTTTGAGAACTTCATTTATGTATTACCGGACAAGTTTGTTGTCGGAGGCATTATTGCCAAACTTCCCGATCATGGAGAAATTTTGCTACTTATTTTAAGCACAAGAGACAAGAGTTCTCCGTGGCCGGATCTCATTGGGACTCTTGATGTCGAAGAGAAGGCGAGCAAAAGACACACGTGCTCGAGGTACCGAGGGAGGTTCTAATGCCAATCTGCAGTAGAAAAGGAACTTCCAGCCTCACAAGTTCAAGAACAAAGGCAAGTTTGATGGCAAAGAAAAGTTCAATGGAAAGAACAAGGTCTCACAGAGTCTACCAGCTTTAAGAAGAAGACTGATAAGAATAAAGGTGCTTGTCATGTGCGGTGATCCTGATCATTGGGCTCCTACTTGTCCCAACCACTTTGACAAGCGCCAGATGAAGGAAGCAAGACTGCTAATGTTGTCATGAGTGACGTTGAGATGAAAAATGTTGGGTATAGTATATTACCTACTTGGTGGATTGACACGGGCGCTAATGTACATGTCTGTTTTGATATTTCTATGTTTTCTTCATATCAGGTCAGAGGGACTCAAACCGTGCTGATGGGAAATGGCTCGCATGCTTCTGTTCATGGTGTTGGTACGGTCGATCTGTAGTTCACTTCGGGAAAGACCGTGCGCCTGAAGAACGTTCATCATGTTTCCTCAATAAATAAAAATCTTGTTAGCGGATCTCTTTTTTGTCGAGATGGCTACAAGATTATATTCGAGTCCAATAAATTTGTAATTTCTAAGTATGGAACCTTTGTTGGTAAAGGCTATGAGTACAGAGGCTTGTTCCGCTTATCTCTGTCAGACATTTGTAATAAATTTGTTAATCATATTTACACGAATTTTGAATCAAATGTCCGGCACTCTCGTCTTTGTCATATTAATTTTGGTTGTATGACGCGGCTAGCCAAAATGAACTTAATCCCTGATTTCACAACTGTTAATGGATCTAAGTGCGAAGTCTGCGTGCAAGCTAAACAACCTCACAAGTCACATACGACTGCAGAAGTGAGAAATTTAACACCACTAGAGCTCATACATTCTGATCTTTGTGAGATGAATGGTGTGTTGATAAAAGGTGAAAAAATATTTCATGAATTTGATCGATGACTCTACGAGATATTGTCATGTGTATCTTCTGAAATCAAAATATGAGGCTTTGAGTTTCTTCAAAAATCTATAAAGCTGAGGCAGAAAATCAACTTGATCGAAAGATTAAGAGGCTTAGTTCTGATCGTGGTGGAGAGTATTTTTCCAACGAGTTTGTTTTCTTTTGTGCAGAATATGGCATAATTCATGAGAGGATACCTCCCTACTCACCCCAGTCAAATGGAGTACCCGAAAGAAAGAACCGTACTCTAACAGATTTGGTTAACGCCATGTTAGACACATCGGATCTCTCAAAGGAATGGCGGGGGAGGCACTATTGACTGCGTGTCATGGACTAAACCGAGTTCCCATAAAGAACAGATAAATTACTCCATTCAAAGAATGGGAGAAGAAAAGATTAAAACTCTCTTACTTCCGTACTTGGGGTTGTTTGGCAAAGGTTAATATACCAATCCCCAAGAAGCGCAAGCTTGGACCAAAAACCATTTATTGTGTTTTTCTGGGCTATGCTTTCGATAGCATTGGTTATAGATTCTTGATAGTAATATCTGAAGTACCTGACATTCATGTCGGTACAATCATGGAGTCCACTGATACGTCGGAAACGTATCTATAATTTTTTATGTTCCATGCTTGTTTAGTATCTACTTTGCTTTGTTTTGTCTATACTTTGAGGTTTTTTATATGTTTTTCTGGACTAACCTATTAACAAGATGCCACGGTTCCAGTTGCCTATTTTCTTCTATTTTTGGTTGCAAAAAATGCAGAAAATCAATATTCTCGGAATTGGATGGATAAAAGCCAAAGTCAATATTTTACCGTGGGGAACACGGGCAGATTCTGAGGCGGAGGGAGCTACCGGGGCCACACCCTGGCTGGCTGGGCCCAGCCCGCGCCTGGGGGGTGCGGCCTCCCTGGCTGCCCCCCTACATCGCCTCTTCGCCTATAAATACCCGTTGAACCATCCGTTGAACCGTCCGACCTATCCCAACCGTGGAGAAGGAAACCCAAGGCCTGGAGGAAACCACAACAACCCCGGCAACCCCAGCCATTTCAACCGTGCACCATCCAAGTTCAACAACAACAATGTCGCCAACAACACCAACACTGCCCCGAGGACTGGAAGCAATGTTGTGCTTGTTGCAGCAAAGGACAAGTCACAGGTGACTTGCGTTTAATGTGGAACCAAGGGTCACTATTCCAATGAGTGCCCCAAGAAGATTAGCGCAACCCCCAATGCAAATGCCCCAGCTCAGCAGCAGCGTCGTGTTCATCCCGGAAGAAGGTTTGCCCCGGGGAACTCGCTCAACCGCAATGGCCGCCTCTTTCTCATGCATGCTGAAGAAGCCCAAGAAGCGCCAGATATCATGTTGGGTATGTTTTCTGTTAGCTCAGTACTTGCAAGAGTTTTGTTTGATTCGGGAGCATCACACTCGTTTGTTACCGAAGAATTTGCATGCACTAGTAAGATTCAACCAACAAAACTGAAGCATGTTATGATAGTTCAAATACCTGGTTCAACCACCAAAGCTAGACAAATTTGCAAGGTCGTGCCTATCCGAATCCATGGCATAGATTTTTATGCTAATCTAACGCTCTGTTTGGATGTACGGAATTAAACCGGAATCATGGAAATCAGAATTGGGGTCTCAGTTTCCGCCGTTTGGTTGCGCTATGAATTGGAGGCTAGAAACGGAGACGAATTCCGCGTCTCCTCACTCCGCGCGCAAGTTGACTGCTCGCGATTCCGACCTCTCCCGCTCCGAATTGGCTGGAAACGGGAGCCCCGCGTACCGCTTCACTGTGATAGAAAACAAAACGCCTCAACCCGACCCCTGCCAGTGACCCCCGACCACGAGCAAGCCGGCGGCGCTGGCGGCTCCAGTGAGCCCCCTGTCCCACTCTCCTTCCCCGTCCTCCTCTCCCATTACCGCCTTTCTCTCCCTCTCACGGTCCATGTATGTGTCCTGCATGCGCCCCCAACCCTAAATCGTACGGGCGGGATGGGAACCGTCGGCATCAGGGGAACAACGGCGGGAGCTCGAGTGACGGAGGCTACCTCTCCCTCTTCAAGGTGGCCACTCCCTGTCCCTCTTCTGAGCAAGCGAGAGATTCATCTCAGGAGCCCTGCGCTCAGATCAAGCGAGCGATTCATCTCCGTGTCAGGCAAGTGAGAAATTCCCCCACGCAGATCACACCGGTAGATGGTTCCCGGAGTAAGTAAGTTGACGAATTGGATGAACACCTTGTATCAGCACGTCTACCAGAGGTCACGTTGACGCTGCCGAAGTTGATGGTTATGCCATGGAGAAATCTCCATGGTGACCAAGCTCCTCATATGCAACACATACTAACATCTGACATGTAGTTCAACAAGAGCTTGTCCCCATAGACGGCACGGGAGTATATGAGGATCGTGGGTTCCCTTGATCCCTGCTAGATCACGGCGGTGAGCAAAGAGGCCATGGTAGTACAACTTGTTGACCGCTCTGAAGTTTCTGAATCTGACAGGAGCACGTACTGCAGCAAAGAAGTATCAAAAGATTTCAGCTACTGGATAATCTAGGATGTGTTTGGATGCACTGTCCACTTGTGTTATGTGTAAGAGGCATTAACTGACCACTCGTGCTATTTGTAAGACCAAATTATTTATCCACGTCGTAATCATTGTTGGTTATTAGAAACTATTTTGTGTCACGTGTGTTCTTGTAATATTATTTATATTATTTTAATGTTATTATGTCTAAATAATATATATATATATATATATATATATACATTCTAATATACACATGCTATTTTTCATACATTTACATAGGTTTCTACATCCAAACTCAACAACATGTCCAATTCCAAGATTTCTACATCCAAGCAGAATTGAAATTGGGTACCACCGACTGATTCAACAACAAATTCCAAGCACACCCAAACAACATAGTTCAAATGGAAGCCATTTTTCCGACAGATTTGGAATTCCCACTCATTTCAATTCTAAGCCCCAATTTTGTGCATCCAAACACAGCGTAATAGTACTTGGAACTAAAGGTTTGGAAGTAGTACTAGGAATGGATTGGATGTCGAAACATAAAGGATTAATCGACTGTCCCAAGAAAGCCATAACCATGACCAGTACAACCGGAATATCAGTGTAGCATGTATCCGAAACCTTGCCCCGTCAATTCAAGTGCAACAAGAGTATAGCCCAACCAACCATTGACCAAGTCGTCGAATAGTATGAATACCCGATGTATTTCCAGATGTTTTGCCCGGTATGCCCCCAGATCGGGATATCGAGTTTATCATTGAACTAATCCCTGGAACTGGACCCATAGCCCAGAGACCATATAGTATGAACCCATCAGAATTAGTGGAGCTGAAAAAACAACTGGATGCCATGCTGGAGATAGGATTGATCCAACCAAGTGCATCGCCATGAAGATCACCTGTTTTACTTGTGGACAATAAGGATGGAGGTAACCGTTTGTGTACGGATTATCGGAAGTTGAATGATGTCACCATCAAGAACAAGTACCCATTGCCAAAGATAGAAGACCTGCTTGACTAGTTGACCGGTGCCAAAGTGTTTTCTAAGATTGATCTTAGAACTGGTTATCATCAACTCAAGATTCACGCAGAGGATATTCCAAAGAATTCCTTTACCACGGATATGGATTATCACGAGTATCTTGTCATGTCTTTTGGATTAACCAATGCCCTTGCTTATTTCATGAACCTCATGAATAAGATTTTTATGGACTTCCTGGATAAGTTTGTCATTTTTTCATCGATGACATTCTTATATATTCCAAATCAGAAGAAGAACATGAGCTACACCTAAGGACCATCCTTGGAACCCTTAGGGAGCATCAGTTGTATGCCAGGTTTAGCAAATGTGAATTATGGTTACAGGAGGTAGGATTCCTCAGACATATTGTATCAGTCGAAAGAATTGCGGTTGACCTTGTGAAGGTGAAGGATGTTGAAGATTGGCAATCCCCAACCACTCAAACCCAAGTTCGTGCATTTCTCGGATTGGAGGGATATTACCGCAAGTTCGTAGAAGGATTATCGAGTATCGCAAGATCCATGAACCAATTGCTGAAGAAGGACAAGTTTGAATGGACGAACAAATGTGAAGCGAGTTTTCGAGAACTCAAGAGGAGATTGATTTCAGCCCCAATATTGATCATGCCGGATATTACAAAGCCCTTTGATGTATATTGTGATGCATCCAAGATCGATCTCAGATGTGTGTTGATGCAAGAAGGCAAAGTTATATTGTATCTATCCGGACAACTGAAGTAGCATGAGCAAAATTATCCTACTCATGATCTTGAACTAGCAGTCGTAGTTCTATCCCTGAAGACATGGAGGCATTACCTTATGGGAAACTGTTGTGAGATTTATTCGGATCACAAGAGCCTGAAGTATATATTCACTCAAAAGGAGTTGAATATGAGGTAGAGAATATGGATAGATCTAATCAAGGATTATGACCTAGACATACACTATCATCCCGGTAAAGGCAATGTGGTAGCAGATGCCCTGAGTAGATTGTCGTGTCGCTTGAATTCCATGATTTTGAAAGAGCAACCAAGCTTGCACAAAGAGATGGAAGATTTCATAATGGAATTAGTAAGTGAAGGATTTTTGCCTAGCATAGAACTTCAACCCACTTTGATCTGTCAAATCAAGGAGGCGTAGAAAGTAAATGCTAGTATAGAAGTAATCAAACGTTGCATCGGTACAAGAAAAGTACCTGGATTTACCGAGGATGAAGAAGGAGTTCTGTGGTATAAGGGCGTCTCTACGTGCAATGATTCAGATTTGAAGGAGGCCATTTTGAAAGAAGCTCATGATACTCTTTATTCTATCCACCCCGGAGGAACAAAGATGTATCAGGATCTGAAGGACCAATTTTGGTGGCATAAGATGAAGATAGAAATCGGAAGCTATATCTCCAAGTGTGATATTTGCCGAGAGTTAAGGCGGGACATCGAGACCAGCAGGTGTTGCAACCATTCTGATTCGAATGGAAATGGGACTCTGTTGGAATGGACTTTATCACGGATTGCCTACTTCTAGTAGGGTAAATGACTCCATTTAGGTCATAGTTGATAGATTGTCCAAAGTCACATTTCTTACCTGTCAAGACCACATACCAGAGCTTGAAACTAGCAGAGTTGTACATCGCTAGAATCGTCAGTTTGCATGGAGTCCCCAAGAACATCGTGTCAGATGGAGGAACTTAGTTTACCTCGAGATTTTGGAAGAAAGTCCAAGAAGGACTGGGAACAAGATTAGATTTTAGCACAGCTTATCAACCTCAGACAGATGGACAAACGGAGCGAGTAAATCAAATACTCGAAGATTGTTGTGAGCCTGTGTGCTAGAGTATGGATCTAAATGGGAAGACTGTATGCCTTTCATAGAATTTTCGTACAACAACTTCCAACTCGACATCCTTTCGTTGAAAATGGCCACATTTGAATTCATGTGTGGAAGGAAGTGTCGTACCCCTTTGAATTGGTCAGAAGTAGGAGAGAGTCAGATTTTTGGACCCGACATCCTACGAGATGCAGAAGAGAAATTTCACAAGATCCGTGAGCACATCAAGACCACCCAGTCAAGACAGAAGAGTTCTGCCGACAAGAGACGTCGAGACCTCGCTTTCAATATCGGAGATTTTATGTATCTCAAAGTGTCGCCTTTGAAGGGAATGCAACGCTTCCAACTCAAAGGAAAGTTCGCCCCCAGATATATCAGACCCTTCAAGATTTTGAATCATCAAGGAAAGTATCGTATCAATTGGAACTACCAGAGGAGATGTCAGCTGTGCATAATGTGTTCCATATATCGTTGCTTCGCAAATGCCTTGAAATCCTGGAGAAGACTAGGGTTTTCAAGAACATTGATCACCGCACCATAGAGATCAACGATGACCTGACGTATCCCGAAGTAACCATCCGTATTTTTGAGGAAGCTTTCAGGACTACCAGGACCCGAAGCATCAAGTTTCTCAAGATTCAGTGGAGTAACCACACTGAAGAAGAAGCTACCTAGGAAAGAGAAGATCACATCAAGACGGAGTTTCCCGATCTCTTTAAATCCTAATTTTCTCTTTCCTCTTTCTCAAATCTCGGGACAAGATTTTGTTTACGGAGGGAAGGTTTGTAACATCCCAAAAATATTGAACAATGATTATCGAATTCCAATCACTCAAATTTAGGGTTAACAAAAACTTTGTTAATTAAAATCATTATGAATGCATGTGTGTATGTGATGATTGTATGAATGCATGAATGGACTTGTGTGATTGTTCTAAATAACAAGGAATGGTTCAAAGATGAAAAATATCATCTAAATCATTTCCAAGCAGAATCAAATCAAGAGAAAATCAAAAACAAATCAAATAAGGCAAATGGTCATTTTTGCCAATCTTGCTCACTAGACCATTTTGAGTGTTTTTAGTCCAAGATTTCAAACAGAAACAATTCCAATTATTTTCACCCCTTGATAGACCAAGTAAAAGTGAACCCAATCCCAACTTTCAAACTCAGAGAAACATTTGGCAACTTGATTCAAATGACAACTCAAAATTGAATCTAGTTCATATGAGAAGATCACCCATTTCTCAAAAACCAACCAAACCAATGCACCTTGACAAAACCAACCAACCAGAGACTCCCTAGTATGTGAATAGTACACCCATCAAAATTCAAATCTCTTTCGGCCATTTCATCAAACACCTTGCAAACACAAAACACTATAGTGAGCAGTGTTCTGGCCAACCTTGTTCCCTCTCTAGCTCACATCATGCTATTAGTAGATCATCTAGCTCAATTAACTAGTTTTAGCTCACTGTGAGCTTGCCATTGCCATCAATGGTGAGCATGCCGAGCCTCACCTTGCCACCCCTTGGTCGACAGCAAGCTAGGAGTAGCACCAAGCCTAGCCACCTTGTCTGGGACATTGACCACCGTCCACCTCCACTCCCTGTCCAACGCCAACAATCAGCAAGCCACTAGACCACTCTAGAATCACCGCGCCCTATGCCTATGCGCCATGCCGAGAGCGCGCCAGAGCGCCGCACTCGACACGCACCCATAGACCGCGCGCCGCACTCGCCGCGTGCAAGCGTGATCACCACCGTCCCAGGAGACCGCCAGACAACCCCATTTGCCACCGCGCGACCCGTAGCCGCGGTGCGCCATTAAAACCCCCGTAGGACCCGCCCAGAGCACCACAGCGTTCTGACCATCTCGCACCGCCCCACGCCTCGTGACCATATCATTGAGCTTCGCCAGGGAGCACAGCACCGCCCCTACCGTCGCCCATGCAAGTAGCTCGTTGTGCCGACGACCACGACGAGCTCAGTCCGCGCCCTTCGGTCCCCTCGTGGCACTATAAAAGGAGGCCACCACCATTTGATTTGAGCACACCATCATGAAGGGTTTCGCAGCATAGTAAATCAAAAAAATTCTACGGATGCGAACGGGAAAGCCAGGATCTAATCTAGGAGATGCAAACAACGATAGGGATTAGATGAGATCTTCATACCCTTTAAGATTACGCCTGGTGAGCGTTAAATCGAGCGTGGGTGATGTAGTCGTACTCGCTTCTCCTCCTCGCGATCCGCTCCGATCTAACACCGCAAGTGGCGATGCCTCCGAGAGATGCACTGCGTCAACACCTCGGCGTCTCCTCCTTCCTCGGTCCAGCAAGTATGGTGGAGATGATGCGCCCAAAAACCACTACTAGAAAATCGCGTTGTTTTTGTGCATTGCATCATCATGACCGCATGCTCATGTCATCTTGCCACATTGCATTTGAGCATCGTCATGTCATCATGCATTTGTTTTTCTAAAACTATTTTCTAAAAGCCTAGTTTTGTTTTCTAAATATTCCCCGTCTTAATTTCAAATCAAAACTCCGGACTTTTCCGGGTCTTTTATTTGTCTAAAAACTATTTACAAAATCTATTTTTAAATTAAAATAAAAGTTTATATTATTTTTGGGAGGTAGCCAGCCAGGCCCGAAAGCCCGGCCAGCCACCTCCAAACCCGAATCCAAATATCTAGTCCTAATCCTACCTACCCCAGATCTCCCCAAACCCTTTTCTACCTAAACCTAGTCTACCCAGCCCCCTCCACCTCACTCCAGCCACTCACGGCTCGCCACATCCCCCTGGCCCAATCCCCCATCCAATCAAACCCTGCCACCTCACCCAGCTACCCCCTCCTCCCTTCTCTTTTCCCACCTGCCGCCGTCGGAACCACACCCCGCACCCTTCCCATGCGGTACACGCACACAGTTCTCGGCACGCCTGCGAGCAGGCCCCACCACACCCCGCCTCGCACCGAACCCCACCTGCCTCGCGATTTCTCCCCAACTCCCTTCTTCCCCGCTCGCTCCTCTCCCCTCTGCTCGTTCCCGCCGCCGCTCGCGGTACCCCCTCTCCCGAGCCAGCGCAGCCGCCGCCCCCACCTCGGACTGGCCTCGTTCTCGATCCTCCTCGCCAACCGCCGCAAGGCCCGACGCCTCTCGCCTCCCCCGCGCATCTGCAGTAGAGTTCCCGCCGCCAGCGCCTCTCTCCGGCGCCGCCCTCCTCCCGCGTCTGGCCGTTGCTACTCCGCCTCCCGCGAGCTCTGCGGCCGACCGCCTCCATCCCGCCGTGGTTCCGCCGCCTCCGGGCGCCAGGAGCCCCATGCGGTCCAAGGTCGTCGCCCGCTACCCGCGGCCACGTCCGCTGCCAGGGGCCCCTTCATGCGGCCTCTCCGCCGTAGGTACCGTCCCGAGCTCCTCCGGTTGTCGCTGGAGGCAGCGCGGCCTGCGCCTGCCCCCTCTCCCTGCCGCGCGCCTCACCTCACCTCCTCTTTGCTCCATCCGCCCCAGAGCCGCGCAGCTCTGGCTCTGCCTCGAGGGCCTCCGTCGCCAGGAGCGTGTCCGGTTGCGCCCTCGTCGTCTGGCCTCCTCAGGAACCGCAGGACCACGCTGCCGTTGCTCGCCGCGGTGCCGCTCCTCCCCGCCGCCTGGCCCCGCGCAACCTTCTCGTCGATCTCTGCACTTGTGTAGCCCGGCCTCCTCGACCTCCGTCTGCACCGCCGTCCCGTCTCTACACCGCGAGTAGCGTTGCCAACCCTCCTCTGTGCGCTGCCCGACCCGTGTGCAAGAGCTCCACGCTGCCTGCTTGGATGCGTTTTTGTTTCCATGAAGTGGTACTGCTATCACGTGATGCGGCAGCTCGGCAACAAAACCGTTTGTGTTTAGCCATGTTGATGGATGTTTGGACGCCCTCATCGGCTAACTTCGTTTCTGATGCCGACAAGATCTCCAACATGGATAAGATGACCGAACCCCGAAGACCGAAGTCGGCACGCCTAGTTCTTCCTCTCGGATCCGAGGACGCCGAGACCCCGGAGCGACAAGTACTCCTTCCCGGACGCCAAGTTCGCCGAGAACCCGGATGCCAAGGTCGCCGACCCGGTACGACAAGACCTCCTTCCCGCACCGATGCCGACGACGTCGCACGCCAATTTCTCCTTCCCGAACGCCAAGACCGACCCGATACGAGGACCCGACAAGATCTTCGTGACGACAAGATCGACATTAACCAGGGCGGATCCGATGTGCCCCCGACGCCAACCAAGTTTGTCTTCTCGGATGCGACAAGATCGACTTCCATTGTCTGAGACCGATCCCGCCGAGACCGAACCCCAGATCCGAACCTCGCTGTCCCCGTCGAACCCTAAGACCGACCCCTCGAACCCCTCCGAACCAAGACCTCCGACCATAATGTGTGACCCCTTTTCTCGAGCCCTATTTTATAAATGATATTACTTGTTGCATATAAAATTGTCATACTTGCATACATGTTGTGGGTTTGGGGGCATTAAGCCGATTCACCTTATAATTAAATATGGAGTCTATATGCGGGATATCTTTGTCTTATTCCGGACTCCATTTAAATTGGCAAAGCGAACCGAAGCCATGTTTTGTCTTGCTAATCCAACATTTAAATTTGCGGGGTAGATAAATAACTCGAACCTAATAATAAATGTCGGGACCCCGGTTTCCGTTTAATATTGCCTAATTGCATCGCATGCTTGCCATGTCATACATCATACATGCATCATGCCCGATCTTTTGCCGTAGTATTAAATAGTGCATCCGGTGTTTGTGCTAGTGTTTTGCTTCTTCACGGACTAGGCCGATGAGTTGATGTGAGCTTCGCCCCGTTCTTCGGATGAACCTTCGGCAATGTTTTCAGGCGAGCACCTCCCCCTTTTTCTACCTATCTTACTTTTATAGTATTTATTCCCTCCTATTGATCTATTGCTATCTGTGTTGCGGTGCTCTAGTTTTCGTACCCGTGATATCCCTTGCAGCCTTATATTGCCTTGGACACATCCTATTACCTGTTGTTTGGTAGATAGTTGGACCTGCGCGTCGTAGTCGCTTGCTCAAGTGCTGTTGCGTGTCGTCAAGTACCACAGTTGTTGGAGTATTGCCGCATGTTTAATGTTGGAGATGAAAAAGACTTTCATTATTGTTTAATAACTAAAATTGAAATAGGTAAATGCAGAGGCACAGGTGGGAAATAGATGTTATTTGGTTGTTAACCGTCCACTTGTGTCCCGTAGGACCCCGAGTTCTTGACACCTGTTCCGATATCGAGCGCGCTAACCACAGGTGGGGTGTATGGGCACCCCCATCGATTAGTACCTGATTTCAAAGTATTGTACCGGGGCCACAAGTAGTTTGGAGCTTTATTACTATTCTGTACTTATGCTTTCTTTGCTTTATTTACGATTGTCGAGGAGCACTGTACTGTTAGGACCGTGACACGTTTTTTGTATCGACAAGCCCACACACTTTGGGTTCCCGATGTTCTGACCGTCTACACAAACCCTGAGTCCGTCTCAGAGACCGGCCGACTTCGTTGCGGGTAGTTTAGTGGGGTGGCCCCCCGTGCTTGCTTTGGGTCTGGGAAACGTCGTGTTCGAAACCCCGTCGACATACCGTTGGGTGTATGTTTTGTGATCTTGTACCTACCTGATCTGACAACAAGGGTGTAGCTTCGTGTGGAAACTTTGGTGCACCCCTGCAGGGTTTAATCTTTTCGAGAAGCCGTGTCCGCGGTTATGGACGACTTGGAGCACAGGTCTCGATCATAGACAACTATAACTAAAGTTTACTGTTATAATTTGACTTGTATCCGATATGACTAGTAATCAGCTTCACTACAACGGAATGGCTAAATAAAAGTACCAACAACTGCTGGGTTTGGGGATATCTCATGCTAATCGTATCTGACTAGTAAGTGTTGCAACTTCTAGCGGAATGTTTAACTAAACTGCCTTGCTTATTATATCGGGATGACTCATGCCATCTTTATTTGACTAGTAATTGCCGTACTATAACGGAATGAATAAAACCCAGCGGTTTGAGTTCCTCGGTTGACTTACTCGTTTGGTCTCGAGAAACACCGGGATGGGTATGTTTGGTGGTAGTATCAGTTGGTTCGAATAGGTCTTCCTTACCCTCTCGATAGCCGCTAGTTTTGTCGAGTCTCTATAGGTTGTTTAGTGCATGCTACGCCGCTTGATCCACCTTACCTATGTGGCGAGGACCGGAATTCTAGCATCGCCGTGTCTTGGCCTCGATCTTGACCGCTCTCTCTTTTCCTTTGCCCTTTGTCGGCACCCTTTTGTTTAAGCAGTTTTGAGATCGGCGTCGTTAGCGGGTTACCCTTAAAACTTGGCACAGGGGGTTATGGGCCATTGGTTATTCTTGTGGCTCTTAGCTCAATTTGCATCTTGTCCGTACTCGGACTGTATCGTTCGGTGATTTGGATCTTTGTATTGTATATCTGTATTCTTGACTCTTTGAGTCATTTTGTATATATTTGTTTTGTGGGTTCCATCGAGGACTATTGTGTAATGATATTACTTGTTTCCCACCCGCACGCAAGTGCTGGTGAGCACCTTCAATCGTTTCTATCTTGGGTTTGGCGGGAAGCGCTGAAACTTGCATAGGGCCGATTCTGAGGGTGTTACAAGAGACGGATTGGATCTACAACGCGACGGCGCGGTGCAAGTGGTGGAGAGTTTCTGCAGCAGGGCTTCGCCTACGTGCAGTCGGGAGGGAGAGAGAGGAGGGCAGCAGGGAGGCTAGGGCTTAAGGAGGAGGTGTAGGGGGTGGTGCGCCCCCAGCCCTCTTTATATAGAGGGGTGGGCGACAACCCTAGCCCCTCCCCCAAGCCTAGGCCGGCGGCCAAGGATGGAAGAGTGGGGGGCAAGTTTCCCCCGTACTTCTAGAAGCTCCCCTAGGGTTTCCCCTTGGTTCGGCCGGCTGGGCCCTATGGGGCCTTGTGTACCTGGCCCAATGCGGCCAGTGCACTCCCTCATAGGCCCATGCCCCCTCCCGACAGGTGGGGCCACGTTGGTCCCCATCCGGAAGGTTCTAGAAGCTTCCGGTACAATACCGATTAACCCGAAACAATTCCGAACTCCAAAAACTGCATTGCCTTATATGAATCCTATTCTCCGGACCATTCCGGAACCTCTCGTGATGTCCCGGATCCCATCCGAGACTCCGAACAAAAACTCATAAACCAATTATCCAATCTATCCTAGCGTCGAGACACGTTAAGTGTGTGACCCTTCGGGTTCGAGAACATGCAGACATGATCTTCTATCAATAATCAGCGGTAAGTGCAGAAACCCATATTGACTCCCACACATTCATCGATGATCATATCGGATGAACCATGATGCCAGGATTCAATCAATCACATATATATATTCCCTTTGTCTCGCGATATTTTACTTGCCCGATATTTGATCGTCGGTACCGTCATACCTAGTTCAATCTCGTTCACAGCAAGTACTTTACTCGTTCCGTAATCCGATATTACTTTGTGATTAACTCCTTAACCACATGCTTGCAAGCGGTGTTGATATCGATTACTGAGTGGGCCCAAAGTATATCTCTCCGACTTGGGAGGGACAAATCCCATCTCAATACATACAACCCAACAGGTACTTTCCGATCACCTGAGAGACACCTTTATGATCACCCTCTCATAGGATGACGTTTGATGACCTCAAAGCTTTCTTCCAATACCAGGGAGTTGTATTATCTCATGGTCTAAGGAATACAATATTTGACATAAGAAAAGCTTCGCAAAGATGAACACGATGACACGATCTAATTGCTCCTCTTAGTTTGGGTCTGTCCATCATATCATTCTCCCAATGATATGATCTCATTATCAATTGACAACTCATGCCTATGGTTAGGAAACCTTAACCATCATTAATCAATGAGCTAGTCCATAGAGGCATACTAGGGACACGGTGTTGTTCATAAACCACACAAGTATTAAAGTTTCCGCTTAATACAATTCTAGCATGGAATATAAACTTTATCATGAACAAGAATTATAATAATAACATCTTTATTATTGCCTCTAGGGCATAATTCCAACAGTCTTCCACTTGCACTAGAGTCAATAATCTAGTTTACATTTGGCAACAATCTCACACCCATGGCACTAAGGTGCTGATCATGTTTTACACGTGGAAGAGGTTTAGTCAATGGATCTGCGACATTTAGATATGTATGTACCTTGATAATCTTCAGATCTCCATCTGCTATATAATCTCGGATTATATGAAACTTGCGGTTGATATGCTTGGTCTTTGGATGATATCTTGGTTCCTTAGCGAGTGCTATGGCGCCAGTGTTGTCACACAGTATCTCCAGTGGGTCCAATGCACTTGGAACCACACCAAGCTCAGTGATGAAGTTCCTGATCCAAACTCGTTCACTTGACGCTTCTGCAGCAGCCATGTATTCCGCTTCTACTGTAGATCCCGCGATCACGCTTTGCTTGCAGCTTCTCCGACTCACTCCTCCATTAAAAATATAAACGTATCACATGCGAGATTTAGAATCATCCTTGTCGATTTGAAACTAGCGGCGTAACCCTTTACGACGATGTTCATCACCTCCATAGACTAAGAACATTTCTTTAGTCCTATTTAGGTACTTTAGGATGTTCTTCACGGCTGTCCAGTGTTTCAGTCCTGGATCACTTTGGTATCTACTCGTCAAACTAAGATCATTGGACACATCCGGTCTAGTACACAACATGGCATACATGATAGAACCTATGGCCGAGGCATAAGGCACTTTGCTCATAGCTTCCCTATCATTTACCGTAGTGGACCGAGCCTTGCTCAATATCTTACCGACAACATAGGCCTTTGAACCTTTCTTTGCCTTATCCATTCTGAACCTTTTCAGAACTTTGTCTAGGTATGTACTCTGGCTTAAAGCTATCAGGCGTCTTTGTCTATCTCTATAGATTTTGATGCCCAATATATAAGCAGCTTCACCTAGGTCTTTCATTGAAAACCACTTGTTCAAATAACTCTTCACATCGTTAAGCATGTTAATGTCATTTCCAATAATCAATATGTCATCCACATATAGTAATAGAAATGTCACCAAGCTCCCACTCACTTTCTTGTAGATACAAGCTTCATAGCAATTTGGAACAAATCCAAAGCTCTTGATCACTTGATCAAAACGAAGGTTCCAACTCCGAGATGCTTGCTTTAGTCCATAAATGGAACGCTGAAGTTTTCATACTTTATCAGCATCCTTAGGATCGACAAAACCTTCGGGTTGCATCATATACAACTCTTCATCAATGTTGCCATTGAGGAAAGCAGTCTTGACATCCATCTTCCATATTTCATAATCATGAAACGCAGCAATTGCTAATAAAATCCGAATAGACTTAAACATCGCTACGGGAGAGAAAGTCTCATCGTAGTCAACACCTTGAACTTGTCGAAAACCTTTTGCGACAAGTCGTGCTTTATAGATGGTAACATTACCATCCGCGTCCGTTTTCTTCTTGAAGATCCATTTGCACTCAACGGCCTTTCGGTCGCTAGGAGGGTCCACCAAAGTCCATACTTGGTTTTCGCTCATGGATCCCAATTCGGATTTCATGGCTTCTAGCAATTTCTCAGTCCAGGCTCATCATCGCTTCCTCATAGTTCGTGGGTTCACCGTCTTCTACCAACAAGGCGGTCAAGCGAGGTTGCCGTACCACTCGGGAGGGCACGCGACCTTGTCGACCTCGACGTTCGATACCGACATCGTCTGAGCTTCATGATCCTTGTCATTAGTTTCCTCTATTGTTGGTGCGGTGACCTTTGGAACAATTTCAGGTGCTGCGCTACTCTCCAACTCAAGAGAAGGTTCAACAACCTCGTCTAGCTCTAATTTCCTCCCACTCAATTCTTTCGAGAGAAACTCCTTCTCAAGAAAGGAACCATTCTTTGTGACAAACACTTTACCTTCGGTTCTGTGATAGAAGGTATACCCAATAGTTTCCTTAGGGTATCCTATGAAGACGCATTTCTCCGCTTTGGGTTCGAGCTTGTCCGGCATCAATTTCTTGATGTAAGCTTCGCATCCCCAAACTTTAAGAAACGACAACTTAGGTTTAGCACCAAACCACAGTTCATACGGTGTCGTCTCAACGGATTTAGATGGTGCCCTATTTAAAGTGAATGCAGCGGTTTCTAATGCATAACCCCAAAATGATAACGGCAAATCAGTGAGAGACATCATCGATCGGACCATATCTAATAGGGTTCGATTCCGGCGTTCAGACACACCATTGCACTGTGGTGTTCCGGGTGGCGTGAGTTGCGAAACGATTCCGCTTGCTTTAAGATGCGTGAGAAAATCATAACTCAAATATTCACCTCCACGATCGGATCGTAGAAACTTAATTTTTCTGTTACGATGGTTCTCCACTTCATTCTGAAATTCCTTGAACTTTTCAAATGTTTTAGATTTATGTTTCATTAAATAGATATACCCATATCTACTTAAGTCATCGGTAAAAGTGAGAAAATAGCGATATCCACCACGCGTCGAAACACTCATCGGTCCGCATACATCGGTATGTATGATTTCCAACAAGTCCGTTGCTCGCTCCATCATACCGGAGAACGGGGTTTTGATCATCTTGCCCATGAGGCATGGTTCTCATGTGTAAAATGATTCAAAATCAAGAGACTCCAAAAGTCCATCAGAATGGAGTTTCTTCATGCGCTTTACACCAATATGACCTAGACGACAGTGCCACAAATAAGTAGTATTATCACTATCTACTTTGCATCTCTTAGCCTCAATGTTATGGATGTGTGTTTCATCCCTTTCGATATTCAAAGAAATAAACCATTCACAGCAGGTGCATGACCATAAAAGATGTGTTACTCATATAAATAGAACAACCATTATTCTCCGATTTAAATGAATAACCGTCTTGCAATAAACATGATCTAGAAATAATGTTCATGCTCAACGCAGGCACATAATAACACTTATTGAGGTTTAAAACTAATCCGATGGTAAAACTAAGGAGAGCGTCTTGTGGCCATCACATCAACTCTTGATCCGTTGCCAGCGCATCGTCACCTCATCCCTCGCAAGCCGCCATCTATTCCGTAGCTCTGTAAGAGTTACAAATATTATGGCCGAACGAATCAAATACCCGAGCACTAGCGAGGGCTAGTAAGGAAAACATCAATAACATGTATATCAAATATACCTTTGATGGTGCCATCCTTCTTGTCCGCTAAGTACTTTGGACAGTTGCGCTTCCAGTGACCCTTGTCCTTGCAATAGAAGCACTCAGTGTCCGGCTTGGGTCCAGACTTGAGCTTCTTCTCAGCAGGGGCAACGCGCTTGCCGCCGCCTTTCTTTAAGGGCTTCTTTGCACCCTTACCTTTCTTGAAGGTGGGGGGCTTGTTTACCATCAACACATGATTATCCTTTTTGATGTCCACCTCCGCAGCCTTCAGCTTTGCGAAGAGCTCGGTGATCGTATCAGTGGAACCAATCTGATTATGAGTCACTACAAAACTTTTGTAGCTGGGAGGGAGTGATTGTAGAATCCTGTCAATCTTGAGCTCCTCTGGAATCTTGCAGTCCAGTTGCTCAAGGCGTTGAGTGTAGCCCGACATCTTTATGGCGTGCTCACTAACGGAACTCCCTTCCTCCATCTTGCAGTTAAAGAATTTCTCAGAGATCTCATATCTCTCAGAACGGGCCTGAGTCTGAAACATAGTTTTCAGCTCCTCAAGAATCTCAAAGGGCCCGGGATAGTCTTCAAAACGATTTTGAAGGTCCGATTCCATAGCAAACAACATGGTGCTCTTAATCACACCATAATCATCTTTGCGCGACTGATAGACAGCTTTCTTATCAGCCGGCACATCTACAGCAGGGGCGTCACCTAGCGCATTTTCAAGGACATAGTCCTTTTGACCGCCAGAGAGAATGATTCTCAGATTGCGGAACCAGTTGGTGAAGTTAGACCCATTGTTTCTAAGCTTTTCCTTCTCAACAAAAACGTTGAAGTTGAAGTTGGACTTAGCCATTTGAGCTACAAGATTTGCAAGTACAAATTAGACTATGTTCATGATAACTAGTTCAACTTTTAATCAAATTACTAGATGAACTCCCACTAAATTCAACATCGCTCAAGTTGTTTAGTGAACATGATCCAAATTCACCACACATAATCCGATCTTCACGAGAAGAGATGTAGCTTCAATGGTGGACAACGAAGTGTCGATCATATCATTCATATGACTCATGCTTAACCTTTTGGTTCATGTGTTCCGAGGCCATGTCTGTACATGCTAGGCTTGTCAAGTCAAACCCAAGTATTTCCGCGTGTGCAAAAACTGGCTTGCACCCGTTGTATGTGAACGTAGAGTCTATAGCACCCGATCATCATGTGATGCGTGACGGCATGATCTCCATCTTGTGCGTGTCGGCATGATCTCCATCACTCCACCATGATTGCCTCCACCACGAATAGCAACTACAACTATTGCTAACTACTTAGCGATCAAGTGAAACTATTACATGGCGTATAAGAAGTTGACACACATGTCATACACAATTATAAAGACAACCATATGGCTCCTACCGGTTGTGTACTCATCGACATGCAAGTCGTGAAACATTACAAAACATGATCATCGCATACAATATACACATCACATCTTGGCCATACCATATCACAGAAAACACTCCCTGCAAAAACAAGTTAGACGCCTCTACTTTGTTGTTGCATGTTTTACGTGGCTTATGGGAGTAGCAAGCTAAGAACGATTCTTACCTACGGAAATCCACAACTGTGATATTATGGTTGCCAAACTCCGGTGTAAATCCCATGACAACTATAGTGAGAGAAACTGGCATCCACCAGCTGCATGTGTGGAACAAGCCACACGTCAAGTGCGGAGCCGGTCTCGCGAACGACGTCGCGTAAGGTTGGCCTGGACCGCTTCAATCTCACTATCCCGCGTCATAAGAAGAACACAAACAAAAGGCTTGCAACATAAAACATCAACGCCCGCAACAACCATGTTGCGTTCTACTCGTGAAACACATCTACGCACAGATCTAGCTCTGATACCACTGAAGGGTTTTGCAGCATAGTAAATCAAAAAAGTTCTACGGATGCGAACGGGAAAGCCAGGATCTAATCTAGGAGATGCAAACAACGAGAGGGATTAGATAAGATCTTCATACCCTTGAAGATTCGCACAGCGGAACAACGTGGGTGATGTAGTCGTACTCGCTTCTCCTCCTCGCGATCCGCTCCGATCTAACACCGCAAGTGGCGATGCCTCCGAGAGATGCACACGTGTGGCACCTCGACGTATCCTCCTTCCTCGGCCAGCACGTATGGTGGAGAGACGGATTGGATCTACAACACGATGGCGCGGTGCAAGTGGTGGAGAGTTTCTGCAGCAGGGCTTCGCCTACGTGCAGTCGGGAGGGAGAGAGAGAGGAGGGCAGCAGGGAGGCTAGGGTTTGAGGAGGAGGTGTAGGGGGGTGGTGCGCCCCCAGCCCTCTTTATATATAGGGGTGGGCGGCAACCCTAGCCCCTCCCCCAAGCCTAGGCCGGCGGCCAAGGAGGGAAGAGTGGGGGGCAAGTTTCCCCCCTCCTTCTAGAAGCTCCCCTAGGGTTTCCCCTTGGTTCGGCCGGCTGGGCCCTATGGGGCCTTGTGCCCCTGGACCAATGCGGCTAGGGCACTCCCTCATAGGACCATGCCCCCTCCCGGCAGGTGGGGCCACGTTGGTCCCTCTCCGGAAGGTTCTAGAAGCTTCCGGTACAATACCGATTAACCCGAAACAATTCCGAACTCCAAAAACTGCATTGCCTTATATGAATCTTATTCTCTGGACCATTCAGGAACCTCTCGTGATGTCCTGGATCCCATTCGAGACTCCGAACAAAAACTCATAAACCAATTATCCAATCTATCCTAGCGTCGAGACACGTTAAGTGTGTGACCCTTCCGGTTCGAGAACATGCAGACATGATCTTCTATCAATAATCAACAACGGGGTCTGGAAACCCATATTGACTCCCACACATTCATCGATGATCATATCGGATGAACCACGATGCCAGGATTCAATCAATCCCATATATATATATTCCCTTTGTCTCGGGATATTTTACTTGCCCGAGATTTGATCGTCGGTACCGTCATACCTAGTTCAATCTCGTTCACAGCAAGTACTTTACTTGTTCCGTAATCCGATATCACTTTGTGATTAACTCCTTAACCACATGCTTGCAAGCGGTGTTGATATCGATTACCGAGTGGGCCCGAAGTATATCTCTCCGACTTGGGAGGGACAAATCCCATCTCAATACATACAACCCAACAGGTACTTTCCGATCACCTGAGAGACACCTTTATGATCACCCTCTCATAGGATGACGTTTAATGACCTCAAAGCTTTCTTCCGGTACCAGGGAGTTGTATTATCTCATGGTCTAAGGAATACAATATTTGACATAATAAAAGCTTCGCAAAGATGAACACGATGACACGATCTAATTGCTCCGCTTAGTTTGGGTCTGTCCATCATATCATTCTCCCAATGATATGATCTCATTATCAATTGACAAGTCATGTCTATGGTTAGGAAACCTTAACCATCATTAATCAATGAGCTAGTCCATAGAGGCATACTAGGGACACGGTGTTGTTCATAAACCACACAAATATTAAAGTTTCCGCTTAATACAATTCTAGCATGGAATATAAACTTTATCATGAACAAGAATTATAATAATAACATCTTTATTATTGCCTCTAGGGCATAATTCCAACACATCACACTCCTATCTCTCTCTCAGAACCACCCCCACTCATTCTCGAAGCAAGGATAGTAGCAGGTTGCCGGAATTTGGTCGTAGTCTTCCACGGAGGAGGAAGAAAGGAGCTAGCGTTTGGAGCCGCCCAGAGAATCCGCGGTACCGAGGTTCGCCGTCGACTTCGTCGTTCGCCCCCGTCGCCGACCCTCTCCTGAGCCCCGGTGAGCCCCCATAGACCCCCACTGGCTGCGCTAGGGTTCTGTCTCGCCGGCGTTGCCCGACGTGAACGATGAACCAAAACCGTTAGATTAGATGTTGATCGTGCGGTCCACACCACCCTGTACCGCTTCAGACCCCCTGTCTCGCTGACTGGTGGGGACAACCACTTAAACTCACCCGCGTGTGCGCTGTGCACCGTGGGCCGGCCCATTTTCATTCCTGCGTGACCCAGTAGTTTGAATTTAGGTTTTTCCATTTAGTTTCAAACTTAGTTCTGTACCTAGATACAAAAATCAACCCAGGTCGATTCACTAAACCAAATTGCATGAAACCAATTTTGTTAGGAAGGTACTAGAATTCTTAATCCAAGCCCGGTGGATTCAAATCAATTGGAAGTGTATATCACCTATGGTAAAAATAACAATGCAGAAACTTTTCTGCATTCAAACATTTTTCAAAATTCAACCACAAAAGCTTTTGAGTTGATTCCAACTCTCAAAAATCACAATTAACAAGACCTTTCTGAATATATAAAAATATCTAGGTTTACTTGCAGAAATAATGGTAAAGCAATAAAAGAATGCCTCATAGGCAATTCTAGTCACTTTAATTAATTAAAATAAAAAGGTTAAACCTTATTAAATTATGACACAACTTTAAATCACATTACCATGTACTGGAATATGTTGTGATGACATGTGTCAACATGATCCCCTATTTTAGTTGGAGAATATTAAATCTTAAGGAGTTTTTATTGATTAGAAAATAATTTTCTAAAATAAAATAATCCAAACCTTGCCTTAATGTTTGTGATGATGCTAGATCATTTAGTGTGAAATTTTGTGTGATAAATAGAACTAGTTAAGTATTGTTTGGTGATTGTGTACCTCGTATTTATTTATTGACGATAGTACCGACCAAGGATACGAGGAGCAAGGAGGATAATACGAGGAAGAAGCCGAGGAGAACTTCAACCACTGCTCTGCACAAGGAAAGCTATTAACTGAGCAAGCTATCCTAGCAAGCTTATACTTGCAATTATGCAAGCTAAAACTTGCAAGTTACCCTACTTGCAAGCCTACACCACTTGATAGCCAATCCTAGTTTTAACTGCAAGCTTAGTTATTTTATTTCTTTATCAAAGCTCCGTAGTTTGGTTTACTTGGTAAATTCTAGATTTAGAAAGATTATTAAAGGTCGCATAAAGAGCATAAAACTTGGCCTAAGTTAGATAAATCTTGATGTCATCCTGAGGCATGAGATTGAACTTAGATAAGATACACATGATTACCACCCTTAGTAGTGTTTACGCCCACCTGTAGATGCTAGTTCTAAGCATAAAACTTGATCACTTTAGATGGGAATACTTGGTGAAAATGGTTATGGAAACCTTAGAATGATGAGTCATTCTACTAAAATGTTTTGACATGTGTTCTTGAACACCAGATGATTTTTGATGATTAAAATGTTGAGGCATGAGCCTTAGCCCTTTATAAAACTGATGGTTGTCTGGATGCGATACCATTCCAATTTTACCGTACAACCGCAATACCTGAAATTTGGGTAGGGCTTGCCTGTAAGTTTATATACCTTAGTATGGGTTCCCTTGCGGCCAAGGTTTGAGCTGAGGATACCTTGTGAAGATTGTCCACCTATGCAGTTCCCAAGATGACAGTTGGTCATGGTTGGGAGGCCAAACCCATAGGAGAGGTGCCTATACTAGGGAGTGTAATTGAAAGGTTAGGATTGATTATCCGCATACTGAGTATGGTGAATTCAGGATTGTTCCTGACGGATGTATCGAATATTATGGTGAAAGTGTACCACCTCTATAGAGTGTCAAACTATTCGAATAGCCGCGTCCGCGGTTATGGATAGTTGGAGTGGCCATACTGTTCTGTCGTAAGATGTTTTCAAAAATGACTTATGAATTGAATCATGAATTTGACTTGACCACAACAAGGTTGTGTTATGAAAACTCAAGTTCCCACTTAGGTGTCATAAAACTTTCAACTAGCTTTCTTTGCTTCTGAACTCAGTAGAGATAAATCTGGCTTTTTGCAAAACAACCTAGAGCCTCGTACTTCCTACCTAAAAACCACTTCACTTGTTAGTATTAGTTTGCGAGTACTTAAAGAGTAGTCATGGCTTTATCCCTGGATATTCCCGTGGCCAGACTATGAAGAGGACTATCAGGAGGACGGATAGCAGGAAGGTTACGACAACTAGGATCATCTCCCATCGTCAGCATTGCCTGTGACCATGAAGATGGATCTTCGCCCATGCTACCGTTATCATTATGTTATTCCGCTGCTATGATTGTATTAAGACTGGATCATGAGATCCTTTATTCGTGTAAGACCATATGTATGGTTTGTAATGGATGATGTACTGTGATATCAAATCTGTTATGTCTCATAAAAATGGTAATCCTAGAATTGCGATGTATGGCATAACAAGCATCTGGGATTAAAAATCCGGGTGTTGACAGTAGCATTCCTAGTACTATATGTGGATGACATATTGTTGATTGGGAATGATATAGAACTTCTTAATAGTGTCAAGGATTATTTGAATATTAGTTTTCAATGAAGGATCTTGGCGAAGATGCTTACATATTAGGCATAAATATTTATAGAGATAGATCAAGACGCCTAATATCGCTTTCACAAATGTAGAGGTCCCAACCTTTAATAAGGTAGATATCCCTGTGTTTACAATGCTAGTCCCTGGATCAATAGCTAGCATCCACAGTTAAGATGTAATATCAAGAAACAAAGGTCATAATACAACTTTATAACCAGGAATAAAATAATTCATTACATCTTACATAGCTCATTTGGCTATCTCATTACAATGCAGCAGAATAACTATATAGCATGGAGTCCTTCATCTTCAAAGTGCCACTGGCAGACATGTTGGTTGTAGACTTGTAATCCTAATCAACACACTGCACTACATCAAACAAACCTGCAACATAATAAGTTGCAGCCACAAGGGTCAATACATTTGAATTGTATTGGCAAGTTTCACTACTATGTAGTAATAAGTGGATCCTATCAATACATTCATATTTGGCTAAGTAGGGTTTAGGCTCATTTGCAGAAAGCAATATAGTTTTATCCTATCTTTTCAAAATAGTTTTTATCTTTTGACAATCTTTCTGAACTCCTTGGAAATCTCCAAGTGCTTATAATCCCTTGTTTTCACCATCAAGTTTTACTTTGAGAAATTGGAATGTAGAGATCTTCCATAGCTTCAGGCCTTAGTTGCTCAGAGTTGTCTGTAACCTAGGACACGGCTAAGTACTTAGAATTTGATCTTCTTCAGAAGTTGCACACTTTACCCACATGACACAATCTCGTCTTGACGCCACCAGTGGCCGCTGGATAAGTACTCACCAAATGGAGTACCGGCAGATCGAGAATATGACAAAGTCTTTCCATAGAAGTCCTCTCAATACACAATGCTAGCTTGTCTACCAGGCACCAATGTAAGGATATATTTCCAATACACAATTCTAGTTAACTTGAAGATGCCAATGCAAGGGTCTTCCACTATGTATTTGACTAAGCCAGAGACCATTTAGCATGTGGCTGTACACGGAAGCCACTGTACGAGAAACATGTTCAATCTCTAAGTCCCTGGGTGGTTTTCTTCTAGTGCACATATAAAAAGATAGCCATATAAACATGGTTCCTTTTGTTGACACCTTGTCCAAAAATTGAGTATCCTCATTCCACCCAGGTGGTTCATTGATTACTTTTTTTATTATATAAAACATATATTTTTCCAACACTTTATATAATCATATCATGTATTCCATCCCAAATATATAGCAGGGCTAAGCATACTACAACTACAATGTTTTCACTAAGGAAGATATAAGGATATCCTAATAGGATATAGCATATCATACAAATATAGTAGTCCTATCATGCATACTACAAAAATCCACTAAGTGTAATGAAAATAATAGGACATGGATGATAGTGTCACTTGCCTTTTAAGTAGGGAATATTGGTTCACTCCTTGATCTTGCAAATATCACACTCTTCTAATTTCACTACAATTCAATCAAGCAAGCACATATTCAAACTAGCATTCAAACAATTTATCACATGAAACAATAAAATCAAGCAATACATGCAAACATGCAAAAGATTGTTTTATTTGGAAAAGTGGTTTCTAGTAGGCTCTAATCATTTTAAAGCTCCTATTGGTCATTTACAAAAGTGGTAAAACCATTTAAATTCAAGTTAGTGAAAAGGGCCATTTAAATCATTTTTATTTTGCTAGAATTGATTTAAATCAAAGTAATATTTTGTAGTTTTAGCCAAATATATTCTTTAAACACAAATGTTAGTGTTTGTGGTCAAAGTGTTTAATACTAATCCATTTGCAAAAGGTTTCATCTAAATTCCATTTTTAAATCAAAGCATTATTTTTATTTGCTAGAAATGCCTTTAACAAAGTAATAATTTACTAAGGTTCATCAAATATGTTTTCAAATCCCAAAACTTGGTGTTTAGGGTCAGAGAGTTTAAATCACATCATTTTCCAAAAGGTTTTACTTTAAAAGCATTTTTGAACCATAATCAATATTTTTATTTAGCTAGAAATGCTTTTATTCAAATATTTAATTCCTAAGTGTCACCAAATATACTTTTAAATCTACAAGTTGGTTTCTATGGTCAGTAGGTTCAAAACAATCCATTTACAAAAGATTTTACCCTAAAAACTTTTTTAGAATGAATTTTATACACAAAATAATCCTACACAAGTTTCTGCAAAAACAACTAATTTTCCAGAAGCAAATCATTAAACAAAGTACATGGTTGGAAAGTATTTGTTTTGCTGATTCCATTGATATAAAATTTGTAAAATTTGGATATGTGGATCAAAAGTTATGGATTTTATAAAATCAAACATCTAATAGAACATTTCTGTTTTTAAATTCGAAGTCAGTGCCACGCGTCTTAATCTTACTGGTCCATACCGCTTCGGGTGGATCGAGATGCGCAGGCCGTCAGATCTAACTTAATCGCACGGATCAGATTACTCGATAACGCTTCGTTATAAGATCTATCCTAACCACTGGATCTACATCTAACGGACGAGGTCGCTTTGGCCAAGAACTGGCGATGCTGGCGGCAGTGCACGGCGGCGGTGCTCTGTCGATAGTGGTCCGGCGATTCTAGGAAGGAAGGGGGAGGGCACAGGGCATTACCAGGTTCGCAAGGTCGTCGTGGTGCTCAAGGTCGTGGTAGGGAGGGCAGGGGCGCACGGGGTCCTTGGCAATTGCTCACCGGAGTTTGTGTTAGCGTCGGTGCTTGCTGTCGTCGTCGAAGGCGAGCCTACAGATCATGCGCGAGTGAATGGAGAGCATCAGGGAATGCGCAAGATGATGGATATCAAGATAGCTTGATCTAGAGTGCAAGGCACGCACGGGTTCGGACGCTAGGGCTCACCGGAATTGTGCTCACCGTCGGGTCCTCGCAGATGCTGACGAAGACGAGGCTACGAGGCACAAGAAAATAAACGGGAGGTGTCAGTGAACGCGCACGATAACGAGGGTTGCGGTAAAGTAAACCAGAGAGCGAGAGAGGTTCGGGGCTCACCGGGATTCGTCGACGAGCTTGTTGGAGCTATGGCGGCGCGGGTCCAATTCATGGCAGCCTGGGAGCTCTCTGATGCAGGGAAGAGAAATGGGGAGGAGACAGAGGGGTTTAAGATAGCATGGTCGAGGGGGCGGATTAATTGCGCAATCAAACGAATTCATGATGATTAAACGCGGCAGTAAACGGCGAGGTTGCGAGGGGAACGGTCGACGCGGGGTTGATGGCGATGAGGTGGCCAATGGGTCCCGTTCTTTAGTGAGGTGAGTGGAGGTTAGGTGGGGTCCTGCTGTCAGCGAATGCGCGGGTGTGCTGCCGGGTGGAAAACGTTTCGCTCTGGGGAGAGAAGATGGGCTAGTTGCTGGGATGGACTGGGCCTGATTCTGGGCTAGGTTTGTTTCCCTCTTTTTTTTAATTCTAAATCCTTTTCTTTTTTCTTTTATATTTTTCTGTTTTGATTTTTATTCAAATAATTCAAACATCATTTGAATTCAAACCTTTACCAAACTTTGTGTATATTTTTTTGTACTGTTTATTAGCATATTCTAAAGTCCATTTTAGAATATTTATTTTATTCTTTTAGTGTATATTAATTATTTAAAATAGGCCCTTGTCTTAATTCAAACAAGATTTTAATTATGTTTTCAAACTCTATTTGAATTCTAAATTTTGCCAAAAAAATTTAGTAGGTTTTATTTATTCAAACTAATTTCACTTTGAATTTTTATTTGAAATACTTTAATATGTTTTATTGTTCATTTAAATTAGAAATTGTCTTTATATAAATAAAATTGGATATTAATAAATCCTTATGATTTTATTTAAATAATCCTTTACTCTTTTTATTAATCAAAAATCTTTCATATCATTTGTTTGGCCAAGATTTAATTTGGCTTTTTAAAATAGTCTTTATTTATTTATTTCTTCCTTTGCTCATAAATCTATATCTTTTTATTTAAAGATCCAAAGATGGTGATTCCAACTTGTATGATTTTATTTAATATTTGTTTATCTTTTTAAATCCCTTTAGGATTTTATTTGTTCAAAATGGGTTTTGATGTTTCCATTTGGAATCAAAAAGTTTCTTTTCACCCTAAATTTCAATAATTATTTATTTTGTTATTTATTTTTCACATTTCAAAATTTGGAAAATTTTGGGATGTGACAATAGAGTACTTATTTGGACAAAGTTCTAAAGAGGTTTGGAATGGAAGATAGCAAGAAAAGGTTCTTGCCCATGTTGCCCAGTACGACCTTGAGTAAAACTAAAAGTCTTGCTACGGTAGAAGATAGAGAAAGGATGAGTAAGACTCCCTATGCATCAACCATAGAATCTATCATGTATGCCATGCTATGTACTAGACCCGACATTACATATGCTGTTAGTTAGACTAGCAGATATCAAAGTGATCTAAGGGTGGATTATTGGACAGTAGTCAAAAGCATCCTTAGGTACTTGAGAAGAACTAAGGATATGGTTCTTTCTTATGAAGGAGATGACTAGCTCATTGTTAATGGTAACACCGATGCTAGTCGGAACACCGATCCAGATGATTCTAAATCTCAATCTGGATACGTATTTACTTTGAATGGTGCAACAGTGGGCTGGAGGAGTGCAAAGCAAAGCGTTGTGGCGAGATCTTCAACTGAATCAGAATACATATCTGCTTTGGAGGCTTCACAAGAGGCGATATGGATGAAGGAGTTCATTACGGAGCTCGGTGTGGTTCCTAGTCTACCGGAACCAATGTCTATCTACTGTGATAACATGGGCACCATAGCCAATGCACAAGAACCAAGGTCACACAAGAAGCTGAAGCATATCGAGCTGCCTTTTCACGCTATTCGAGATCATGTACAAGATGGTGACATAAAGATTTGCAAAGTACAGACAGATCTAAATATGGCGGATCTGTTGACTAAACCTCTTCCGAGGGCAAAACATGACCAGCACCAAACTGCCATGGGTATTCGGTATATTACCATGTAATCTAGATTATTGTCTCTAGTGCAAGTGGGAGACCTGGAGATATGTCCAGGAGGCAATAATAAAAGTAGTTATTATTATATCTTCGTGTTTGTGATAAAAGTTTATATCTCATGATATAATTATATTGACCGAAAACATTAATACTTTTGTGACTTGTAAATATAAGAGTCCCTAGTAAAGCCTATTGTTTAACTAGCTTGTTGGTTGAAAGGATGATCATGGTTTCCTGATCATAAACATTTAAGATGTTAGTAAACAACAAGGTCACGTCGTTAGGAGAATGATGTGATGGACATACTCCTAATAATTGAGCGTAGCATAAAGATCAAGTCATTTTAAATACAGTTCAATTGTTATAAGCTTTAAAATACATAGTAACCTAAATCCTTCGACCATGAGATAATGCTAATAACCATCACCGGATGGATACTTTGATGACATCAAACATCACTTCGTAACTGGGTGGTTATACAGGTGACATTGAGTGTTTGGTATGAATGTATTGAGGCACATGGGTCAAGAGTGGGATTTGTCCATCCATATGACAGATAGATATACTATGGGCCCTCTCGGTAGAATGTCATCCAATTGGCTTGCAAGCATGTGGTGCTCACGAGATCACATATCACGGGAACGAGAAAAGAGTACTTATCGATAACGAGGTTGAACTAGGTATGCAGAGATACCAACAATCACACCTCGGGTAAGTACTATATCGCGAGACAAAGGGAAATTGGTATCAATGTAATTGGTTCATTCGATCAAGAAGTAATCGTAGAAATATGTGGGAGACATATGAATTTCCATATTCCTCTATTGGTTATTGATCGGAGAAGTGTCTCAGTCATGTCTACATAATTCACGAACCATAGGGAGACACACTTAAGAATTCGATGTTGTTTAGTAGTTATGGAATGTGAGTAAGGAGACCGAATGTTATTCAGAGTCTCGGATGGGATCCGGGATATCACAAGGAGATCCGGAATGGTCCGGAGAATAAGATTCATATAAGGAAAGTCCAATTTTGGAGTTCGAGAATGATTCCGGTGTTTTCACCGGAATGGTCTAGAAGGGTCTAGACGGTTCACCGAACCGGAAGGGGAAGGGTACGTGAATGTGTCATGAGAAAGTGGAATGGTTGCATTATGTCCTAGGTCAAAGGGCGGTGCAAATAAAGAGAGAAATCAAACTCCAAAATTGAAAGTCAAAAGGCAAGTTTGAATATCAAACTGGGACTATGTATCCTGGTGGAGGGAGGAGAGGAAATCTCCTTTCCCTCCACCATGCGCCAAGGAGGAGAGGGAGTTGGGGGGGGATTCGACCTCCCCCTCCCCTAGCCGCCCCTCCCTCTCATAAATAGAGGGGAGGGGCTGCCCCTCCAACACACCTCCACCTCCTAGCCCCAAGACGCCGCCGCCCAAGCCACCACCGCCCTAGCCGCCACTGGCCACCACCTCCTCCTCCCTCGACCTCTAAACCCTAGATCGCTGAGGAACTCTTCTACTCCATCCTCTCGCACCGGCTTAAGGCGAAGCCCTGCGAGATCTCCCCCCTACTTCTGACACCACGCCGTCATGCTGCCGGAATCGCGAGGAGATAGCTACAACATCCGTTGCCTGATGGAACAAGGGAGAGGAAGGTCTTCATCGAGTACTGAACATGTGACCGATCGGCGAAGCGCCTTGGAGCAGGCGTCGGAAGGATCGTCTATGCGATCTTGAGATTGACAAGTGAACGACTACATCACCCACGAGAATCTGCTCTCGTTAACTGCTTTGGAATCTTCGAGGGTGAGTACTCTATCGACACGTTGCCACAATCTAGTAGATAGATCTTGGCTCGTGTGTTCATGCGGTAGAATTTTTTTGTTTTCCATACTACGACCCCCTGTAGTTATTAATACATCCAATGTCCATGATCAGGAAACCTTTGATTATCTTGTTAATCAACGAGCTAGTTTAGCTGAGAGGCATAACTATGAACTCTTATTTGTTTATTAACCACAATGTATTAACATTTCCAATTAACACAATTATAGCATGAGAAAAAAACATTTATCATAAATAAGGAATAAGATAATAACCACTTTATTGCTTCTCAGGCATATTCCCTTCATGATCCACCATCACCCTCTTTAGCTGTGTACATAGGAAGATACGGTGAAGAAGCAGCCACATCCCTCCCCCGCTACATGAGGCCTCCGGCGATAAAGACATACCGAGAAAGGTTGTTGTTGTTCTTCCACACGACGGAGAGCAAGAAAGGAGGCAATTTATTGTCTAGTAGAGAAAAGAAGTCAGTTATTTTCTAAAAGAGATAAGATATCGGCGAGCAAGAGGCGTTATTTATAGGCCAGCAACACTAGCCGTAGATGAGAAAATCAACCCGCGAGGCACGAGGAAATATCGCGCACTCTCATGCGAATAGGGCCCACCGCACGGTCTTGCAGTTAGGACCCACAAACCTCAAGGATTTCCGCTGCTAGCTCGGCTCTCGATCGCGGGAACCCACGGGCAACAAGGGTTTCCGCTACCATTTCGGCTCTCGTCCGCGAGAACCCGCGGGCGGCGAGGGTTCCCGCTGCCGCATCAGCTCTTGGCCGCGAGAACCCACGGAGGGCGCATGTTTCCGCTTCTACATCGACGTTCGATGGACCCCATGACCCGACAAGTGTAGAGTGATGTCTCCCTCCAAACACCTCTCACCAAGCGCGTCGCCACCCACAACCGCTGACACGTGGTCCAGGAAAGGCGCATGAGCTCTCTGCCATAGGGAATATGTGGCTGCGAGGCCCGCCTCCCCGGGGGAGCCGGGTCCTTCCGTCATGGCGCCGCGTGTCCTCCCTGCTGTCCATCCCACGACAAGAAATAATCGGGACGACATGGATAGCAGAATTGACCAAAACTTTCATGGACTATTATTTACTCTGTTTTTCTTTCATAATTAATTTTATTGTTCTATGCTAAAATTGTATTGTTCTGAATAATGAGTATTTGGATGAAAACCCTAACGCATGTGTCGAATTATAAACACCATTAAGATATCCCTGGTCTCGCCTCTAATACTAGTTCATGTAACATCATAGTCATGGTTTCCTAACTATAGGAAAAACGCCAAGTATTGCAGGGTTTGCTAGGATATATGAGATGTACATTGTTAGTGGAACAATGACGTTGGATAGATCCTAGTTTATATACCGTCTGACCTACGCGACGAAGTTGTTCCGTGGAGGCAAGCTTTTGTGCTTTGATGCTGGATCCATGATGCAAGTAGTCAAGTTAAAACACAAATTTCTTGAAGTGTTTAACCTTGAATTACCAATTTTATTGTTGTTTTATTTAATTCCTAATTCTAGAACACACATGCTGAATACTAAAAATTATTGGCATCTAATTGCATTAGCCTTGTTGATATGAAAATAACTACTTCCTTTGTTCGAAAATAACTGTCATAGATTTGGCTAGATACACATGTATCTACACATTAAAACATGTGGTGTATTTAGATAAATCCGTGACACTTATTTCTAAATGGAGGAAGTACTTATAAAAATTCATTGATAATGGAGTTTACTGTGAATCCATGATGAAGTTAGGATTTTAAAATGTTTATTGTGCAATCGTTGTTAATTATTTGTAGTTTATAAGTTATACTACAATTAATTTTTGCAATTTTAATTAGCTCTATTTACAAGTTATACTACATGTAAATAGTGGAAAGATTTATATTTTAAAGTCAATACTACTTGTATTGGTAAACTGGAGAGACTACAATAGAGCCTTAGGTTGCTCAAACAACATTTATATGACTTTTACACAAATATTGGCCATGGTCCATGGCATGCATGATTCACGAGAGAAGCATCCTGGTGTAATTCTCGAGGACAGGGAGCCTCTGCTCTTCATCGTAGCTGTACATAACGCCGACCATCCTCGCGGAATTGAGCAATGCCTCGAGGAAGGTATGAGACATGGATAACCTCGACCTGAAGAGACACTCCCGGTTGAGCTCCTCCCACTCTTTTGCGATCATCTGGAGGATGTGCTCCTCCACATTAGCATGAGGGTTCTCTCTTAGGTATAACTCCCCATATGATCCATCGAGCCCTTCTTGTGCTTCATCCTGCATGGGGCACAAAGTTGTTGTTGGCTCATGGTATGATCAAACTTTGATATACATACTCTAAAAAAACTTTGGTAGACATCAACATAGATGCATACTTAAAAAGATATTAATTGAATGCTTCCTACGTAACTATTTGTGTGTAAAAGTTTTATGGTGTGTTCTAACCTTCGCACTACCCATATCATCCCAGAGCCTCATGATCTTTGCAGGGTGGGAGATGACATGATGGATATGGTCACAGTCATCTGTTAAATCATGCCCTAGCATAAAAAACAGATGCAAAAACACAAGCGGAGCTCCTGAGGTGATGATGCCATTTCTTAGGTAGTCATCCGATGAAGGGACCTGATTGGAAGACAACCATTTTTTCTCTAGCATGAATCCATCAAACAAAGTTGCCCACTGCATAAACACAATCAGAACATCATGAAGTACGTTTTTTCTAGTGTTAGTTGCTTAACTTTGTTTTGTACTTAAAATTATCATAAATTATACAGCGAATAGAAGTATATACTACAAGAAGAGTAATCCTACAATTAATTTAACTAGCTATTGAGGCAAAAATGTGTATAGCCAAAGAATCGTTTCAGAAGGCATACAGCTTTTTTGAGATGATCGATAGGGTTCACTCCATGCTCTTTTGTGGCCATATCAGCAATATCGTTTGTGGTGAAAATAGCCTTATAGCATGACCTCATGTAGCTCGGCAGTGAATCGAGTAGCAAGATCCCACCTATAAAAATGCATTTTGTTACATGTGAATGTTGTATAACATCAAAGTTTAATATGAGAGGGTAGTATCATGGATCCTAAAATGTGTAAATTATATTTGTTACATTCTTTGTTTCATAATATAGTATATTTTGTCAAACTAAATTAGTTTGCCAAAACATACTACATTATGGAACAAAGGGAGTAGATCCTAGCGTGAATCAATTTGTGATGCGGACATCATTTCTTACGTTTTGATCGAATCATTCAAGAGGGATAGCTCTTCTTGTGTGGCTACAATATCAAAGATGTCATCCACAATGTAGATGAATGATATGATCTTTGTGATCTCAATACGATATCTTGAGAAGGAGAACCCTTGGAGAGCAGTCATGGGCCACATGTACCATTTCATAATCTGGTCCCTTGCAGCCGGTATTTCTCGAGCCAATCCCAAATCCATCCACCATCTGTGTCAACATGAATTTCCAATATTAAGATCGCCTCTTTAATCAAGGGGATACATGGGAAATCAAATTTAGCCAATAGTTTATACACATATTTTATTTTGTTCTACTCCTTTCACTTAGGGTTGTCTTAACTGAATTACTTTTGGAAGGAGATTTATAAATCATGTGCATACCTTTTAACCTCTTGCATTTCCATATGATGAAACGACTTATGAAGCTCGAACTCTGCAAGTGCCAACTTCTCGATTGCAATGTTTGTAGTGGGAAAGCTTTGGAGATAGCTCACGTGGTGCCTGGCTTTGTACTGCATCAGGCTCACATGGTAGGGGTGGTCTAGTGACTGCCTCACATATCTTGCAAGATTTGGCTCCAAGTACTTTATGGCCGCTCTAAGGTGCTTTCCTGAAAATTCCTTTGCCTTGTAGAGTGAAGCTTCTCCCATGTTGAGGTGTGCCATATCATGCAAACTCATCAACCCTCTTATGTCCTTGCTATGAGAAAGGTTGAAATCACCGTTGCTATTTGCAAATTTTTGAAGAACCTCATCTGCGGGCCGAGGATAATGGTCTTTAGGCAAATCATATAGAATAAAAAATCATTTTGAGGAAATGTATTAGGGAGAGAGTAAGTTTAAATGTAATCTCTACTCTAGGGTTGTTGTATCACCCGCACTATGGCTTGCCAAACTTGTTTCTTTTTTCAATCAACACAGTGAACATGTATTTTACTGACCTGCCGAAATATGAAATCCTCCTTCTCTCATCAGCCTCAAAGAAAGGGTTGCATCGAGCAGATCATCGCTATTGATGAGTTCCACACATGAGTCCACAATAATTTTAATCTCATATTGGAAATAGTGGTCAATGCAGAGTCGTTTGAGGTGATCAACAACGGTCATCATCTCACGGTTGCTTCTCGGGTGTTGATACAATAACTCTTGAACACTTGTTAGACCCTTCTGTTGTTAAACGAACAGATTTTTTTTTGTAAATAATACAGAATTTAGAGACATGTCTTAAACATATACCATAAACAACCCACATTCATGAACTGATATCCCAAACAAGTGTTAATTGCAATTTCTCTAGCATAGATCAGATTGGTCGAGTTATAATACTATCGACCATCGCATTCATATTAAGAACTAGTTTTAATACATAATTTATACATAAAATCTTATAAAAATTAATGTCCAAAATTACATATAGGAGGTTACGATACATTTGCTAATAATCCAGAGCTTACTAATGCATGGATGACATTCGATTTCTTTTAGAGCAAATGTTATTCTAGGATGTTCCAATGCCCAATACAAAAAATAAGATGCGAAGTTATCGCAAAAAGTAAATTTACGTATTAGGAAGACCAAAAGTGTTAGCCTCGACATTATGGGCGGGGTCGCTCATGCGATGTTTCAGAACCTTTAAGGTTAGTCCAGCTTTGTCCATGTTTCTTCTTATGCGGCTTCTTCAAGCAAGTCATGATGGAACATCAAGATCAAGGTAGATCCGGTAACTTCAAAAAAATCTTGATGTAACTTTTTTTAGCCAAGTATGAAAATCTATAAATTGTTTTGGTTTCGGTTAGTTCGGTACGAAATACTATACTTTGTTCGGTTAATCGACCAAGATGAACTGTTTGCTAAAGAACAGTAATAATATGTTATGAATCCAAGAGGAGAGAGAGAGAGAGAGAGAGAGAGAGAGAGAGAGAGAGAGAGAGAGAGAGAGAGAGAGATTTACGGTAGTTGTTGCATTACGAGAGCTATATATGTATGTATATACCTGGAAGTCAAAATTACTGGACAGGGCATGGGGCGGCACGGGCTTTCTCCCGGGGCATATGGCCGGCGAAGCACAGAAGGAACCATTGGCACGGCCTCCTCTCCTGCCGCCGTTTCCGGCCACCGGTGAAGCCAGACGGTGCAGTGGCTGGGCAGAGAAGGAGAAGGATAAGGAGACATAGGCAGAAGCCATCAGTCCCCTAGAGTGTGTTTTACAGGCTAACTAGGCTAATCAGTAAAGTAGCCTGTGTACTGATGAAATAGCTAGCGGCTGCTGCTGCTAGGTGTTCGGGTGGATCGTATGGGCCTATGTGGTGTGCATGGACGATAGCCCCCAGATTTATAGGGAGAGGAGTGCCTGCAGGAAGCATCGTTCCCTGGATGCATGTGCATGACTGACGTAAACAATGGCGCCACAGGTGTGAGCCATGCATGTGAGACCACACACGTGGTAAATTCAGCAATGAGGCTTGCTACACTACGACTCTCATCCAAATTAACACAGTATGGGCTCTCGGCCGGGAATTAGCCAGCCCTCCTAAATCCATATCCAAACCAGGTATACCCATGATCTCTCTTTTTTTTGTTGACGGAAACAGCCCTGCTGCGTATTTTTTTATTGATTTTCGAAATAAAATACATGGTTATTTACAAAAAGTGCAGTGAAAAAGAATACAAAAAGAACTATTATACAAAGAAGAGCATGACCAAAACTAAAAGGGAAAACTAGATAAAGTGTTCCATATCCAGGCTGTGAACCGAGAACAGGTCTTCCTTTTTAGCTCTGTGCTTCAGCCATTTCAATTCTTCCTTAAAACTGGTTCTGCTTCCGTAGAGAGCCCATGATCTCTTTCCTCGCCCACGTTCCCGCTCCGTGGTTGTCGCCACGATCCTCTCCATCACCGGTGATCGGGTGAGCCGCTCGTCCTGATCACTCCTCGTCACCGGCTCCGCATAGTACGCCACTTTACCCACTAAGGGCATATGCATGTACAATAGTGCTGAATTAGCCGTCTGTAAGCGTAGGTTATAAGTGTGGAGAGGAAGAGAGTAAAACTGTTAGTCTATAGAAATCTTACAGACAGCTTATTGTTGTTGTATAAATAGTGTATGTATCTTATACTCACATAGCTATGGCTAAAAATAGATATGTTACAGACAGACTATTGTATAAGTTATCTATAATATTGTCTATAACTTTTATTAGAGACACCACATGTTTAAACCAATGCTCATGCCCTAACACCATACGACCCGAAAAACTGATGAAAACAAATCGTGGACACGCAGCCGGACTTTCCGCGCCACCCCGTTGCCGTGCAACAAAAAGATTGTAACTGTAATAACATGTTTCTTCAATCCACAAAAAGATGTCATAGATTGATCTAAATTTACATATACAGGACATATGCAATTTAGACAAATCTGCGATATCCTTAGATCTCCTGAAATGAAATGAAATGGAATGGAATGGAATGGAATGGAGGGAGTAGATGGTAGCAGAGGAGGCAAAATTGGAGGCGTCGTGGCCAGCGCCGTAAGTAACTGGCCAGTACACTTGACTTGAGGATGGTCATCGGTCAAGCAGGAGAGTGACGGCAGTGCGCGCCTGTTACGCACATGTGTACCATCTGCTAGCTAGGTAGATGTTCCACGTACGCATGCATGTCCGCGACGATGACTCGGCCGGTTAACATTAATTATTCCTGCCCCCTAGACGGACACCCAAGTGTTGTGGCGCTGACGACAGTCAAATCGCGCGCGCGTACATGTCGATGTCTAGATGAAATTACCTGATACTTTCCACACGCGCGCGCGTACATGGCTCTCTCGGTATGTCTTTCTCGCCGGAGGCGTCATGTAGCCGGGGGAGGGTTGTGGCTGCTTCTTTACCGTCTCTCCCTACAGAAATGGCACTGTGCGCCGACGGCCGGCTACTGCGCCGATGGCCGGCTACTGCGCCGACGACCAAAGATAGCACCGGACCAGAACAGCCCAGCTTCCGAACCCTTGGCGTAGCGTAGTCGTCGGCATAGCCACAGGTACGCCGAGGATCACCGTCGGCGTATCCTAGACCTCGGCGTACGGGATGGCCGCGTGGCACTAGCCGGCCAGGCCGGGACGGGGCCCTAACGATGTCAGCAGTACACCGAGAGACGCCGTCAGCATAGCCTACGCCGACCACTACGGGAGAGAGGTACTTTGCCCGGAACACGGCAAAGGCTTTGCCGTGTGTATACATACGCCAAATGCCACACGACAACGTTCGCCGCGGCAAAGGCCATTTGCCGTGTGTCTTTACGCTCGGAATACGGCAAAGCCTTTGTCGTGTGTTTTCTGCATAGACACGGCAAAGTAAAGTCGTTAACGGTTCTGTGGCTGTTCTTTGCTGTGTGTTATTCTTTGCCGTGTGTTTTCTGCGTAGACACGGCAAAGTAAAGTAGTTGACGGTTCCGTGGCTGTTCTTTGCAGTGTACAATGTGTCTTTGCCGTGTGGGTGTTCTTTACCGTGTGTCTTTCCTGTGCCGTGTGTTGTTCTTTGCCGTGTGCCTTTTTCTTTCACTACAGGAATGGAAAGCTACGCCGACGGCCGGTCGCTACGTCGACGGCCAAACGTCGGGGACGTCGGCGTAGCCATCGTCCAGGCCAGCCCCGCCAAGCAACCGTCGGTGTAAAATTGTCATCGGCATATTCTATGCTACGCCGAGGGCTGCCCTCGGCGTAGCTATTTTTTATTTTATCTCATTAAACTTTGAAAAATCATAACTAAATCATTCTAATTCGGAAAAATACAAATAATATATCAAAATTTGCAGAAAAATAAGACCTATCTAACTACACTCAAATATTACACATTTATAAATAAAAATTAAGTAAAATATAAAACATTATATATAGTTTAAAACGGGCATAAAAAATTCAAAAACGATCGAAACAATGCGAAACCTTCGCGTGGTGTCATATTATGTGACATAGTTAGAAGGAAAAATACAAAACTTGGTATATTGATTATGTCTCAAAGAAACCTTCACAAAATGACATATCTCATTCGAGGTTTCTTGGCTTTCGGGTCAAATGACCAATGTTATGGCTAGAATCAAGGCATAGTTTGTGATAATGTGCCCATATTGTGCATACACATGCATCATGGGGTGGCGAACAATGTTGCAGGAGGAAGTTTTCCTTTTTGTCGCACCAAAAAGCCATTTCCCATTTTCCGAGCATAAAAAACGGACGGTTTTGTGAAGCAACCACCAAATGGCTAATTTAAAATACTACCACCATATTTTACAAAAATACTATACCACCTTATACAGATAATGTACCAACAGGGGGATCCGAAACCTTTCCGTCCACCTTTGGTGAAAACGACAAATTCCTGCCGAATCGGTAGGAAGTGGTTCACATATAAACTACAAGTACATGATCCGATGCTCATGTTTTTTACAAAAATTATTTTTAGGTTCACAATATGCTATTTTATCAAAGATCCAATGCAAGTTTAGCGAGGCTCGGCCCCGAGCTAAGAATCTTTATGTCCGTCGTCCGACAAAGTTTGACGATAGTTTAAAACGGGCATAAAAAATTCAAAAACGATCGAAGCAATGCGAAACATTCGCGTGGTGTCATATTATGTGACATAGTTATAAGGAAAAATATCAAACTTGGTATATTGATTATGTCTCAAAGAAACCTTCACAAAATGACCTATCTCATTAGAGGTTTCTTGGCTTTTGGGTCAAATGACCAATATTATGGCTAGAATCAAGGCATAGTTTGTTATAATGTTCCCATATTATGCATACACATGCTTCATGGGATGGCGAACAATGTTGCAGGAGGAAGTTTTCCTTTTCGTCGCACCAAAAAGACATTTTCTATTTTTCGAGCATAAAAACGGACGGTTTTGTGAAGCAACCACCGAATGGCTAATTCAAAATACTACCGCCACATTTTACAAAAATACTATACCACCTTATATGGACAATGTCCCAACAAGGGGATCCGAAACCTTTCCGTCCACCTTTGGTGAAAAAGACAAATTCCTGCCGAATCGGTAGGATGTGGGTCAGATATGAACTACAGGTACATGATCCGATGCTCATGTTTTTTTACAAAAATCATTTTTAGATTTACAATATGCTATTTTATCAAAGATCCAATGAAAGTTTAGCGAGGCTCGGTCCCGAGCTAAGAATCTTTATGTCTCGAAACAATGCGAAACCTTCGCGTGGTGTCATATTATGTGACATAGTTATAAGAAAAAATATCAAACTTGATATATTGATTATGTCTTAAAAAAACCATCACAAAATGACCTATCTCATTCGAGGTTTCTTGGCTTTCGGGTCAAATGACCAATGTTATGGCTAGAATCAAGGAATAGTTTGTGATAATGTACCCATATTATGCATACACATGCATCATGGGATGGCGAATAATGTTGCAAAAGGAAGTTTTCCTTTTTGTCGCACCAAAAAGCCATTTTCTATTTTTCGAGCATAAAAAATGGACGGTTTTGTGAAGCAACCACCAAATGGCTAATTCAAAATACTACCACCATATTTTACAAAAATACTATACCACCTTATATGGAAAATGTCCCAACAGGGGATCCGAAACCTTTCCGTCCACCTTTGGTGAAAAACACAAATTCCTGTCGAATCGGCAGGAAGTGGGTCAGATATGAACTACAGGTACATGATCCGATGCTCATGTTTTTTTACAAAAATCATTTTTAAGTTCACAATATGCTATTTTATCAAAGATTCAATGCAAGTTTTCCTTTTCATCGCACCAAAAAGGCATTTTTTATTATCCGAGCGCAAAAAGGGGATTTTCTAAAGCAACCACCAAATAGCTAATTCAAAAACGGAGGGTTTGTGATTAGTTGATATGGATATCATATTTGGATTCCTCTCATTGTTTTGATCAATTTAGACATATTATTTGTTGAATTTCGATTTACAGATTTAAAGATATTAATTATTCTATATTAAATAGAAAAATACAAAAAAATAAAATTATTATATTTTTATTTGAATTCAATAATATTTTTACTTATTCATTAATATTTACTTAAATAATTGTTTGTAATTTCAAAAAATACAAACATGTGACATGATGATATAAGAGTTAATAGGATTGATATCATAGTATTGACACCAATGTATAAATTATTTTGCGGAAACGGATTCTGAAGGAATGAGGAAGTTAAGCGTGTTGAAGCTGGAGTAGTATTAGGATGGGTGACCTGCTGGGAAGATTGACTAAGACTGGAATTTAATCAAATATTAAGTATAATTAGTGTTAAAAATGTTCAAAGTAGGAGATTAACAAGTGAAACAATTTAATGAATAAAAAATTGAAAAAAAAATAAAAAAATTATTTTTTCAAAAAAAAAAAATTTGCAACCGGCCGACAGGCTATGCAGACGGCCGCTACGCAGACGGCATTTCGATACCCCGACGTCTTGAGTGTGTTCCGCCGAGGGAGATCTTTGCCGAGGAGACTACGCCGAGGGTATTTTGGCCTATGCCGACGGCCTTTTGCCCTCGGCGTAGCGCGCGCGTCCTGTAGTGTTTGTCGTGTGTTGTTTCTTTGCCATGTGCCTGATTGTTGCCGTGTGTTCTAACTTTGTCGTGTGCCAGTCAGGGGCGACACACGGCAACGACTCCTCGAAAGGAATCGTTGTCGTGGACCGAGAATTCTTTTCTGGGCTTGACACCGTCACATCCCCATGCTATATGAATCTCGAAAATACTTGTCCTCTCTCGACTTTGAGGCTACGATATGAAGCCTTCCTTGTGTTTCTCCAAAGACAAAAGGAAAGAAACCATTCCACGATCACTAGTAGAAAACAGGACACTAGTCCCGATTTGTAAGAGGCTTTAGTCCCGGATTACGTATCGGGACTAAAGCTTAGGTCTTTAGTCCCGGTTCTGTTACAAACCGGGACTAGATTGTCTCCACGTGGCGCTCTGCTTCGCCCGACAGATTTTGCACCAAATCGCTGCCATGACGAGGTGGGTTTAGGGTTTTCTTTTTTGTGTTTGATGATGTTTCATTTTGTGTTTTCATATACAAATTATTCTACGCTACTACATGTTGTATACATTGATGCATATATAATATAATTTCACTCACGATAACATAAATACATATAAATATATACACAACCGAGACTAGAGCTCGTCTAATTGATTTACACCAAGATCATCATTACAATGAGACATCGCCTTTGTGTCTATCCACTATTACACGAAGGTCTATCTACGTTGTACTCTCCTTTTGAGTTTATGACGTCCCTGAGCAAAAATCCCGACAACTCCTCTTGAATTGCTAGTAGGCGTTCATGTGGTAGGAGCTTATCCCGTATCGCATCCAACTATATATAAAGAAGTAGATCATTATGAATGGAATTCAACAAAAACTATGGTATAGAATAAATTGCGAATATATTATTTACGTACTTGAAGAAAGTCTGTGCCCTGCTCCATACACCCACGAATGAACTCACATACGTAATATCCACATAAATTAGTCCCCTGTGGCTGCGTCGCACACTTTTCGATCGAGAATATAATTCAATCAGATAATAATCAAGCATGATAATTGTAAGAATGATAATTGTAATATCCACATAAATTAGTCCCCTAGCTCTCGTACTACTTACCGGGACCGTACGAAAAGTGAGCTCCTCACGCCATTCACCCCGAACCTCCTCTGTGAACCTTTTCCAAACCCTTTCCGGCAAAAAAGAAATGAATGAGTTATTAATTAGTTTACATCTCAGAGAATGAACGAAAGAGACAGATATAGTGATTGAAATTACTTTTGGAGGCAATCAATTATGCTGCGGTAGTCTTCCATCGGCTTCTTTAACGAATCCGAGATTTCAACTTTTACACGGTCAACGTCAATGTTTAGAAGAATATAGTGGAAGATGCGATCGTTCATATACACTTAACATCGAGTAAACATAAATTGAATGTGTACAGGACATTAAGACTCTTACCCATAGTTGTAAAGAAATAGTATTTGTGTCTTTTAATGTTGCTCCATTAAAAACATTAGCAAGTTATCCTCTATTTCCTCGAGGTTATTTATTAGCGTATGTCCATTTACTCTGTTTGGGTCAACGAACCCAATGCTCTAGATTGACTTTCTTCTACATTCTTGAATCTTCATTCTGCATATATAATAGCATACAGAAGGAGATATAGTGAGGATAACGACAGGAAATGAATTGAACGAGCTGAGTTAGTGATTTAATTACTTATAGACAATATATGCTGAGGAGGGACTTGTCGAGGGCGTCTAGGTTGAATAACTGAAATAGTTCACAAAGTACAATGGAGATCTCGTCTGGACGGAAGTACTCCTCTCCAACTTTACATAGGAGAAATTGTGGCCCTTCCTTTGTGACTTTCAAGTACCAGATATGCAACAGTCGCATATGTGTTGGCAGATCATCGAATACCTCATCGCTGACCAGAGGCTCCCCGTAGACAAATTTTCGTGTTATTGGTCCCTTGGCGACATTATCTCCACCGGCTAGAAGTGCTTCGATCGGCACGTTACACTCCTTGGCTAATTTAATAGCTATTTCCATATCTATTCCACCTTGTGTGGGCTGGGGTAAAACCTTGAGCGGGGCAATGGATTGTTTTGCCTGTTTGCCGAGCTGGGCAACTTCTTTTGATTTTATCCCACTTGTAGTACTGCTTGATGACTTCTCTTTTCGTGTCTTTGTAAGACAGCGTGTATAGTCATCTTTCCTATTTAACACATGTTGGGGTGGTTGCTCAAGGAATGCCTTGAAGTGCTTCTTGACTTTTGGATCAACTAGCACCTGTGGCTCGGGTTGTTTGGTGCAAAATGGGCCTTCACTTGCCCGGAGATCACGCGCTTTCCTCATCAGTCCTGATAAGCTAACTTGGGAGGAGACGGCGGTACTCTTGGTAGGGGATCTTGTCGTTTTCGGCGTCGGGTCTCCCTCGACGTAGCGGTGTTATTCTTCCGCTTTCTTCCCTTTGATTCAGTGGGCGGAGGCGGAGGCGCCGGAGATGGAGATGAAGTCGCGCTGCGTTCCCTCTCAGGAAGGGGTGGACTATTGTTTCTTGGTGGAGACGGTGGACTCGGAGGTGATGGTGGCCTTGGAGGTGATGGATTACTTCTCGGAGGAAACACAATGTGTTGTTTTTTCCAAAGAATGATCCCAACCTCCACTTCTCCAAGTGTTTCCTCCCCTTCGCCTGCAGGGATGTCAAGCTCAAGTGATCGACATGTCAGTTCAACTTCATCCACACCAAAACGAGCATAACCACCTGGAATCTGACTTCCATGGTAGGTCGCTTCCGGTGGACAAGGTAAAGCAAAGCCGAGCGCCACCTTCATAGAAATGTTCTTCACTGTGACATGTAGCTCACAAGCTGTCCTTGCCTCGACTTCATCCACGGGGTAGCGAACCATCGTTGCATTATTGTCCATCAGCATTGGATTATTAGCTTGTACCTCCGTGGAAGCCACGCTGCTTCTCCGCTGAGATGGGCCCACCGGACTGTCTAACGCAGGATCTTGCTGTCGGGCCAGTACTGTAAGTTCATTAATCCGCTCCTGCTGCAGCTTGAACATGGCTTGAAATTCCTCGTTCCTTTTTTCAACCGCCTCCAACCGCGCTGCCTCCTCCGCCTTCTGCCGGTTCGTTTTTCTGGATCGAATTCTATAAGTGTCGATGTCAGCGGGAAACCCTGTCTTCCATGGAACAGATGGGCCAAAGCCTCGTGTTCGTCACTTTTCAGATTCCGAGGGCATATGTCGCTCGTTCTCTCTCAGAATGAACTTTCCATCTTTTCTCAGTTGTATCACTTTAACAAGTTCATATTTGGGTTTAGTAATGGCCTCCTTTGTAACAATAATCTCCCCGGTTTCAGTGTCATACGACCCCCCATGCCCGAGGAGCCAATTTTTTGACCTCACGGGCCACTGATTTGTAGCTGGCGTGACCCCTTTTTGACGCATTTATTTCTCGGTTTTTGTCCACTTAGGCACGGCCGTCCTGTAGCCACCTGTCCCCATAGTATGGTGATATTTCTTTTTGGACGCATTTAACTTATTCTTTTCCGACTTGGCCGATGCTGCTTCTGATTCCTTATATGTCACAAATGGGGCCCAGTTATCCCGCTGCTTCTCCAACAGGCCAGTGAATGGCGAAGTCAGCCCCTTCTTGGCAAAGTTTTTGTACAATCTTTTCTTACAGTCCTTGAACTGTCCGCCCATCTTCTTAAGGGCCCACTTTCTGACTTGCAACCTCAATGCCTCAGTGAGTTCAAGAGTGTCCAATTCAGGAAGAGAGAAGTGTGCCATGAGTGAATTCCAAAGACCGTCTTTGGCTCTGTCATCGACAAAAGTTTCTCCAACTCGATCACTTCTTTTTCCTGGCTTATTCCACTTCTGAGTAGTGATCGGGATGGCATCCCTGACTATCACTCCGCATTGGTATACAAATACACTTCCGGCCTCTTTCGGCTCCAAAGGTTCGCCGAACTCAAACACTAGATCAATGGTGAAACGCATACCGTCGGGCAACTTTTTGGTCGGGCCTCGTTTCCTTGCAGAAGATTCACCCGATGCGGAGGTCTAAGAGAAGAAACAGTCTTTAGTACATATATATATATATATATATATATATATATATATATATATATATATATGAATCAACTAATGCATCTACTAGCTCGTGATCAGCAGAGGCTTTATGTACCTCGTCGGTCTTTGCTATGGTGGTGTCTTCACCGTCAGTTCCACCATTGTCTCCACCAAAGAATTCGTCATAGTCGTCTCTTCTGTCGGCTTCATCCAAGTTGAGGTATTGGGAGCCATCATCATCTCCATCATGGTCTACTCCATCATAATTGTAACCTCCTGTACCCTCATCTATCATGTTGTACATGATGTGCTCTTCGTTGTCTCTACCATCCATAACTTAACTAATACAGAAGAAAGATAAAACCATTTTGCTTAATGCAATAAAATAAAGGAAGATAAAGTAATCCAGCTTAAACAATGCGATAAAGAAAGATAAAGTACCAGTTAAACAACAATACATCTCGAATAATCCAGCTAGTACAACAATAAAGTACCAATTAAACAACAATACAACCATATTACACATCTAGCTAGATCAGAAGGCGAGCCCGGCCATCGAGCCATGGAGGTGTGCACCCAAAGTGTAGGAACCATCACCGGATAATATCTCGGGTAAGGTGCCTGAAGAAGCTGCCAGGTATTGGCGTCCCGGACTCCTAAAATGTGCATGTAGCGCCGGACGTGCTCGTCCTCCTCCCCGACACGACGCTGTACCACCTTGTCGGGGGCCGTCTCCCTCTGCATCGCACCTAGACCACTCGGCCGCCACCATAGAAGATCCGGGTCAACGACGACACCCGGATTCCTCACGAGACGACGTCCCCCGGCTGGTAGCACCTCCCAGTGCCAGCCCGGCGGAGCCCAGCCCCGTGGATGCCGTGACCATCTAGTAGCGCTCCGGGGGTCACGCCGAGTGAACGAGGATGAGGAATCGGCATATTCCTAAACACTAAATTAAACCTATATAATTTAAACATGATGAAAATAAATAGTATCAACTAAAATAAACTATATTAAACACTAACTAAATTCACTAACTAAAATAAACTATATTAAACACTAACTAAAATCCTAAAATGCACTAACTAGGAAAAATTCACTAACTAAAATATCTAACAAAACAATTACGCTAAAGTTATTAAATAAATTCACTAACTATATTACACTAACTAAATTACACTAACAAAACAAAATATATTAAACACTAACTAAAATATCTAAGAAACAATTACACTAAACTTACTAACTAATTAACCCTAAAATAACCCTAACTAATTAATCCTAAAATACACTAACAAAATTATATACACTAACTAATTAACACTAACAAAATTAACACGTACTACTAAATTAAACTAGAGCTTACATGGGAGGGGCAGTGGTAGTGGGCGGTGCAGTGCGGCGGTGGCTCGGTGGCCATGCTGGCGGTGCTCGGGTGGCGCGCGCGAGCAGGCTGGCGTCGTCGGGATCGGCCTTGGCCAGGGACGGCACGGGCCGAGGCGAGCGCTTGGGAGGCCACGGTAGGAAGGCGCAAGGAGGCGTGCGGGCGGTGGTTGGCGGCGGTGGCGTGCGGCGAAGGCGCGCGAGGAGGAAGACGGCGGCAGGGTCGATCAGCGCTCGGTTGATTACCTGGCGGGCGCCGGGGTATTTATACCACCCCCAGTTTGTGCTGAGTTTGTGCTACCAGCAGTAACTAAAAGGGTTTTCGAAGCGCCAGCGTTTAGCAAGATTTTAGCCCCGGTTTGTAGTTCAAACCGGGGCTAAAGGTCCTTTTTTAAAAGCTTTTTCAAAACCTTTTTAAAAACCTTTTTTAAAATTAATTATTATATGCCTGTTTAAAACCTTTTTAGAAACAAAATACCTTTCTAAAAACCTTTTTAAAAATCTTTTTTAAAACCTTTTTGAATTTTTTATGCCCGTTTTGAATTTTTTGCCGTTTCGAACTTAGGTCAAAACGGCGTGCGTGAAGATAGGGGATGAGAATGTTAGAACTTGCATTGGATCTCTGAAAAAACGACATATTGTGAGTAAAAAATGATTTTTTTCAAAAAATCACGGACGTTAGATCATGTACCTGTAGTTCAAACCAGACCCACTTCTAGCCGATTCGGCAGACATTTGTCTTTTTCACCCGGGAAGGACATAAAGGTTTGAGATCCCCCGGTTGGGATATAGTTCACGTAACGTGGTCTACTATTTTAAAAAAATGGGATGGTAGCATTCTGTAACTGCATTTTGGTGGCTGCTTCACAAAACGACCCGTCTTTTTGCGCTCGGAAAATGGAAAATGGCTTTTTCGAGCGACGAAAAGGAAAACTTCCTCCTGCAACATTGTTATACATCCCAATATACACATGCATGCATAATATGGGCACCGTATCACCAATATGCCGCGATTCAACACATAACATCCATCTCTTGGACCGAAAGCCATAAAACCTCGAACATGATAGGTCATTTTGTGAAGTTTTTTTGGAGACATAATCAGTATATCAAGTTTGATATTTTTTCTTGCAACTATATCACATAATATCACACCACGCGAAGGATTTACATTGTTCGGACCTTTTTTGAATTTTTTATGCCCGTTTTGAATTTTTTGCCGTTTCGAACTTAGGTTAAAACGGCGTGCGTGAAGATAGGGGATGAGAATGTTAGAACTTGCATTGGATCTCTGCAAAAACGACATATTGTGAGTAAAAAATGATTTTTTTCAAAAAATCACGGACGTTAGATCATGTACCTGTAGTTCAAACTGGACCCACTTTCAAATTGATTCGGCGGACATTTGACTTTTCACGGAAGGACGAAGGTTTGAGATCCCGGTTGGGATATAGTTCACGTAACGTGGTCTACTATTTTAGAAAAATGGGATGCTAGCGTTACGTAGCGCATTTTGGTGGCTGCTTCACAAAGACCGTCTTTTTCTCGGAAAATGGAAAATGGCTTTTCCGAGCGACGAAAAGGAAAACTTCCTCCTGCAACATTGTTCTACATCCCAATATACACATGCATGCACAATATGGGCACCGTATCACAAACTAAGCCGCGATTCAACACATGACATCCGTCTCTTGGATCGAAAGCCATGAAACCGGGACTAAAGATATTTCCCGCCATATCCCACCGCTTCCCGCCATGTTTTCCCTCCGTTTCCCTCTGAACGGTGCTTTTAGTCCCGGTTGTAGCCACTAACCGGGACTAAAGATATTTCCCGCCATATCCCACCGCTTCCCGCCATGTTTTCCCGCCCTTTCCCTCTGAACGGTGCTTTTAGTCCCAGGTGTAGCCACTAACTGGGACTAAAGATATTTCCCGCCATATCCCACCGTTTCCCGCCATGCATGTTTTCCAGCACTTTCCATCTATATATAGGCCGACCACGCCATGGCTATCCATACATCCGCACCTTCCTCTCTCACAACTATGGACAGTGCCTACTGGGCCATTCTGACCCTCGAGGAGACCCAGGCATTGTGAGCCTCCAACTACCCTTGCCCGCCGGACTACCGGCCGGCCGCCGGCTGGATGGTGAGCGCTGGAGGGGTTCCTGTACCTCATGTGCCTCAAGGCTCCGCCAGACAGGCGGCCATCACGAACCACTTCTACCACGAGCTCACGCCGGAGCAGCGGATGGATCCCTAGTGGGATCCCGACAACTATCACTCCTGGAATGCCTTCTTTACTAACCGACGGGAAAGGGAGCTCGCCAGGTACGAGGGTGATGGCCCGCCCCCGATGAACCACAATGAAGCCGGTCGGCGTCTGTGGTGGGCGAACCGTACTCTCATCGGCGTGATGCGCTACATCGTCGGGGGAGACCATCCTCGCCTGCGGTGCCCACAAATCTACCTGCCACAGAGCCACAAGAAGGACCCTCCCCCGCCCGGCGGTAGCGGCATCGTTTTCCAGGAGACTCCTCCCCCGCCCACCGTGAATCCGAGGCCGGAGTGGCAGGTGCCTCCGGTATATGCCAAGGCTGGGCTGAGGATCTCTGGAGTGGCAGGTGACGATGACGATGATGATGACAATGACGAAGAAGACCCTGAAGCTATTAAGAAACAGTAAAACTGAACCTATTAGGAGCCACCACGACGATTTAGGTTCATAGCCATCCGATCAAACTCATGTACGCACTAGATCAACCAGTCGTTCCGCACTATGTTTTTTTAGTGTGTTCTGCACTACGTTCGTGACCCTCATTGACTGCGTGACTTGGCGCTTGTTGGCCCTCTCAACGTAACAGGGCTGCTGCTCTGCTAACATATGCAGGTGAATTCCCGTGAACTGGGCCAACCTGGTGTGTGTCGCGAAGCAATGTACCCACGTGACCCATTCCAAACGCTTCTAGTGATTTTCAGTTTTTCACGGCCCGATCAGAGCCCACAGCCAGCCAGTGTTCATACCGAGCCGTCCTATCAGTGCGGCCAATGGTGGCATATACTCATGGCGATAGATCTCCCAGTTCGTGTGTTCTTTGTCCGTTCACCTTCATTCACGCCTGATGGTCCATGACTTCGCAAATGCCTCATGTTCCATAGGCCTCCACATGGTGAGGAAGCGGCGGGTGGGGAATTGACCAGAGGAGATCTGGAGGACTCCAGCCACAAAACACATTTTCATCACACCCAAATCTACAAGCGGGAGGCTGCGGAGGGAATAGAAACAAGGTACTCCCTCCGTCCCAAAATAGATGTCTCAAGTTTGTTAAATTTAAACGAATCTAGACATTATTTAGTATATAGATTTATCCAAAATTTAAAAAACATAAGACATCTATTCTTGAACGGAGGGAGTAGAATAAGTTGCAAGGCAGGCAATCGTTAGAAACAAGCGGGAGGCTATGGACTGATTGGGAGATGAGTGCTCCATGGCCACTTGGGCGTCCAGGAGGTCGTAGACCCATCCACAAATCGACACCTACTCTGTTCTATACGACGATGTAAGAAAGGTGTCCTTTGATTCTTGTATTTTCTAGGCTATTGTTTCATGCCTTTTTTTTAACGAGCCCCTCAGCGCTTGGCTACTACTGATCTAGGTTTGCTTCCTCTCCAAATTGGAATAATAGCCCGAATAATCCAAATAGAAGAGAATCTCCTCAGAACCAGTGAATTAACTTGTTTTCTTGCTTGCAACTGTAGTGATAACTTCAGCTTGGTGGTTCGGAAAGACTGAGTGCTGCTTCCTAATGCAGCTCCAGGGATGTCTTCTTCCTCCTCAAACTTTCATTTGACCCCTTTAATATCTTGGAGAAAGGTGAGCAAATTCTACTTGTCCCCCTTTTTATCCCTTGTTGTGTTTGTGGGATCCAGACATATATACCTTACAAGTAATAGAACATCAGCCTGTCTATCGGATATAATTATTGTATGTGTACTCGATTGCATCGTCTACATATGGATCATGGACGCTATTTCGTGCGTGCTCATGAAATTAAGGTTCAGTTATTCTCTGTCCGACATGGACACATGGTATGTTATCTAGCCTTCCATATTTCTTGTTATATTGGCATTTCGAATCATGCTTAGTAAGTTGTTATCTGAATATTCTGGTAGTTTCTTTATATAAAATCGAAGGTGAGTCATGTTTTGTAAAAAAAATCTTATCTCACTACAGGACGCGTGCGCTACGCCGAGGGCAAAAAGCCGTCGGCGTAGTCTAAAATGCCCTCGGCGATAGCACGCGACGACGGGTTTCCCGGCCAGAGCCTTTCTCAAGGGCTCCTACGTCGGGCGGAGAGCATAGCGTCGTCAGAGTCAAAATGCCGCAAATTGCGGCAAATGCCGGCCGGCCGTCGGCCGTTTCGGATAGCTTGTCGACAAAGTTGCAAAATATTTTTTAAAAAAATTAAATTTTTATTTTATTTTTTTTCTTAATTTTTGAATCTTTGAATTGTTTGACTCGTTAATCTCTCACTTTAAACATTTTAACACTAATTACACTTAATATTTAATTAAATTGCAGTCTTGGTCGAACTTCCAAGGTCATCCTAATACTCCAGCTCCAGCACGCTTAACTTCCTCGTTCCTTCAGAATCTGTTTTCGCAAAGTAATTCATACATTGTTGTCAATACTATGATATCAATCCTATTAACCCTTATATCAACATGTCACATGTTTGTATTTTTTGAAATTACAAACAATTATTTAAGTAAACATTAATGAATAATTAAAAATATTATTGAATTCATATAAAAATATAATAATTTTACTTTTTGTATTTTCTATTTAATATGGAATAATTAATATCTTTAAATCTGTAAATCAGAATTTAACAAATAATATGTCTAAATTGAGCAGAAAATGATAGGAATCCAAATATGATATTCATATCAACTAATCACAAACCCTTCGTTTTGAATTATCCATTTGGTGGTTACTTTAGAAAATTCCTTTTTTTTTCGGATAATGAAAAAGGCTTTTGGTGCGATGAAAAGGAAAACTTGCATTGAATCTTTGATAAAATAGCATATTGTGAACCTAAAATGATTTTTGTAAAAAAAACATGAGCATCGTATCATGTACATGTAGTTCATATCGACCCTTCACCGATTCTAAGGAATTTATCTTTTCACCAAAGGTGGATGGAAAGGTTTCGGAACCCCCTGTTGGGACATTGTCCATATAAGGTGGTATATTATTTTAGTAAAATATGGTGGTAGCATTTTGAATTAGCCATTTGGTGGTTGCTTCACAAAATCGTCCGTTTTTTATGCTCGGAAAATGGGAAATGGCTTTTTGGTACGACGAAAAGGAAAACTTCTCCTGCAACATTGTTCGCCATCCCATGATGCATGTGTATGCACAATATGGGAACATTATCACAAACTATTCCTTGATTCTAGCCATAACATTGGTCATTTGACCCGAAAGCCAAGAAACCTCGAATGAGATAGGTCATTTTGTGAAGGTTTTTTTGAGACATAATCAATATATCAAGTTTAATATTTTTACTTATAACCATGTCACATAATATGATACCACGCGAAGGTTTCGCATTGTTTCGATCGTTTTTGAATTTTTTATGCCCGTTTTAAACTATCGTCAAACTTTGTCGAACGACGGGCATGAAGATTCTTAGCTCGGGGCCGAGCCTCGCTAAACTTGCATTGGATCTTTGATAAAATAGCATATTGTGAACCTAAAAATGATTTTTGTAAAAAAACATGAGCATCGGATCATGTACCTGTAGTTCATATCTGACCCACTTTCTACCAATTCGGCAGGAATTTGTCTTTTTCACCAGAGGTGGACGGAAAGGTTTCGGATTTCCCTATTGGGACATTGTCTATATAAGGTGGTATAGTATTTTTGTAAAATATGGTGGTACCAGTTTGAATTAGCCATTTGGTGGTTTTACAAAATCGTCTGCTTTTTATGCTCGAAAATGGAAATGGATTTTTGGTGCATTAAAAGGAAAACTTTCTCCCGCAACATTGTTCGCCATCCCATGATGCATGTGTATGCACAATATGGGCACATTATCACAAACTATGCCTTGATTCTAGCCATAACATTGGTCATTTGACCCGAAAGCCAAGAAACCTCGAATGAGATAGGTCATTTTGTGAAGGTTTTTTTGAGACATAATCAATATACCAAGTTTGATATTTTTCCTTCTAACTATGTCACATAACATAACACCACGCGAAGGTTTCGCATTGTTTCGATCATTTTTGAAATTTTTATGCCCGTTTTAAACTATATATAATGTCTTATGTTTTACCTAATTTTTATTTATAAATGTGTAATATTTGAGTGTAGATAGATAGGTCTTATTTTTCTGCAAATTTTGATATATTATTTGTATTTTTCCGAATTAGAATGATTTAGTTATGATTTTTCAAAGTTTAATGAGATAAAATAAAAAATAGCTACGCCGAGGGCAGCCGTCGGCGTAGCATAGGATATGCCGAGGGCAATTCTACGCCGACGTCTGCTTGGCGGAGCTGGCCTAGACGATGGCTACGCCGACGGCCCCGATGTTTGGCCGTCGGCGTAGCGACTGGCCGTCGGCGTAGCTTCCCATTCCTGTAGTGTCTAAAAATAATCAGACAAAGTATCATAATATACTATATTGAGATGGTGGTGATATTTTAAACTAATATTATTTCAACTTATTGTTTCCGAGTTTCCGTGAACATTTACTGACCATTTTATGTACTCCCTCCGACCCATATTAGTTGACTTGGATTTGTCTAGATTTGGATGAATCATATAGGTTCATCTAAATTTTCAAAAATCCAAGTCAACTAATATGGGTCGGAGGAAGTACTAAAAAATGAGAAATAAGTAAAATGCTTTTCAGTAGAGTTACATAATGTATATGATGTTTTGCATTCACTACCTTCTTCTGATTATTTTGTTGAACCTTTTGTGCTTCCAGCCTGAGCGAACCAGACAAACCTGACAAGTCTTATTTGCATGATAAGCTTCGGCCATGTTCTGTGCAATCCTTCCATGTAATCATTATTTTGCTTGTTGACTTGCCTCAAATGCATATGCCCAAATCATTTGCGGGCTACCTCTGTTGCATGTGCCACTAACAAGTCTCCTAAAACTGGGACATGTTCTTTGGCATCAGCTCTGGAGAGTTATGTCAGTCTTTCACATGTTCACATGCAGTTGTATCCGTTTAGGTTGCCATGTCTGATGTCAACTGTTTTATTGCCAATTTATTCTTCGGTGGTGGATGCCGCAAAACCAGGATAGACCATTGTTTGGTGATCTACCTCTGAAAACCGTGAGTTTAAGATGTATGTTACTCTTCATATAGTTTTCTTGCGCTTGCTGCATGCATCCATCCATTAAAACTAGGATTATGATAATTAACAAGGTACACATATCTCCAAATACTTGCTTTTAGTATTGTTTATCCACCCGACCTGGTAAAAGCATCGCACTGTTTGTATAGGCTGAAGAAATTTACATATTATACAAAATCTATGCGGATTAGAAGCCTTGAAAGGGCAAAAGGTTCAGATATTCACAAGAATATCTTCTATTACTCTCAAGTTTTTGTGACCATGAAGAGAGGTGTCCAAATTAATGTGGAAAAGTGAGCTTAGTATATTTTATTGTTATTATTTGGTACTAACAGGAGCACCTCTCATTTCAAAAGGACATGAAAACGTTATGTTTTTCCAGTTCTATCTAGGTTTTCCTATCATGTAAATACAAAAAATCTTACGCTCTATCATCAAAGTGGACGGGCGCGGCAACGCGTGCTACCATGGTCTAGTGTACTATAGTACTAGGCAATGATTATGACTAAAGGGGGTGGCTTTAGTCCTCAGTGTTAGCTAGTCCCGGTTTGTCCCGGTTTTTAATATTAATAAATGTCTAAGTGTTACCTAGTCTACAGTTTTGGTACCTGCCTACAGCAATCTCAGAAATTCCTTTATTAACCATGGAGCATCTTCCTTTAATAAATGAAAAATAGGATTAATTCACAAAAGATTTAATACATTACATCACCAACATCCACATCTAGTGTTTTGGTTCTCTTCTTGTCCGTAACCATGGAGCATCTTCCTTATTTAGCGATATGCTTGGGTCAGTTTTCACTTTGAATGGCGGAATTTCATGAAATTTGTCATAATCTTCTGACATGTCTGTCCTGTCCTCAACTCCCACCATGTTTCTTTTTCCTGAAAGAACTATGTGGCGCTTTGGCTCATCGTATGATATTATATTCTTTTGCTTATCTTTCCTTTTTCTCGGTCTAGTAGACATGTCCTTCACATAGAAAACTTGAGCCACATCATTGGCAAGGATGAATGGTTCGTCTCCGTCCGCAAGATTATTGAGATCCACTGTTGTCATTCCGTATAGCTGATCTACCGTTACCCCACCTCCTGTCATCTTGACCCATTTGCATCGAAACAATGGGACCTTGAAATTAGGACCATAGTCAAGTTCCCATATGTCCTCTATGTAACCATAATATGTGTCCTTTTTCCCATTCTCGTCCGTTGCATCAAATCGGACACCACTGTTTTGGTTGGTGCTCTTTTTATCTTGGGCGTGCGTGTAAAATATATTCCCATTGATCTAGTAACCTTGGAAAGTCAATATAGTTGAAGATGGAGACCTGGCCAACAAGTACAACTGATCTCCAACAGTGGTGTCATTCATGAGATATGTCTGCAACCAACCGCCGAAAGTCTTCATGTCTTCATCTCTAATCAACCTGTCAGACTGCCCCGGGTAGTTCGAGCGTACAATATTCTTGTGTACCTCGATTTTTGGAGCCACCAAGGTGGAACTTTGCAGAATTGTATAGTGTGCTTTAGTGAAAGAATGTCCATCCATACATATCTTTGTTTTCTTTCCTAGAGTGCCTTTTCCACTAAGTCTCCCTTCATGCCATGATTCAGGTACCCCGACCGGCTTAAGGTCAGGAATAAAGTCAACACAAAACTCAATGACCTCCTCTGTTCCATATCCCTTGGAGATGCTTCCTTCTGGCCTCGCACGGTTATGGACATATTTCTTTAAGACTCCCATGAATCTCTCAAAGGGGAACATATTGTGTAGAAATACAGGACCGAGAATGGTAATCTCTTTGACTAGGTGAACTAGAAGGTGCGTCATTATGTTGAAGAAGGATGGTGGGAACACCAACTCAAAACTGACAAGACACTGGACCACATCTTTCTATAACCCTGGTAGACTTTCTGGATCGATTACCTTCTGAGAAATTGCATTGAGGAACGAACATAGCTTCACAATGGGTACTCTAACATTTTTCGGCAGAAGCCCCCTCAAAGCAACCGGAAGCAACTGTGTCATAAGCACGTGGCAGTCATGAGACTTCAGGTTCTGGAATTTTTTCTCTGCCATATTTATTATTCCCTTTATATTGGACGAGAAGCCAGAAGGAACCTTGATACTACTCAGGCATTCAAAAAAAGATTTCCTTCTCTTCCTTGGTAAGAGCGTAGCTGGCTGTACCTTGAAACAACTCTGGATGCCTACCTTCTCGGTCTTTCATACGTTGTTGGTCCTATCGTGCTTCTGGTGTATCTTTATTCTTTCCATACACGCTCAATAATCCTAGCAGTATCACGCCAACATTCTTCATCAGGTGCATCACGTCGATTGCAGAGCGGACCTCTAAGACTTTCCAATAGGGTAGCTCCCAAAATATAGATTTCTTCTTCCACATGGGTGCGTGTCCGCCAGCTTCCTGCGGAACGGACTATCCGCCAGGACCCTTTCCAAAGATTACTTTTAAATCCTTCACCATATCAAATACATCATCACCAGTACGACGGACAGGCTTACTCCGGTGATCTGCTTCACCATTGAAATGCTTTCCTTTCCTTCTTAGGGAATGCGTGGGCGGAAGAAAACAACGATTCCCTAGGTACACATTCTTCTTGCACTTATCCAAATAAATACTTTCAGTGTCATCTAAACAGTGTGTGCATGCATTGTATACCTTGTTTGTCTGTCCTGAAATGTTACTAAGAGCAGGCCAATCATTGATGGTTACGAACAACAATGCACGTAGGTTAAATTCCTCACGTTTGTGCTCATCCCACACACGTACACCTTGTCCGTGCCATAGTTGTAAAAGTTCTTCAACTAATGGCCTTAGGTATACATCAATGTCGTTGCCGGGTTGCTTCGGGCCTTGGATGAGCACTGGCATCATAATGAACTTCCTCTTCATGCACAACCAAGGAGGAAGGTTATACATACACAAAGTCACATGCCATGTGCTATGACTGCATCTCTGCTCCCCAAAGGGATTCATGCCATCCGTACTTAGACCAAACCATAAGTTTCTCGCGTCACCTGCAAAGTCCGGGTACTTTCTCTCAATTTTTCTCCACTATGACCAATCAGCGGGGTGTCTCAACATCTCGTCCTTCTTACGGTCTTCTTTGTGCCATCGTAACAATTTTGCATGCTCTTCGTTTCTGAACAAACGTTTCAGCCGTGGTATTATAGGAGCATACCACATCACCTTGGCGGGAACCCTCTTCCTCGTGCGCTCCCCCTCAACATCACCAGGGTCATCTCGTCGGATCTTATACCGCAATGCAGTGCATACCTGTTGGAGATATGCCCTAGAGGCAATAATAAATGTAGTTATTATTATATCTTTGTGTTTATGATAAATGTTTACATTCATGCTATAATAGTATTAACAAGGAAACATTGATACTTGTGTGTTTTGTAAACTTAATTTGAAGTCCCTAGTATAGCCTCTATACTTCACTAGCTTGTTGGTTGATTAATGATTGTGGTTTCCCTATCATGAACATTGAGATGTTATCAACAACAAGATCATATCGTTAGGAGAATGATATGGTGGACATACTCCTATAGATAAGCGTAGCATAAAGATCAAGTCATTTCATTAGTTCAATTGCTATATGCTTTCTGATACATAGTAACCTAATTCCTTCGACCATGAGATCATGCATATCACCTTTACCGGATGGATGCTTTGATGACATCAAACACCACACCGTGGTAGGTGGCTATAAAGGTGGCATTAAGTGTTCGGAAAGTATTGGTTGAAACACATGGATCAAGAGTGGATTTGTCCATCCACATGACGGATAGATATACTCTGGGCCCTCTCGGTGGAATGTCATCCAATTAGCTTGCAAGCATGTGACTTGGTCACAAGGGATCACATATCACGGAACGAGAAAAGAGTACTTGTCGAACGAGGTTGAACTAGGTATGCGAGATACCGACGATCATAACCTCGGTAAGTAACATATCGTGAGACAAAGGGAAATTGGTATCGTATGTAAGTGGTTCATTCGATCGCAAAGTAATCGTAGAAATATGTGGGAGCCATATGAATTTCCAGATTCCTCTATTGGTTATTGTTCGAGAAGTGTCTCGATCATGTCCGCATAATTCACGAACCGTAGGGAGACACACTTAAGGATTCGACGTTGTTTGAGTAGTTATGGTATTATGAGAAAGAGACCGAATGTTGTTCGAGTCTCGGATGGGATCCGGATATCACGAGGTGATCCGGAATGGTCCGAGAATAAGATTCATATAAGGAAAGTCCCGTTTGAGTTCGGGAATGATTCCGTGTTTTCATCGGGAATGTTCTAGAAGGTTCCGATTGTCCCAAGACCGGGGAAGGGTACATGAATGTGTCATTGCTCATTGAATGATCGCATCATGTACTAAGTGTTCTTGCTATCCCAAATAAAGGATTAAATTGAATCCTAAAACAGAAAAGTCAAATGTCCAGTTTGAAAGTCAAACCCAAAACAAGCTGTGGGAAACAAGCAAGAGGAGTTGGAACCAACCGAGGAGGAGTTGGACTCCTCCAGCCGCGGCCAGCCCTAGGCCGAGGGAGGGACTCCTCCCTCCTGGCGCGCCAAGGACCCCTCCCATATAAGGAGGGGCGGGGCCTCCCATGGACACATAACTTTCTACTCTAGATCTCCGTTTAGAGCCGTTTTGGTTTAGAGCTTCTAATTGCTTTAGCCAAGTTTAGAGCCTTCTAATTGGTTTAGAGCCTTCTAATTGGTGTGTCTAATTACTAGACCACTAATAGCCTCTCTCATAAGCTCCACCATACTGCACCGGCTTAAGGCGAAGCCTGCGGGATCTCCCTCTACTTCCTGACCACGCCGTGCCAGGCCGAATCGCGAGGAGAGTGCTACAACCTCCGCCTGCTGGAACAAGGAGAGGAAGGTCTTCGTAGTCGAACGCAGTGACCGATCGCGGGAGCTGCTTTAACGTGGCCCGAAGGATCGCCTACGATCTTGAGATCGGAAGAGTACGACTACATCACCCACGAGAATCCGCTCTCGTTAAACGCTTTGGAATCTTCGAGGGTAAGTTATACCATCGACTCGCTACAATCTAGTAGATAGATCTTGGCTTGTTTGTTTGTATGCGATAGAAAATTTTTGTTTTCCATGCTACGAACCCCTCTGAGGGTATCGAGCCGTGTCTATATGTAGATCTGTTGCACGAGTAGAACACAATGGTCATTGTGGGCGTTGATGCTTTTATTGTAGATTGCTTTTGTGTACTTTGCATCTTTCGGTATGTTGGGATGAAGCGGCCGGGCTAACCTTACATGACATCGTTCATGAGACTTGCTCCACGCTTGACATGTAACTTGTATTGCATAAGTGGCTTTATGGGTGCATGTTTCTCCTAGCATAGTTAAGATCCAATTTACAACGGGTGATCCACAATGCTAGTATCAATGTTGTGGTTCTTGTTCGTAAGTTAGAACGACACTTATTGAAAGCCCCAAACCACGTAAAATATGCAAAGAAAGTAGAAGCGTCTAACTTTGTTTTGCGTGGGTGTCTTGATGTGATATGGCCATGATTGTGATTATATTTGATGTATGCAATGTTCCTTATTGTAAGTCGACAACCGCCAGGAGCCATATGGTTGTCTTTAATTTATGTTAAGACCCGCGTGTCTATTCAAAGTAGTTGTAATAGTTGAAGCCGGTGGACGACAACCATGGAGAAGCGTCATTGACCTTGATGCAATGCCGGTGATGATGGAGATCATGTTCGTGCTTGAAGATGGAGATCGGAGGCACGAAGAAGAAAGGCCATATCATATCACATATATATTGAATTGCATGTGATGTTAATCCTTTATGCATCTTGTATTGCTTAGTAGACGACGGTAGCATTATAAGATGATCCTCATGCACATCAATTTCAAATCATAAAGTGTTCACCCTTAGTTAGCACTTGCTAAAGCTTGTTGTTTCAAGCACCACGTGATGATCGGGTGTGATAGATTACTGCAAGTGTATACAACGTGAGCAAGCCAGATTTGCTCATGCGAAACTAAGGTTTGATCTTGTGAGCCTAGCATGTACGGACATGGTCTCGAACACGGATTACCGAAAGGTAAAGCATGAATCGATAGTAGATATGATGAACATGATGATTGTTCGCCATTGAAACTATATCAACTCGTGATGATCGGTGTTGATGTAGTGGATTTGGTTCGTGTGATCACTAAAACAATGTGAGGGATGTTGTTTTGAGTGGGAGTTCACCTAGTTTAATTTCATTAATTATTTTGAACTCAATTTGTCATAAACTTAGTCTAAACTATTGCAAATATGTTGTAGATCAATGGCAGCCCTACCATCAATTTTAATGCGTTCCTAGAGAAAGAAAAGTTGAAAAACAATGGAAGCAACCATGGATCGGTTCCGCAATTTGAGGATTGTCCTCACACTGGTAATTTGACCTATGTCTTTGGATGCACATTTGGGTGACCCACTGCGGTGATGCTTCCGATGAAGTAAAGAATGTTTACCTCGCTCGGAAGAATCAAGACTCCATAGTTCAGTGCTATCTTGTATGGTTTAGAATCGAGCTTGTAAAAGGTTTGAAGAGTCGACCCATATGATATTGTCGAGGATCTCAAATTGATTTTTGAGACTCATGCGGCAATTGAAAGCTATGAGGCTTCTGAAAAGTTCTTTAACTGCAAGATGGAAGAAGGCAGCTCCGTCAGTGAGCATGTGCTTAAGATGTCTAGGCATGCAAACAAACTTCAAAGCTTGGGTATAGTGATTCCTAATGCTTTGGGGATTTACCGTGTCCTCCAATCACTACCACCAAGTTACAAGAATTTTGTGATGAACTACAACATGCAGAACATGAACAAGACGTTGCCAGAACTCTTTGCCATGTTGAAATCTGCAGAAGTGGAGATCAAGAAAGAGCACCAAGTGTTGTTGGTCAATAAGACCACCAAATTCAAGAAAGGCAAGTCTAAGCAAAAGGGACACTTCAAGAAGGGTGGTAAGAAAGCTACCACGCCGAAGAAGACCAAGGCTGGACCTAAGCCTGAAACCGAGTGCTTTTACCGCAAGGGAGAAGGTCATGGAAGCGAATTGCCCAAAGTACTTGGCGGATCAAGAACGGCAACATCAAGAAGAAAGGTATATCCGATATACATGTTATTGATGTGTATCTCACTAGTACTGTAGTAGTGCACAGGTATTTGATATCGGTTCGGTTGCTCATATTTGTAACTCAAACAAAAATGCAGAATAAACGGAAGCTAGCGAAGAACGAGGTGACGATGCGCGTGGGAAACGGATCAAAGGTTGATGTGATCGCTGGTCGACGCTACCCCTTCATCTACCATCGGGATTAGTTTTATACTTAAATAATTGTTATTTGGTGCTGCGTTGAGCATGAACATTATATCGGGATCTTGTTTATTAAGTAGACGGTTACTTGTTTAAATCTGAGAATAATGGTTGTTCTATTTATATGAGTAATATGTTTTATGCACATGCACCTTTGATAGATGGTCTATTCTTATTGAATCTCGATAGTGGAAATACACATATCAACAACATTGAGGCTAAACGCTTGAAATCAAGCGATAATTCGACCTATATGTGGCATCGCTGCCTTGGTCACATCGAGTGAAACGTATGAAGAAACTCCATTCCGATGGACTTCTTGAATCACTTGATTTTGAATCACTTGAAAGATGCGAAGCATGTCCGATGGGAAAAATGACTAAGACTCCATTTTACGGTATGATGGAGCGAGCTACGGACTTATTGGAAATCATACATACCGTGTGTGGTCCAATGAGTGTAGCGTCATGTGTGGTTATCGTTATGTTCTTACCTTCACGGATGACTTGAGTAGATATGGATATATCTATTTCATGAAACATAAGTCCGAAACTTTCGAGAAGTTTAAGGAGTTTCAAAGTGAGGTAGAGAATCAACGTAACAAGAAGATTAAATTTCTACGTTCTGATCGTGGAGGTGAATATCTAAGTTACGAGTTTGGCGAGCATTTGAAGAAATGCGGAATACTTTCACAATTGACACCGCCGGGAACACCACAGTGTAATGGTGTGTCCGAACGTCGTAATCGAACTCTCTTAGATATGGTTCGTTCTATGATGTCACTTACAGATTTACCGCTATCATTTTGGGGTTATGCATTAGAAACACCATTCACTTTAAATAGGGCACCGTCTAAATCCGTTGAAACGACACCGTATGAATTATGGTTTGGGAAGAAACCTAAATTGTCGCTCCTTAAAGTTTGGGGATGCGAAGCCTATGTAAAGAAGTTACAGGACAAGCTTGAACCCAAAGCGGAAAAATGCGTCTTCATAGGATACCCGAAGGAAACTATTGGGTATACCTTCTATCATAGATCCAAGGCAAAACATTCGTTAAGAATGGATCCTTTCTAGAGAAGGAATTTCTCTCAAAGAAGTGACCGGAAGGAAAGTAGAACTCGACGAGGTTGTTGAACCTTCTCTCGAATTGCGTAGCGCAGACCGGAAGAAGTTCTGTGGTGCCTGCACCAATAAGGAGGAATCTAATGATGATGATCATGAAACTTCGTTGAAGTTGCTCTGAGCCTCGAAGGTCAACGAGAACTCGTACCACTCCAGATTGGTATGATTCCGTTATGAATGTCATGGTGGTGGACAACACCGATGACCCCGAGACATATGAGGAAGCGATGATGAGCCCAGATTCCAATAAATGGCAAGAAGCCATGAAATCCGAGATTGGATCCATGTACGAAAACCAAGTATGGACTTTGGTGGACTTACCGGATGGCCGGAAGGCTGTCGAGAACAAATGGATTTTCAAGAAGAAAACAGATGCTGATGGTAATGTTACTGTCTATAAAGCTCGACTTGTCGCAAAAGGGTTTCGACAAATTCAAGGAGTTGACTACGATGAGACTTTCTCACCAGTAGCGAAGCTAAAGTCTGTGAGGATTATGTTAGCAATCGCTGCATATTATGATTATGAGATATGGCAGATGGATGTCAAAACAGCATTCCTCAATGGAGACATTGATGAAGAGTTGTATATGATGCAACCCAAAGGTTTTGTCGATCCTAAAGATGCTAACAAGGTATGCAAACTTCAACGGTCCATCTATGGATTGAAGCAAGCATCCCGAAGTTGGAATCAACGTTTTGATAAGGTAATCAAAAGTTTTGGTTTTATACAAACTTATGGAGAAGCTTGTATTTACAAGAAAGTGAGTGGGAGCTCAGAGCATTCTTAATCTGTATGTGGATGACATATTGTTGATTGGGAATGATGTAGACCTTCTTAATAGTGTCAAGGAATATTTGAATAATAGTTTTTCAATGAAGGATCTTGGCGAAGCAGCTTACATATTAGGCATAAAGATTTATAGAGATAGATCGAAACGCCAAATATCATTGTCACAGAGTACATATTTGGACAAAGTTCTAAAGAGATTTGGAATGGAAGAAAGCAAGAAAGGGTTCTTGCCCATGTTGCCCAATACGACCTTGAGTAAAACTCAAAGTCCGACATCGCGTAAGATAGAGAAAGGATGAGTAAGACTCCTATGCCTCACCATAGGATCTCTAATGTATGCCATGCTATGTACTAGACCCGACATTGCATATGCCGTTAGTTTAACTAGCAGATATCAAAGTGATCCAGAGTGGATCATTGACATGATCAAAACATCCTTAAGTACTTGAGAAGAACTAAGGATATGGTTCTTTCTTATGGAGGTGATGAACAGCTCGTTGTTAATGGTTACACCGATGCTAGTTGGAACACCGATCCGATGATTCTAAATCACAATTCGGATCGTATTTATTTTGAATGGTGCGGCAGCTAATGGAGGAGTGCAAAGCAAAGCGTTGTGGCGAGATCTTCAATGAATCGAATACATGGCTTTCGGAGGCTTCACAAGAAGCGATATGGATGAAAGAGTTCATTACAGAGCTGGTGTGGTTCCAAGTGCCTGGACCCAATGTCTATCTCTTGTGATAACATGGGCGCCATAGCCAATGCGCAAGAACCAAGGTCACACAAGAAGTCAAGCATATCAAGCTGCGTTTTCACGCTATTCGAGAACATATCCAGATGGGGATATAAAGATTTGCAAAGTACACACAGATCTGAATGTGGATCCGTTGACTAAACCTCTCCCGAGGGCAAAACATGACCAACACCAAACCGCCATGGGTGTTCGGTATATTACCATGTAATCTAGATTAGATGACTCTAGTGCAAGTGGGAGACTGTTGGAGATATGCCCTAGAGGCAATAATAAATGTAGTTATTATTATATCTTTGTGTTTATGATAAATGTTTACATTCATGCTATAATAGTATTAACAAGGAAACATTGATACTTGTGTGTTTTGTAAACTTAATTTGAAGTCCCTAGTATAGCCTCTATACTTCACTAGCTTGTTGGTTGATTAATGATTGTGGTTTCCCTATCATGAACATTGAGATGTTATCAACAACAAGATCATATCGTTAGGAGAATGATATGGTGGACATACTCCTATAGATAAGCGTAGCATAAAGATCAAGTCATTTCATTAGTTCAATTGCTATATGCTTTCTGATACATAGTAACCTAATTCCTTCGACCATGAGATCATGCATATCACCTTTACCGGATGGATGCTTTGATGACATCAAACACCACACCGTAACTGGGTGGCTATAAAGGTGGCATTAAGTGTTCGGAAAGTATTGGTTGAAACACATGGATCAAGAGTGGGATTTGTCCATCCACATGACGGATAGATATACTCTGGGCCCTCTCGGTGGAATGTCATCCAATTAGCTTGCAAGCATGTGACTTGGTCACAAGGGATCACATATCACGGGAACGAGAAAAGAGTACTTGTCAGTAACGAGGTTGAACTAGGTATGCAGATACCGACGATCATAACCTCTGATAAGTAACATATCGTGAGACAAAGGGAAATTGGTATCGTATGTAAGTGGTTCATTCGATCGCAAAGTAATCGTAGAAATATGTGGGAGCCATATGAATTTCCAGATTCCTCTATTGGTTATTGTTCGGAGAAGTGTCTCGATCATGTCCGCATAATTCACGAACCGTAGGGAGACACACTTAAGGATTCGACGTTGTTTGAGTAGTTATGGTATTATGAGAAAGAGACCGAATGTTGTTCGAGTCTCGGATGGGATCTCGATATCACGAGGTGATCCGGAATGGTCCGAGAATAAGATTCATATAAGGAAAGTCCTGCTTTGAGTTCGGGAATGATTCCGGTGTTTTCATCGGGAATGTTCTAGAAGGTTCCGGATTGTCCGGCACTCCGGGGGGGAAGGGTACATGAATGTGTCATTGCTCATTGAATGATTGCATCATGTACTAAGTATTCTTCTGTCCCAAATAAAGGATTAAATTGAATCCTAAATGAAAAGTCAAATGTCCAGTTTGAAAGTCAAACCGCCAAAACAAGAAACTGTGGGAAACAAGCAAGAGGAGTTGGAACCAACCCGGAGGAGGAGTTGGACTCCTCCAGTCGGCGCCAGCCTAGGCCGAGTTGGGAGGGACTCCTCCTCCTGGCGCCAAGGACCCCTCCCATATAAGGAGGGCAGGGCTCCTCCCATGGACACATAACTTTCTACTCTAGATCTCCGGTTTAGAGCCGCTTTTGGTTTAGAGCTTCTAATTGCTTTAGCCGGTTTAGAGCCTTCTAATTGGTTTAGAGCCTTCTAATTGGTGTGTCTAATTACTAGACCACTAATATCCTCTCTCATAAGCTCCACCATACTCGCCGCTTAAGGCGAGCCTCATGATCTCCTCTACTTCCGGTACCACGCCAGTTGTCTTTAGAATCGCGAGGAGAGTGCTACAACCTCCGCTGGCCGGAACAAGGAGAGGAAGGTCTTCGCCGAAAATCAACGCAGACCGATCGGGAGCGCTTGCCGAACGCTACCGAAGGATCGCCACACGATCTTGAGATCGGAAGAGTAACTACATCACCCACGAGAATCCGCTCTCGTTAAACGCTTTGGAATCTTCGAGGGTAAGTTATACCATCGACTCGTTGCTACAATCTAGTAGATAGATCTTGGCTTGTTTGTTTGTATGCGATAGAAAATTTTTGTTTTCCATGCTACGAACCCCTACAATACCGGGCATGCATCCAAATTCTCGTACTGCTCACCGCGATAGAGGATGCAGTCATTAATGCATGCATGTATCTTCTGTACCTCTAATCTTAGAGGGCAAACAACCTTCTTTGCTTCGTAAGTACTGGCGGGCAGTTCGTTATCCTTTGTAAGCAGCTTCTTCATTATCTTCAACAACTTTTCAAATCCCATGTCAGGCACACCGATCTCTGCCTTCCATTTCAGCAATTCCAGTGTGCTGCCTAGATTTTTGTGGCCATCTTCGCAATTGGGGTACAACAATTTGTTGTGATCATCTAACATCTGCTCAAATTTCAACCTCTCCCTTTCGCTATCACATTCTCCCTTTGCATCAGCAATGGCCCGACCAAGATCATCATCTGGCTCATATGATGCATGTTCTTCTGCTTCTTCTTCATCATTGTCTTCCATTGTAGTACCACCGTATTCAGGGGACATAGGATAACTGTCATCATTCTCTTCATCTTTGTTGTCTTCCATCATAACCCCTCTTTCTCCGTGCTTGGTCCAACAATTATAGCCAGACATGAAACCGAACCGAAACAAGTGTCCATGAAGGACTCTTGAGGAAGAGTATTCCTTCTGATTCCGACACTCACCACATGGACAACAAATAAAACCATTCCGCTTGTTTGCCTCTGCCACAACGAGAAAAGAACGCACGCCTTTAATGAACTCGTCAGAGATTCGGTCAGCGTACATCCATTGTCGTCTCATCTGCATTTTATAAGTTCATCAAACAAAATCACGATGCTAAGAGTAGTACTAGTCTAAAAATAAAAGAACACATCGTATACATCAAACAAGAACTGATTTAAAAAACTTTCTACTATATCTTTAGTCCCGGTTGGACACACCAACCGGGACTAAAGGGGTTGCGGCAGGCTGGGGCCGACATGAGCCCGTTTAGTCCCGAATGGTGTCTCCAATCGGGACTAAAAGTGGGTGACGACACTATATGTCGTGAGTGGACACTATGTCAGTAAGTGGCGACACTGTTTCAGTGGGTGGCGACAATATGACAGGGGTGAGTGTCGACATTATGTCATGAGTGTCGACACTATGTTGTGCTGCTTAATCTATAATTAGGCTTCCTTGTGAACTATCAACTGCAAGGAAGATCGTGTGCGAGATCAGGGACACCACTACGGCGGAGCTTCTCGAAGATGTCTTGGGACCTCGTCCTCACACATCTTCGAGGAGCTCGCCGTAGAGGCACTCCCTAATATGTGAAATTAGTTAGCTCCACCAGCATACTAATTTAGCTAGAAAAGATATGAACTGAAAGATGGTGTGCGAGAGCAGGTACACCACTATGGCAGAGCTTCTCGAAGATGTCTTAGGATGCCTCGTCCTCAGGCATCTTCGAGGAGCTCGCCATAGAGGCACTCCCTAATTTAATTTGGTAGCTCCTTGGCATGTTCATGTTTTTCTTCTTAATTTCTTGCTTAACTGGCCGATGATTAACTAAAATGCTAGAGCACCACTATATATATGTGTGTATTCATAGTTTTGGTACTTATTTTTGTTTCAATGGATTTTGTGACGACAGGTAGAAAGAAGAAGAATATTTTGTTGCTCGACGGTGACATGATGCACTGTGAACCGACCGGATTTCAAGACAACGTGTCAAACCAAGATATGTATATAGGATGAACTCATGTATCTATGTGCTTCGATGAATCAAATGAATTTCGAGAACTATATGTGCCAAATTAACCAGATATACAAATATAGAACCCACACAAAATCTATCCATTTCTAGAGCATGAAATGAGCTAAAACAAGCAATGAGAGATGAAATGATGAAGTTGCTAACCTCTTAGGACCCTTGATAGATGTGGAGCCAAAATATCTTCACAAATCTTGAGAAAATGGGGAAGAACTCGAGATTGAGGGGAGAAATTTGAGAGGGATGATTGTGTGAGCTTGAAATGGCTCGGGCTAGGAAGGGGAAGAAGATATAGTTGGGGACTTTAGTCCCGGTTTGAGAAACAAACCGGGGCTAAAGGTCCACGCATCTGCTCTTTTCCAGCGCCAGACCCTTTAGCCCCGGTTTGTTAAACGAACCAGGGTTAAAGTTCCCATACGAACCGGGACTAATGTCTTCTGGTCCCATGCGGCTCTTTCTAGCCGTTGGGACCAGGGCATTAGTCCCGGTTTGTACCAGAACCGGGACTAATGCTCTGGACCAAAGGTCCGTTTTCTACTAGTGGATTCATATAACAATGTCGTCCATGTCATACGAATAGTGAAGTAATGTCTTTCCTTTCGACTTTAGGGCTATCTAATCTATTTCATTTAAGTCACGCTATCTAATCTATTCGTATCAGCAAAGACGAAAGAAGAGAAATACTTCCATGATCCATATTGTAGGGTTCGCAGCATAGAAAACAAAAAATTTCCTACGATGTGAACTATGTACCAAGATCTATCTATTAGATACAAACAACGGGCGGATGTATATCCGTAGAGAACATACCCTTGAAGACCGACAAAGCTTAACGAGTTCAACTTGTGGTTGATGTAGAAAATCTCTTGCCGATCTCAAGATCGAGAGGAAGTCCTAGCGTCGCAAATCAGCAGCGCATCCGTGCTCGCACACACGTTCGAGGCACCGAGCAACCTCCGCCTCCTCGCTCCAGTGATGCAGCGGAAGCACAACTCTTTCTTGCCGAATAGCCACCGGGAACATGTATCTCGCTAGTCCGAGACCATGGGGGATAAATTCTAGAGGGGGAGAGAGATCCTTCACGAGGAGGTATGAGTGACAAGTGAGAGGAGGGGCTCCTTTTATAGGGGACGGGGGAAGCCCAAGGGGGCATGGCCGCCGGCCATGGAGGGTGCCCCCACCTCTGCCTCATTCATGTGGGTGGACACTCCACTCACAAAATGGCCCTTCAATTTTCTCCACTTAAAAATCCACTCAAATTCCCATTAAATTTCCACCAAATTTAATGCAAACTATCATTAAATAAAACTCATTTATTTTATTCAGAATTTTGTCAATTACTTTAATGACAAACATTCACAAATAACCCCTTGCTAGAATTCTATTTCACATGCATAACCACTTTATGCAATTTCACCCAAAACTGTTTCGATATCTAGTGAAATAAATTCGCGCTTGTTCATTCTTTCGCATGAAACTTTTGCTCCAATTGGATGTCGGTGTCTCTTATGTGTCACCCTACGGTTCGTGAATAATGCGGCATGATAGAGAACCTCTCGGATCAATAATCGAAGTGGGATCCGAGACCCATACTGACTCCCACACATTCAACGATGACTTTCTTGTGATCGTCAGAACCTTTTACGCTAGTATCTTAATCCCTTTGTTTCACGATATATTACATGTCCGAGATTCGATCATCGGTATCTCCTCCTATTTTGATCTCACATCGACATGCACTCTTTTCGCTCCGTGATATAACATTCTAGTGATCAAATCACTTGCTTGCAAGCTAATCAATGTGATATCACCGAGAGGGCCCAGAGTATATCTATCCGTCATCGGGATGAACAAATTCCACTCTCGATCCATGAGCCTCAACATAACACTTTATTAGTTCTGAATCCATCTTTATAATCACCCTGTTACGGTGTGACGTTTGATGTTATCAAGAAACTCTTTCGGTGTTAGTGGTTGACATGATCTCATTGTCTAAGGATTAGGATCACTTTGTAAGTTGTTATAGCAATATAAACTCAATGACTTTGATCGTAATGCTATACTTCGGATGAGTGTTCATCACACCATTACACTAATGTTGTGACCCCGTTATTAACAACATCCAATGTCCATGATCAGGAAACCTTGATCATCTTGTTAATCAACGAGCTAGTTTATGAGAGAGGCATAACTAGGAACTTTCTGTTTGTTTATTAAACACACATGTATTAATGTTTCCGTATTAATACAATTATAGCATGCAAAATAAACATCTATCATATACTTGGAATACACATAATAAACACTTTATTATTTCCTCTCAGGGCATATTCCCTTCACATATAGCATGGGTATGAGACGCGGCAAGCCAAGAAAGATTCGGTCTCCATGGCAACGACTCCTCGAAAGGAATCGTTGTCGTGGATCGAGAATCCTTTCCTGGGCTTGCCACCATCACATCCCCATGCTATATGAATCTCGAAAATACTTGTCCTCTCTCGACTTTGGGGCTACGAGATGAAGCCTTCCTTGTGTTTCTCCAAAGATGAAAGGAAAGAAACCATTCCATGATTCATATAACAATGTCGCCCATGCTATACGAATAGTGAAGTAATGTCTTTCCTTTAGACTTTAGGGCTATCTAATCTATTTCATAGAGTTCTTACAAATACAAAGACAAAAGGAAAGACATTTTATTACATAGCATAGAGTTCTTACAAATACAAAGACAAAAGGAAAGAAATTTAATTATATAGCACGACGGGATTACATAGCAAACACTACTACAAAGATTATTACTACTACATGGATCAGAAGCCTGAGTCGGGATTATGAATTGGATGAGAGGTTTCGTCATTGCTATCATTTTCTGGCCACCAATAATCATCCACGAAACCTGGAGGTGGTCCATGTGGATCGTTGATGTCAAGGCCTGCATGGAACGCCTCGAGCAAACTCACATCTTATTGGTTGTGAACCCCATCAGCTTCATCTTGCGTAGTGTCTTCCTCCTCAGCTTCTTCTTGCTCATCGTCTACGACCATGTCACCATCGGCGGACAAGTCGATAGTGAATTGCCCGGGGATCCCTTCTTCCTGATAAAACTCGCCATCATTTGTTAAGGGGTCTAGGCGGCGGTAATCATCCTTGTTTGGCAAGGGCGGCCTATTGCGTGTCAGTACCATCATCACAGCATCCAGGTCATGTAGACGTTTTGTTGGGTTTTGGCATGGGTATGGAAGATAGAATACTTGGAAGGCCTGAGTAGCCAAAATGTAAACATCATCTCCCGCATAAACGGAGCTTCTCTTAACTTTGACCAGTCCAATTTCAGGATCCCGTTTCACCTTATGTGGGTCAAACCAATGGCATTTGAATACAACGGGATTTAGCCTTTTGCCAAAACCGTATATCAGCTCATATATACCCTCGACTCTTCCATAGTACTGGAGGCCATCTGAGCCTTCACAAAAGACCCCGCTATTTGTTGTCTTTCGGTTGGGCCGACTAGTTGTGTATTCATGGGTATGGAAGCGATACCCATTCACGTCATAAGCATTGAACGTATGGACTGAATGGTTAAAGCACCTGGCAATATTTCTTAGCTCGGGTTGCATCTATTTTTCAGTTCTTGCCTACAAGTTAGAACGAGAAGTTTAGCATAAGAAGTTTATCACAAGAAGTATAGCACAAGAAGTTGGCTCGAATAGTACCAAACCCAGAACCAGCTAACGAAAACGAAACCACCACCCTTATCGAAAAGATCCTACTCCTCTTGAGGGTTAGGCTCCCTATTTGGATTCTTCCAATGTGCACTCTTGAATCGTCTATACCAATTTAACGGAGAGTTAGGCACGGAAATAGCAGTGAATGTTTGCGGAAAAATAAATGATGAGCACTTACTCAATGTACGGCTTCACTTCTTCCATGGTGTTCAAGACATACGAGTAGATCAACTCCCGCTTAAGTTTTTTCATTGTTAACCTCTTTGTGCCACTTGATTTTCCACCTATCCCAACGAAGATGCTAAGATTGGGTACATCTTCAGGGTTGGCGGCATTGTAACAAAACACTGGGTTGTGCTTTGTGGGAATGTTGGCATCATAGTGCTTTGTGGTGAAGTTTGCAACCTCCTCATTAAGGACTTCCTCGGCTATGGATGCCCTGATCAAGCATTTATTGCATGTTTTCTTATGAAGCTTATTTGTTTCTCTCTCGGGCAGAAACTGACGACGGGCCCACACAGGTCCCCCCTTTAAAGCCTTCTCCGCAAGATGCAATATCATATGTTGCATCAGATTGAAGAACACTGGTGGAAGGAGCATCTCTAGATCGCAAAGCAACTCGGGTGCCTGTTCATGTAGCTTCTCAACTGTGGCATCCCGCAAAACCACTACTAGAAAATCGCGTTGAATTTGTGCATTGCATCGTCATCATCATGCATTGTTTGCCCAAAACTATTTTCGCAAACCCCGATTTGTTTTCCAAACGCCCCATCTTATCCAAACACCGAAAACCGGGTCCCCGGAAGATTTTGTTTTGTCCGCTGTCGAATTGCAAAAACGTTGTTTAAAAATAAATATTTTAATTAAATTATTTTAGTGGGGCAGTCGAACGGGCCAACCCGACCCGAACGACCACCCCTGTTTTTAAAACGGTCCAGCTGAACCCGCCCTTATAATCCTATAGCTACCCAGCTACCTACCCAGCCCACCCCCTCCACATCACCCTGGCCACTCACCCGCTGCCACCTCACCCTCTCCTCTCCTCCCACCCAACCACAAAGTGCCACCTCAGCCCCCTCTCTCCACCTATGCTAAAACCACCCCACCTGTCCCCACACACACCCCACACCCAGACCCACCCAGGCACACACGCACTCCCACGACACAGACTCCCGCCAGCCTCGCCCGGCTCCCACCGCCCAGCTCTCTCCCTGCCCGTCTTCTTCCCTGGCCTCTCTCGAGTCCCCGACGGCCGAGCCCCGCCCCACCTCGCTCGCCGCCATCCCAGCCCCCTTCTCGCCGAAGGCCGCTTCTCCACCACGCCCGGCCGCCTCCCTCACGAACCACCCCGCCGGCCGACCTTTCCCGCTCCCGGCCCACCAGCCCTCGCCACGTCCGGCCAAGGCCGCACCGTCGACCCGACCTCGCCGCCTCTCCAGCCCTGCCCGCCCTCCATCTCCTCCGCTGTCGGCGGACCGCCTCAAGCGCCCTCGCCTCGCCCGGTGCCCGCCGAGCCGCCAAGCTTCTTCCTCGGCCAGTCCTCGTCCCCCTCCATCTCGTCGAGCTCAACGACCAACCTCGCGCCTTGCGAAAGCCTGGCAGCCGCTGCACCACCGGCCTCCCTTCCGCCTCTGCTCCGCCCATGTCCTCCTCTCAAGGCCTCGGCCCGCCAGGCTTAGCCGACCTCGAAGCCTCGAAGCCGCCTCGCCCGGTGTCGCAAGCCGCCTCCGACCACTGCCTCCGCCCTCGGCCTATGCTCGCTGCCTCTCAGCCGTGAGCCCCAACCCGCCAAGTTCGTTACAAGATTATGTAGTTCCACTCCCTCATGCGTGAGTGTGTGGGATTGTGGTTATGAGGTGACCAAAGTCTGCACTAGATCACTGCGTTGCTGCATAGATGAAGCATCTACTAGCTCCACACCGACGCCAATCCAAGATCGACATCGACCTCATAACCGAACCCGAACCCTCGACAAGATCTCCGCCATCGATTCGATGCCTTCGACAAGGAGCACCGAGGATGCCGTCACGGAACCCGATCTCGTGGAACGCCAAGGCCCGAACCCGAAGCACCATCGGAGTGCCATTCAAAGCCCCATCGACAAGATCGCCCTCGCGGACTCGAGTACCCCGGTACCCGATCCACTCAAGTTCGCCATCGACGACAAGAACGACAGCAACCAGGGCGAGTCCGATGCCCCGACACCAGACCAAGTACTTCCTCCCGGAACGCCACGATCTCCGCCGTGGAACGATAAGACCGACAACATGACCCGAAGACCGCGAATGTGACAAGAACGACACCAAGCCAAGTCCGACCCCGGAGTCCGAGAACGCTTCCGTCGAACCTCGTCGATCCGTGAACTCGGACCCAGACCGACTCGACTCGTCGAACCCCGAACCCCCGGACCAAGTTCGTCGAAAACCCTTATGTGTGAACCCCTTCCCGAAACCCTATTTTATAACATAATAACAACTTGTTGCATATCAAATCATTCATCTCGCATGCATATCTGTGGTTTAGGGGCCTTATGCCGATTCACCTAATAATTAAATATGGGGCCCATATGCGGGCAAATCTAGCCTTATATTGGCCTCATTTAAATTTGTGTAGCGAACCAGTACTATCCTCTGCCTTGTTCAAACAACATTTAAAAATTGCGGGGGTTTCTAATAACTCGAACCATCTAAATAACTGTCGGGACCCCGGTTCCACTTAATATGACCTAAATGCATCGCATCTTTGCCATGCCATACATCATACATGCATCATGCCGATCTTCTGCCGTTGTATTAAATATTGCATCCGGTGTTTCTTCTAGTGTTTTGCTTCTTCGCGGATAAGGCCGTTGAGTTGATGTGAGCTTCGCCCCGATCTTCGGTTGAACCCTTCGACAATGTTTTCCAGAGCATCTCCCTTTCTACCTATCTTACTTTTAAAGTCTTTATTCCTCCTGTTGATCTATTGCTATCTGTGTTCGATGCTTTAGTCGCACTGTGATATCCCTTGCAGCCTTATATTGCCTTGGACACACCCTATTACCTGTTGTTTGGTAGATAGTTGGACTTAGCGTCAGAGTTGCTTGCTCAAGTGCTGATGCGTGTCGCCATATGCCACAGTTGCTGATGTATTGCCGCATGTTGATGATGGAGATGATTATAGTTTTACTTATCGTCACTTTAATTTCTGTTTAACAACTAAAATTGAATAAGCAGAGGCATCGGTGGGTGATAGAAAATATTTGGTTTCAACGCCCACTTGTGTCCCGTGAAGAACCCGAGTACTTGATACATTCCTTGTTTTATCGCGCTATCCACATCCGGGAGGTATATGGGACCCCCCTGAGACAGAGCTTGATTCAGTCATATTTCTTGGGGCCACAAACTAGTTTGAGGTTTTATTTACGATCCTGTACTTATGCCATGCTACTTTCTGTATTTAAATTGTGCGAGGAGCACATCTTTGCTTAGGTAAGCGGATTGATTACGCTGTATCGATAAGCCCAGCCACACTTTCGGTTCCCAACATGACCATTGTCGCAAACCTTGAGTCTGCCTCGGGCTTGCTTACTGCTATGGGATCTACTCAATAGGGTGGCCCCCTAAATATTTCTCAATCCGTGATTGTTCAGTGAAAGCCTCGTTGGTTTTGATTTGGTTTTTCCGAGGTTGATCGAGCGTGTGTTGCTATTGGTGCACCCGGCCGGTAAAACTTTCAAAGCCGTGTCTGGATATGGACGACTTGGAGCACGATCTCGATCATAGACAAGCATAACTAAAGTTTACTGCTATAAATTTGACTTATAATGACTAGTAATCAGCTTCACTATAACGGAATGGCTAGTAATACTGCCCACAATTGCTTGTTTGGTTGTCGCTTGCGAAAATTGTACCTGACTAGTAAGTATGGCAACTACAACGGAATTGGCTGATTAAAAGTACCAACAACTGCTGGGTTTTGGGATTATATCATGCTATCTGTATTTGATTAGTAATTGCCGCAACTATAACGGAATGATTAACTAAAAGTGCCCACTGCTTCCTTTATCAGGACGATTATCTAAACCTGACTAGTAAAGTGCCGCAACTATAACCGAATAAGTAAAACTGCCAACTGTGTGAGTTCCTCGGTGGACTTCCTCGTTTGGTCTCGAGGGGGAAATACCAGGACGGGTTTGCTTGGTGATAGCTTCAGGTTGGATCCGGTTAGGTCATTCTTATCCCTCTCTGGTCTCCGCGCGTTGTATCGAGTCTCTATAGGTTGTTTAGTGCATGCTGCCGCTGCCGCTCAGTCCACCATACCTATGTAGGCGAGGACCGCCGAATTCTAGCCTCGCTGCAATGGCCTCGATCGACGCCCTCTTTTTCCTTTGCCCTTTGTCGGCACCCCTTTTGTTTAAGCAGGTTTTGAGATCGACGCCGTTAGCAGGGTTACTATGGGACCCCCCTGGGCCAGAGCTTGATTCCGTCTTATTTCTTGGGGCCACAAACTAGTTTGAGGTGTTTTTACTATCCTGTACTTATGCCATGCTACTTTCTGTATTTAAATTGTGCGAGGAGCACATCACTTTATTTTGGATGCGGGTGATTACGCTGTATCGGCGATCCCGATTGGGGATCTGCCGCTTCTGACCATTGACACAAACCTTGAGTCCGTCTCAAGCTTGCTTACTTCGTTCTTGGTATACTCAAGGGTGGCCCCTGAAATATTCTGAATCCTGTGATTGTTCAATGTGAAAGCCTCGTTGGGTTTTGATTTGGTTTTCCGAGGTTGATCGGCGTGTTGCTATTGGTGCACCCGGCGGGTAAAACTTTCTCAAAGCCGTGTCGTGGATATGGACGACTTGGAGCACAGTATCTCGATCATAGACAAGCATAACTAAAGTTTACTGCTATAAATTTGACTTATAATGACTAGTAATCAGCTTCACTATAATGGAATGGCTAATTAATACTGCCCACAATTGCTTGTTTGGTTGTCGCTTGCGACAAATGTATCTGACTAGTAAGTATTGCAACTACAACGAATTGGCTGAATAAAAGTACCAACAACTGCTGGGTTTATGGGTTATCTCATGCTAAATGTATCTGACTAGTAAGTGTTGCCACTAAAACGGAATGGTTAATTAAAAGTGCCCACTGCTTACTTTATCAGGATGATTATCTAAATCTGACTAGTAAAGTGCCACCACTATAACGGAATAAGTAAAACTGCCAACCGTGTGAGTTCCTCGGTTGACTTCCTCGTCTGGTCTCGAGGGGGAAACACCAGGATGGGTTTGTTTGGTGTTAGCTTCAGGTTGGATCCGAATAGGTCATTCTCACCCCTCTCTGATAACCGCCGGTTGTATCGAGTATCTATAGGTTGTTTAGTGCATGCTGCCGCTGCCGCTTCAGACCACCATACCTATGTAGGCGAGGACCGCCGAATTCTAGCCTCGCCGTGTACTGGCCTCAGTACTGACGCTCTTTCTTTGTTTTCTGCTTTGCCCTTTGTCGGCACCCCTTTTGTTTAAGCAGGTTTTGGGATCGACGTCGTTAGCAGGGTTACCCTTCCGGCCTGGCCTGGGCAGGGTTATGGACGCCATTGGTTATTCTTCAGGGCTCTTAGCCCCATTTGCATCTTGTCCGTAGTCGGACGCTCTACTGTTTTCAAGGTGATTTGGATCTTTGTATAATATATCTGTATTCTTGACTCTTTGAGTCATTTATATATATCTGCCTGGGTCCCATCGAGGACTGTTGTGTAATGTTATTACTTCGCTTTCCACCCGCGAAAGTGCTCGGTGCACTTTGAATCGTTTCTATGCGGGTTTGGTGAATTTTGCCCAAACTTGCATAGGTCCGATTCTGAGGGTGTTACAGTTACCCTTCCGGCTTGGCCTGGGCAGGGTTATGGACGCCATTGGTTATTCTTCAGGGCTCTTAGCCCCATTTGCATCTTGTCCGTAGTCGGACGCCCCATCGTTTTCAAGGTGATTTGGATCTTTGTATATTATCTCTGTATTCTTGACTCTTTGAGTCGCTGTTATATATATATCTGTTCTGTGGGTCCCATCGAGGACTGTTGTGTAATGTTATTACTTCGTTTTCCACCCACACGAAAGTGCCTGGTGGGCACCTTTGAATCGTTTCTATGCGGGTTTGGCGAATTTTGCTCAAACTTGCATAGGTCCGATTCTGAGGGTGTTACATCAACCACTTTACGGTCTAACTCCCTAGCACAAATCTGGCGGAAGAAAAAGCTCAACCTCGACAGCACTCGCCAAGTCACCTCATCGACATAGCCTCGAATCATCACCGGCATTATCCGCTCAAGACATACATGGTAGTCATGACTCTTGAGCCCTTGTACACGCAACATTTCCATGTTCGCACCCCTCATCCAGTTGGTCGTGTACCCATCAGGGAAAAACAAACTTTGCGCGGTCCACTAGAAGATCTCCCTTCTTTTGGGATTTTTTGGGAAGAAAGGAGCCTTTGGCTTAGACCACCTTTTTCTGCCTTTGGCTCCGGGTGGCTGCATGTTCAACTTTGGCCTATCGCACAATGCTTCTTGATCAATTCGAGCCTTGATGTTATATTTCGTCTTCTCGGTTTGCATTATGGTGCTCCAAAGGGCCTCACCGATATTCTTTTTGGTGTGCATTACATCAATGTTATGTGGGAGCTCAAGATCCTCAAAGTAAGGGAGATTCCATAAGCACGGAATGTGGGTCCACTGGTGCGTATCCCCATATCCCACGAAACCATTCCCATCGGAGTTTGGCTGGAGAGCTTCTAAGTCAGCCTTGATTTCCATTCCGGTCTTTAGACGTGGCTTTGGATCATGGACAACACGGCCTTTCTTGAACCTATTTTTGTCACTCCTATATGGATGATTCGGCTCAAGACACTGTCGACGTTGATCAAAGCAGGAATACTTGCCTCCCTTCGACAGCCAGAATAAAGTCAGAGCTTGCATGCACACTGGGCAAGGCCACTTCCCATGTGTACACCAGCCACAGAACAACGTACGTGCTGGTAGGTCATGCAGGGAGGTATGGTACCACACATACATATCGAAGTGCTCGTTGTTTGAAGCGTCAAATGTTCGGATTCCCCGACCAGCCATGAAGCAAGTCATCCACCAGCGGTTCTAGATACACATTCATGTTCTTACCCGGTATTTTGGCCATGGGATTATCATCGAGACAAACATGTTCTCTGATCTCATTCATACGCCAGGGGGAGGTTTAGGGGAATAACAAACACTGGCCAGCAACTGTATACTCAAGCCGACATGCCATATGGATTGAACCCATCGGTTGATGTGGCAACTGCTACGCTCCTCTTGTCACCGGCTTTCTCAGGATATTTCTTGACAAAGTTCTTCCATGCACTACCATCCGAAGGATGTATCATATTGTTGAGGTATCTGTTCCCTTCTACAGCCCACTGCATCTGCTGGGCAGTATCCTCGGTCATGAAGAGTCGCTGGAGCCTCGGTATGATTGGAACATACAGAAGGATGTTTTGGGCAACCCCGTTATGCCTCTTCTGACCATCACCATTGGGATCAACCTCAAAGTACCTAGAGGATTTGCAGCGGATACAATAATTTGTCTTAGCATGCTCCTTTGTGAATAGCATGCATCCCTTCGGACAAGTGTGTATCGGCTCATATGACATCTTAAGGTCACGAAGGAGTTTGGTCGAATAGTAGAAGTTCTCCAGCAAGAGGTGCCCTTTTGGCAGAATGCTGCCAACGACGGCAAGCATATCATCAAAGTCCTCTCTGTTCAAGTTCATGTGGATCTTGAAGGCCAAAAGGCGATCTATGGAATCCAGTTGGGTAACATCTGAATGTGCATGAAGGGGTCTCTGCGAGGCAAACAAAGTATCGTAGTACTTTTCCGTGTTTTCCTCCGGCTCCTCACTTGTCTCCGCCTCCTGAGGTGTCTTCGCCTCTACATGAGGGCTTTCAAGCGCATTAGTATTCACAAAGTTGTCTATGCACCTATCAAAACCAGAATCAAATTCTCCCCTTGGCTGACTCTGCTGCTGACTCTGCCGTGACTCCCTCCTAGCACGTTTCGCTAAATTTTCACCATGGAATGTCCAAGTCTTGTAGGATGGTGTGAACCCGTAATTGACCAGGTGAGTACTCACATCATCCTTCGAATGTGTATTCTGATTCTTGCATCTTGCACAGGGGCAGAAAATTCTTCTGGGTTTGCTGGGGACGGCAAATGCCCGGTTCACGAAGTCCTCAGCCTTTTCTTTCCATTCTGAGTTAAAGTCCCACCTACTGACATAGCCATCATACATCCAGTCATGATTCTCCATCCTCTAATCACTACCAAAAACGACATATATAATGCTTTCAATTAATCATGCCATATAAATAAATCCGGTATTAGTTCGGTTAATTTTAGCAAACATATATTTTACGCCATACATATATCCACCTATCTCTCTAATAGGTAAAGAGGGTCCTATCAACCGCCGGATACGTAGACTGAGTATGTTCTCCCTTCTCTTCCCCGATCTGAGATAGAATTTCGGCAGCACCTTCCCGCTGCTCTCCCGATACACGTCTCGGCAAAAATCCAAGAGGGATGTGCATCCAGAGAACAACGGGGAGACGCTGCCGAAATCCTATCTCAGACCAGAGTAGAACAAGGAAAACATATCCAACTACGCATCCGCCGGCTGTCCCGATAAATGCCGTAAGAGTTACGGTTCTAATATGCGAGACCACTAATGCATATTTATCCGTGTAACCCTTATGGCCAGGAAGAGACGTTTAGGTAACGCGACAGACTTGGTGATTTACACACAAAAATAATCCTAGGTACAAGATAGAAAAACAGATTTTTACCCTCGAAGCATGATCGAGCGGTGAAGAAGATCAGCGACCCTCCCGCAAAATGACATACGCCGTCGACATCCCCACCCTTAGACTAGACACATATCTTGCACGAAGAAAAATTACTAATTACTAAAATACTACTATACAGATGCCAAAATTTTACATATATAATTGCTAAATTACTACTATACACATGCATATATGAAACAACATATATACTACTATACCTATATGTAACAAATACATGGGACAAATACATGCTAAATTACTAATATACACATTTATTTCCAAAATACTACTATACTACACATCCTAGATTTCTAATATATAACTAGATTACTACTATACAACACTACACATACATATATCTAACAATATATATACTATAAAAAATGCATGAAGCTAGCTAGGAACGTACCGATGGTGGATGAGGTTGTCGGTGGGCGAGGGGCATGAGGGTTGGGGCGGGCGGCAGATGCGGGTGACATAGGCAGGCGACGGCCCAGCTCCTACCGATGGAGCCGCAGGCGAGCTCCCATGGCCAGGGGCCGGGTCTGGTCAGAGGGGGCAGGAGCGGATGGTGCTGGGGTGGGTGGAGGCGGGTGCTAGGCCGGGTGGAGGCAGGAGATGCCGGCAGCGATGGCCAGAGAAGGATGCAGGGGCAGGTGGACGGCGGCGACGACGCGGGATCGTGGCGGCGGCGCGGCGCAGGAGTGTTCTCGGGCTGCTAGGAGGCGAGCTCGGGCTGGGGAGAGGATAAGGCAGGCACGAGCCCGCGCGGGCCAATATTTATTGGCAGCCCTTTGCCGTGTGCCAAACCGGGCGGAACATGGCAAAGATCTTTTCCGTGTACCTGGTGGGAAAAACACACGTCAAAGAACCTTTGTCGTGTACCCTGCACAGACACACAGCAAAGGACCTCTTTGCCGTGTGTTTTTTCCTTTGCCATGTGCCTTTAGGTATTTTCTAATTTTCTTTTTATTTTTTCTTTCAATTTTATTTATTTTAAGTTTTTACTGAACTTTTTGTTGGCTATTTGTTAGTATTGAGACCATGGAAATACAAACTTTGCACTAGACCATAAGCTTGCATCCATGCGCTCTAACCTAGAAGTGAATGTTCTGAAGTACTTGAAGGGGGAATCTCCCTGTTTCGGTGAAACCGGGTAGGATAGTGCCCCAACTTGTGAACCAACATGGTTTTACATCATCCTATGACCTAAACAAACACAAAACAAGAGAGAGCTACGCCCGGCTACCCCCATCAGAAGAATGTCTAGGGGGTAGACGATCTGAGGCCTACAAATCAGGGTTTCGCTGGAGAAAGACTACGAGAACGTCAGAATCAGATGAAAACTTGCATGTCTCCCTAGCATATGTATGTGAGTGTGGTGCAAGGTTCGTATAGGTTCTTGCATGTGTCCCTCCTCGCATGCATGCGCTCTAACCTAGAAGCGAAGGTTCTCGACTTGTATAAGGGGGAAACTCCCAGTTTCGGTGAAACCGGGTAGGATAGTGCCCCAACTTGTGAACCAACATGGTTTTACATCATATTATGACCTAATCAAACACAAAACAAGAGAGAGATACGCCGGGATACCCCCATCAGAATAATGTCTAGGGGGTAGACGATCCGAGGCCCACCGATCAGGTTTTCGCTGGAGGAAGACCACGAGAACGTCGAAATCAGATGAAAACTTGCATGTGTCCCTAGCATATGTGTGTGAGTGTGGTCCAAGGTTGGTGTAGGTGTTTGCATGTGTCCCCCATCGCATGCATGCGCTTTAACCTAGAAGCGAAAATTCTGGACTTGTATAAGGAGGAATCTCTCCATTCCGATGAAACCGAATAGGATAGTGCCCCAACTTGTGAACCAACATGGTTTTACATCATCCTATGACCTAATCAAACACAAAACAACATGGTTAATATTCCTGCCCCCTAGACGAGAACCCAAATGTTACAGTCAAACCACGCGCGTACATGTCGATGTCTAGATGAAATTAGCTGATACTTTCCACCCGAGCGCGTACATGGCTCTCTTGGTATGTCTTTCTCGCCGGAGGCGTCATATAGCCGGGGGAGGGTTGGGGCTACTTCTTTACCATCTCTTGCCCTGCGTTGGGCGGAGGCTTGTTGATGAATCCAGATATGTCTCTTGCAAAGAACAAATGGCATTGGATCTAAGGTACGTTGGTAGTTTTGGGGATTCTAAAGAAAGTTTTGTTGGTCTTGTTCATGTGAAAGAAACAACTTCTTCGTACCTCAGGGCTGCAATTGATTCTCTATTTGCAAAGTACAAGCTGAGTTACAATCAAGTCAGAGGACAAGGATATGATGGTGCTAGCAATATGATGAGGTCAGTTCAATGGCCACAAATCACTGATAATAAGAGAAAACGGTACGGCTTATTATGTCCATTGCTTCGCTCGCCAGCTTCAGTTGGTTGTTGTGGCTGCGGTAAGAAAGCATAACGAAGTTAGTAATTTTTTTACTATGATTACTACATTGTTAAATGTGGTGGGTGGATCTGCTAAGCGAAGGCATATGATTAGATATATCAATCTTGAAGAAATGAGCAAAGCTTTAGGGTGTGAGTAGCTTGCAACTGGTACATGGCTGAATCAAGAGCAATGTCTTCAAAGACCTGGAGACACTCGTTGGGGTACTCATGCCAAAACACTTAAAAGTTTGGTTGAACTGTTTCGATCTGTCATTAAAGTTCTAGAATATGTGGGAGAAGAAGACATTGATAGAACTAATGGAGACCTAGCAAATGGTCTCTTAGTGTACTTTCAATCCTTTGACTTTGTGTTCTATTTGCATCTCATGCTGACAACTCTTACAACTACAAACACTTTGTTATTAGCACTACAGCGAAGGGATCAAGACATAGTGAATTTCATGAAATGTGTGAAGTCAACTAGAACTGTTTTGAAAGAACTTAGAGAACATGGATGGAAGTCCCTGCTAGTTGAAATTCATGGTTTTTGTGAGAAACACGATATTGAAGAGTTTGATATGGAAGAATCCTACGTTAATCCAAAAAAGATAAGACAGGTGACTGGAATTACCAACAAACATCACTATCAAGTTGATTGCTTCAATGATGTTTTTGATTGGCTAGTTCAAGAGCTTGATGGTCGATTCAGTGAAACATCCTCCAATTTTCCTCTTTGGTCAGCAATTTTGAGTCCAACAGACTCATTTCGTGATTTTAATTTGGAGAGTTTGATAAATTTGGCTAAACTATATCCACAAGATTTTGATTCTGGAGAGCTGAGGGATCTTGATAAGGATCTACGTCTCTGTATTAGTGATATACAAACAGATGATAGCTTTTCCAACATAGCAACAATCATTGAGATTTTTAAAAAAATGGTGGAGACAAGGAGGCATATTGTGTATCCTTTGCTTTACCGTTATTGAAATTAGTTATTGTGTTGCTTGTTGCCGCTGCTACAGTTGAGAGGTGCTTTTCAGCCATGAAACTAGTGAAAACATTTCTGCGCAACCGCCTCAATGATGACAGCTTGAGTGATGATGTTATTTGTTATGTGGAGAAATAAGATATGAAGAAAGTCACTAATGATCAAGTGGTTAAGTATTTCATGGCGTTAAATAATCGATTGTACTAAAACATAAAAAAGGTAATATGAAAACTTGAGCTACTTTAACATTGTAATTATGGTCATTCAACTATTCCACTTGAAAACTAAACCTACTTTTTATTGTGCAGCTTATCGAGCCTTCGTGGTTGACTATATATTTTGGAATCTGAGAATAACGAGTCATCTTTTACAAGTAACTTTATATTTTGTTTCATCCGTATAGAAAGAACTATGATTTTTTTTATTACGTGATTCTTTGTACAATATACTATCTCTTATTATGTCGTACTATATATTTTAAAGATATAAACCATCCTTTTATATAGTACATGGTTGCTCGAAAATTTTATGGCAAATAAACCGGTGCATCAGGATGACTCGAGCTCCAGCTTCGCCCACGGCTCCTTCCCGGCGACACGAGACTAAGACACCTTGGCCGGCATGGGTAGAGCCAACCTTATTCTCTTCAGCGTGTTCTTGCCACCGCGAAGAGGGTGATGCATGCTGATCATTCATGATGTCTGAGAAGTTTCTACGCCCATATCGGAGGCATCCATAGGTGAGGCTTTCCCGCTCATACCCTTCCGTAGGAGGTGCTTTAGAATGTAGAATTTAGATGTAGACAGTAGGCTTCTGTGGGCGAGGATTTCTCATGTCAAACATATCTCATCGCCCTCCGTACGAGGCGCTTTAGGGCACAAGCAAAGGAGGCAAGCGATAGTTTTTCGTACCCCAAGTTAAGGTTTGGGATGGCTGCCTGTGGCTTGGCCTATATAAATATTTTGTAATCTCTTGAGATAATTAAGTAACAATTTCATAAATCTACATGGTATCAGACTAAGATTATTCGTCCCGGTTTGTAACACAAACCGGTACTAAAGATTTACAACAGGCCACGTGTTTGGTGCAATATCTTTAGTCCCGGTTTGTGTGTTACAAATCGGGACTAATACTCCCTTACGAACGGGTACGAAGGCCTCCCCCCGCCTCCCGAGCGACGCCGGCCGCTCGAACGCGAGCTTTAGTCCCGGTTTATTGCGGAACCGGGACTAATGCTTTGGACGAAATGCCCGTTTTCTACTAGTGAGTTGCTAATAAATTACTTGAGATCAAGTTTATATCCAGTAAAGATCAAGTTGGAGATGTCTTCACCAAGGCTTTGGCAGTCAAGAATGTGAATGAGTTCAAGCGTAATGTTAACCTTTCAGAAAGTTGTGATTAAGAAAAGCTGTTAGATGTTATGTAACGTTTTTATGTAACATCTTTTGTTCCGATTATGGAGTGGTACTTCAAGTCGTACGTAGAATTAGATAGGATCGATTCTATCCTTTTCCTAGAGATATCGTTTGGACTCTTCCTTTTAAACCACACGTGAGGCTTTTTCACGTGATATAAACACGTAACCAGGAACTCTAACGAGACCACCGTTCCTGCCAAAAAAATACTTCGTCGATAGCCAGCTAGGCCGAGCAAAGCCAATCTCACGTGGAACAAACCCTATGATGAGCTATCACACGTACCGGGTACATTGTATACCATCTGCTAGCTAGCGCACAAGAAACTAGCTGTTCCACACGCGTGTCCGCGACGAACGGTGACTCGGGTTACTATTCATTCATTCCTGCCCCCCTAGACAGTCAAACTGCCCCCCTAGGCGCGTACATGTCGATGTCTAGATGAAACTTACGTGATATGCTTTTCACACGCGCACACGTACGTACGTATAGGCGGGTTGGCATTTGTCTCCTACGTAAACTGACCACCATTCATGCACACATCATACGTAAATACACTCACTAAACTTGATGGACACGTGGCGTGTGAAAATGACAAGAAGAATTCCTTAGAACTACTTTTCTCGTTTGCAGGGGAATTCCTTAGAACTAATAATATAATACTCCCTCCGTTGAGACCTTCTAGATATTTTAAAGTAGACTAGATTCATGGTGAACCTGAACAACAAAATGCGTCTAGGTACATGAACAATAAAATACGTCTAGCTAGATACATGTATTTTCAAGAAGAGTTATAAAGTTATGTACGGAGTATATATTTGCAGTATCGGGTGCCCTCTAGGGGCAGACCGAACTCGATCGGCATGCTCTCACACACTTTCCAATTTGATCCCTTCTTCAATCGTCTATCAAATACAATATATTATCCAAGTATGAGTAGGGTGTTACCCTCATGGAGAGAGCTTGAACCTTAGTACGTCGTTGTGCCATCACGATTCATGGATTTTCCATGGAGTCTCTCCGCAATGGCTCATGTCGTGAAAATACCACAACAATACTCACGGCCAAACCAAATAGCACCATTGTTTTATTAATGGTTTTAGATGATATCTCCTTTAAAGATTGGGCTTATTTGCTTAGAGCAACTCTAGCCGATCCTCTAAACGTTAGCCTTCCTATCCGGCTCCTAAACTAGATGAGCAAAAATTTGTTCCGCTAACGGTGACCGACTATAGCCGATCTCATATATTTAGATCCCTAAATATTTTTCTCAATTTTCAAACTACAACCACATAACATTGAGATCATTGCATCACATATCAATGAAACTTTCAAATGGTTCAAATTTGAGCACTAGCAACTACTTACAAATAGGTCTAAATCGAATTAAAACAACCTAGTGCTCATCCATGATGGGATATACCAATCGGGTATTTACATAGGCAGGAAATGACCCCAAAAAATGTCGCGGGCCAGCAATGACGGCGACTAAAATAAAGACCCAAATGCTGACCAGTCAAACTTACGTGATATTATTTTCACACGCGCACACGTACGTATAGGCAGGTTGGCATTTGTCTCCTATGTAAACTGACCACCGTACATATACTCACTGAACTTGATGGTCATGTGGCTTGTAAAAATGACAAAAAGAATTCCTTAGAACTACTTTTCTTCTTTGCAGGGGAATTCCTTAGAACTAATATAATACTTTACTCCTTCCGTTTACTAATGTAAGATCTTCGAGATATTTTAAAGTACACTAGATTCATGATGAACCTAAACAACAAAATACGGCTAGATACATAAACAACAAAATATGTCTAGACACATGTATTTTCAAGAAGATCATGCACACAAATGCAATTTACTACATGCACATTACAAGAACTACTCAGCATGGACTGAACCAACTACACATACTCCCTTGGTCAAAAATAAATTTACTCAACTTTGTCTAGATACGATAAATATACATGTGCATTTAGACTAATTTGAGTCAAATTCGTGACAGCAGGGAAAATAATAGCTACGAGATAAACAAAGTGACAACTATGCCTGTAACTATTGAAAAGCAACTATCTTATATCTTATATTTACTAATTAGAGACTCCCTAGAAGCCTCCACGTTAATCCTAGAAAACTACCTAACCTTAACCATATGATCTACCGGGCCAGCTCCCGAACTGAACCCTAGAGAACCAACTCTCAAATTGACACTCGGACTCGTTTGGAATCTCTCTTTAAGGAGCCAATCAAGCCATATGTTACAACATCATCAAGACATGTGTTACTCATGGTGCAGCTATCATGTCGAAACCATTACCTTGTAATTAAGAGCTAGACAGTGCACCACTAAGCATTATTGTAACCCAACTATGCCATCGCTATATAAAGCACCATCGGGTGCTCTCTAGGGGCAGACCAAACTCGATCGCCATACTCTCACACACTTTCTCATTTGAGTCCTTCTTCAATTGTCTATCAAATACAATATATCCAAGTAGGAGTAGGGTGTTACCCTCGTCGAGAGAGCTTGAACCTTAGTACGTCGTTGTGCCATCACGTTCATGGATTCTCCATGGAGTCTCCGCAATGGCTCATGTCGTGAAAATACCACGAAAATACTCTTGCGGCCAAAACAAATAGCAACATTGTCTTATTAAAGGTTTGAGATGGTATCTCCTTTGAAGATTGCGCTTATCTAGAAGGGGTTTTGTAACACTGAATGGAACCAAGGGTAGAGGCCCATGTTGTGCTAGAAAAACAATATCCTAACACTTTAACTATTTTTTTGAATCACGTAAACGGTCTATTTGGTCCAAACTGGCATTAATTTGTTGATGGAATGTCAGTTTAAATTTGAAATTACCTATATTTGGTTTACATTTATGTTAATATTTTTTAACAAAATAGACGTGGGATCCCTGGGGTGTTGCGGGCAGATAGCCCGTGGACACATGTCAACACCCCCCACCACCACCACACCATGGTGGTTCCACCTCTCCAAACAAACATGAAGGAACTCAAAACAAACGGAATTTGGAGACATTGTTGGAGATGCCCTTTACCTAGGTAGGCTCCATTGCAACTTGTTAGACAACCTGAAACCTCTAAATAATGTTCTGCTCCCCATTGCGCAATGGATCCGCCGAGGTCTGCCAAGCCGCTATAAGCGCATAGCAAGCCATGAGTCTCTCCTCCGGGTCAAGCTCAGACAGTCTTAGATGGCGGCAAAATTTCAAGCACGCAATGTTGTGTGCTGTAGCGGACAAAATTGTATTTTACTACCACAATTGAGGCTAGGGCTTTAAAAAAAACTACCACAATTCAGGATTTTTGTGAAAGAACTATCACTTTCTCGCCTAATTGTTGCAAAAAACTACAACATTCATGTATAACCAGTCTTAGACTCGTTTAATCACCGACAGGACAGCCCCACCTGGCAGCGATGTCGTGGCATGGAGGAACAGTCTGTGAGACTAGCCATATATTTCTAGATATTATATGGATTTTTTTTGAAAAAGTGTGTGGAATCCACCTGTCAGATCTCTCCCCTCTTCTTTCTCTCTGCCAAATGGGACCCGACTGTCAGTTTATCCCTAACCTCTAGCTACACACATCATGGCAGCAGAAGGGGACGAGCTCCCTACTCGAGTAGCGACAGAGGCGGGCGGCAGGACGCTCTCGCACAGGCGGGCACCGTCCTGCTCGTGGGCGCCACCCTGCTCCTCTCCACGGCCTCCGTCAAGGCCACCGTCGCACCGGCAGGCGACCACGCAGTAGGGGCGCGGGGCGGCAAACACGCACGCCCAGCGAGCGTGGGGCAGAAACAGCCGAGCCCGGCAGTGCAGGCGGATCATGGAGCGGGGCTGGTCTCTGTCGGGAGATGCGCGTCCGCGGTCTGATGGTGTCCCTTCGTCCCTGGCTCTGGTGTTGGAAATATAAGCAATAATCCATATGATTTAATCCGAAAAATAAATTTATAAATCATGATCATACAGATAGTAGTAAAACCAATCATGCAGATCAACAAAGTAGATAAACAGATTACATTTATACAAGATAAACCTATCACATCTACACCAAACGCTAGAACAAAGAACCCTAGCATAATCCGAAAGAGAGAAATCGAGATCACATACGATGTAGGATGAATAGCAGCCGCAGCGGTCGCAGCAGCGTCGCCCATGTTGAGGTTGTTGAAGAGGTCGCTGACGATCGCCCCTCACCCGTACAGGTTCACGAGAGGCGGGGTTCCGGAGGCCTACTGTCCCGATCTGCGGTGCACGCCGCAAGCCGGGATGGAGAAGACGAAAGCGGCGGCGCAAGGTTCTGGAGGTAGGCGCGTGTGTGGATTGATTCGGTGCCGATTAGGTTTAGCCCCGGACGCTTTATTCGGTAACGGCCACGTCCATAAAGACTGGAAACGGCTGTAATTAACGCGTCCGTTAATGACTCATAATCAGTTTTCCCAACAAGCAAAATAAAGCTCGGCTCGGCGAGATTCCATAACCTGGTAGCGCTGTCGTGGCGGTAGGCGTCGGAGGAGGAGTGCGCGAGGGCTACTCTTCTTGTCACACCTTAGTGAGTGGTGCAACACTCTACTATATAAGGTGGTCCAACTCCCCTTCAACTAGCAATATGGGACTAAACTTTAGCACCACTAGCACAGCCATATGCTGCCATATATAAGTGGGCCAAAGAGAATTTTAGAATTTGTCTAATGGGCCAATAGCCCAATATACACCAAATTCCAACAATCCCCCCACAAAGTCTCATTGGCACATCACATCACTTTTCTTCCAGAACATTGTTTTATATACCAGTGTGTAGTGGAGACTGTTAAGTTGAACTTCCACGTTAAACTTCATGCTACACTAGCTAGCAACTTGAATAGTGGACTATGCTTTGAACTACAAGTTTTCTGCGCGCTAGTTTCACACAAAATCTAGACCGGTACAGGGCTACCGTCAGCTTCCCCGCGGTTTGGAGCTTATGCGTCATACTTCAGGGCCTTTCATGAGTTTACTAGAGAGCACCCAACTCTCACGGACTGCGACGTTTGACAGTCAGACTCATATAGGTGTGTTCCTCAAGAGATGTTCTGCAGGACAACATCTCCGCTTATAAAAAGCCACTTGGAACACATTAAGATAAATATCAACCTGCCATGCAGAATAAGAGAGTATTGCATCTTTATGGAGATGTAAATATAATATGGGAATACTCTCATCTCAGCTGATCAACAGCTTGTCTCCCGTCTCTAATTCACGGGATCTCCGATCACATAGAGTGGGTTAACACTGGGATCAACTCATGGTGTGGGTCACAAACCCATCTCCCTCGATGCATTATCTATCACATTACGTGATAGTCCCTTTGTAAAAGGATCTTCCAGGTTCTTAGATGTTTGGATATAATCCAACGCAATAACTCCGGAGTTTCTCAATTTCCTGACAGATTTCAATCTCCTCTTCACATGCCTTGATGACTTCATATTATCCTTAGAACTGTTTACTTTGACGATCACAGTTTGATTATCACAGTTCATCAGGATAGCGGATATTGGTTTTTCAACCATAGGTAAGTCCATCAAGAGCTCACGAAGCCACTCTGCTTCAACAGTGGTTGTGTCTAATGCTGTGAGTTCTGCTTCCATTGTTGACCTCGTTAATATGGTCTGCTTGCAAGACTTCCAGGAAACAGCGCCACCACCAAGTGTAAACAAATAACCACTTGTGGCCTTAATCTCATCAGCATCAGATATCCAGTTTGAATCACTATAACCCTCAAGTACCCGAGGATACCCAGTATAGTGAATACCATAACTCGCAGTGCCTTTCAAATAGCGCAAAAATCTTTCAAGAGCATGCCAATGATCATCTCCAGGATTTGACACAAATCGACTCAGTTTGCTTACAGCAAAGGAGATGTCAGGTCTAGTAGCGCTGGCTAAATACATGAGCGAGCCAATAATTTGAGAATATCTCAATTGATCTTTAGCAGTCCTTCGATTCTTTCGAAGTAGCACACTCGGATCATAAGGCGTTGGAGAAGAATTGCAGTCGCTATACCCGAAGCGACTCAATATCTTTTCCACATAGTGAGACTGAAGCAATGTAATCCCACCATTGTCATCCTTTAGTAGCTTGATGTTTAAGATTACATCAGCTACTCCCAAGTCCTTCATCTCAAAGCAACGAGATAGGAACTCTTTGACCTCCTCGATAACAGCGAGGTTGGTCCCGAATATCAATATGTCATCAACATAGAGACACATAATAACTCCCTCGCCCCCACCATGGCGATAGTACACACATTTGTTAGCTTCGTTTACAACAAAGCCTTCAGCAGTTAAAGTTCTTTCAAACTTCTCGTGCCACTGCTTAGGAGCTTGCTTAAGACCATACAAATACTTCACTAACTTACACACCTTTCCTTCTTGACCATCTACCACAAATCCGTCAGGCTGCTCAATATAAATTTCCTCATCTAGCTCTCCATTTAGAAAAGCTGTCTTAACGTCCATTTGATGAACGAGAAGACCATGTGAGGCAGCCAAGGAAAGTAGTACTCGAATAGTGGTCAATCTGGCTACAGGTGAGTAGGTATCGAAGAAGTCTTCACCTTCCTTGTCTTCACCTTCCTTTTGGGTATAACCCTTGGCCACAAGACGTGCCTTGTACTTTTCAATAGTACCATCAGGTCTAAGCTTTTTCTTGAACACCCATTTACATCCTACAGGTTTACACCCATAAGGACGATCAGTGATTTCCCAAGTACCATTAGCTAAGATGGAGTCCATCTCGCTTCGGACAGCTTCCTTCCAGTAGTCAGCATCTTGAGATGCATAGGCTTCTGAAATAGAAGTGGGAGTATCATCCACAAGGTACACAATGAAATCATCACCAAATGACTTTGCAGTTCTTTGTCTCTTGCTCCTTTTGGGAGCTTCATTGTCATCCTCCACAGGATCATCAGAGTGTTCTATCGGAATAGTGGGTTCAGGAATTATAGAAAATTCCTGACTAGATGAACTAGTCATCTCCTGATTTGATGAGCTAGACATGCCTTTCATAGGAAAGATGTCCTCAAAGAAAGTCGCATCATTCGACTCCATAATTGTACCAACATGCATGTCGGATACCTCAGATTTTACTATCAAAAATCTATAGCCAATGCTATGAAAAGCATATCCCAAAAAAACACAATCAACATTTTTCGGTCCAAGCTTTCGCTTCTTGGATATTGGAATATTGACTTTCGCCAAACAACCCCAAGTTCGTAAGTAAGAAAGTTTAAGCCTTTTCTTTTCCTATTCCTTAAATGGAGTCATGGTTTTATCCTTTACAGGAACACGGTTTAGGACATGACACGCGGTCATTAGCGCCTCCCCCCACCATTCCTTGGAAAGACCCGATGTATCTAACATGGCGTTAACCAAATCAGTTAGAGTGCGGTTCTTTCTTTCGGCCACCCCATTTGACTGAGGTGAGTAGGGAGGCGTCCTCTCATGTATAATACCATGTTCCGCACAGAATAAATCAAATTCATTTGAAAAGTACTCTCCACAACGATCCGACCTTAGCCGCTTGATTTTAAGATCAAGTTGATTTTCTGCCTCAGCTTTATAGATTTTGAAGTAGTTCAAAGCTTCATATTTAGATTTCAGAAGATAAACATAGCAGTATCTAGTGGAGTCATCAATCAACGTCATAAAGTATTTTTTTCCACCTTTTGTCAACACACCATTCATCTCACAAAGATCTGAATGTATAAGTTCTAGAGGTGCTAAGTTTCTCGGTTCCGCAGTTGTATGAGACTTGCGGGGTTGCTTTGCTTGCACACAAACTTGGCACTTAGAACCTTTGACAGTGGTAAATTTCGGAATTAAACTCATATTGGCTAGCCGCGTCATGCAACCAAAGTTAATATGACAAAGTCGTGAATGCCAAACATTTGACTCATTATCATTGCAAACATGATTAATAACTTTAGTACATGAGTCTGACAGAGACAAGCGGAACAGACCTCCGTACTCATAACCTTTTCCAACAAATTGTACATACTTAGAAATTACAACTTTATTGGACTCAAAAACCAACTTAAAGTCGTCTCGACATAAAAGAGATCCGCTGACGAGATTCTTATTGATGGAGGGAACATGCTGCACGTTCTTCAGCTGTACGGTCTTCCCCGAAGTAAACTTCAGATATACCGTACCAACACCATGAACAGAAGCACGTGAGCCGTTTCCCATCAGCACGGAAGAAGTCCTTGAGACCTGATAAGAGGAGAACATGGAAATATCAGAACATACATGTGTATTAGCACCCGTGTCTATCCACCAGTCAGGAGAATGACATACTGAAAGGATAATAGGTAAAATACCGTACCCAGCATCCTTCATCTCAGTATCGCTAATAACAACATTAGCGGCATTGCCGCTGTTTCCATGTTGACTCTTGTCAAAGCGATTAGGGCAGCTAGGAGCCCATTGACCAGGATCACCACAGACGTGGCAAGAGCCTTTCCTCTTATCATTTTTCTTCTTGAAGTTGGTTGAGTGCGTGGCCTTGTTCTTGCCATCGAACTTTCCCTTTCCTTCAGTTTTGTTCTTATTCTTGAACTTGTGGGATTGAAAGTTTTTCCTCTGCACTAAATTGGCAGTAGAACTTCCCTTAGGTCCTCGAGAAATTTTGTCCTTTGCTCTCGCCTTCTCTTCCACATGAAGAGATCCAATGAGATCCGTAACGGAAAACTCTTGTCTCTTATGTTTCAGAGAAGTAGCAAAGTTCCTCCACGAAGGAGGAAGCTTGGCAATAATGCCACCAGCCACAAATTTGTCCGATAAGGAACACTTGAACTGCTCAAGTTCTTTGGCAAGTGATTGTATCTCATGAGCTTGCTAAACGACGGAGCGCTCATCAACCATCCTGTAGTCATAGAATTGCTCCATGACATACAACTCGCCTGCCGTCCGAGACCCCAAACTTGGCCTCGAGCGCTTCCCACGCGTCCTTGCCATTATCAAATGACATATAAGGGTCAACAATGTTGTCCCCAAGAACACTGAACAAAGCCGCCATAAACATGGTATCAGCTTTCTTAAAGTTCGCTTCCTGCTCAGCAGAAAAATCTCCTTCAGGCTTGCCAAGAGTGGCGCTATAGCAGTTTAGGTTTTCAAACCAGAGAACTGCTCTCTTGCGCCATCTCTTATAGTGCATGCCGTCAAAAGGAGGCGGCCTAGTAGCCGCGGCTACACCAGTGGAATTCAGTTGCCTATAATCAGGTTTTTGGATTGTTGGAAATATAAGCAATAATCCATATGATTTAATCCGAAAAATAAACTTATAAATCATGATCTGCGGTGCACGCCGCAAGCCGGGATGGAGAAGACGAAAGCGGCGGCGCAAGGTTCTGGAGGTAGGCGCGTGTGTGGATTGATTCGGTGTCGATTAGGTTTAGCCCCGGACGCTTTATATAGTGCAGGTTAGGAGGATCGTGGGCTCAGCCCACGTCCGAGTCGGTAACAGCCACGTCCATAAAGACTGGAAACGGCTGTAATTAACGCGTCCGTTAATGACTCATAATCAGTTTTCCCAACAAGCAAAATAAAGCTCGGCGCGTCGTGACGAGGTGTGGCGAGGCGGGCGGCGTTGGAGGAGAAGTGCGCGAGGGCTACTCTTCTTGTCACACCTTAGTGAGTGGTGCAACACTCTACTATATAAGGTGGTCCAACTCCCCTTCAACTAGCAATATGAGACTAAACTTTAGCAACACTAGCACAGCCATATGCTGCCATATATAAGTGGGCCAAAGAGAATTTCAGAATTTGTCTAATGGGCCAATAGCCCAATATACACCAAATTCCAACATCTGGCAGGCACAAGCTACAACGGTCAATCTCCCCTTTCTCGTGTCGTTGGAGCTCAAGGGGTGCCAGGGCATGCGTGGAACCAGCGGCCAGGGCGGTCGGCGAGCGGCGGGCACGAGGCAAGGCGCGAGGAAGCCGACGAGTGATGGGCGCAAGGCGGCGGGCGACATGCATGGGGCGGTGAGTGGCGGGGCGACAACTTCTCTCACCAACCGGAATAGCAACCGGAATAGGAAGTTTGGAAGAAATAAAAAATAAATACTAATAAAATCGGAAGACATAAAAACAGATTTTGCCTGTTAAAAAATAGAAATGGGAAGATGATACAATATATGGAGATGTTTTATGCAAAAACACACCGACTCATCATGCCATGTTAGCCTGACAGTGGGCCCAAGAAATGGTTTCAAATGACTTATTAAGATCATCGGTTACACAGATCTAGTATGTTTTTGCGACTATCAGGCTCGAGAGTGGTATGTTTTTTGTAAAAACTCTGAATTGTGGTAGTTTTCTTAATCCCTAGCCTCAGTCGTGGTAGTAAAATACAATTTTCTCGCTGTAGCGGCAGTTCTCTTGACTTGACTCACCGGAGAGCGACCGCGGCAGCATGCATGGCTCAGGTGGAACATCGTGTACATTTTCAGAGATGTTATTGATAGTGCCAGGTCGGTCCTGTTTCGGCATAGTACAAGAAATTTTGGATGTCCGTGAGTCACATAGTTGCGGCTGCCACTGCCAGTCAGACCACACGCGTACATGTCGATGTCTCCATAAATTTAGGAGATACTAGTACTATTCACACGCACACACGTGTTTACGCGGTTTGGCATTCCTATGACGTCACGGCTGATGACAATACATGCACACATCGTACGTGCGTGTACTGCATCCGTCCCACAAAGAGCCTACTTCCAACATCATCGCTAATTAATCTGGTGATACTAATTTGGTGACATGATTGTTGGTAGTACGTTCTTGTATAAACATATTCAAGCTTACAAATATATTTGACTTCCAAATAATTGGAAGTGTTAAACTGTATATACTGTTGTCTAGGGCTAATTGTGTTTCTTATGTATTGTACACCCCCTCGTATATGAGGCCGACTCCATGTAATGTCCTTGTCCAATATATATACACAACGTTCGGCCCGGTCTAGGGTAACGCTTCCATAATATTTGTTAATTATGGTATCAGATCCTCGTGCTTCCATCGATCGCATCTAGATACACATCGCCGCCGCCGGCCGCTGGTGTCGCAATGTGTCTCGGCGTTTCTTCCTCGACATCGAGCAGTTCCCCTTCTCTCTCTCTCTCTCTCTCTCTCTCTCTCTCTCTCTCTCTCTCTCTGAAAAGCTCAACGGGGAGAACTTTCTAGTATGGCAGGCGCAGATTATGCTGAACATCCGTGGAGCTCAGTTGTACGGGCTCCTAGACGGGTCATTCTCGATGCCTGACAAGGAAGTGAAGTCCATTGTCAAGGACGGGAAGGAGATCTCAGTCCCAAACCCTGAATATGCTCGCTAGATCTCCCTCGATCAGTGTGTTCTTGGGTACCTTGTTCGGAACATGTCCAGGGAGATCATCACCCAGATGGTCAGACAAACGAGTGCTTCTGGTGTTTGGAAGGCCGTGACAGAGATGTTTTCGTCGCAATCCAAGGACCGTGTGGCACAACTTCACGCACAACTGAACAAGACTCGCAAAGAGAACAAGACAGCGGATGTTTATTTCAACTAGATCAAAAACCTAGCGGATGAGATGGCTGTTGTAGGCACGCATCTTGAGGAAGATGATGTGATCTCCTATGTGCTCGCTGGTCTCAATGATGAGGTATACAATGGAGTTTTTGCTGCGATTACTGCCTTGATTAAGGTGGACAAATACATCAGTGATCTTTACTCAGTTGTTATCTGATGGCATGCAAGAGCACAAGTTTGTCAGAGCACGTTTTCGCGGAAATATTATTTCTAGTTTTAATACCAAATTCCAACAAGGAGCTTAGGAAAGTGTTTATCTACGACATTTTTGTCGCACTCTCTGCGACTCTCTCTCTCTCTCTGAAAAGCTCAACATGGAGAACTCTAGTATGGCAGGAGCAGATTCTGCTGGACATCCGCGGAGCTCAGTTGAACGGGCTCCTGGACGGATCGTTCTCGGTGCCTGACAAGGAAGTGAAGGCCATTGTCAAAGACGGGAAGGAGATCTTGTTAGATTGATCTCAATCGTGACCGAGCCCAATGGCTCGATCACACCCCTTGACCACGTCCTGATCGGGGACGCCCAACCTCCCGGTTGGTGGGCCCCTGTCACCTGCGCATATACAAAGAGGTGGGTCCGGTGGCACAATCAACGAGGTTCGTTGTGTGCCACTCTCCACGCCCTTACGATCGAGGGTCCACGTAGAGTGACGGGAAGCACCACCGACGCCGCCACCACTGCCCACGCTCACGTCATCGCCCTCCCCGATGGTCACCGGCTAGGGCTCCTCGAGCCACACCTAAGGTTTGCCCCTCTCTCTCTCCCGATCTCCCTCTCCCTCTCAGATTTCGACTACTTTTACAGGAAAAGATCTACCGTGATGATTCTAGACTAGTTGATCTTAACAGCATATATAACATTGGTATCAGAGCCATTCTAGTGCTAGAATTTTTTAGTAAAAAAGGAATTTTTCTAACCCTAGTTCATCCCCAAAAGGAAAATCCCAGAGAGAAATCCAAATCTCTAATCCCAAAATCAAAAGAGGGGGAAAAGAACTCACCGACGTTGCCGACAAAGAGCGTTGTCATCATGGCCGCGCCTGCCCCTGTCGATCCCGATGCGCACCTATGTAGGGGCATCTGGGAAGAAGGGCACGGGCATGGAGGGGGCTGTAGGGATTCGTAGCATGGAAAACAAAAAATTTCTACCGCATACAAACAAACAAGCCAAGATCTATCTACTAGATTGTAGCAACGAGTCGATAGAATAACTCACCCTCGAAGATTCCAAAGTGTTTAACGAGAGCGGATTCTCGTGGGTGATGTAGTCGTACTCTTCCCGATCTCAAAATCGCGTAGACGATCCTTCCGTCATTGCTCCGGCAGCGCCCCAATGGTCACACGCTCGGGTATTGACGAAGACCTTCCTCTCCTTGTTCCAAAGAAAATGGAGGTTGTAGCACTCCTCGCGATTCCAAAGAGACAACGGCGTGGTACCGGAAGTAGAGGGGAGATCTCGCAGGGCTTCGCCTTAAGCCGGAGCGAGTATGGTGGATTATGAGAGAGCTCCTCGGCGATCTAGGGTTTAGACACACCAAGGAGGAGGTGCTAGAGCCGGCGGCTAGGGCTTGGGGCAGCCCAAGTCGGCGGCTAGGGCAACCCTAGGAGGCGGCGGCAGCTGCAGGAGGTGGTGGCGCCAAGCTAGGGTTTGGGGCAGGGAACTTGTGTGCTAGGAGGGGCAGCCCTGCCCCTCCCTTTATAGGTGGGAGGTGCGGCCAAGGGGAGGGGAGTCCCTCCCCAACTCGGCTTGGAGGTGGGCTGCCGGTTGGAGGAGGGAACTCCTCCCCAACTCGGTTTCCACCTCTCCTCCTCTTTCCAAAAACTGCCGTTTGACTTTTCAAACTAGCCGTTTGACTTTTCAAACTAGGATTTGAATAAACCCTTTATTTTGGACAGCGATGACACTTAGTATATGATGCAATCATTCCAACTTGTAATGACACATTCATGTACCCCTTCCCCTCCGGAGTGCCGGACATTCCAGAACCTTCTAGAATATTCCCGATGAAAACACCTGAATCATTCCCCAACTCCAAAACGAGACTTTCCTTATATGAATCTTATTCTCCGGACCATTCCGGATCTCCTCGTGATATCCCGGATCCCATCCGAGACTCCGAACAACATTCGGTCTCTTTCTCATCATTCCATAACTACTCAAACAACGTCAATCCTTATGTGTCTCCTACGGTTCGTGAATTATGCGGACATGATCGAGACACTTCTAACAATAACCAATAGAGGAATCGAAATTCATATGGCTCTACATATTTCTACGATTACTTTGCGATCAAATGAACCACTTACATACGATATCAATTTCCCTTTGTCTCACGATAGTTTGCTTATCCGAGGTTATGATCGTCGGTATCTCTGCATACCTAGTTCAACCTCGTTACCGATAAGTACTATTTTCTCGTTCCCGTGATATGTGATCCCTTGTGAGCCAGTCACATGCTTGCAAGCTAATTGGATGACATTCCACCGAGAGGGCCCAGAGTATATCTATCCGTCATATGGATGGACAAATCCCACTCTTGATCCATGTGTCTCAACCAAATACTTTCCGAACGCTCAATGCCACCTTTATAGCCACCCAATTACGGTGTGGTGTTTGATGTCATCAAAGCATCCATCCGGTAAAGGTGATATGCATGATCTCATGGTCGAAGGAATTAGGTTACTATGTATCAGAAAGCATATAGCAATTGAACTATTGAAATGACTTGATATTTATGCTACGCTTATCTATAGGAGTATGTCCACCATATCATTCTCCTAATGATATGATCTTGTTGTTGATAACATCTCAATGTTCATGATAGGGAAACCACAATCATTTATCAACCAACAAGCTAGTGATGTATAGAGGCTATACCAGGGACTTTCAATTTAAGTTTACAAATCACACAAGTATTAATGTTTCCTTGTTAATACTATTATAGCATGAATGTAAACATTTATCATAAACACAAAGATATAATAATAACTATATTTATTATTGCCTCTAGGGCATATCTCCAACAGTCTCCCACTTGCACTAGAGTCATCTAATCTAGATTACATGGTAATATACCGAATACCCATGGCAGTTTGGTGTTGGTCATGTTTTGCCCTCGGGAGAGGTTTAGTCAACGGATCCGCCACATTCAGATCTGTGTGTACTTTGCAAATCTTTATATCCCCATCTTGGATATGTTCTCGAATAGCGTGAAAACGTAGCTTGATGTGCTTCAGCTTCTTGTGTGACCTTGGTTCTTGCGCATTGGCTATGGCGCCCATGTTATCACAGTAGATAGACATTGGGTCCAGCGCACTAGGAACCACACCCAGCTCTGTAATGAACTCTTTCATCCATATCGCTTCTTGTGAAGCCTCCGAAGCAGCCATGTATTCCGATTCAGTTGAAGATCTCGCCACAACGCTTTGCTTTGCACTCCTCCAGCTAACTGCTGCACCATTCAAAATAAACACGTATCCAGATTGTGATTTAGAATCATCCGGATCGGTGTTCCAACTAGCATCGGTGTAACCATTAACAACGAGTTGTTCATCACCTCCATAAGAAAGAACCATATCCTTAGTTCTTCTCAAGTACTTAAGGATGTTTTTGATCATCCAATGATCCACCTGGATCACTTTGATATCTGCTAGTTAAACTAACAAGATATGCAATGTCGGGTCTAGTACATAGCATGGCATACATTAGAGATCCTATGGCTGAGGCATAGGAGTCTTACTCATCCTTTCTCTATCTTCCGCCGATGTCGGACTTTGAGTTTTACTCAAGGTCGATATTAGCAACATGGGCAAGAACCCTTTCTTGCTATCTTCCATTCCAAACCTCTTTAGAAATTTGTCCAAATATGTACTTTGTGACAATGATATTTGGCGCTTTGATCTATCTCTATAAATCTTTATGCCTAATATGTAAGTCGCTCGCCAAGATCCTTCATTGAAAAACTATTATTCAAATATTCCTTGACACTATTAAGAAGGTATACATCATTCCCAATCAACAATATGTCATCCACATATAGTATTAAGAATGCTACAGAGCTCCCACTCACTTTCTTGTAATTACAAGCTTCTCCATAAGTTTGTATAAAACCAAAACTTTTGATTACCTTATCAAAACGTTGATTCCAACTTCGGGATGCTTGCTTCAATCCATAGATGGACCGTTGAAGTTTGCATACCTTGTTAGCATCTTTAGGATCGACAAAACCTTTGGGTTGCATCATATACAACTCTTCATCAATGTCTCCATTGAGGAATGCTGTTTTGACATCCATCTGCCATATCTCATAATATGCAGCGATTGCTAACATAATCCTCAGACTTTAGCTCACATGGTGAGAAAGTCTCATCGTAGTCAACTCCTTGAATTTGTCGAAACCCTTTGACAAGTCGAGCTTTATAGACAGAATATTACCATTAGCATATGTTTTCTTCTTGAAAATCCATTTGTTCTCGATGCCTTCCGCCATCCGTAAGTCCACCAAAGTCCACACTTGGTTTTCGTACATGGATCCAATCTAGGATTTCATGGCTTCTTGCCATTTATTGGAATCTGGCTCATCATCGCCTCATATGTCTCGGGGTCATCGGTGTTATCCACCAACATGACACTCATAACGGATCATACCAACTGGAGTGGTACGAGTTCTCGTTGACTGCGAGGCTCAGAGCAACTTCAACAAGTTTCATGATCATCATCATTAGCTTCCTCTCTAATTGGTACAGCACCACAGAACTTCTTCCGTTGAGCTACTCGCAATTTCGAGAGAAGGTTCGACAACCTCGCCAAGTTCTACTTTCCTTCCAGTCACTTCTTCGAGAGAAATTCTTCTCTAGAAAAGATCCATTCTTGGCAACGAAGATTTTGCCTTCGGATCTATGATAGAAGGTATACCCAATAGTTTCCTTCGGGTATCCTATGAAGACGTATTTTCCGCTTTGGGTTCAAGCTTGTCCTACAGTAACTTCTTTACATAGGCTTCAGATCCCCAAACTTTAAGGAACGACAATCTAGGTTTCTTCCCAAACCATAATTCATACGGTGTCGTTTGAACGGATTTAGACGGTGCCCTATTTAAAGTGAATGCAAATTTTCTAATGCATAACCCCAAAATGATAGCTAAATCTGTAAGTGACATCATAGAACGAACCATATCTAAGAGAGTTCGACACGACGTCGGACACACCATTACGATGTGGTGTTCCCATGTGTCAATCACAAAGTATTCCGCATTTCTTCAAATGCTCGCCAAACTCGTAACTTAGATATTCACCTCCACGATCAGAACGTAGAAATTTGATCTTCTTGTTACGTTGATTCTCTACCTCACTTTGAAATTCCTTAAACTTCTCGAAAGTTTCGGACTTATGTTTCATGAAATAGGTATACCCATATCTACTCAAGTCATCCGTGAAGGTAAGAACATAACGATAACCATCACATGCTACACTCATTGGACCACACACATCGGTATGTATGATTTCCAATAAGTCCGTAGCTCGCTCCATCATACCGTAAATGGAGTCTTAGTCATTTTAACCATCGGACATGCTTCGATCTATCAAGTGATTCAAATCAAGTGATTCAAGAAGTCCATCGAATGGAGTTTCTTCATACGCTTCACCCAATGTGACCAAGACGATGCCACATATAGGTCAAGTTATCGCCGATTTCAAACGCTTAGCCTCAATGTTATTAATATGTGTATTTCACCATCGATATTCAACAAGAATAGACCATATATCAAAGGTGCATGTGCATAAAACATATTACTCTTATAAATCGAACAACCATTATTCTCGATTTAAACAAGTAACCGCCTCGCAATAAACAAGATCCCGATATAATGTTCATGCTCAACGCAGCACCAATTAACAATTATTTAAGTATAAAACTAATCCCGATGGTAGATGAAGGGGTAGCGTGCGACCGCGATCACATCAACCTTTGATCCGCTTCAACGCCGCATCGTCACCTCGTTCTTCGCTAGCTTCCGCTTATTCCGCAGACTGCTTTGAGTTACAAATATGAGCAACCAAACCAAGATTAAATACCCATGCACTACTTTAGTACTAGTGAGATACACATCAATAACATGTATATCGATATACCTTTCTTCTTGATGTTGCCATTCTTCAAATCCGCCAAGTACTTTGGGCAATTCCGCCCAAAGGACCTTCTCCTTGCAGTAAAAGCACTCAGTATCAGGCTTAGGTCCAGCCTTGGTCTTCTTCGTCAGCGCGGTAACTTTCTTACCACCCTTCTTGAAGTGTCCCTTCTGCTTAGACTTGCCTTTCTTGAATTTGGTGGTCTTATTTGAAGGGAATATGCCCAAGAGGCAATAATAAAGTGGTTATTATCGTATTCCTATTTATGATAAATGTTTATTTTACATGCTATAATTGTATTAATACGGAAACGTTAATACATGTGTGTTTAATAAACAAAAGAAAGTTCCCAGTTATGCCTCTCTTATAAACTAGCTCGTTGATTAACAAGATGATCATAGGTTTCCTGATCATGGACATTGGATGTTGTTAATAACAAGGTCACAACATTAGTGTAATGGTGTGATGAACATTCATCCGAAGTATAGCATTACGATCAAAGTCATTGAGTTTATATTGCTATAACATCTTACGAAGTGATCCTAATCCTTAGACCATGAGATCATGTCAATCACTAACACCGGAAGAGTTTCTTGATAACATCAAACGTCACACCGTAACAGGGTGATTATAAAGATGGATTCAGAACTACTAAAGTTTTATGTTGAGGCCCATGGATTGAGAGTGGAATTTGTTCATCCCGATGACGGATAGATATACTCTGGGCCCTCTCGGTGATATCACATTGGTTAGCTTGCAAGCAAGTGATTTGATCACTAGAATGTTATATCACGGGAACGAGAAAAGAGTGCATGTCAGTAACGAGATCAAACTAGGTATGGAGATACCGATGATCGAATATTGGACATGTAATATATCGCGAAACAAAAGGATTAAGATACTAGCGTAAAACGTTCTGACGATCACAAGAAAGTCATCGTTGAATGTGGAGTCGATGGTTCTCCGGATCCCGCTCGATTATTGATCGAGAGGGTCTCGATCATGTACACATTATTCGCGAACCGTAGGGTGACACACTTAAGAGACACCGACATCCAATTGGAGCAAAAGTTTCATGCCGAAAAGAAAAGGAAAGCGCAGGAATTTATTTCACTGACACAAACTGCTTTCGTTGAAATTGCTGAAACTGGTTCTCATGTGAAATGGAATACTAGCAAGGGGTTTTGTGAATGTTTGTTAATTAAATTAATTAACAAAATTCTGAATAAATAAATAAAGAGTTTTATTTAATGAGAGCTTGCATTAAATTTGGTGGAAATTTAATGCATGTGAGTGGATTTTGAGTGGAGGCTTTTTAATGGGAGTGGAGGCTTTTCATTTTGAGTGGGAGCTCCACCCACATGAATGTGGAAGAGGTGCAGCCCCATGGCTGGACGCCATGCCCTTGTTCCCCTCTCCCCATAAAGGCCCCCCTCCTCCTCTCACACCACACCTCCTCGTGAAGGATCTCTCTCCTCTAGAATTTATCCCCCATGGTCTCGGACTAGCAAGATACATGTTCTCGGTGGATATTCGGCAAGAAAGAGTTGTGCTTCCGCTGCATCGCTGGAGCGAGGAGGCGGAGGTTGCTCGGTGCCTCGAACGTGTGTGCGAGCACGGATGCGCTACTGTTTTGCGGCGCTAGGACTTCCTCTCGATCTTGAGATCGGCAAGAGATCGTCTACATCAACCACGAGTTTGGACTCGTTAAGCTTTGTCGGTCTTCAAGGGTATGTTCTCTACGGATATACATCCGCCCGTTGTTTGTATCTAGTAGATAGATCTTGGTACATAGTTGTTCCCATCGTAGGAAATTTTTTGTTTTCTATGCTGCGAACCCTACATTATTGACCAACAACACTTGGTGCTCTTTCTTGATCTCCACTTCTGCAGACTTTAACATAGCAAACAGTTCTGGCAACTGCTTGTTCATGTTCTGCATGTTGTAGTTCATCACAAAGTTCTTGTAACTTGGTGGTAGTGATTGTAGGACACGGTAAATCCCCAAAGCATTAGGAATCACTATACCCAAGCTTTGAAGTTTATTTACGTGCCCAGACATCTTAAGCATATGCTCACTGACGGAGCTGCCCTCTTCCATCTTGCAGTTAAAGAACTTTTCAGAAGCCTCATAACTTTCAATTGCCGCGTGAGTCTCAAAAATCAATTTGAGATCTTCGACAATATCATATGGGTCTGAATTCTCAAACCTTTCTCAAGCTCGATTCTAAACCATACAAGATAGCACATTGAACTATGGAGTACCGATTCTTCCGAGCGAGGTAAACATTCTTTACATCATCAAGCATCACCGTGTGGGTCACCCAATGTGCATCCATCACATAGGTCAAATTACCACCGTGAGGACAATCCTCAAATTGCGGAACCAATTCAAGTTGCTTCCATTGTTTTCAACTTTTCTTTCTAGGAACACATTAAAATTGATGGTAGGGGCTGCCATTGATCTACAATATATTTGCAATAGTTTAGACTAAGTTTATGACAAATTGAGTTCAAATTAATAATAAAATTAATCTAGGTGAACTCCCACTCAAAACAATATCCCTCACATTGTTTTAGTGATCACACAAACCAAATCCACCACATCAACACCGATCATCACGAGAGTTGATATAGTTTCAATGGCGAACAATCGACATGTTCATCATATCTACTATATGATTCATGCTTTACCTTTCGGCGATCTCGTTCCGAGACCATGTCCATACATGCTAGGCTCGTCAAGATCAAACCTTAGTTTCGCATGAGCAAATCTGGCTTGCTCACGTTGTATACACTCATGAATCTAACATACCCGATCATCATGTGGTGCTTCGAAAAAACAAGCTTTAGCAACGGTGCTAACTAAGGGTGAACACTTTATGACTTGAAATTCATGTGCATGAGGGATCATCTTATAATGCTACCGTCGTCTACTAAGCAATACAAGATGCATAAAGGATTAACATCACATGCAATTCAAAATATGTGATATGATATGGCCTTTCTTCTTTGTGCTTCCGATCTCCATCTTCTAGCACGAACATGATCTCCATCATCACCGGCATTGCATCAAGGTCAATGACGCTTCTCCATGGTTGTCGCCCACCGCTTCAACTATTACAACTACTTTGAATAGACACGGGTCTTAACATAAATTAAAGACAACCATATGGCTCTTGCCGCCCAACTTACAATAAGGAACATTGCATACATCAAATATAATCACAATCATGGCCATATCACATCACAAGACACCCCCGCAAAACAAAGTTAGACGCCTACTTTCTTTGCATATTTTACGTGGTTTGGGGCTTTCAATAAGTGTCGCTCTAACTTACGAACAAGAACCACAACATTGATACTAGTATTGTTGATCACCGTTGTAAATTGGATCTTAACTATGCTAGGAGAAACAGCACCATAAAACCACTTATGCAATACAAGTTGCATGTCAAGCGTGGAGCAAGTCTCATGAACGATGTCATGTAAGGTTAGCCCGGCCGCTTCATCCCAACATACCGCAAGATGCAAAGTACACAAGAAGCAATCGACAATAAAAGCATCAACGCCCACAATGACCATTGTGTTCTACTCGCAACAGATCTACATATAGACACGGCTCGATACCACCGTAGGGATTCGTAGCATGGAAAACAAAAATTTCTACCGCATACAAACAAACAAGCCAAGATCTATCTACTAGATTGTAGCAACGAGTCGATAGAATAACTCACCTCAAGATTCCAAAGTGTTTAACGAGAGCGATTCTCGTGGGTGATGTAGTCGTACTCTTCCGATCTCAAGATCGCAGAGACGATCCTTCCGTCATTGTGTTCCGCAGCCCCACATCGGTCCCACGTTGTACTGACGAAGACCTTCCTCTCCCTTGTTCCAAAGCAATGGAGGTTGTAGCACTCTCCTCGCGATTCCAAAGACAACGGCGTGGTACCCAAGTAGAGGGAGATCTCGCAGGCTTCCTTAAGACGAGAGAGTATGGTGGATTATGAGAGAGCTCGGCGATCTAGGGTTTAGACACACCAAGGAGGAGGTGCTAGAGCCAGCTAGGGCTTGGGGCACCCCAAGTCGGCGGCTAGGGCAACCCTAGGAGGCGGCGGCAGCTGCAGGAGGTGGTGGCGCCAAGCCAGGGTTTAGGGCAGGGAACTTGTGTGCTAGGAGGGGCAGCCCTGCCCCTCCCTTTATAGGTGGGAGGTGCGGCCAGGGGAGTCCTCCCCAACTCGGCTTGAGGTGGGCGCCGCTTGGAGGAGGAACTCCTCCCAACTCGGTTTCCACCTCTCCTCTTTTCAAAACGTCGCTTGACTTTTCAAACTAGCCGCTTGACTTTTCAAACTAGGATTTGAATAAACCCTTTATTTTGGACTGCGATGACACTTAGTACATGATGCAATCATTCCAACTTGTAATGACACATTCATGTACCCTTCTCCTCCGGAGTGCGGACATTCCGAACCTTCTAGAACATTCCCGATGAAAACACCTAATCATTCCCCAACTCCAAACGAGACTTTCCTTATATGAATCTTATTCTCCGGACCATTCCGGATCTCCTCGTGATATCCGGATCCCATCCGAGACTCAACAACATTCGTCTCTTTCTCATCATTCCATAACTACTCAAACAACGCCGAATCCTTATGTGTCTCCCTACGGTTCGTGAATTATGCGGACATGATCGAGACACTTCTAACAATAACCAATAGAGGAATCTGGAAATTCATATGGCTCCTACATATTTCTCACATTACTTTGCGATCGAATGAACCACTTACATACGATATCAATTTCCCTTTGTCTCACGATAGTTTACTTATCCGAGGTTATGATCGTCGGTATCTCGCATACCTAGTTCAACCTCGTTACCGATAAGTACTCTTTCTCGCTCCGTGATATGTGATCCCTTGTGAGCCAGTCACATGCTTGCAAGCTAATTGGATGACATTCCACCGAGAGGCCCAGAGTATATCTATCCGCCATATGGATGGACAAATCCCACTCTTGATCCATGTGTCTCAACCAATACTTCTCAACACTCAATGCCACCTTTATAGCCACCGCTATGGTGTGGTGTTTGATGTCATCAAAGCATCCATCCGTAAAGGTGATATGCATGATCTCATGGTCGAAGGAATTAGGTTACTATGTATCAGAAAGCATATAGCAATTGAACTATTGAAATGACTTGATCTTTATGCTACGCTTATCTATAGGAGTATGTCCACCATATCATTCTCCTAACGATATGATCTTGTTGTTGATAACATCTCAATGTTCATGATAGGGAAACCACAATCATTTATCAACCAACAAGCTAGTGATGTATAGAGGCTATACCAGGGACTTTTAATTTAAGTTTACAAATCACACAAGTATTAATGTTTCCTTGTTAATACTATTATAGCATGAATGTAAACATTTATCATAAACACAAAGATATAATAATAACTATATTTATTATTTCCTCTAGGGCATATCTCCAACAGGGGCCACGCCTCCGCCACTACCGGAAGAGAAAGCCTTTCGGGGGCAAAGGCGCGTGCCGTGCAGCTCCAGCCATCATCGCCGCACGCGAGGAAGCAGGGGGCCGTCGCGTCCTCTTCCAGACCTCGTGTTGGTGGCGGTGGTGGTGGAAAAGGAAGGTAAAGAAAAGGGGAGAGGGAGTGCCGTCGAGCACCGTCGTCGCCGGCGGGCTGCCGGCGTAGCACGCCCGTCTTCTCTCGCGCAGGTCGCCGCCATCGCGGGACAGAGGGTTGAGCGCGTGGGGGAGAGTGGGAGATAGGTTTGTTGACGGGGCTGGTCGGGCCGCTGACCAAGCGATTGTCACAGAACCATCGGATCTAATCCGACCAAGGTGTGGCGGCGAGCCCAAAGGGCTTTGGGCCAGCCGCCATCTCACGCCTGTAGGGAAGCGCCATGAGAAGCACGCTGGTGGGCTGTGGGCCACTGGCGTGTCGGGCTGCTCTGCCAATTTTCTCTATTATTTTTTCCAGAGCAAAGTTTTGATGTTTTTTGTTCAGTTTTGAGAAAATTTTCATATAGTTTTTTTATTCAAATTATTCCAACGAAGATTTGTTTAGAAAATATAAAAGTGACAGTAATTTCTGCAAAGTATTAAAGTTGATGAATTTTGTATTCATATTCCGCTGCGAATAGTTAAAGGTAATTGCTTAAATGCAATAAAGTGATAAATTTTTTTAAAGGATGTGATAAAGTGATATTAAAATGTGATTATGATTATGTTATTATATAACCAACATTATTAATAGCATGATCATGATTTGTTATTTTATGTGTTAAAAGGTGCATTTATCTCTGTAAAAGCTAAAAGTGTTTATTAAAGGTTTAAAGAGAAAATTAAATTTTAAAATATGTTAAAGTAGTTATTGAAACAATTATGGTTCTGTTATTTTATGACCAACGTTATTAATAACATGATCATGTTTTGTTGCAATAACATCTGCAGTTATCTCTATTATCTGCCCAATGGTGATATAGATTTAATTGCATAAACAGTTGTATGTTTTAATTTATACCAACGTTGGATTAATACATGCAATTGTTGTTATGGTTACACATCATTGTGGTTTAAAGAAGAAGATGATGTTGCATAGCAGGAAAAGAAAAGGGACCATGCTATTGGAGATGGCATATACCTTAGAGGACCAAACGATGTTTAATACCAACAAAAGTTGCATTATTTTCTATAAAGAACACAATTGAGAATGCTAATGCGGGCTCAATTGCAAAGTATGTTTCTGCGTGGGAGTTTATAGAAAAGATAAAGAGCCAGTTCACTGGTTCTTCAAAAGACATATGCCCCACCAATAAACAAATGGTGAGTAAAGGTACAATGGAGGTGCACATGGCATAAGAGACTCCGGATGAGCAACATGGCAGCTAAGGTTAAGCCCATGGATGATGATTTGGAGCTAAAGGCCGCACTCCTTGTGAACTTGGTGATGGCTTCACTGCCTCAATAGTGTGACACCTTTGTTGTCAATTATAGCATGTCCCCAAAAAAACGGGACATAGAAAAGACTAAAAGCCTTCATTACACAGAAACTTGATAAGTATCCCGTGTGGACAAAGATAACTATGAGTATGATATGGCAAGTGTGCTGTAGCATCCCATTTGTCTAACAACTGTAATGCTACTTGGTTTAGTAATATAATGACTACTTCCTACATATAATTTTTGCATCATCATGATATCATGCTCATGTCATCATGCCACCTTGCATTTGAGCATCATATAAAACCCTGTTTGTGTTGGTTCTTCTCTCATATGCATTATAAATTGTATTTGCCTCTCGATATTGTTTTTGGTTCTTGATATATTGTTTAAATGCCCAAGTTGAGTTGGGGGGCATATCTTTTATTCAACTCCACCACCTTTCTGACACCACCTTATACCTCCACCATTCCAATAACCCATGAGCTTGTAATTCTTTTCTTTGGATTTTATTCTAGCTCATGTGGGTTGGGTGGATCCAATTCTAAATTCTTCTTGGCCTTACCCCACCTTTTGGGTAATGCCTAGGAATAATGCCATGCTTATTATTTTGTTTTCACAAGATTAAGACATGGCATTTAATACCCTTGCATGGGCCATGCAACCATCTCCACCTTTTGACCTCCTTTGTTTTTATTTGATCCTTTGAGTGAATCCCATCTCTCTCTACCTCATCTTATGCTTGATCTTGCTTGATGCATGCAAGCATCTAAAACCTTGCTCTCATCTCCATCTTTTCCATTCCCCATCATCTCACCCTTATCTTTCTTTTAATAAAACACTTATGCTTGATCATATGAGGCTATTCTTTCTTCTCTTTTTCTCTCCTAGCCTAGTATCTAAACCCTAGTCCCTCTCTTCTCTCGTTTGCCACCTCTTGTTTTGGTCTTGTTTTAAACCCTAGTTACCACCACATCTCTCTAATCCCTCTACTCTCTCCAAACCTTGACCCTAACCAACTCCACCTCTACCACCATCTTACACATAAACTAAAACCCTAAGCCTCACCTCTCCTCTCACCAACCCGAGGCTACCCTCTCTCTCTCGGCCTCCCTCCTCTCTCTAGCTCTCTCCCTGCCACAAGGCCCCACCAACCCCACCTGACCACCTCCCATGTGCCTCCCCCTGGTCCCCCTCTCTCCCAAACCCTAGCTCTAACCCGAGCCGCCCCTCCTCCCTTTTGCATAAAGGTGACCACCTCCCTTGTGTCTCTTCCCTCTCCCCCTTATCATCTCAACCACCCCAGCTCCCCACCACCTCAGATCAAGATCTGGAGGCTCCCAGGTCCTCCCCATCCTCCCTTCTTCTTCCCCCTCCCCACCATGATCACACCACGCCCCAAAAACCCTAGCCTCGGCCATCTCTTCCTCTAGCCGCTCGAGGCCCGAAGCCGAGCCAGAGCACTGTGGCCTCCCTCTGCTTCTCTTCGACGCCCAGGGGGCGCAGCCGCTAGACCTCGGGAGAAGCCTCGCCTTGCGTGCCGTGAGCACCAGAGCTCCGGCCACCAGCCACGCTCCGGATCGCGGCCACCCGGCTCCTCGACCACACCGTCGAGTTCCTAGTGAGCTCCTCGATCCCTAGACATGGTCCCTCCCCTCGTGCACCAAGGCGTCGCCGTCCGGCGTCGAGCACCACCCGTCTTGTAGCGCCCGCTAAGCGTCTTGCGTCGGCCAGCTGCAGCGATCGTCACCTGTTCCTCCTCGCCCCGCACGATGCAGCCCTCCTCCGCTATCTCTGAGCGAGTTGTAGCAGATGACCCTCTTCGGTTTTCGTTTTTGCGGCTTGGCGAGTTTGCCGTCGTTGCTCGCCATCGTCACGGAAGTCGCCGGTCTCGCCACGGCAAGACCATTGTCGTGTAGCGGCCACTTTCGTTTCGCGATAACCCTGCAGTATTTCACTGAACCCACCGTCCGAGCCCACGGCAGCCGTGGTGACGTTTTCGATAGGCCCCGCAGATCTGAACCTCGCAGCCCGCAGCCCCCTGGATTGCCCACGTGTCGCCCACCGGCTGGCCGCGCGCGTGTGTGGCCCTGCTCTGCCCTGGGCCCGCTTGTCATCCACGCGGGCTAGGCAGAGCCCCGGTGTGAAAAGCCTTTTGTGCGAGCGTGTTGTCCCAGTCAGCATCGACCCCACCTGTCATTGGCTGTGGGTAGAATCTGACTGAGTAGCAAAAGTCCAGGAACCTTTCTGTTTCAAATTCAAATCTTTTCAAATTATTTCAAATTCAATTTCAAATCTGTTTAAATATGAATTAATTCATAACTTTCAAATGGTTTGGAATTTGAATTCAAATCCTATATGAAAAATGTTTTGTTTTTGAATATGAATTCAAATCTTTAATTAAATATTTTTAGAATTAATTTAAATAGTCCACCTTTGACTTTGACACTATTTAATGATTTTTGACTTTTAAATAAATTTAAATTCATAACTCCAAATAATACAAATAATATATGTTTTCAAATCAGAAAAATGTGAGTATTTCAAATATGCCCTCCAAAATATATTTTGAACACTTTATTTTCCAAGTTGATTAAAATTACGATAAAATGCCCTTTTCTTAATTAATAAATAACTTTTGTTTTATAACTCCAAATTTAACAAATGATATGTCTAAAATGATCAGCTCGACGAGACCTTTCTGTTTATGCAGTCCATGTTCTGTTTTGCAGCATGCATCATATAAATATATTGTATACAGCAACTAATATGAGGATAAAATGTGGCCAAAACTCAATAAAATGATTTATTCTTGTATTCCGCACCTCACCCATGCCATGCTACTTTATTGCCATGCAAATTGTGCATCATTCATCATGGCATGATTGTTTGCTTGTCGCATTTTATTCATATGCTTGTGCACTTTATTTATGTTGGCCCTTGTTTGTTTGGTTCTTCTTCGAATAGGCCGAGTAGGGATATATCAAGAGACCAGAGCACTACCAGATCCTTCTCTCGCTTCTGAGCTGCCGTGCAAGCACTACCACATGCTTGCATACATACAAGACCTATTGCCTCTATCTTATTCTTGCATCATTGAGTCGCGATTGCATTAAATCAATCCCAAGTATTGCATAGCCTTTACTTTTAAACCCCACAAGCTTGTTCCTCCATCCCATGAGCCACTACTACTATAGGAGTTGTTTGAGCCATGCAGTCGTGAAACAACATGTGTAGGGTATGTGAGAGTCGATGGATAACGAGGTACCTAAACAACTTAACTTTGAGTAGTAATGGGATAACTAATGAAAGTGGCACGGTGAGCAATATCTGCTATTTGGTTTTCATGCTCACTTGTGTCCGTGGGACCCCGAGTACTTGATTCCTGTTCCTTGAATATTCGCTATCCACATCGGAGGCTTATGGGACCCCCAGGCGAGCTTGATTCATTCTTATTTCTTGGGGCCACAAACTAGTTTGAGGTTTTATTTACTATCCTGTACTTATGCCATGCTTCTTGCTTTATTTAAATTGTGCGAGGTGCACTGTATTGTTTAGGGAAGCGGAGTGTTTTCGCAGATCGACAAGCCTAGTCACATTTGGGTTCCCGATCGTTTACGCCCAGCACGCAAACCGTGAGTCCGTCTCGGTCACTAACCGTTGGGTAGCTTAATGGGGTGGCCCTTGAAATATTCTGAATCCTGTGATTGCTTTGTTGTGAAGGCCTCGTTGGATTTTGATTTGGTTTTCGAGGTTGATCGAGTGTGTGTTGCTATTTGTGCACCCTAGGTAAAACTTTTCGAAAGCCGTGTCCGGTTATGGACGACTTAGAGTTTCTCGATCATAGACAAGCATAACTAAAGTACCGCTTTTAACTTGACTAAAGAACCGACTAGTAAATAGTGCAACACTCATGGAATGGATAATAAAACTGCCAACGGATGGGGGTTATTAAATCGCTTCCTCGTTGGTAGCGAGGAGGAGGATGGATCTGTTGATATTCTTTATAACTATTGTCATTAATTCACGGACATCCGTCTATCTTTGGTTAGGCGGATGGTTAGCAGTATCTATATAACTGCTGGGTTTATCTTTTGCAATTCGTCACCCAGGTTGTGTCCCCTTTAGAGGCTAAAGACTTGCCGAGTACCCTAGGGTCTCACACGATAAATTATTTGATTCGGATAAAGGTGCACTCACAAGATGGATCTTTGGGTGGAGGCGGACGATGTGGCGATCGTTCGGTGTAGAGATTACGGAACGGGGATCCGTGAGATCTGTGGGCGGGATGTGTTTATTTATGGGGCATCTTATGCCGATTTGCTTCTTATCCGTACTCGGATCTTGTTTGTCGCTTCCGCCTGATACTCTGATGTTTGATGTATGAGGAGATATCCTAAACTATTATATCTATCTAGGACATTTGAATCTTGTCGTATGGCGTTGCTATATTTCCTTTCTTTTTAGATGGAATGGCTCTGATGTACTGTTGTATGGTGGCTTGCATACATACTCATTTGTGTATGTAGTTGATCCCTTCGCCTGCCGATTACGCCGCCCGTTCTTGTCCCGATGCTTGGAAATGGTTGGGACGGCCGAAAGGTCTACCTGTGAGTGGCATTTGGCCCCACCGTACTATTTCAACCATTTCCGCTCATCCAGGCTTGTAACTAGGAGCGTAATTCACCGAGGTAGTTACATGTGCCATATGGTTCACTATGAGCGGGTGTTGTTTTGCTTCACTATGAGCTTTATTTACTATCACTATGTGAAAAAGTGTTTTCTTTGTGTACAAAAGAAAAGAAAGTGAACTCATGATTCGGCGAAGTTATGGCACTGTAGATTAGGCCATATTTCGAGGGGAAGAGTAGAAATCCTCGTTAAAAATGATATTCTTCCTTGTTGGAGATATGCCCTAGAGGCAATAATAAATATAGTTATTATTATATCTTTGTGTTTATGATAAATGTTTACATTCATGCTATAATAGTATTAACAAGGAAACATTAATACTTGTGTGATTTGTAAACTTAAATTGAAAGTCCCTGGTATAGCCTCTATACATCACTAGCTTGTTGGTTGATAAATCATTGTGGTTTCCCTATCATGAACATTGAGATGTTATCAACAACAATATCATATCATTAGGAGAATGATATGGTCGACATACTCCTATAGATAAGTGTAGCATAAAGATCAAGTCATTTCAATAGTTCAATTGTTATATGCTTTCTGATACATAGTAAACTAATTCCTTCGACCATGATATCATGCATATCACCTTTACCGGATGGATGCTTTGATGACATCAAACACCACACCGTAACTAGGTGGCTATAAAGGTGGCATTGAGTGTTCGGAAAGTATTGGTTGAGACACATGGATCAAGAGTGGGATTTGTCCATCCATATGACGGATAGATATACTCTGGGCCCTCTCGGTGGAATGTCATCCAATTAGCTTGCAAGCATGTGACGGCTCACAAGGGATCACATATCACGAACGAGAAAAGAGTACTTATCGATACGAGGTTGAACTAGGTCTGCAGAGCTCCCGAAGATCCTCACCTCGGATAAGTAAACTATCGGGAGACAAAGGGAAAGGGATATCGTATGTAAGTGGTTCATTCGATCGCAAAGTAATCGTAGAAATATGTGGGAGCCATATGAATTTCCAGATTCCTCTATTGGTTATTGTTAGAAGTGTCTCGATCATGTCCGCATAATTCACGAACCGTAGGGAGACACATAAGGATTCGACGTTGTTTGAGTAGTTATGGAATGATGAGAAAGAGACCGAATGTTGTTGAGTCTCGGATGGGATCCGGATATCACGAGGAGATCCGGAATGGTCCAAGAATAAGATTCATATAAGGAAAGTCTCGTTTTAGTTGGGGAATGATTAGTGTTTTCATCGGAATGTTCTAGAAGGTTCCGAATGTCCGGCACTCAGGAGGAAGGGTACATGAATGTGTCATTACAAGTTGGAATGATTGCATCATGTACTAAGTGTCATCGCTGTCCAAAATAAAGGGTTTATTCAAATCCTAGTTTGAAAAGTCAAACGGCTAGTTTGAAAAGTCAAGCAGCTTTTGGAAAGAGGAGGAGAGGTGGAAACCGAGTTGGGGAGGAGTTCCTCCTCCAACCGGCCCACCTCAAGCCGAGTTGGGAGGGACTCCCCTTGGCCGCACCTCCCACCTATAAAGGAGGCGGGGCCTCCTAGCACACAAGTTCCCTGCCCCAAACCCTAGCTTGGCGCCACCACCTCCTGCAGCTGCCGCCGCCTCCTAGGGTTGCCCTAGCCGCCGACTTGGGCTGCCCCAAGCCCTAGACGCTGGCTCTAGCACCTCCTCCTTGGTGTGTCTAAACCCTATATCGCCGAGGAGCTCTCTCATAATCCACCATACTCGCTCCGGCTTACAAGCCTGCGAGATCTCCCTCTACTTAGGTACCACGCGTTATGTTTGCGAATCGCGAGGAGAGTGCTACAACCTCATTTCTTTGGAACAAGGGAGAGGAAAGTCTTCATCGAGTACAACGTGTGACCGATTGCGGGAGCGCTGCGGAGCATGACGGAAGGATCGTCTACGCGATCTTGAGATCGGGAAGAGTACGACTACATCACCCACGAGAATCCGCTCTCGTTAAACACTTTGGAATCTTCGAGGGTGAGTTATTCTATCGACTCGTTGCTACAATCTAGTAGATAGATCTTGGCTTGTTTGTTTGTAAGCAGTAGAAAATTTTTGTTTTCCATGCTACGAATCCCTACAGTGGTATCAGAGCCATGTCTATATGTAGATCTGTTGCACGAGTAGAACACAATGGTCATTGTGGGCGTTGATGCTTTTATTGTCGATTGCTTCTTGTGTACTTTGCATCTTGCGGTATGTTGGGATGAAGCGGTCCGGGCTAACCTTACATGACATCATTCATGAGACTTGCTCCACGCTTGACATGCAACTTGTATTGCATAAGTGGCTTCTTGGTGCTGTTTCTCCTAGCATAGTTAAGATCCAATTTACAACGGGTGATCAACAATACTAGTATCAATGTTGTGGTTCTTGTTCGTAAGTTAGAACGACACTTATTGAAAGCCCCAAACCACGTAAAATATGCAAAGAAAGTAGAGGCGTCTAACTTTGTTTTGCAGGGGTGTGCTGTGATGTGATATGGCCATGATTGTGATTATATTTGATGTATGCAATGTTCCTTATTGTAAGTTGGCAACGGCGAGCCATATGGTTGTCTTTAATTTATGTTAAGACCCGTGTCTATTCAAAGTAGTTGTAATAGTTGAAGCCGGTGGACGACAACCATGGAGAAGCGTCATTGACCTTGATGCAATGCCGGTGATGATGGAGATCATGTTCGTGCTAGAAGATGGAGATCGGAAGCACAAAGAAGAAAGGCCATATCATATCACATATTTTGAATTGCATGTGATGTTAATCCTTTATGCATCTTGTATTGCTTAGTAGACGACGGTAGCATTATAAGATGATCCCTCATGCACATGAATTTCAAGTCATAAAGTGTTCACCCTTAGTTAGCACCGTTGTTAAAGCTTGTTGTTTCGAAGCACCACGTGATGATCGGGTGTGTTAGATTCCGCAAGTGTATACAACGTGAGCACGCCAGATTTGCTCATGCGGAAACTAAGGTTTGATCTTGACGAGCCTAGCATGTACAGACATGGTCTCGGAACACAGATCGCCGAAAGGTAAAGCATGAATCATATAGTAGATATGATGAACATGTCGATTGTTCGCCATTGGAACTATATCAACTCTCGTGATGATCGGTGTTGATGTGGTGGATTTGGTTCGTGTGATCACTAAACCAATGTGAGGGATATTGTTTTGAGTGGGAGTTCACCTAGATTAATTTTATTATTAATTTGAACTCAATTTGTCATAAACTTAGTCTAAACTATTGCAAATATGTTGTAGATCAATGGCAGCCCCTACCATCAATTTTAATGCGTTCCTAGAGAAAGAAAAGTTGAAAAACAATGGAAGCAACTTGGATTGGTTCCGCAATTTGAAGATTGTCCTCACGGTGGTAATTTGACCTATGTCTTTGGATGCACCATTGGGTGACCCACTGCGGTGATGCTTCCGATGAAGTAAAGAATGTTTACCTCGCTCGGAAGAATCAGTACTCCATAGTTCAGTGTGCTATCTTGTATGGTTTAGAATCGGAGCTTCAGAAAAGGTTTGAGAATTCAGACCCATATGATATTGTCCAAGATCTCAAATTGATTTTTGAGACTCACGCGGCAATTGAAAGTTATGAGGCTTCTGAAAATTTCTTTAACTGCAAGATGGAAGAGGGCATCTCCGTCAGTGAGCATGTGCTTAAGATGTCTGGGCACGGAAATAAACTTCTAAGCTTGGGTATAGTGATTCCTAATGCTTTGGGGATTTACCGTGTCCTACAATCACTACCACCAAGTTACAAGAACTTTGTGATGAACTACAACATGCATAACATGAACAAGCAGTTGCCAGACTTGTTTGCTATGTTAAAGTCTGCAGAAGTGGAGATCAAGAAAGAGCACCAAGTGTTGTTGGTCAATAAGACCACCAAATTCAAGAAAGGCAAGTCTAAGCAGAAGGGACACTTCAAGAAGGGTGGTAAGAAAGTTACGCTACGACGAAGAAGACCAAGGCTGGACCTAAGCGATCTTGAGTGCTTTCTTGCAAGGGAGAAGGTCACTTTGAGCGGAATTGCCCAAAGTACTTGGCGGATTTGAAGAATGGCAACATCAAGAAGAAAGGTATATCGATATACATGTTATTGATGTGTATATCACTAGTACTAAATAGTAGTGCCCGGTATTTGATATTGGTTCGGTTGCTCATATTTGTAACTCAAAACAGGTCTTTGCAGAATAAGCGGAAGCTAGCGAAGAACGAGGTGATGCGGCGTTGGAAAGCAGATCAAAGGTTGATGTGATCGCGATTCGGCACGCTACCCTTCATCTACCATCGGGATTAGTTTTATACTTAAATAATAGTTATTTGGTGCTGCGTTGAGCATGAACATTATATCGGGATCTTGTTTATTGCGAGACGGTTACTTGTTTAAATCGAGAATAATGGTTGTTCGATTTATAAGAGTAATATGTTTTATGCACATGCACCTTTGATAGATGGTCTATTCTTGTTGAATCTCGATAGTGGAAATACACATATTAATAACATTGAGGCTAAACGTTTGAAATCGGCGATAACTTGACCTATATGTGGCCTTTCGTCTTGGTCACATTGGAGTGAAGCGTGAAGAAACTCCATTCGATGGACTTCTTGAATCACTTGATAGATGAAGCATGTCGATGGGTAAAATGACTAAGACTCCATTTTACGGTATGATGGAGCGAGCTACGGACTTATTGGAAATCATACATACCGATGTGTGTGGTCCAATGAGTGTAGCATCATGTGATGTTATCGTTATGTTCTTACCTTCACGGATGACTTGAGTAGATATGGGTATATCTATTTCATGAAACATAAGTCCGAAATTTTCGAGAAGTTTAAGGAATTTCAAAGTGATGTAGAGAATCAACGTAACAAGAAGATTAAATTTCTATGTTCTGATCGTGGAGGTGAATATCTAAGTTACGAGTTTGGCGCGCATTTGAAGAAATGCGAATATCGCGATTGACACCGCGGAACACCACAACGTAATGGTGTGTCCGAACGTCGTGTCGAACTCTCTTAGATATGGTTCGTTCTATGATGTCACTTACAGATTTACCGCTATCATTTTGGGGTTATGCATTAGAAACAGCCACATTCACTTTAAATAGGGCACCATCTAAATCCGTTGAAACGACACCGTATGAATTATGGTTTGGGAAGAAACCTTAATTGTCGTTCCTTAAAGTTTGGGGTTGCGAAGCTTATGTGAAGAAGTTACAGCCGGACAAGCTTGAACCCAAAGCGGAAAAATGCGTCTTCATAGGATACCCGAAGGAAAATATTGGGTATACCTTCTATCATAGATCCGAGGGAAAAATCTTCGTTGCCAAGAATGGATCCTTTCTAGAGAAGGAGTTTCTCTCGAAAGAAGTGACTGGAAGGAAAGTAGAACTCGACGAGGTTGTTAAACCTTCTCTCGAACTTGCGAGTAGCGTAGCACCGGAAGTAGTTCCTGTGGCGCCTACACCAATAAGAGAGGAAGCTAATGATGTTGATCATGAAACTTCGGTTGAAGTTGCTACGGAACCTCGCAGATCGACGAGAACTCGTACCACTCCTGATTGGTATGATCCCGTTATGAGTGTCATGTTGGTGGACAACACCGATGAGCCTGCGACGTATGAGGAAGCGATGATGAGCCCAAATTCCAATAAATGGCAAGAGGCCATGAAATCCGAGATTGGATCCATGTACGAAAACCAAGCATAGACTTTGGTGGACTTACCGGATGGCCGAAAGGCTGTCGAGAAAAAATGGATTTTCAAGAAGAAAACAGATGCTGATGGTAATGTTACTGTCTATAAAGCTCGACCTGTCGCAAAAGGGTTTCGACAAATTCAAGGAATTGACTATGATGAGACTTTCTCACCAGTAGCGAAGCTAAAGTCTGTGAGGATTATGTTAGCAATCGATGTATATTATGATTATGATATATGGCAGATGGATGTCAAAACGGCGTTCCTCAATGGAGACATTGATGAAGAGTTGTATATGATGCAACCCAAAGGTTTTATCGATCCTAAAGATGCTAACAAGGTATGAAAAATTCAACGATCCATATATGGATTTAAGCAAGCATCCCGAAGTTGGAATCAACGTTTTGATAAGGTAATCAAAAGCTTTGGTTTTATACAAACTTGTGGAGAAGCTTGTATTTACAAGAAAGTGAGTGGGAGCTTTGTAGCATTCTTAATACTATATGTAGATGACATATTGTTGATTGGGAATTATGTAGACCTTCTTAATAGTGTCAAGGATTATTTGAATAATAGTTTTTCAATGAAAGATCTTGGCGAAGCAGCTTAGATATTAGGCATAAAGATTTATAGAGATAGATCGAGACGCCTAATATCATTGTCACAGAGTACATATTTGGACAAAGTTCTAAAGAGGTTTGGAATGGAAGATAGCAAGAAAGGGTTCTTGCCTATGTTGCCCAATACGACCTTGAGTAAAACTCAAAGTCCTGCAACGGCAGAAGATAGAGAAAGGATGAGTAAGACTCCCTATGCCTCAGCCATAGGATCTCTTATGTATGCCATGCGATGTACTAGACCCGACATTGCATATGCTGTTAGTTTAACTAGAAGATATCAAAGTGATCCAGGAGAGGATCATTGGACAGCGGTCAAAAACATCCTTAAGTACTTGAGAAGAACTAAGGATATGGTTCTTTCTTATGGAGGTGATGAATAGCTCGTTGTTAATGGTTACACCGACGCTAGTTGGAACACCGATTCGGATGATTCTAAATCTCAATCTGGATACGTATTTACTTTGAATGGTGCAACAGTTAGCTGGAGGAGTGCAAAGCAAAGCGTTGTGGCGAGATCTTCAACTGAATAGGAATACATAGCTGCTTTGGAGGCGTCAAAAGAGGCGATATGGATGAAGGAGTTCATTACAGAGCTCAGTGTGGTTCCAAGTGCGCTGGACCCAATGTCTATCTACTGTGATAACATGGGCGCCAAATGCGCAAGAACCAAGGTCACACAAGAAGCTGAAGCACATCAAGCTACGTTTTCACGCTATTCGAGAGAATGTCCAAGATGGTGACATAAAGATTTGCAAAGTACACACAGATCTGAATGTGGCGGATCCGTTGACTAAACCTCTCCCGAGGGCAAAACATGACCAGGACCAAACCGCCATGGGTGTTCGGTATATTACCATGTAATCTAGATTAGTTGACTCTAGTCCAAGTGGGAGACTGTTGGAGATATTCCCTAGAGGCAATAATAAAAGTGGTTATCATTATATCTTTGTGTTTATGATAAATGTTTACATTCATGCTATAATAGTATTAACCAGAAACATTAATACTTGTGTGATTTGTAAACTAAATTAGAGTCCCTGGTAAAGCCTCTTTATAATACTAGCTTGTTGATTAATAGATGATCGTGGTTTCTCGATTATGAACATTGAGATGTTATTAATAACAAGATCATATCATTAGGAGAATGGTATGATGGACATACTCCTATAGATAAGCGTAGCATAATGTCGTGGTGGTATCATGGCATATGCCATGGGTAGGCTAAAGTTGGGGCCGATGGACGTGGAGGAATCCGGGGAGGGATGATGCAGTGAGGACCGCACTCGTATGAACAAAGAGAAACGCAATGTATATTGGATTGAAGCTCTCAAGTGGAGATAACACCTCACTCTATACATCTAATCTCTTATAACCTTGCCATCCTTGTGGCTACAATCATGCTCCTGTAGCTGTATCTCCTATCCTTCTATCTAGATCTCTCTATGAGAGTGGAGGAAGAGGAAGATGGAGAGCTCCTAGTGAGCAGACAGGGGAGGAGCCCTTCGGGGCCCCTCTTGTAACGATCCCCCTGGTGCTCCTTATAAGGGGGAGCCCAGGGGACAAGACTTGTTCTCTACGCTTGGCATCTATGTATCATATTCCCAGCATCTCCTTTGATGCTCAGCATATGTCTTGGCATCTTTGGAGATGCCATGGCATATTCCTTAGCATATTCTTGATGCCAAGGGCATATTCTCTAGCATCTTACTGATGCCAAGGGCATATTACCTACGCCCATGTGCTAGTCTGAGCCATGGGCGTCCCAAGACTGACACAAGACTGGTTGGCCTTGTCCCGAATTGATCCTATATCGTTGTAGATTTACATGTGCCTTCTTGGGGTGAGTAAAGAGTCATCTGGAATGATTTACCTCGGCCCAGATGCCATGTACGAGGTGAAGATTCGGCCTCCTCTGATTGACTCGGCACTGGCCAAAGAGGCCAATGAGTTACTCAGCGTCGGAAAGCGGATGATGGGCCGAGTTCTCCTTCGTGGCCCACCCGGAAGTGGTGATGTTTGCTCGCGTTGGGCGGATTGGTCCTTAGCCGCCCAACCGGGTTCCTCGTTGGCTCTCACGAGGTAGTGGAGAGCAGGCGGGGGAGTCTTTGGCGCGAGGCGAGGTGTTGGCGGAGCACGGGAGATGGTTCGCCGGGTCGAGTCGGCGTTGGCGAGGCGTCGGGGACGACGTTTGGCGAAGGAGTGGCTTGATGCAGGAGGCCCGTGGTGGGCCGACTTAGGTTTAGTTCGGCCCACCCGGGGTTATTTCCCTTGATCAGTTCGGCCATGAAGTGTAAGGACTGGGCCGAGATTGCCCTTTCTCGGCCCAGTTGCTATTTCTTTGTCTTTTCTCTTTTTTATTTGACTTAATATCCTCTTATCAGATATTCTTTCCTTTATCCATGTCTCTTATTAGTTTATTTATAGACCAACTCTGGGGTACCTGGGGTTATATCCTCGACATTAGTCCCCGAGTCTATGTGGGACTCGCAGAGTCGCGCATAGACTTTAATTTAAAATATTCCCAGAGTTATGAAGATGATTTGCTGTGGTGGTTGACATAGCATTCGGAGACATATAAGGGGACTCCCGGGATGATTTATGTCGATCAAGAGGTCAATTCCAATAAATATCTCAGTCTGGGGTTGGCTAATTCGGACTGTGGGACTCCTAATTCGGCCCAGACGGATGTAGCAGCTTCATGGACCCTGCTGGATTACTGTTTGACCCGGTCTGGGAAAATGGCCCATCCGGGGCGAAGGAGGCCCAGCCGAGCTCCCTCTCATTCAGCCCGAGCGAGGCAGCAAGGAGAGGAGCCCAGCTAGGGCAGGTGTTGTCGGCTCGCGCGGTTATGAAGAAGTGGCCCGTGGTGGGCTGGCTTAGTCCAGTGCCGGCCCACCGGGGGTTAGCTCGGTGACTGGCGTTGGCCCGTGGTGGGCCGAGCTATCCGTGCCAGCCCACCCGGGGTGGATTGACGAGGCAGCCTGGCGGGACTGATTCGTCCGTCGATGCGGTGTGCGGGAGATCGGCGATGGGAGGCTTGGCGGGAGTAGCGCGGGAGCTCAGGAAGCGTCGTCCTGTAGGGGAAGGTTCGGTGAGATGGGCTGGCTTCTCCATGCCGCCTGGAATTGACGAGATGGCATATGATTCATGTGGAGCCGTTGGGCGAGATAAAATGATTCCCATAGCGATTATCTCAATTTGCCAGAATATAAATTGCCGTGGAAATATCTCTACAGGCCGAGATATCCTTGATCCGGCCCAGTTTAGCTTTTTTCCTTTATCTTTTTCTATTTAGCCTTTATATTTATTTAAAATATCCTTTTCATATATAAGCCTCTTGACGACTTAGTTATAACTCAACTCTGGGGTATCCGGGGTTGTATCCCCGACATTAGTCCCCGAGTCTATGTGGGATTCGTAGAGTCGCTCATAGACTTTGTATCAAATATTCCCAGAGTTGTCTTATGACTTATAACCTCTTGGTTATATATTTCTTTTTCACTGTATATGTTTTTGGGCAAGTTTTAGACTTCTGGCCTTCTTGGGCACTGCTCATAACCCTTTTTGGTAAGTTCTTGACTTCTGGCCTTCTTGGGCATTGGTCATAACCCCTTTGGGTAAGTTTCTGGACTTCTGGTCTTCATGGGCACTGGTCATAACCCCTTTGGGTAAGTTTCTGGACTTCTGGACTTCTTGGGCACTGCTCTTTTAACCCCTTTTGGTAAGTTATGAGTTCTGGCCTTATTGGGCACTGCTTTTTTAACCTCTTTGGGTAAGTTATGAGTTCCGGCCTTATTGGGCACTGCTCTTTTAACTTCTTTGGATAAGTTATGAGTTCTGGCCTTATTGGGCACTGCTCTTTTAACCTCTTTGGGTAAGTTATGAGTTCCGGCCTTATTGGGCACTGCTCTTTTAACCTCTTTGGGTAAGTTATGAATTCTGGCCTTATTGGGCACTGCTCTTTTAACCTCTTTGGGTAAGTTATGAGTTCTGGCCTTATTGGGCACTGCTCTCTTAACCTCTTTGGGTAAGTTATGAGTCTTGGCTCTCTTTGGCACTGCTCTCTTAACCTCATCGGGTAAGTTATGGGTACTTGCCTTCTTGGGCATTGCTCTTTTGACCCCATCGGGTAAGTTTTGAGTTCTTGCCTTCTTGGGCATTGCTCTTTTAACCCCATTGGGTAATTTGTGAGTTCTGGCCTTATTGGGCACTGCTCCTTTAACCTCTTTGGGTAATTTGTGAGTTCTGGCCTTATTGGGCACTGCTCCTTTAACCTCTTTGGGTAATTGGTGAGTTCTGGCCTTATTGGGCACTGCTCCTTTAACCTCTTTGGGTAATTGGTGAGTTCTGGCCTTATTGGGCACTGCTCCTTTAACCTCTTTGGGTAATTGGTGAGTTCTGGCCTTATTGGGCACTGCTCTCTTAACCTCTTTGGGTAAGTATTTATCCGAGTCATCCAATTCCAAAACCGAGTTTCCTTACTCAAAATTGTCTTTATGCCTAAGTCTGAGTCATTTGACTCAAATCCGAGTTACATGATTAAATCCGGGTTAACTTATCCCAAATCCGAGTTACTTTACTCGATTCTGACTTTATGTCTTGAGTCATCTGACTCAAATCCGAGTTATATGACTCAAATCCGAGTTAACTCATCCCAAATCCGAGTTACTTTACTCAAAATTGACTCATATGTAAGTCTGAGTCATCTGGCTCAAATCTGAGTCATCTGACTCAAATCCGAGTTAACTCGTCCTAAATCCGAGTTACTTTACTCAATTTTGACTTGCATCCCGAATCTGAGTCATCTGACTCAAATCTGAGTTAACTCATCCTAAATCCGAGTTACTTTACTCAATTTTGACTTGCATCCCGAATCTGAGTCATCTGACTCAAATACGAGTTAACTCATCCTAAATCCGAGTTACTTTACTCAATTTTGACTTGCATCCCGAATCTGAGTCATCTGACTCACATCCGAGTTAACTCATCCTAAATCCGAGTTAATTTACTCGCCATGATATAGCTTGATTTGGCGTGATGACGATAATTTGCCTTTGATATGGATCCGAGATATAGATCCGAGATTAAGCTTTGGGATATGATAATAGGGCTAACCGCTGAGAGATCTGATTCGAAATGTAGATATGAGACATAGATTCGAGATATGATAAGTTGGCCAATAGTCATCCGAGATACGGGATAATCTGGCAAGATGATGAGATATCAATCCGAGTCATAACATAACCTGGCAATCTGGTGAACTAAATAAAGCTTCGGCCTGAATCAGTGATATGATTAGTAGGCCGAGTCTAAATACCAATCCGAATTATAATATACCCTGGCAAGCTGAATCAAATGTTAGTCTGAATCAGAGACAATCTACTGAGCTGAGTTAAAGGTCAATTCAAAGCATAAACAAATTGACTTCAAGTTATATCCGGATTAACAATAAGCCGGCTGGTAAGCTGAGTTAAAGGACAACCCAAAGCATAAATAAACTGACTCAAACTCTATCCGACTCATAAGTAAACTGACCCAAATTCTGTAGGGGTTCGTAGCATGGAAAACAAAAATTTTCTATCGCATACAAACAAACAAGCCAAGATCTATCTACTAGATTGTAGCAACGAGTCGATGGAATAACTTACCCTCGAAGATTCCAAAGCGGTTAACGAGCGATTCTCGTGGGTGATGTAGTCATTCTTCCGATCTCAAGATCGTAGACGATCCTTCCGGCGCCACGTTCCTAAGCGCCCCGCAATCGGTCACATCGCTCGATTTACTGAAGACCTTCCTCTCCTTGTTCCAGCAGGCAGCGGAGGTTGTAGCACTCCTCGCGATTCCGAAGACAACGGCGTGGTACCTAAGTAGAGGAAGATCCGCAGGCTTCGCCTTAAAGTGCGAGTATGGTGGAGCTTATGAGAGAGGCTATTAGTGGCCTAGTAATTAGACACACCAATTAGAAGGCTCTAAACCAATTAGAAGGCTCTAAACCCGGCTAAAGCAATTAGAAGCTCTAAACCAAAACGGCTCTAAACCGGAGATCTAGAGTAGAAAGTTATGTGTCTATGGAGGAGCCCCGCCTCCTTATATGGGAGGGGTCCTTGGCCAGGAGGAGAGTCCTCCCAACTCGGACCAGGGCTTGGGCGCCGGGAGGAGTCCAACTCCTCCTCCGGGTTGGTTCCAACTCCTCTTGCTTGTTTCCAGTTTCTTGTTTTGGCGCTTGACTTTCAAACGACATTTGACTTTCTGTTTTAGGATTCAATTTAATCCTTTATTTGGGACAGCAAGAACACTTAGTACATGATGCAATCATTCAATGAGCAATGACACATTCATGTACCCTTCCCCGAGTGCTTGGACAATCCGAACCTTCTAGAACATTCCGATGAAAACACCGAATCATTCCCGAACTCCGAAACGGGACTTTCCTTATATGAATCTTATTCTCGGACCATTCCGGATCACCTCGTGATATCCCGGATCCCATCCGAGACTCGAACAACATTCGTCTCTTTCTCATAATACCATAACTACTCAAACAACGTCAATCCTTAAGTGTGTCTCCCTACGGTTCGTGAATTATGCGGACATGATCGAGACACTTCTCCGAACAATAACCAATAGAGGAATCTGGAAATTCATATGGCTCCCACATATTTCTACGATTACTTTGCGATCGAATGAACCACTTACATACGATACTAATTTCCCTTTGTCTCACGATATGTTACTTATCCGAGGTTATGATCGTCGGTATCTCTGCATACCTAGTTCAACCTCGTTCGATAAGTACTCTTTTCTCGTTCCCGTGATATGTGATCCCTTGTGACCAAGTCACATGCTTGCAAGCTAATTGGATGACATTCCACCGAGAGGGCCCAGAGTATATCTATCCGTCATGTGGATGGACAAATCCCACTCTTGATCCATGTGTTTCAACCAATACTTTCCGAACACTCAATGCCACTTTTATAGCCACCCAGTTACGGTGTGGTGTTTGATGTCATCAAAGCATCCATCCGGTAAAGGTGATATGCATGATCTCATGGTCAAGGAATTAGGTTACTATGTATCAGAAAGCATATAGCAATTGAACTATTGAAATGACTTGATCTTTATGCTATGCTTATCTATAGGAGTATGTCCATCACATCATTCTCCTAATGATATGATCCTGTTGTTAATAACATCTCTATGTTCATGATCGAAACCATGATCATATATTAACCAACAAGCTAGTTTAACAAGAGGCTTTACTAGGGACTCTTATTTTAGTTTACAAATCACACAAGTATTAATGTTTCCTAATACAATTATAGCATGGTATGTAAACATTTATCATAAGTGTGAAGATATGTTAATAACCACTTTATTATTGCCTCTTGGGCATATCTCCAACAGTCTCCCACTTGCACTAGAGTCAATAATCTAGTTTCAAACCTTTGTGTATATAACACCTATGGCTTTCCGGTGTTGTGTACACGATTGCTAGTGGTCAATCGATCTCGGATCGACACTTCCAGTCCGTGTGTAATTGCATGTCTTTATGCCTCTCGCATCACTCATTCTCTAATGAGATGGCTTTGTATAAATTTGGTCTTTCGTGTGACCTTTAGCTCTTTGGTGTTAAAACATGTTGATAATATTGTCGCACAATATATCTTCATAGTATTATCCCTTGTGAACTACACCTAGTTTGATAACAAACTACTTGACACAAATGCCCTCTTTTCTGCTAAAATAGCAGTTATATACTTGGCCTTTTGTTGTAGTATCTGTCACAATGTCTTAACTTTGGAACTCATCCAAATCCATTATGGAACTCACTTTCCATTATATTGTGCCACCCTTAGTTTAGATTGAGATAAACTTAATTTGTACTTTGTGACAAAACTAGTATCAATGTAGTACTTTTACAATGAACTAACCATCTATTTGTCACTTCTACAAACAATATATTCTCAGTTCTTCCAAAAGATCATAAGAATATCCTTACTATTGTCCAATGATCATCTTAGAATCATTACGGTATATGCTCATAATATTTAGAGCATAGGACATATCTGGATTTGTACATATCACAAAGATGATTGATATGAATACTTTGTGATTTCATACATCAAGTATCAATCTATACTTGATTATTTGTTTCACTTTACCAAATGTCAATACACTTGAATATATCATCAACATTGAACTCATTCAATCCTTTTCTGTGACAAGAAACTTTCTTGTAGTTTCTATATTGAACTCATTCAATATCTTGTCTATGTACTTGGCATAACCATATTAGCATCTATTGATGCTAAATATTTGGTTTTGCCTAAGTCTTTCATCGGGATGAAATTCTTAATATGTGTTAATAAAAGATACATTATTTCCAATCAACAATATGTCTTCCACATAATGTATTAGAAACATGTCTTAGCGCCCCACTTAATTTCTTGCAAATGCAAGCATCTTCATTGTCTCGATGAAATTAAACTCTTTTAACAGTTTCATCATAGTGAAGATTCCAACTCCGATGCTCACTTCAACCATTGAAGTTTGCATATGCTTTTAGCATCCTTTGAATTAACAAAACCCTATGGACCGTGTTATGCACATGTCCTAGGTAACGATTCTATTAGAAGAACTTGTTTTGTTTATTCAACTACCATATAACAAATTATATGTAGTGGTTGCTACATTAATCCGTCTAGACTAAATATCACTATGAAAGATCAAATCTTGTCATAGTCAACCTTTGAACATTTTGTGAACTCTTTCCCAACATGTCGACTATTTCATAGATGTGAAACATCCATGTCTATTTCTTTATAGATCCAGACACAACTATAAGGTCTTACACCTTTCTCGAGGGTCCTTCAAGTTCAAAACTTGATTTTCTCGTATGGAACTATCACGGATTTTATGGCTTCAAGCCATTTTACGGAGTCAGGGCCCATCATCGCTTCTTTGCATGTAGTCGGTTCATTATTCTCAAATAATGATTCAACCCTCAAATCTTGGTATTTGATTGTTTACCCGACCTACTTGTTTCAATAGGAACTTTAGATCTCGTGACCACAACCTTTTGAGGCACGTGAGCCATGAGCATTGTTGCTGCCCTAACACTTTTCTATTCTGCAACTCTGCACATATAGCTAAGGGTCTTTAACCTTATCAAAGTTCTATTGTCCTCCCACTTAACTTTTCACGAAAATTCCTTCTCAAAGAAACTTGACGCTTAAGTGACAAACACTTTTGTCTCCGATGTTATGGAGGATTACTAGCTATTCAAAATAACATACAAAGACAGGTTTATCCGACTTTGGTTGCACACATCTTTCTTATGTATAGCATACCAATGTTTAAGAAAGGACTACCTGGGTTTTATCCCAAACCATAACCTTATATGGTGTCATTTCAACGGATTATGATGAAGCTCTTTTCAGTGGAAAAACGGTAATCTCTAAAGCTTTTAATCTTTAAAATACAATGGCAATTTTATGAATTACACCTTTGATCTCACCATGTCAAACAAGGTTTAATTACATATCTCGAATGCTCCATACTCTTATGGTGTTTCGGGAAATGCAAATCCATGGAACGATTCCTTAAATCTTAGGTATTATGCTAAACTTGTAACTCAAATATCTTCCTTTATGATCATTATCATAAACTGTTTATATTTTTTTTTGTTACAATGATTTTGCACTTCATCTTGAAAGTCTTTGAACTTTTCAAATGTTTCATACTTCATCCTTATTAAGTAAATATTCATATATTCACTCAAATTTTCGGAGAAAGCATATGAAGTTGAAATCCATCGCTTTTGACTACACATGATGGTCTTTGTACAACAATATGTACAATTTCCAATAAGCTAGTCATTCGTTCCCTTTTGGCCTATGAACGAAGTTTTAATTATCTCTAGGAAAGTTTCACAAGCGTCATTTGATCAAAATCAAAAGACTCCAAAATTCCATACATATGGAGTTTCTTCATGTTTTCTTTCCAATATAATTTAAACGGCGATGTCACTTCCTAAGTGATCTTTCAATCAATTTGTCTTTCGACATTTTTAGCACTAGTTTTATGGATGTGATTCCTCCAACGAGATTTGCGAATCATCCATCTTTTATGGATTACGGCAATTATTTGAACAACCCTTTTGTTCTCATAACACCTGATAAAACAAATCTTGAAGGCAAGCTTTGATGTTTAACGAGCAACACAATAACCCTTTATTTGTTCTCGATGAACATCACATATTCTTTTACTAGTTACTTAGGCCATTGTAGTTCATGAATTCTGTTGTTTCGTATGACGATTCATACCAACAAATTCAGTATTAAATACTTAAGAACCACATTGTTTAATAAGCAAAGAATATAGCCATAACATGTATATCATATATATACTTAAACTGAACAATTCTAGTCTTTTCCTTTCTGCCATATATTTATGAGATTCTCTTCAAGATTTCCTCTGCTTGAAATAATCTATCAACATCAATAGTGGAGTCATACATATGACATATAGTCCAAAGCGTGTATAGTTAAATACCAATGTCTTTGGACTTGCACTTTGAAGTAGATCACCATCATCAAATGTTTGGTGTTCTTTCAAATTCCTTTATTTAGTAATCTCTTGGTGTAGTAAACATTTTACCTACATCAAATATTCACCCTTAACATGGAATCGTCCATGATCAAGCTACTTTTAGCTTATAACGATGAATTATGAGTATAATGTTGCTCAAAACCTTTTGGAGGTTTAGGACAACTAGTGTCTCCAACCTTTTGCAAATTCTCATCAAATATGAGAACATGACTTTAGTCATATTATACTCTATCATGTTGCAACCAAAACTTCGTTTCAGATATCACAATATCTTCCACACATCATGGTTTCTGAAACAACTCTTTCAGATCCTAGATAACCTTGATATTAAGAGAATCCTTTGAATATCAAGAATCGTGGAGACAAACATGATACTTATATACTAACATTGGAATTGTTACTCTTGTTTTAATACCAATTATTAAACTTCATGGAGTAACTGAACTCACCGAAAGTTTGCAATAGGACTTTTAAACTTTAGATTAACACTTCAAAACAATACGATACCGTTAAGTAAAGTAACTAACCAGAATTCTATAGCTCTATCATCTCAATTATAACTAAGCAAGGTGGTAAACGGATGCCAATGACTACAACAACTATGCAAATTCACTTTGATTTAGTTTATGATAAATTGAGTTCTAATTAATAATTAAATTAATCTAGGTGAACTCCCACTCAAAACAATATCCCTCACATTGTTTTAGTGATTACGAACCAAATCTACCACATCAAAACCGATCATCACGAGAGTTGATATAGCTTCAATGGCGAACAATCGACATGTTCATCATATCTACTATATGATTCATGCTCTACCTTTCGGTCCGTGTTCACGAGGCCATGTGCGTACATGCTAGGCTCGTCAAGATCAAACCTTAGTTTCGCATGAGCAAATCTGGCTTGCTCACGTTGTATACACTTGCGTAATCTAGCACACCCGATCATCACGTGGTGTTTCAAACAACAAGCTTTATAGCGGTGCTAACTAAGGGTGAACACTTTAAGACTTGAAATTCATGTGCATGAGGGATCATCTTATAATGCTACGTGTCTACTAAGCAATACAAGATGCATAAAGGATTAACATCACATGCAATTCATAATATGTGATATGATATGGCCTTTTCTTCTTTGTGCTTCCGATCTCCATCTTCTAGCACGAACATGATCTCCATCATTACGGCATTGCATCAAGGTCAATGATGCTACTCCATGGTTGTCGCCCAAGCTTCAACTATTACAACTACTTTGAATAGACACGCTGGTCTTAACATAAATTAAAGACAACCATATGGCTCCCGCGGTTGTCGACTTACAATAAGGAACATTGCATACATCAAATACAATCACAATCATGGCCATATCACATCATCACACACCTGCAAAACAAAGTTAGACGCTTCTACTTTCTTTGCATATTTTACGTGGTTTGGGGCTTTCAATAAGTGTCGTTCTAACTTACGAACAAGAACCACAACATTGATACTAGCATTGTTGATCACCCGTTGTAAATTGGATCTTAACTATGCTAGGAGAAACATGCACCCATAAAGCCACTTATGCAATACAAGTTACATGTTAAGCGTGGAGCAAGTCTCATGAACGATGTCATGTAAGGTTAGCCGGGCGCTTCATCCCAACATACCGCAAGATACAAAGTACACAAGAAGCAATCGACAATAAAAGCATCAACGCCCACAATGACCATTGTGTTCTCGTCTGCAGATCTACATATAGACACGGCTCGATACCCTTTGTGGGGTTCGTAGCATGGAAAACAAAAATTTTCTATCGCATACAAACAAACAAGCCAAGATCTATCTACTAGATTGTAGCAACGAGTCGATGGAATAACTTACCCTCGAAGATTCCAGCGGTTAACGAGCAGATTCTCGTGGGTGATGTAGTCGTACTCTTTCCGATCTCAAGATCGTGTAGACGATCCTTCGGCGCCACGTTAAGCGCTCCCATGATCGGTCACGTTGATTTTCGGCAGACCTTCCTCTCCCTTGTTCCAAGCAGGCGGAGGTTGTAGCACTCTCCTCGCGATTCCGTGACAGGCGTGGTAATGCAGGAGTAGAGGGAAGATCCCGAGGGCTTCCTTAAGCCGGTGCGAGTATGGTGGAGCTTATGAGAGAGGCTATTAGTGGCCTAGTAATTAGACACACCAATTAGAAGGCTCTAAACCAATTAGAAGGCTCTAAACGCTGGCTAAAGCAATTAGAAGCTCTAAACCAAAAGCGGCTCTAAACCCGGAGATCTAGAGTAGAAAGTTATGTGTCTATGGGAGGAGCCACCCTCCTTATATGGGAGGGGTCCTTGGCCAGTGAGGAGAGAGTCCCTCCCCAACTCGGACCAGGGCTTGGGGCCGGCTGGAGGAGTCCAACTCCTCCTCCAAAGTTGGTTCCAACTCCTCTTGCTTGTTTCCCACAGTTTCTTGTTTTGGTTTGACTTTCAAACTGGACATTTGACTTTTCTGTTTTAGGATTCAATTTAATCCTTTATTTGGGACAGCAAGAACACTTAGTACATGATGCAATCATTCAATGAGCAATGACACATTCATGTACCCTTCCCCGGTCTTGGACAATCCGGAACCTTCTAGAACATTCCCGATGAAAACACGGAATCATTCCCGAACTCCGAAGCGGGACTTTCCTTATATGAATCTTATTCTCCGGACCATTCCGGATCACCTCGTGATATCCGGATCCCATCCGAGACTCGAACAACATTCGGTCTCTTTCTCATAATACCATAACTACTCAAACAACGTCGAATCCTTAAGTGTGTCTCCCTACGGTTCGTGAATTATGCGGACATGATCGAGACACTTCTCGAACAATAACCAATAGAGGAATCTGAAATTCATATGGCTCCACATATTTCTACGATTACTTTGCGATCGAATGAACCACTTACATACGATACTAATTTCCCTTTGTCTCACGATATGTTACTTATCCGAGGTTATGATCGTCGGTATCTCGCATACCTAGTTCAACCTCGTTCTTGATAAGTACTCTTTTCTCGTTCGTGATATGTGATCCCTTGTGACCAAGTCACATGCTTGCAAGCTAATTGGATGACATTCCGAGAGGGCCCAGTATATCTATCCGTCATGTGGATGGACAAATCCCACTCTTGATCCATGTGTTTCAACCAATACTTTCCGAACACTCAATGCCACTTTTATAGCCACCCGATTCACGGTGTGGTGTTTGATGTCATCAAAGCATCCATCCGGTAAAGGTGATATGCATGATCTCATGGTCGAAGGAATTAGGTTACTATGTATCAGAAAGCATATAGCAATTGAACTATTGAAATGACTTGATCTTTATGCTATGCTTATCTATAGGAGTATGTCCATCACATCATTCTCCTAATGATATGATCCTGTTGTTAATAACATCTCTATGTTCATGATCAGGAAACCATGATCATATATTAACCAACAAGCTAGTTTAACAAGAGGCTTTACTAGGGACTCTTATTTTAGTTTACAAATCACACAAGTATTAATGTTTCCGGTTAATACAATTATAGCATGGTATGTAAACATTTATCATAAGTGTGAAGATATGTTAATAACCACTTTATTATTGCCTCTTGGGCATATCTCCAACAAATTCTACCTGGATCATAAACGAGCTGATTCAACTTCTATCCAAGTTATAAATAAGCCTGCTGGGGAGCTGAGTTACAGGGTAATCCGAAGCATAAGTAAACTGACTCAGAATCTATCTGAATCACAAATAAGATGATTCAACTTATGGCCGAGTTAAAAATAAGCTGGCCTGTGAGCTGAGTCACAGGATAACCCAAAGCATACACTAACTTACTCAAAATCCATATGAATCACAGATAAGATGATTCAACTGATGGCCGAGTTATAAATAAGCTGACTGGAGTATAGATCTAAATCAACATAATGCTCTCTTAATCAAAAGGTGACTCTACGGATAAGTTGACTAGTCCCCGGGCTGAGTTATTTTCTCCCTGGGATGAAGGATTGAGTATAGGTGGCTGAGTTACCTGGTACTTACAGCATACTTGGAGAAGTGTTTGGGTGAGTCTTGCTAGGTCATACCTTCCCTGCTGAGTTACTTGGTACTTACAGTAAGCTTGGAGTAGTGCTTGAGTCCTTCTTGCTGAGTCTTACCTGCTTTGATGAGTTAGACTTGGAGAGTCTCTACGCTTACTCTTTGTTCTCTGTTGACTTGGTGAATCTGAATGAGCCCTGTGAGGAAGAAGTTGATGAAGATGTTCCCGTCCGGATGGAAATCCAACCAACGCCACTGGGAGGCCCCACAGTGGGCGCCAAATGTCGTGGTGGTATCACGGCATATGCCATGGGTAGGCTAAAGTTGGGGCCGATGGACGTGGAGGAATCCAGGGAGGGATGATGCAGTGAGGACCGCACTCGTATGAACAAAGAGAAACGCAATGTATATTGGATTGAAGCTCTCAAGTGGAGATAACACCTCACTCTATACATCTAATCTCTTATAACCTTGCCATCCTTGTGGCTACAATCATGCTCCTGGAGCTGTATCTCCTATCCTTCTATCTAGATCTCTCTATGAGAGTGGAGGAAGAGGAAGATGGAGAGCTCCTAGTGAGCAGACAGGGGAGGAGCCCTTCGGGGCCCCTCTTGTAACGATCCCCCTGGTGCTCCTTATAAGGGGGAGCCCAGGGGACAAGACTTGTTCTCTACGCTTGGCATCTATGTAGCATATTCCCAGCATCTCCTTTGATGCTCAGCATATGTCTTGGCATCTTTGGAGATGCCATGGCATATTCCTTAGCATATTCTTGATGCCAAGGGCATATTCTCTAGCATCTTATTGATGCCAAGGGCATATTACCTACTCCCATGTGGCAGTCTGAGCCATGGGCGTCCCAAGACTGACACAAGACTGGTTGGCCTTGTCCCGAATTGATCCTATATCGTTGTAGATTTACATGTGCCTTCTTGGGGTGAATAAAGAGTCATCTGGAATGATTTACCTCGGCCCAGATGCCATGTACGAGGTGAAGATTCGGCCTCCCTCCTGATTGACTCGGCCAGGCCAAAGAGGCCCAAATGTAGTTACTCCAGCGTCGGTAGACCTTAAGCGAGATGATGGGCGAGTTCTCCTTCGTGGCCCACTGGCGAAGCGCATGGTGATCTTTTCGCGTTGGCGGGTTGGTCCTTAAGCCACAGTTCCTCGTTGGCTCGCCACGAGGTAGTGGAGACGAGGCGCGGGAGGCTGGAGTCTTTGGCGCTGAGCGGTGTTGGCGGGAGCACGGGAGATGGTTCGACTGGGTCGAGTCGACGTTGGCGGAAGCGTCAGGACGACGTTTGGCGAAGGTGGCTTGATGCAGGAGGCCCGTGGTGGGCGACTTAGGTTTAGTTCGCCCACCGGGTTATTTCCCTTGATCAGCCATGAAGTGTAAGGACTGGGCCGAGATTGCCCTTTCTCGGCCCAGTTGCTATTTCTTTGTCTTTTCTCTTTTTTATTTGACTTAATATCCTCTTATCAGATATTCTTTCCTTTATCCATGTCTCTTATTAGTTTATTTATAGACCAACTCTGGGGTACCTGGGGTTATATCCCCGACACATAAAGATCAAGTCATTTCAATAGTTTGTTTGCTAGGTCTAGAAGGTTCACCGGTCCGGAAGGGGAATGGTCCATGAATGTGTCATGGATATGTGGAAAGATTGGATAATATCCTAGGTCACTTGGTGTTGGCATTTGAAAGAGAGAAATAAAGCTCTAAATTGAAAGTCAAACGGGAAGTTTGAAAAAGTCAAACTGGAACAATGGTTTCCTAGTGGGAGAAGAAACAAGTCCTTCTCTCAATCCAACTTGGGTGTGGGTTTGGATTCAAACCCACCCCTCCCAAGGCTGCCCCTCCCTCTCATAAATAGAGGGGGAGGGCTGACCCAACACCACAAGAGCAAAGCCCTCCCACACACCGTCTTGCGCACCACCCGCACTCCGCCTGCCGCCGCCTCAAGGCCATCGCCCGGTTCGTTGCGTCGCCTAGCCGCCGACACCTACTCCTCCTCCTCCCGGTCATCTAAACCCTAGATCTCCGGGAAACCCTAAACCACCATAACTCGCATCCGACTTAGGCGAAGCCCTGCGGGATTTTCCCTCTACTTCCGACACCACGTCGCCGTGCTGCCAGAATCGCGAGGGGAGAACTACAACCTCCGCTATTTGCTGGAACAAGGGAGAGGAAGGTCTTCATCGAGTACCGAACGTGTGACCAACTGCGGAAGCGCTGCCAGAACGCAGTGCCGGAAGGATCGTCTATGCAAACTTGAGATCGGCAAGTGTACGACTACATCACCCATGATAATCTGCTCTCGTTAACCGCTTTGGAATCTTCGAGGGTGAGTGCTTCTATCGACTCGTTGCTACAATCTAGTAGATAGATCTTGGCTTGTTTGTGTGCATGCGGTAGAATTTTTTTTGTTTTCCATGCTACGAACCCCTACAGGTGCATGCACCTAATCCGATGACTCAGGAGCCATTTTCTTGATACATGTTGTGCCACCATCGACAACCCCTGAGGTTGTGGTGCAGGGACCTGTTGTGACTCCACACGTGACAACAATGGGAGAAGGTTCGGAACCTGTCCATCAGGAGCCGCCTGGACCCACTGTTGAGCACGAAAGGGAGCCGGAACAGCCACATACAGCAAATGTGCCAGAACCTGAGGCACGAAATGAGAAAGAGTCTGATGAACTCAGAAGGTCTAAAAGAGAAAGAAGGCCAACCATTTCTAAACAAATTTACAAAGTTTACAACACAGAAACAGTTCATATGGAGGGCGATCCCACCTCATATGAAGAAGCCATGAGAAGCCCTCACTTAGCAAAGTGGGTGGAGGCAATGGAAGATGAAATGAAATCGATGAGTTCGAACAATGTTTGGGACTTAGAGGAAATTCCTAAAGGAGCCAAAACAGTAGGATGCAAATGGGTCTACAAAACAAAGTATGAATCCAATGGGAATGTAGAAAAGTATAAAGCAAGACTTGTGGCAAAAGGCTTTACGCAAAGAGAAGGGGTAGATTACAATGAGATTTTTTTCTCCGGTCTCATGTAAGGATTCCTTCAGAATCATAATGGAACTAGTTTCACATTTTGACTTAGAGTTGCATCAAATGGATGTAAAGACGACATTTCTAAATGAAGATTTAGAAGAGAATGTTTACATGAAACAACCCAAGGGTTTTTTCATGGAGGGGAAGGAACATATGGGATGCCGCCTAAAGAAATCCATTTATGGGTTAAAGCAAGCCTCTAGACAGTGGTATTTAAAGTTCAATGATACAACTAAAAGATTTGGATTTAAAGAGAATGTTGAGGACAACTTCATTTATGCAAAGTTTAAAAGTGGGAAATATATTTTCCTAATTTTGTATGTGGATGATATCTTGCTTGCTAGCAGCGATGTCAGTCTACTACTAGAAACAAAGAAGTTCATGTCCTCAAATTTTGATATGAAAGATCTTGGTGAAGCTTCTTATATTTTGGGCATAGAAATTCACCGAGATAGAAAAAATGGAGTGTTAGGACTATCGTAGAAAGCATATTGTGAAAAGATTCTAAAGAAATACAATATGCATGTGAGTAATGCAACACCTGCTCCCATAGTCAAGGGCGATAATTTTGGAAAATTCCAATGTCCAAAGAACCAATATAAGATCGATCAAATGAATTCAGTACCATATGCTTCGGCCATTGGAAGCTTACAGTATGCACAAGTGTGCACTCTCCCTGACTTAGCTTTTATCACCGTGGTACTCGGTATATCAAGAGAATCCAGGCATAGGGCACTGGAAAATGGTAAAGAAATCTTTGCGTTATGTGCAAGGCACAAAAGGTCTCATGCTAACATATAAAATATCTGATTCCCTAGAAATAAGAGGGTATTCAGATGCAGTTTTTGCGAGAGATAAAGATGACAGAAAGTCCACGACAGGATATGTCTTTACTCTCACAGGAGGTGCTATTTCGTGGAGAAGCACCAAACAGTCAATAGTTGCATTATCTACGATGTATGCATAATTTATAACATGTTATGAGGCCATGGGACAGGCGTTATGGTTAAAGAAATTTATACCCGACTTGAAAGTGGTAGACTGCATTAACAGGCCACTAAAGATGTACTATGACAACGAGCTCGCAGTATTCTATGCTCACAACAACAAGTCGAGTAATGCTACAAAGTTAATAGATAAAAAGTATTATGTTGTGAAGGACAAAGTCCAGGATCAAAATATAAGTCTTGAGCATATAAGGACAAAGGATATGCTTGCGGATCCGCTAAACAAAGGCTTGCCTCCCAATGTGTTCAAGGAACACTTAGACGACATGGGATTAAGGGAAAGCCTATGATTCCTGGACCACCAAGGCCCAAAACTAACAGGATTTTTTTCAAAATAGAAAAGTATATGGTGCTGTCTGATTCTATCGGCAATTGAGCTGTGACGATGAAACATGCTCTATGTACTGATCTGTGATGAAACGAGTAAAGTATAAAGTTAAAAGTAAAGTTGAGATCAAGGGGAGAATGTTAGATTAATCTCAATCGTGACCGAGCCCAACGGCTCGATCACACCCCTTGACCGCGTCCTGATCGGGGACGCCCAACCTCCCGGTTGGTGGGCCCCTGCCACCTGCGCATATATAAAGAGGTGGGGGTCCGATGGCACAACCAACGAGGTTCGTTGTGTGCCACTCTCCACGCCCTTCCGATCGAGGGTCCGCGCAGAGTGACGGGAAGCACCACCGACGCCGCCACCGCTGCCCATGCTCACGCTGTCGCCCTCCCCGATGGTCATCGGCTCGTACTCCTCGAGCCGCACCGAAGGTTTGCCCCTCTCTCTCTCCCGATCTCCCTCTCCCTCTCAGATTTCGACTACTTTTACAGGAAAAGATCTACCGTGATGATTCTAGACTAGTTGATCTTAACAGCATATATAACAGATCTCAATCCCAAACCCTGAATATGCTCGCTAGATCTCTCTCGATCATTGCGTGCTTGGGTACCTTGTTCGGAACATGTCCAGGGAGATCATCACCTAGATGGTCAGACAAACAAATGCTTCTGGTGTTTGGAAGGCCGTGAAGGAGATGTTTTCATCCCAATCCAAGGACCGTGTGGTGGAACTCCGCACGCAACAGAACAAGACTCACAAAGAGAACAAGACAGCGGATGTTTATTTCAACCAGATCAAAAACCTAGCGGATGAGATGGCTGCTGCAGGCAAGCCTCTTGAGGAAGATGATGTTATCTCCTATGTGCTCGCCGGTCTCAATGATGAGGTATACAATATATTTGTTGCTGCGATTACTTCCTTGATTAAGACGGATAAACACATCAGCCTCAGTGATCTTTTCTCACAGCAGTTATCTGATGGCCTGTAAGAGCACCATTTTGTCAGAGCACGTTTTCGCAAAAGTATTATTTCTAGTCTTAATACTGAATCCCAACAAGGAGCTTAGGAAAGTTTTTTTAGATCAACAGGGACCCCGTCCCCGGTTCCACTTATAACATCAACGAAACCTGGAGTGAAACTCAGGTTCAGATACAGAATACACCTCACAGAAATGAGGTCCAAACACAAAAAAACTAGTAGCTAAAGGCAGATAGTAAAGCAGGGGAGTCACACAGAGACATCCCAGCAACAAAGAGATCAACCAAGAAAGAAGTTACAAAGGGGGAGAGGGAAACACTGCTGCTGCCAGTGTAGAGGTCGGTGTAGCCCAGGTCCCAAGCCGCGCAACTCTTTTGCTCGCCGGCGACGAAGGTTCAGAAGGATCATCCTCTTCAGCTTCAGCACCCCTGCTCAGCCACTCATCAGAGCGAATGGCGAGGCCATAATCTTGGAGACGTGGGCACAGAACTCCTCCACTTTTTCCAACATCTCCTCCTTGAAAGTCAACCTCCAGTGCCTTACTGAGGTCAGGATCTTCCCCAGGACCCGATGTAAGTTAATCCAAGGAAGACCATTAAAGATTAGATCATTCCTGAATTTCCAGAGACACCAAAGAATAGCTGAACACACTGAATTTAGAACAACATGCTTTTTGTTCAAGATCCAGTTCTTAGCTACAAACAGGTAATCATTTCCAATAGCAAATCCAAAGAATTGGGAAATGATGTTCCAAACCTGTTTTGCAACCAAACACTGGAAGAAGAGATGGTCAATAGACTCATCTTCAGAACAGAAAACACAATCTTCAGGTTTGTTCAGATGTCTTTTTTTAAGGTTGTCCCTAGTCATTAACTTGTTATGAGCTAACAACCAAAGGAAGATGTGGACCCTAGGTGGGATATGGAGCTTCCAAACAACAGGTATATAGATGGGAATAACACCCCCAAAATTGATGATAGCATAAAGGGATGTAGTGGAGTAAACTCCTTTGTTTTCATACTGCCAAATCAAAGCATCAGTATTGGAGTTAAGGGAAATACCAGAAGCAATTGCCTACAGCTCAAACCACTGATTTAGCAGATTACTATTAAAATTCCTCCTAAATGTAAGCCTAAGGGAAGAGCCATCCCAAATCTGCTGAACAGTTTTGTTGTGCTTATTACAAATAACATAAATTTCAAAAAATTGCACAGACAAAGGGGAAGTTCCAAACCAGGTGTCTTCCCATAACCTGACTTGAGACCCATCCCCAATTTGCCATCTGTAACCAAATTTAACACTATTAATGGCCCAAAGGACCCCTTTCCTGAATTGAGACACCCCAACCTGTCTACTACAAAAAATGTTGGGGTTGCAAGTATCATATTTGGAGTCAACTATAGACCTCCAGACTTACCCTCATCCTTGGAATATCTTTTTATCCAAGACCCAAGGAGAGCCAAATTAACATTTGCTAAGTCAGGGATCCCTAGGCCTCCAAACTCCTTTTTTCTACAAACTAGTTTCCAACTAGCTAAATGCAGTTTCCTATGCCCCTCAAAGTCATTCCAAAGACAGTTATCCATCTGGGAGTTGATGAGGTCTAAGGCCCATTTGGGAAATTTAAAAAAGGAGAGCAAATAAACAGGGATACTAGCTAAGAAGGTTTTAATGAGGATCACCCTAACTGCATAAGAGAGTAACTTCCCTCTCCAACCAGCAATCCTTTTGAGGATTTTGTCAATAAGAGGTTGGATATCCTCCCTCCTAAGCTTTTCATAATGCAAAGGAATACCTAAATATTTAATGGGGAAATGGCCAACAGCACACCCCAAAATATTAGAATACAGAGCAATATCAGAGTCCTCCAGGCCTATTGGAATGAATTCACTTTTGGAGTAGTTAATCTTCATCCCAGATACTTGCTCAAAACAGGTTAGCACCCATTTTAAGTTGGTAGCAAAGTAAGGGCTATTATCAGAGAAAAGGATGGTGTCATCAGCATACTGCAAGCAAATGACCCCCCAGGGTGTAAGTCAGAGCAGAGGCCTTTGATCAAATGAGCACTATAGGCTTTAATAAGCATCCTGGTTAGGACATCCACCCCCAAATTAAATAAAAGGGGGGAAATGGGGTCTCCTTGTCTAAGTCCTTTTGCCAGTGACAAAGAAATCACCAATGGAATCATTAAGTTTGACTCCCACAGACCCTCCATGAGTAATGGCTTTAATCAAGAAATAATAGTGGGACTAAAGCCTCTTTTAGCCAGGAGGTCAAGGAGGAAGTCTAAATCAACTTTATCAAATGCTTTTTCATAGTCTAATTTAATTACAAGCCCTTGGTTCTTATCATGAGAAATAGAATGAATAACTTCATGTGCAGTAACAACACTTTTCTAAGATAAATCTATCTTTGATAAAGGTAGATTGATTGCAGGAAGTTATAGAGTTCATTAGTAAAGCTAAACGGTTAGTTAAAACTTCAGTAAAAATCTTGAAGACACAATTAAGTAAGCTAATAGGTCTAAATTTTTTCATACTGCTAGCTTCAGGATCTTTGGGAATAAGAGTCAGAATAGAAAAATTCAGCCTATAAATGTCTAATTTGCCTTGATGAAAGTCAGTAAACATGGCCATAAGATCAGTTTTAACTGTATCCCAAAATTGCTGATAGAAAATAAAAGGAAGGCCATCAGGACCTGGGGCCCCATCAGAGTAAGATCCAAACAAAGCTGTTTTGACCTCCTCCTCAGTGAAAGGAGCTTCCAGTGCCTGGTTTTGTGAATCAGAAATTTTTTCATTGGGGGAGAAGAAATCATCAGAAAGAGTGCAACCAGAAGGCTCCTCCTTTTTGAAGAGATCCTTATAAAAGGAGGTAGCAATTTGCATCATAGCATTCTCATCTTGGACAGGCCCATCAGGTCCATCTAGAGAATGTACAAGCATTTTCCTTCTCCTTTGGTTAGAAACGGCATGAAAATAGGCAGTATTTCTATCCCCCTCTTTAATATCCCTATCTCTAGATCTTTGTTTTGCTTTGATTTCCTCTTTTAACCAAAGAAAATTCATTTCAGAATATATTTGCTTAAGTCTTGTCTGTTCTTTAGTAGAGAGCTCTGAAGACTCAGCCTTAATGTCAAGCAAATCATATTCCTCCATGAGGTCTTTCTTAAGGTTTGTAAGTTCAGATTCAATATTCTTGCTCCAACCATTAGACCAAGACCTAAATCTTCTAACTTTCATTTTCCAGCTATCAACTGCATTTTTGCCCCTAATGGGCAAGGACCAGTTGGCAATGGCAAGAGTTTTAAAGTCACTTCTCATGAGCCACCACTTTTCAAATTTATAAGTGGTAGTTTTGGGCTTGACATCACACCCAGATTCCCACAGAATAGGGGTGTGGTCACTTCCCAGCCTAGGCAAGGCCATAGTGGCAGCAAGGGGAAACATTTGATCTATCTCAACATTGCAGAAAACTCTGTCAATGTTTAACATAATCAGGTTTTCTCTATTATTCCCCCAAGTAAATTTCCTATTACTGAGCTTAACTTCAAGCAGGCTCCAAATATCAACCCAGGCATTGAACTTATCACTCCACTTATGATCAATATTGCCATTACTCTTATCACACTGAAATCTAACCAAATTAAAGTCTCCACCAATGATTGTTTCACCAGAGTAATCGATAAAAACACCATGCAATTCAGATATAAAATCTTCCTTCTTGTCCTCATAGGAAGAACCATAGGCAGTAACAATCCTGATTATAGTGTCTTTGTCCTTCAGCCTGACAACTACAAAGACCGAAAAATTAAGAACTTTCCAACTAATTACTTCAAAGAAATCTAAATCTACTCCTACCACAATGCCTCCAGCAGAACCAATAGCAGGAAGATCCTTCCAATCAAACATCCTATTTCCTACTAGAGAATTCAAATAATTGCAGGAAATGGTTTCTTTCTTAGTTTCTTGAAAACCAACATAATGAGCATGTCTCTTTGAAAAAAGATCTATAAGTGCAATTTTTCTACCAGGGGCTTTAATTCCCCTAGGATTCCAAAAGACACAATTCATTTTAAACTGTTTTTCTTGGGGTGCTTTCCCCGCCTATGTTTACCAACTACAGACCAACCCATAGCATCAGGGAAGTCATCCTCATAACTTTCCTCCCCTAGTGGACTACTAGGAGAAGGTGAAACAGAAGAACAAGGCAGAGCATTATTACTATGAACAAAAATAACTGAGGAGCATTCCTCAAGACTAGGAATGGCAACACCAACAGTGTTAGCCATCAGAACAAGATTACTAGTAGCAATGGTGTAGAAGGGATTTTGTTGAGCAATACCTTTCAGCTTGGAAGAAGCAGCAGTAGTCTTCTCCAGATTCCTCCTCATGGTAATCTCTTGGGATTTCTGTAGCATAGTCTTCCCTTCTTTATCAACAAACCTAGCACTCTGTCTTGCACCAAAAACAGGCCCCCATTTGCTTTTTTTCTCCTGCTCTTTGTTTTTTCTCCTTCAGGTTCATGATTCAGCAACTCCTACTGGCTAAGCACCTTATCTGGATCCTCACAGAAAAGGGAGTTTTCATTGGCTAACTCCATTTCCTGAATGAGGTTGACACAGGCATCCTCAGTATGCATGCCCTGCATCCAATCCAGCACCTTGGTTTTTGCCATGGAATCTTCATCAACAATAGGAATAAGTTTGCTAGAGCAAACAGGCACAGGGCTATTGAGACCATAACAACTAGTAACCTCCTGAATCTTATCAGCCAAAGCAGCCAGGGACCTTTGTTTTGAACTCCCTGGGTCTTTGTTTTTCTGCTGGGTAGGAGTAGTAGAGGATTTATCCCCACCCAAGCTGGCATCAGTGTCCATCTTATCAGAGCTTTTCTTGGCCTCTGGAGGTTAATCCTCAATCTGATCCTCATGCTCATCAGGGTTTGGAGGATGGATGTTGTTAGGGTCATCATCCTCAACATTAACCACACTGGCAGGCCATTCCACAGCAAAGTGAATTTGAAAAAGGACTCCATTGACTTCAAAGATTCTAGAGGCAGGAATTCTAGTGTGGTCCCTACACTTGATCTTAACTCTAACTGTCTCATAGAAGGATCTGAACATGCCATACCAGTCAACATCTTGCATAATGCCAAAAGTAGTGACAAACTGCATGAGAGTTGGCCATTTGCACCAAGCTTGATTCAAACCCTTAATCTGAAGCCAAACATCCTGCAACTCAGCATAGTAGTCCAATGCCCCATTCCAGACATGCACCTTAACAAATACACCTTCCTTAGGCAGCCTAAAGCTAGGATAGCCAGCAATCTCCTCTACCTTGAGATGGGGTGGAAATTTCACCAGGAAGGACCATTCATCAAGGCATCTGATCTGCCAGGGCCAATTAGTTCTATAAACAGCAGCAAGATTCTGATAAAGTTCCTCCTTAGAGATACTCCCCTGATCAACATACACAAGGCCAATGTTTTTTGGAGGGACAGCTTCAGATGTCATGAAAGGAAGCTCAATATGATAAAAACCCAGACCTGAAGCTGCACTTCCAACAAACTTAGCAATCTATTGAGGCTGTTTCTTAACTGGACAAGCTCCAACCTCATGGTCTAAAGAGCTACAAATGAAGCAAATCCTAGGGGAGGTACATGCAGCTTTGTGATGTCATGGCTCCCCACAGTTGTAGCAAATAACTTCAGCATAGATATCCAATTTATCCTGAACACCAGTCCCAGAATTAGAGAGAATAGACTGTTGGGAACCCTCCACAGACTTAGCATCTTCACCCCTGCTGACTTCTTTAGCTTTCTACTTTTGGTTATTCCCTGATTGAGAAGACCTATTCCCCTGAGGCTTTTGAGTGGGAGGTTGCACAGCCTCCTGGGGAGGCATCCACTGGCCAGCAAAACCAGGGGGAGGTTGTTGCCAAGGCACAGTGAATTGCCCGTGAAAGCCAGGATTGGGATGCTGACCAAATTGCCATGGAGGAAAACTAAAAGGAGGATAAGATCCATACTGGGGCGGCATCATCTGAGCTTGCTGTGGCATGGGAGGATGCTGGTAGCCAAAACCAAAAGGTGGAGGTTGTTGAGGTGGTTGCTGCTGCTGCCATTGCTCCCCTTTGTTGTTGCCACCACGACCTCTTCCCCTGCCTCTACCCTTCTCAGCCATACTGCAAACCTCCAGAATCTGCTTGAACGAAGGCTTTGGTTGGATGTTCCAAGTCTCAGCACTAAGAAAGAGGTTAGTGCTTAGATCTGGCTCATCATCTGGAGAGAGGGAAATAGTCCGCCGCCACAAAGGAATGGGACCGAACGAGCTCTTTCAGGATCCAGACACGAAGGGAGGGTGGTGTAGTAGTAGCTGACCAAACCCTAGGAGGGGTATCTTCGTCTTCCCACAATTTTCCGAAGAAAAATTCCCAGGCCTTGTCAGCTTCATCCTCCATGCCAGCGCACGTGAGTGCCAAAGCGAGACCAGGTGTCTCTGGGTCGAGCGTCGAGGTGTTCATCACCTGTCTTGTCCCTCTTCCAGGTGGGCGCACATCACAGCCCCCACGTTGACCGAGTCTCGCCTGAGCGCCACCAAGGTTGCTGCTGCCAGAGCATCCCGAAACGAGAACCTCCACTGCTCTGGGTGCAGGGGAATGGAGAAGCTGGTCCTGTCTCCCGGCGCCAATGACGATGGACCCAACAGTGAATTAAAACTCCTGCTCGTATATCCGCGAGGGCGACCACGCTTCCTCCTCCCCGCCACCGCAGGGGCACTTGCCTTTCGTCGACGAGCTTGAACGGGACTGTAGACGTCGACGGCGAGCTTGCGGGGGCGCCCCACCGCTCGCTTGCCAGCACGCCGACTCCTCCGCAATCCCCTTGTCGAGGCCGGCGAAGTCGAAGAAGGAGTCGATGAACCAGAGACCGGCATCAGGGACACGAGATTTTCTCTTGCATGACGAGCTTGCCGAAGTCCTTTCCCCCCCAATCGATAGCCTGATGAATCACGGCCCCTGTAATCAGGGGAGGAGCATCCTGGCGCTTCAACCTCTTCGAGGAGCCCTCCAATCTCCGCTCCGCAAGGAGCCGAGCCGCCACGCGGCTCATTCTCCCCTCCATAGACCGGAATCGCTAGGGTCAGGCGCCGCGCCGCGAGATTCCTCACCAGAGGGAGGCAGGGAAGCCGCATCAGAGACGGATGCGAGGGTGGAGTCGAGAACGGAGAAGGCGAGGTCGAAGGCGAGGGTGGAGTCGAGAGCGGCGAAGGCGAGGGCGGAGTCGAGAGCGGCGAAATCGAGGTGGTCGGCAGGGTGGGACAGTGAATAGGAGGAGGAACGGCGGCAGTGAATGATGGTAACGCCCCCCGTACGCCGCCCTCCCCGAGGGGAAGTGGGCCCTGTCCGAACCCCCCGACGCGTGCCCGATGAACAGGGGAGGGAGTCGGAACAGTAGCCGGTCGAAACGACTCGGATTCTGCGCAACGAGGGTGGCACGAGCAGAGGAACACCGGGGATCCGCCATGACCGCCCCTCGAGCGCTGCTCCGAGCGTGCAAGCGACATCGAATACCAAACTTCTTTCCGCAGGATGGACATTTCGGAGCTTAGGAAAGTGTTCATCTGGGATGTTTTTGTCGCGCTCAAAGTATCACTAGTATTGAATAAATTGACTGCAAGAGTTGAGGTGGAAAATGGTGAGTGTTGGCGATGGTGACTCCGGTTAATGTTCCTGCCCCCTAGACGGACACCCAAATGATGTGGAGTTGACAGTCAAATCGCTTGCGTACATGTCGATGTCTATGTGATATATTTTCACACGCGCAAACGTGTACGTACGTATACGCGGGTTGGCATTTGTCTCCTACGTAAACTCACCACCATACATGCACACATCGTACGTACATACAGTCACTAAACTTGATGAACTACTATTCTTTTTTTCATGAGAATTTCTTAGGATGGTCATAGTGGTAGTATCATGCATGCTGTATTAGTGTATAATACTATTTCTATAGTGCATCGTATCATATGGTAGTATCATATTAGTACTATATTTAATGATTTATAGAGTCTTAATACAAAATTGTGTATAAGATTTATTTGTATGAATATTTTCTAGTTTTACGTGCTATGATAAGGTATCTAACTATGATACTCTAACCATCTCTTTCTTCATTAATTGTTGTGTCACATCAGATTTTTGCCAACATGGCATGCATAATACTAGCCATGATACTTTTATTAGGACCAGCCTTAGAACTATCAAACTATTATAATCTATCTTTTAACATGCATATCTAGCTAGACCATGCACACAAATGCAATTTACTGCATGAACATTATTACAAGAACTAGTCAGCATGGATGGAACCAACCACATACTCCCTCAAAAATTAAACTCAACTCTGTCTAAACACGATAGATGCATACGTAAAGTTGAGAGGTATATACGTTTTTAGTCCCGCAACTTACATCGTGAGAGCATTTTAGTCCTACATCTTGCAAAGTGAACAAGATTAGTCCCACAACTTGCAATCTATAAATACTTTAGTCCAATTCGATTGAATTTCTGTGATTTTAACCAAATTTGTCCACATATATGTCAAATGTGGCATCGAACTTTTGCAAAATAATCCTTATGTATTCTCTCTTTCTGCGCTTATGACTTTCACACAGTCTGACAAGCGGTCCCATGTATCAGTGGTTATACAAATAAGAAAACAAATATAAAAATATTTACCTACAATAGTGGGACTTGATCTCAAGACCTACTAAAGACATTCAAGCTTCACCACTACAGCATAGAAGGGGATGATATAATTTTTGGATCGCTTCTTTATTATATATTATTTTTAGGCTGAGTTAGGTATCACCACACAACAACTAGCTTTTATTGGCTCACACGTGCAAAAGAAAGTTACTTATACTAGCGCATACACACACAGTGAAGTATAGCTTGATTGATTGAGTGTACACACATGTTACATCCAGACTTACTTTTGGACATTAAGAAATATGTGTTTTAAAGCCATGAAAAATTCTGAAAAAATATGCAAATTTTTAAATCCAAAATAATTTGTGCACACGCGAGTAATTTTTTTTTGTGCGTGTATGCTGATAAAAGGATTAAAAAAATTCAATCCAAAATAATTTTGCAAAAAAAATTATGCTGACATTTGACGTGAGCACTTATTACACGCATATGTGGTTTTAAGTTGTATAAAGATAATTACGTCCTTTTAAGTAACAAACGGCATGTTTGGCCTAGTGGCTTGTGTGGTTTGTTGGTACTCAATGGTGTTGAGTGCGAATCTTGCTTTTATACATTTAACTATTTTATTTGTACAGGTGGACCTGTTTATCAGTCAATAACAAGGACACAAATACTAGAGAAAAATACATAAGGGTTATTTTAAAAATTGTGGAGAAATACATAAGGCTTGTGTGGTTTGTTGGTACTCAATGGTGTTGAGTTCGAATCTCGTTTTTATACATTTAACTATTTTATTTGTACAGGTGGACCTGTTTATCAGTCAATAACAAGGACACAAATACTAGAGAAAAATACATAAGGGTTATTTTAAAAATTGTGGAGAAATTTCCAAACTTGCTGAAGTTTGGTCAAATTGGACCAAAATGCTCTCTGTATGCAAGTACAGGTGGACCTGTTTATCACTCAATAACAAGGACACAAATACTAGAGAAAAATACATAAGGGTTATTTTAAAAATTGTGGAGAAATTTCCAAACTTGCTGAAGTTTGGTCAAATTGGACCAAAATGCTCTCTGTATGCAAGTTGTGGGACTAGTGTTGCTCAGTTTTCAAGATATGGAACTAAAACGCTCTTATCATGCAAGTTGTGGGACTAAAAGTGTATATAGCTCTAAAGTTGAGTCAAATTTAGCACAGAAGAAATAATAGCTACAATAAAAAAGTGACAACAAATGCCTATGACTAGGAAAAGCAACTACTCATACTCACATATAGATGCTCATCTAGGCCCTTCTTCAATTGTCTGTCAAGTACAATATATCCAAGTAGGAGTAGGGTGTTACCTCATTGAGAGAGCCCAAACCCTGGTAAGTTGTTGTGCCATCACATTCCTAGATTCTCCACGGAGTCTCAATGATGTATAATGTTGTGAAAATACCACGACAATACTTGAGGCCCGAACCAAATAGTGACATTGGCTTCTTAAAGGTTTTAGATGGTTTAAAGATTGGGCTTATCTGCTTATGGGAAAGGGTTTCCTTACACTGAACGAAACCAGGGGTAGTGGCCCATGTTGTGCTAGAAAAACAATATAAAGTAATCTTTTAACGGGACTTTTTTGCATACACTTTTTTGTATATATCCATCTATGCATAATTTTTTTAAACATAGAAATGTGAGGTTTTGAAGTTTTAAAAAATCTGAAAGTGGAGGGTGCACTGGGGGCCATGTGCACCAAATCCCTTCTATTCCTTCCACCCCATAATATAAGATGGTATTGCAGCAAATATATAAGTATATATTGATTGTAATAGTATATTTTTTCGTCCGGAAAAGGATATCACAGCTTTTTCTAATTTACAAGTATCTATACATTAAAACACGTCATGATATATGTAAATTTAGATAAATATGTGATATCGTTCTTCTAAAATGGATGGAGTATACATGATAGGAAAGGACAGCAGGAGGCAAAAATTTTAAGCGTCGTGGCCGGCGCCGTAAGTAACAAATAATAGAAGACTTGACTTGAGGATGGTCGGTGGTCTTGGCCGGAGAGTGACGGCAGTGCGTGCGTGCTATAGCGGCCGGCAACATGCTCCGTTCAGACACTGCGATGATGATCTGCTAGGTAATCTTCCACGCATGTTGTGGCTCTGGTTAACATTCCTGCCCCCTAGACGGGCACCCCAGGATGTTGTGGCGCAGAGAGTCAAACCGCGCGCGTACATGTCGATGTCTAGATGAAATTACGTGATATACTTTTCACACGAGCACACGTATATATAGGCTAGGCGGGTTGTCATTCGACCTCCTACGTAAACTGCCCACCACACATGCACACATCGTACGCAGAGGTGGACCCAGGAATTTGTGGAAGCCTGGACGCGTCGCAAGGCAACTAAATTTTTTCTTAGACAAATACAAGCATCATATGGAAGAAATATAGTTTTCACAATGGTTTTACTTTGGAAATATGGATACAATGCATTACACGAGTTCACAACACATTTAACTGTTCAAAACTTACAATACACACTTGAATGCTCACGAGTTTAAACCCGGGCAAGTGCCGGGTAGCAGGGTGCTGCGTCCGCCCGTGATCGTACGTACATACACGCACTAAACTTGACGGGCACGTTGCTAGTAGAATGACGACAAGAACTCTATGGAACTATTGTTATTGTTCACATGGAAATCCTTAGAACTAATATAATATATCTTTTAAGGCTAGCCATAGTGAGAATATCATAATTAGTATCATGTATGACATGTTGGCAAAAAACTGATATGACACAACAATTAATAAAAAAAACGATGGTCTGAGTATCATAGATAGATATCATATCATAGCATGTAAAACTAGAAATCCTAATGGCAAGTAAATCTTGTTACACAAATTTACATAGAGATTTTACAAATCAATAAATATACTACTACTATGATATACTACCACATGAATTATAGACATAGTATCATATACTAGTTTCATATGTATGATATCAGTAATATGATACTCTCACGACCATCCTAACCTGCATATCCAGCTAGATCATGCGCACAAGTGCAATTTACTGCATGCACATTATTATAAGAACTAGTCAGCATGGATGGAACCAACCACATACTCCATCGGTTAAAAATAAACTGCCTCAACTTTGTCTAATACGGTAGATACAAATAATGCCTATAACTACCCAAAAGCAACTATATCTTATATTTTATATTTACTAATTAGAGACTCCCTAAAAGCTTTCACGTTAATCCTAGAAAACTACCTAAACTTGACCATAGGATCTATGGTGCGAGCTCCACAACCCAGACAACCAACTCTCGCATCGACACTCAGACGGTTGGAATCTCTCTTTAAGGAGCCAATCAAGACATGTGTTACAACATCATTAAGACATGTGTTAGTCACGGTGCAACTATCTCATCGAAACAGTTTGTAATTAAGGGCTAGATAGTGCACCACTAAGCATTATTATAACCCAACTATGTCATCACTATATAAAGCACCGTCTGGGTGTCCTCCAGGGGCAGACCAAACTCGATCGGCATACTCACACGCACATTCTCTCATCTAAGCCCTTGTTCAATCGTCTGTCAAATATAATATATCCAAGTAGGAGTAGAGTGTTACCTCATCGAGAGAGCTCAAACCTTAGGTTGTTGTGCAATGACGTTCCTGGATTCTCCAGGGAGTCTCCCCGATGGATAATGGCGTGAAATTACTACGACAATACTCACGGCCAAACCAAATAGTAACGACGTATTGGCTTATTAAAAGTTTTAGATGATTTATTAAATATTGGGCTTATCTGCTTATGGGAAGGGGTTTCCTAACACTGAACACAATTGGGGTAGTTGTTATAAAAACATTGTCCTAACACTTTTAAGTATTTTTTGAGTCGGGGAAATGGCCTATTAGGCCCAAACTGGCCTAAATTTCTCGGCGGACGGTCTGTTTAAATTTGGAAGTATTTACATTTAGTTTATATTTATGTTCAATTTTTTCCAACAAATCAGACATGGGAGCCTTCGGGTGTCCTCTAGGGGCAGACCGAACTCGATCGGCATACTCACACACACATTATCTCATCTAACCCCTTGTTCAATCGTCTGTCAAATACAATATATCTAAGTAGGAGTAGGGTGTTACCTCATCGAGAGAGCTCAAACCTTAGGTTGGTGTGCAATGACGTTCCTGGATTCTCCAGGGAGTCTCCCGATGGATAATGGCGTGAAATTACCACGACAATACTCGCGGCCAAACCAAATAGCAATGATGTATTGGCTTATTAAAGGTTTTAGATGATTTATTAAAGATTGGGCTTATCTTCTTACGGGAAGGGGTTTCCTAACACTGAACAGAATCAGGGTAGTTGTTAGAAAAACAATGTCCTAGCGCTTTTAAGTATTTTTTTGAGTCAGGGAAATGGCCTATTAGGCCCAAACTGGCCTAAATTTCTTGGCGGCGGACTGTCTGTTTAAATTTGGAAGTATTTATATTTAGTTTACATTTATGTTCAAATTTTTCCAACAAATCAGACATGGGAGCCTTCGGGTGTTGCGGACAAATAGCTTGTGGACACATGTACCCCTCCCCCTCCCTCCTCCCTCCCCGAATTTGTCTAGATTCATATGTATCTATATACATATGAATTCAGACAAACTCAAGTTACTTTTTTTAGACGGAGGGAATTTTTCGTGCGGCCCCGCCCACACATGTGCCCGTACCTATTTGCTAAGTCAGGTTCAGAAGCCATGTCTTAAAGTAATCCGGATCAATAGCCAAGTATTTTCTCTGCAGTGATAAATAAAACACATTGAAAGATACGTATGTACATATAGAAACTGCCTTGACCCTGGAGGCGATTTGATCTAGCCTCCAAGAGAACTCTGTCCCTATCGCGTCGTTCAGCTCGCCGGTGGTGGATGCCCACCTGTCACCTGTCTTCCGATCTGGTCCACATTAGGGACGCCATGGCCTGATGGTTGTTATGTTGTTGCCAGCACTATGCATTGTTGGATTGTCGGATTAGCACCGACCCCTATGTCCTCGCATCTGAACCATGCTTACGCAAGCGTCCGCATTTTGATGTCCGGTTCATAGACAAGGCTGAGTGTAATTGATATCTTCTTGGTCAAAAAATACAGTGTTGGAAAATGGTTTCAAATTTTCTAAATAAAGAGAGCACTGGTGCTTGGAAGGCAAAGACACTTTCTGCCTATGTTAGTCGTTATATTCTCAATTATAGGTGTTTTACTTGTATGCACATATCGTATGTGACATGCCTATGCTTTAGCAGTTCGAGGGTCAAATTTGGAGGAGCAGATTACGATGTGTGGTGTTTACCTAGCATGGGCAGTGGTCTAGGCTTGCAATAGATGCACTTCTGTATGTAGTTATATTATCTTATGTTTTTAGACCCTGCTGAGGATTTTGTATAAATATTGTGTGTTTGGATGTGCAACTTAGTGTGAAGATGCCAGGGTTAAGCTCTTATGGCACTCTCACTCCCTGTATCAAATGGATTAAATATTTGTATAGGCAGAATTTCTTAATTGTTTAGTATCGTAAAGAAGAATATGTATTAATGCGAGACAAGGATAAATTATGCTGGGTTTTGCGATAAGGTCACGCTATAGCTCTTTTCTTTTCCCATTAATTAGTTTCATCTCTTTTTTTACTACATGACATGATAGAGTGTCGATTTGGCTCCCAGGCTCACTCGAGCCCTTTATTTTGAAAAATAAAAAAAAGTATTTTTTAAGTTTCAAAAAGTTATAAATATATGTATATATGGGCAATGCATATATACTTGAAATGTGAAAATATAAATTCGAAATTTGTTGTATTCTATGTATGTGAATAGTGCAAATTTAAATCTTGTAAATAGTGCACAGAGAAGACAAATTTATAGTTCTAAGTATGTGAATAGTGCACCTTCAAATCTTGTCGGATTTTTTTATTTTTTTTGTATCCCATAATACGATGTATTTCAGGTCGAGACTTTGCATGCTTGAAGTATACACCATTACCTACATGTAGATATTTTTTTAAGATTTTTTCAAAACTTAAAATGTTATTTCAAATGTCCAAAATAAAGGGCTCCGGTGATCTCGGGCTCCAAAATCTTTTGTTCGCAATAGAAGCCCTTTTCCGTGGTTGTATCGACCAGATATAATCGACGGTGACCTTGATACAAACTTCAGTCATCAAGGTCATAGGCTCACCTGTGTGCGGCTGTATCCCAGTTCACACTCAGTCATATGCACATCCGGTTACGATGATGCTTCCTGCAAGCACTACTCTCCCTATAAATTTGATCCACCCGAAGATCTAGCAGCAGCCTCCTTCTCATCAGTACACAATTCACAAACTACTTTATTGATTAGCGTAGTTAGCCTATAGGGAACTCATGGCTGCTGCGTATATCTCCTTATCCTTCTCCCCTGTTCAGCCACTGCACCATTTGGCTTCACGGGTGGCCGGAAATGGTGGTGGCAGGAGAGGAGGCCGTCCCAATGGTTCTTTCTGTCCGACGCCGGCGATACGCCTCGGGAGAAAGCCCGTGCCGCCCCGTGCGCTGTCCAGTAATTTCGACTTCCAGGTATGTACACAGCTCTCGTGATGCAACAATTAACATGCTTCTTGTTTAAGCTTATCTCTCTCTCTCACTCACTCACTCCCTCCCTCTCACATTCATAACATATTGTTACTTTTTCTAGCAAACAATCCACCTTTGTTGATTATCCCAACAAAGTAACAAAGCAAAACAAATAATAGATATTCATACTAAGCTAAAAAGTTACATCAAGATTTTTTGAAGTTATAGGATTTAGCTTCATCTCATGCATCTCAATGTTACATCATATGATGACTTACTTGAAGAAATTGCATAAGATGAAACTTGCACGAGCTGGACTAACCTTGAAGCTTTTGAAAAGTCGTATGAGTCATCCACCCTTAATGTTGAGGCTAACTCTCTAGACCTCCGTTTCCTAATACGCATATTTCCTTCTTGAGATAAGTTTGCATCTTATGTTTTGTCTTTGTCGTTGGAACATCCTAGAATAACATTTACTCTAAAAAGACAGAATGTCACCCATTCATTAGTAAACGGAACTTTGTCTATTGGAACATGTGTACACAACCTTGTCTATATATGTAATTTTGGATGTTCATTTTTCTAAGATTTCATGTATAAAATACGTATTAAAATTTTAAAATTAAGTATTAGAGAATATTTTTAATATAAACATAATGATCGATAGTATTATCACTCGATCAATCTGATTATTTCATATATCTATAGTTTAAGTTAGAGAAATTGGAATGAGTGTTTTTTCGACATCATCATTCAGGGATGAAAGTAGTCTATGATAGATACCACATGTTTCTAAATTCAGTGCTCTTTACAAACTAATGTTCTCTTTGTGAATCACCAGGAAGGCCTAACCAGTGTACACGCGTTGTTGCATCAACACCCGAAGAGCAGCCGTGGGATGATGACTACTGTTGATCACCTCAAACGCCTCTGCATTGACCAGTACTTCCAATATGAGATCAAAATTATTGTGGAATCATGTGTGGATTTCATCCATAGTGATGATCTGCTCGATGCAACCCTTTCTTTGAGGCTGATGAGAGAAGGAGGATTTGATATTTCAGCAGGTCAGTAAAATACATGCCGCTGTGTTGAGTGAGAAAAGAAACAGGTTTGGGAAGGTTTTTCCTATTTCTAAGCCATGTATATAGTACCAGTGGTACAACAAACCTAGAGTAGTGATTTCATTTAAATTTACTCTCTCCCTAATGTACCACCTTAAAATGGTTTTCTATTTTCTATGATCTTCATATAAACTATTATCCTCAACCTGCAGATGATGTTCTTAAAAAATTTACATGCAGCAACGGTGATTTCAACCTTGCTCATAGCAAAGACATTATAGGGTTGATGAGTTTGCATGATTTGGCACACCTCAACATGGGAGAATCTTCACTCTACAAGGCAAAGGAGTTTTCAGGCAAACACCTTAGCTCTGCGATAAAGTACTTGGAGCCAAATCTTGCAAGATATGTGAAGCAGTCGGTCGACCATCCCTACCACATGAGCCTGATGCAGTACAAAGCGAGACACCACATGAGCTACCTTCAGAGCTTGCCCACTACAAACACTTCAATCCAGAAGTTAGCACTTACAGAGTTCGAGCTTAACAAGTTGTTTCATCAGATGGAAATGCAAGAGGTTAAGAGGTAACCGCATAATTGAGAAATCTCCTTCTAATTTTTTTCCTGCTAAGACAACCCTACGTAAAATTGACAAATTAATGCATATTAAGTAATGACTTAATTTGATTCCCCATATATGCATGTAGTTAAAGTGCCATGATTTTAATATGAAAATTTATTTTGACACAGATGGTGGATGGATTTGGGATTGGCTCAAGAAATACCAGCCGCAAGGGACCAGATTATGAAATGGTACATGTGGCCCATGACAGTCCTCCAAGGGTTCTCCTTCTCTAGATATCGGATTGAGATCACAAAGATCATCTCATTCGTCTACATTGTGGATGACATCTTTGATCTTGTAGCCACACTTGAGGAGTTATCCATGTTCAATGATTCGATCAAAATGTAAGAATGGATGTCTGCATGAAAATAGGATTCACACATTTTAGGATCTAGCAAATATAATTCACAAATATTATTATCCACAATAAAACCAACTTATATTAAACTCTTGTATGATACAATGTATTTTTAGGTGGGATCTTGCGGCTGCTGATTCACTACCAAACTACATGAAGTCATGCTACAAGGCTCTTTACACCGTCACAAACGATATCGCGGATATGTCCACAAAAGAGCATGGAGTGAACCCTATAGATCATCTCAAAAAAGCTGTATGTATGCCTTTTGAAGTGATTGTTTAGCTATCCGTAATTTTTCCTTGACAGCTAGTTAAATTAATTGTTGGATATACTTCCATGCACTATAAAAATTTATAAATAGTTAAGTGCAATCACAAAAGAATGTTGCAACTAACACTAGAAAAAACCGATCTTCCTGATGTCTTGTTTGTTTTTATGCAGTGGGCCACTTTGTTTGATGGATTCATGGTTGAGAAAAAATGGTTGTCTTCTAACCAGGTCCCTACATCAGAGGACTACCTAAGAAATGGGATCATCACCTCAGGAGCACCGCTTGTGTTTTTGCATCTATACTACATGCTAGGACATGATTTAACATATGATGACAGTGACCACATCCATCATGTAATCTCATGCCCTGCAAAGATCATGAGGCTCTGGGATGATATGGGCAGTGCGAAGGTCAGAACATAACAAAAAAATAATACAAGAAGATTTTCTAGGAAGTGATTCGGTTAATATCTTGCTAAGTGTGCATCTTTGTAGACATCGACCGAAGTGTTATCTTACCATGAACCAACAACAATTTTTCACCCCATGCAGGACGAAGCGCAAGAAGGGCTCGATGGGTCGTACAAGGAGTTGTACTTGAGAGAGAACCCTCATGCGGATGCGGAGGAGCACATCCGCCAGATGATCGCAGGTGAGTGGGAGGAGCTCAACCGGGAGTGCCTCTCCAACATGAGACCAACATTGTCATGTAGATTCGCCAATGCATTGCTCAACTCAGCGAGGATGGTCGGCGTCATGTACAGCTACGATGACGAGCAGAGGCTCCCCGTCCTCGAGGATTACACCAGGATGCTTCTCTTGTGAATCATGCATGCCATGGCCAATATATTGTAGTAGTACATAAGTCCTACAAATGTAGTGTGAGTAACCTAAGGCTCTATTCTACTTCGTCCAATTTAGTAATAAAAATGACATTTTGGACATTGACTATAAAAATATAAATCTTTCCCCTATTTAGAATTGTAACATATTATAATGACCAAAAGAATTACTGTGATCTGAAAATACTTATACATATGATTTCCATGTTCTTAAATTTAAATAAACAAAAAAGTATCGGTGATTAAGAATTTTTTTTAAAAGTTGGAAGGAGTAATACACAAGATCAAAGGTTGTCCTCAAGAAACCTTAAGGCCAAAGATTTCCAACCGCGCATACTGGAAATTGATTGAGAAGTTATATGGGATGTGCTACTGGAATGTGGTTCAAAAGTGAAGTGAAAAGAATCTTGAATTTTTACGAAATGCAGCGGTTCTGCTTTCATTGCGATCAGGGAACGGGAGAGTACAAGCGGGGAGGAGATCTCCCCGAGGCATGAAACGCAGAGAAGACCCAAGAGGGGCCAACGGAAAAACAGAGAAGAAGGGGAAAAAACAGCCAAAGATTTCCAAAAACTAGCGGTACCACCTAATCCGGCTCAAATGGTCTATCAAGCAGCGCAAGCACCCGTTTGCGCCTCTAGCAGCGAGGTTCTGAACAAATCTTAAGACTAGATAATTGTTTTTAAATGCAAAAAAAAACCTTCATGTTGACAGTCGTCTTATCAAGATCATGTTCCATGAAAAAAATCATACTACCTCCGTTTCAGGGCTTAAGGCGTACACGTTTTCCAAAGCAAAGTTTGACCGAAAGAATTGAGCAACAAAATCTTGATTATATTGTACATAATTAGTACCGTTGGATTCGTATTGAAAAATACTTTCCAGTGATACTGGTTTTATACCAAAACTCTTTACGTATTTAGAATAATTCTTGGTCAAAAAAAAAACACGCAAAATGAGGACGCCTTAAGCCCTGAAACGGAGGGAGTATCATCCGCACGTTGCAGAATTGAAATACCTCCCCCAACAAGACGAGGAATAATTCGTCCAAATTGACCCGTCTTCTTTTGCCCTAGCAATTCACATGTATCTATACACAAATACATCGAGATATATGCAAATTTACAAGATTCCACGACATCCTTCTCTCCGGACGCAGGAAGTATTTATATTTATATAATGGACGGAGTACGTGATATCAGAGGACAGCACATGCAAAATTTGAAGCGCTGTGGACGGCGCCGGCGCCTAATAGTACACTTGACTTGAGGATGGTCGGCGGTCTAGCGGCAGTGCGTGCCTGTTACGCATGCGTATGCTATAGCGGCCACATGCCCCGTTCAGACGGAGCAGGGCAGGCCCGTCGCCGTAGGTAGTCAGAGTTGGTAACAGTGCCAGTCAGTCTTCTTTTGGCGTAAGTACACTGATGAGCTATCACCCGTGTACCATATCTGCTAGCTAGTGTACAAGAAACATATATATATATGTACTAAATGAAGATATAATCATGCATGTATATGAATGGGTCATGTAGTGTGTGGGTTCCACTAGTTGATTATATGGCCTCATATATATGCAAACATGCTCACACATTCAAATATAGCCATATGGAAGATAGAGAATATATTCTACCCACATAGCATGCAAAGATGGCCATATGGCTCCACATATTTAGTATTGCGAGAACAACATGAATCATATATGGGAGCATGTAGATTTAGAATTGGATCCATCCCAACATAAATGAGCTAGAGGTAAGGATCAATATAAAGGCAAAGTCTTACATACAGTTGGATGGTGAGATTATAAGGTGATGACAAAGAAAGGTGGTGGAGTTGAAGAGATATGCCCCTAACTCAACTTAGGCATCAAGCATTTTATTAAAAAGCAATTACAATATATCAAGAGGCAAATACAAGCAATACAATATAAATGCATATGGGCTAAGAACCAGATGAAAAAAGTTTTATATGATGCTCAAATACAAGGTGGCATGATGACATGAGCATGATATAGTGATGTTGCAACTAATGACATGTAAAAATATATAGACTAGACAAATAGCATTGCAATTGTCAGACAATTGGGATGCTACAAACCTCCGCAAACAAGATGAGAAATAATTCGTCCAAATTGACCTGTCTTCTTTTGCCCTAGCAAATCACAGGTATCTATACACAAATACGTCAAGATGTATGCAAATTTAGACAATTCCGCGACATCCTTCTCGGAAGTATATATATTTATAGAATGGACGGAGTACATGATATCAGAGGACTACAGCAGAAGCAAAATTTGAAGCGTTGTGGCCGGCGCCTAAGTAATCGAATAGTAGTACACTTGACTTGAGGATGGTCGGCGGTCTAGGCAGGAGAGTGACGGCAGTGCGTGCCTGGTATGCTATAGCGGCGACATGCTCCGTTCAGACGGAGCAGGACAGGCCTGTCGCCGTAGGTAGTCAGTAGAGGTGAACAGTGCCAGTCAGTCTTCTTTTGGCATATACGAACACTGTGATAAGCCATCACCTGTGTACCATACCTGCTTGCCCGTTGTCCGCGACGGTGACTCTGCTGGTTAATATTATTCATGCCCCCTAGACGGACGCACACACCATTGACAGTCAAATAGGGCGGCGCGTACATGTCGATGTCTAGATGAAATTTTACGTGACAAACGCGCACACGTACAGCAGGCGGTTTGGCATTCGTCTCCTACGTAGACTGACCACCATGCATGCACACATCGTGCGGACATACAATCACCGAATTTAATGGACACTTACGTGGCTTGTAAAACGACAAGAAGAATTCCTTAGAACTATTCTCGTTTGCAGGGGGAATTCCTTTGAACTAATATAATAGTATACAGTATCTTTTAACCTGCATATCTAGCTAGATCATGCACACAAATGCAATTTAATTACTGCATGCACATTACAAGAACTAGTCACCGAGTGGACGGAACCAACCACCTACTAAATCTAGCTAGATACCGGCCGGTGTATAAATCTAGACAAAGTTGAGTCAAATTTGGGACAAAGGGGATAATATATAGCTAGGATAAAGAAAGGGCAGCAGCAAATAATACCTATGACTATCGAACGAATATGTTATACTATGTTATATTTACTAATTAGAGACTTCCTCAAAGTTTTCACGTTAATCATAGAAATCTACCTAATCTTAACCCGGACCAGCTCCCGAACCGACAGCCGGACAACCAGCTCTCGAGAATCGACACTCTGACGGTTGGAATCTCTCTTTAGGCTGCCAATCAAGACATGTCTTACAACATCATCCCTAAATTTTCAATGTCCGTGACAGACTCATCATAGTTCCGTGCGGCTTCCACACGCGTACATGTCGGTGTCTCCATGAATGTACGGGCTACTATATATTCACACGCACACACGTACTCCGTATATATATCTGGTTTATCAATCCTATGCTGTCGCGGCGCGGCTGATGACCTTACATGCACACATCGTACCTCGTGCAGGGCCGGTCCTGGGGGTGGGCTGGAGGGGCAGCCGCCCCGGGCCGAAAAATATTAAGGGCCCTGTGCAGCCATGCGCTACGTATCTGAGCCTTGTTCCAAGCGCAACACTGGAAAAAAACCACGAGGTGAAAGGCCTCTGGCAGTATTTAGCACTGATAAGCTTTTCTATATCGTACCCGTTAATGGAAAGCAGCATATCAGCGTTGGGCCCTCTCCACGATCCTGTTTTGACTTAGCCGTGACTCCCAGGCCCTGGCGACTTCCAAAAAATTTCTGTAAATTGTGAGATCGATCTAATATGATTATCGGAAACGCATTCCCTTGGCCTCGCCTCTTGCGGTCTCTCTCACCTCATCGGCTGATTAATTCATCTACTCCCTCCATTTTAAAATATAAGATGTTTTATCTTTGTGAAGCAAATGTATTTAGACTACTTTTAATATATAGATATATAGATTCACTAAAGTTTGGAATGAATCTACACACTAAAACAAGTCTAGATACATTTTCTTCACGAACCTAAAACATCTTATATTTTAAAATGGAGGGAGTACTACAGAATCTGATAGTGTCAACAAGGAACCGGTTCACGTGGATATATATGACCAGGTATTTGGCCAAACTTGATAACAAAACAATGAACATATTAGTGAAGAAGGGGCCTATTATAGAAGAAAATATTGTTTCTTGTCAATGGAAATTCAACACATTTTGGAGAGGTACGCGATCGAAAATGCCTATTACTCCAGAAATATGAGCAATGGAGAGGTACGCGATCGAAAATGGTTAGTTTATTCAAAACGACAAGGTGAAAACTTGTTTTATTTCTCACGTAAGTTGTTCAATACTATCCACTACAAGCGTTCTTTGGGACACATTGGGTTCAGAGATTGAAACATATCACTGAGTGACTCAATGAACATGAAGCTAGTCTTGAGCATCTTCATGAGCATGATTACTTGGAATAAACAGACCGAGGAAGCATGAAATAATCATTGACAAGGAGTTGCAGCATCACATCACAAAGGAGAAGGAGCGCATAAGGATTTTTTTACTAAAATTGTTGCTATTGTCTACACTTTAAGTCTTTATTTGCAGCATTTTATATAAAAAATGATCTAACTATGGGGCCCTAGATTCTAGTTTCGCCCCGGGCCTTCGAAATCTCAGGACCGGCCCTGACCTCGTGTACGTACGTTCTACATCCATCCCACAAAGAGCCTACTTCCAACATCATCCCTAATCTAATGATACTAATTAAGTTGATGATGCACTTCTTTTTACGGGAATATTTTAATTCTACAAATAATACTCAAATTACAAATTTCTCTATAGTAGGATAATACACGGTTGTCCACGACACGGAGACTGATCGACCAAAGTCTGGAAGATTGGGCATTCAACCAACGTGGCTATGCACGTGCAGACACTAATCGTCTATGATCTGGACGGTTGGCCTTGTTGTCCACGGCCTGGACGACTTTGCATGATCACACATCCACCTGCCTTCTTGACGGTTAGTTTTTTTTTCCTTTTTTGTCCCACCTATTTAGATTCGCGTGAAATCATTTCCGCCTTTTTTTTTGTCACATGCTATTTCTTGGTTCCTTCCTATATTCGTTCCCGCCATGTACTTTCCGTCTGTTTTTTCCTCCGCACCACTCACTCTGTTTTTTTCTTCCCAATTTCCATAGTGTCTATGAGTTTGCCTTGCTCAGACCAAGCTTATAGGCCGAAGAAGATAAATTATGTGATGTTGTGATGCAGCCCGACCTACGGTCGTTACTACATCAAGGTCTCCAACTCACGCCAAGTCGCCATGGACTCCAAAGGTGAATCCGTTCCTCTATGCAAGCTCACTTCCTACCCTATTGAATGGTATGCTACTTCATACTCCGTCACATATGCATGATAGGTTCACACCGACCAGTACGGAGGCAAGGGAGGAAGCCCGGAACATCAAGCCCGACCAGACGGAGGCTTGGAAAAGAAGACGGAAGAAGACAGGTCGGCAGCTGCTAGGTCCAAGAGGTACTACCGGTTGTCTGAACCGGTACTACCGGTTAGCGGTACTACCGCCCCCTTCTACCGCTCGCTACTAACGGCTCCAATGGATGCTCCAAGACCGCAAGCGGTACTACCGGTGATGACCGGTACTACCGGTCCTAAGTCCGGTACTACCGGTCATGTCTGCCTGCGCGCACCAGTTGGGCCACAGCCCATGTATTCCCCTTTACTTACCTATTCGCCTAGTTTATCCCCAAACTACCCTTGTTTAGTGGCTGACCTATAAATAGAGCCCCCACCCCTCATGTATCCCTTAGGCATAGATGATAGACTAAAGACAACCCCCATTGTGAAATCTCTAGTTTTGCCTCATCCCCTTTACCAAGGGGACCGACTATCGTCACCAACCTCGATTGGACTTTGCATCACGCATCCATCGTTGAACAAGGCCTTGGAGTTCGATGTCTCGTCTCCAAGTTGTCAAGACCCTCCCCAAGGTGTTCTTCCCTCTCCGATGTGGATTTGAGGGAGCACGTTGACCGATCTTTCCTTGCGAGGATTCTATCGGACCGGTGGCCGCCGTTCGGGAGCAATCGGCCTTGTATCGTGTGAGTTTTGCGTGTGTTCATCGTGTTCTTCGCGAGGTGTGTGTTCGCTTCCGCTACCTTCTCCCTTTCCCCTCGCTTTCCCATCGATTTGACCACGAGATCCGTGAAGATCGGGCCACCCAAGAGGTTAACCCCTCCATCATCTGGTATCAGCAGCTTTTGGTTGCCACGGATTTCTCATCGATTTGGTCTTTTCCCCATAAATTCGAAAATTCCACCAGCCCCAATTCGTGTTTTGGATCGATCTGTGATTTGAGTGCGTTTTGGTAGGTTTTGATCCGTGGATTACTTGCAAAACTTGTTGATCTACCTTTCTTTGCGTTCCCATAGCCTAATTCCTTGATTTCCCCCTTCGATTTGGTGTTTTTCTTGAAGATTTTCCGCCCAAATCGTCCCAAAATCGCGAAAACACGTCAAATCTGGGCGTCTCAGGACCAACCGGTACTACCGGGCTCAAAACCCGGTACTACTGCACCTCCCCGGTACCTAAACGGTACTACCGGGCCTTCGTACAACCGGTACTACCGCTCAAAAACTCGGTACTACCGCCCGGTACTGATCAAAAACAGCAGGTTCCCAGATTTCATCCTCTCACCGTTTTGAGCATAACTTTTGCATTCGAACTCGAATTTTGGTGTTCTTTAGCTCGTTTCGAAGAGGAGAAGGAGAACTACATCATCATCCACGTTGTTCGTGCTATATACTCCATCCAAATTCCATGAGCAAGGGTAATCCAACAATAAAGGGTGAAGATAAATCGAAAGGTATAAACATTCCGCGACTTCTCCCCACTTGCATTCCTTTGTGAACCCCACTATCTTTGGGAGCAACAAACACCTATTAAGACTAGTTACTCTTATGATTGCTTGGGCTATGCACATTTGATACCTTGTAGATTCCGGGCAAACGTTGTGTGCGCTATCTCATATAGTTATCTTGTATAGTTGTTGGCACAAGGAAGAGGCAAGTGAAAAAAGAAAAAGAAAGAAAAATAGAAAAAAAATAGAAAAATAAAAGGAGAAAAAACAAGAAATATACATGTGCCTCATAGAATAGGAAGCGCAAGCTCGATGAACATCATATAGGTGGTACTTATTGTGCATATCTTGTAGCCCGCCAATTTTGTGCAATCGAACTAGCGTCTCTCCTTGTACTTGTGTAACACGAGCTTATAGTCTTCGCTAGGTAATCATTTGGTTCTTAGCTCACTTTCTCCGTCGCACAAGTCCCATTTATCCAACCGTGTGTGTTTCCTTGTACATATTTCCTATCTTGTGGATTAACTTGTTTGCTTTGTGATCATTGTGGTTCTTTACTTGCCATTACAACATCTTGATTTCGGATTGGTTCTTGACATGTCATTTTCCATACCTATCCCCCATAGGCCTTGTGTGTGTGTGTGTGTGTGTGTTTTTGGTTAGTAGTTGGTTTTGGTGTTCCGCGTGAACTTCACTTTGCTTGGTCTATTGCTCTCAAGTGTGGCCACTTGCACGATACGATCTTCCAAGGTAAAGTAAGGTTCGACGTTGTATCCCTAACACCCTCTACTACTTCCATATACAACACTTGGTCTTATGAAGCATGTCTAGGGACTCCGGGACCGAGGATGATATCTATGAAGAATCCATGATGAGCCACCATGACTACGACTCCACAAGTATAGAGGACATGACGGAGCACAACACCGACAATAGCTCCGCATGCTTTGAGGACCCGGAGCACTACACCTACGACGACTCCACATGCATGGAAGCCATGGAGCTCTACGTCGACAATGGCTCATCATGCATGGAGCCTATGGAGCACTACACCGACAATGGCTCCACATGCTTGGGTGATATGGAGTACTACACCAACAATTACTCCCCAAGCATGGATGACTTCGAGTGCGACATCGACGACGCCTCGCCGAGCATGGAGGACACGGAGAACTTCATCGAGTTTGATGGCTCCTCCACGAGCCATGAAGAATTCCTCCACCGCGTGGAGATGGAAGCCTACTACGTTAAGCAAGAGGAGGCACATCATCAAGAATCCATGACCTTCAAGGCCAAGCGTGCCACATCAAAGGGCACCACCTACTTCGATGATCCACCTCCAAGGCGACAAGCGCCACCATCGACAAGGCATCAAGTGCCACCACCTAGTTGGCATCAAGCTCCACCATCTCCAAGGCTCCAAGCTCCATCACATCCAAGGCGCCAAGATCCACCTCCTATCCAAACAAGAGTGGCGTCCAAACATCATATACATCAAGAGGCGCCAAGAAACAAGAATCTTCATCGACAAACATCCTCTCATGAGCATCGCCACCATAAAGAGGATACAAGAAATCGTCTAAGGCATCTTCGCCACCAAGACGAAGAATTCAAGATGAGCACCAACCATAATGTTCAATCAAGCTCAAGAAGGCACCACAAGCAGAAGAAGAGTGCCAAGGCAAATGATCACCGTCGTGAGAGTCATGTGGATGACCAAGTGCTTCACCAACATCAACCATCGGCAAGGCACGCCAATGACCTCCATCGACACCATCATAAGGCAGCTTCAACTAGTAGTGCCACCACCAAAATGTCACCAAGAGCAAGCCTTCGTCCACGCCATCAAGCTTCAACTCCTACGCTTGACTTCCACGACCTCGCGAACGAGGAAAATGTAGACCTCTACTTCGCCAAGTTGGATAGCATGAGCCTACCTCCACCACTACTATGAGATGGACACAAAACGGTCGAGCATGGGATTTTCCCTTTGACCATGGAGGCGAACGATGATGCCCATCTTATGGCATCCAACTTTGAAGGCGACAAGGTCAAGAATGGTGAGCATGGGATTTTCCCTTCACCAAAGGAGGCACTTGGAGTTGAGAAAACCGAGCCTATCCCCACATGCTTGAGTGATGATGTGGTACCAATCCCATGTGAGTATGAGATCCACTTAGCCCACTTGAGTGAGAACAAGAGTGAGATGAGTGACTCCACCTTATGTGAGATTGAGTGCTTCCACTTGGAGGGCATGAGCGATAATCCTAGTGAGTTGAGAGTGGTAGTTGATAGGTCAAGTGAGACCATTTCGATTTATAACAACTTACCCTCTACCTCTAGTGTGTTCTCTTGTGTTATGCTAGGTTCCATGGATGAAGACGCGCCAAACCATGAATCAATGATGCCTCAATTGGAGAAGATGTACATGGTGCATGAAGGTGATGCTATGCCATGGCTACATCAAGAAGACGATGTCATCCACAAGGAGGCCACTACTTCCACAACACCCACTTCATATGAGAGGTATGAACAAGGTAACAATAAGGGTGTTGATGATGCCATGATCCCACTAGTGGACATGATGAATTGTGAGGATATGTATGTTATGGATGACACTTGTGACATTACATATGCTTCACTAATATTCCCATGTGATGCTTTGCCTTTGCATAATATTATTCATGTGGAATTGTTTGAGTGTGATAACATTGCCATAAACATGTCGTGCTATGCATCTTGTGTGTATCCTCCAATTGCTTCGGACTTGCCTTGTCATGCTAGTCATTCAAGTTCTCCCGTTGCTTGCAATAAGATGAATGCTTGCTATTTCACTTGTTTTTCTTGCAACAATATTGATCACATGCATTATAATGAGATGGCCCCCATAGATTTCTCATTTTTTGGAGATTTTGATGATTGCCATGATAAGCATGTTCCCCACTTGCATACTCACCATGCATCTATTTCATACTTGATTGACATTAATGGTGATGTGCACAAGAAGAGATACGTCATCATGGATGATGTGTATCTCTACCATGCACACACGTTCTTTCTTTTACATATGATGTGTGTAGGTGCCCGCACGAGAATGTCAACCTCGGTTGAGCACGAGTTGACAAAAAGAGCTCTAGAGAGCATCCCACAAGTGAGTTCAAGATCGAACCCAGCTCTGATACCTTTTGCATGCTTTGCATCTTTCATGTTGGCAAATTGCTCTTTCCTATGGTTTGATTGCAAGCATGTTAATGGTATTATCTCCCCTTGTGACATTCATGTTTCTTCGCTTTTAGATAATGATGTTTTGTATGTTGTAACAAAATTGTTGAACAATTTCTCTCTCCAATGTTTTGTGTGTAACCACAATTCCATTAAGAGCATGTATTGTCATGAGAGCTTCCAAGAATCTCGTCTTGTTGTTGCAACAAACATAAGAACCAATTGCTCTTTCATTTGGTTTGTTTGCAAATATGTCGTTTTTGCTTCCGCTTGGGATACTCATATTCCCATGATATTTGCTATCGATGATTTGTGTGTGACATCCAACATGTCGAACAATTTCTCTTTCCAATGGTTGGTTTGCACACATAATGATGTTGTTTTGGATATGCTTCCTCGTGTGTTTTTGCCAAATTCTCCTATTCTTGCATCAAAGATGTTGATATATATGTTAGTCAATTGCTTTGCAGGCCACCCTACTATGTTAGATGGAGTTTTTGAGTTCCCACATTTGGAGGATGTTCAAATGATTTCCATGCACTTTGACCTTACATATGCATTCCATTTGCTATACATGCATTGTGCTAATAGTGTTGTGAACAAGAATGGACATGCCATAAATGACATGCTCATCTATCACACACAAACATATGTTGCTTGGTCTTTGTTGTATGAAGGTACAAGTGCATACATGTCAACCTCTACCAACCATGTGTTGACAAGAAGAACCGAAGAGAGTTACCTACAGCTACCCTTCATCGAGCCATCTCTACACGCTAAGGTGACTTCCTTCTACTTGAGGACTCATGCTATAATGTTCATGAATTAGCTACGCTTTGAGTGTTTCTTCGCTTTTGTCGTGAGCTTTGTAGGCTTCATGGAGGGTGAAGGAACATTGAAGTGTTGTCAAGTCAATCTTCCCGAGGACGACTATATGGTGAACCCCAGGATCAAGGATGTACTTCGACCTCTTCTACTTCGTGATGAACATGGAGAGTCGAGGACGACTCTTTTTGAAGGGGGGCAGATGATGCAGCCCGACCTACGGTTGTTACTACATCAAGGTATCCAACTTACGCCAAGTCGCCATGGACTCCAAAGGTGAATCCGTTCCTCTATGCAAGCTCACTTCCTACCCTATTGAATGGTATGCTACTTCATACTCCGTCACATATGCATGATAGGTTCACACCAAAGACGGAGGCAAGGGAGGCGGAACATCAAGCCCGACAGACGGAGGCTTGGAAAAGAAGAAGAAGAAGGCAGTCGGCGGTGCTAGGTCCAAGAGGTACTACGGTTATGCGAACGGTACTACGGTCACAGTACTACCGCCCCCTTCTAACGCTCGCTACTAACGGCTCCAATGGATGCTCCAAGACCGCAAGCGGTACTACCGGTGATGACCGGTACTACCGGTCCTAAGTCCGATTACTACGGTCATGTCGCACTGCGCGCAGTTGGGCCCTGACCCATGTATTCCCTTTACTTACCTATTCGCCTAGTTTATCCCCAAACTACCCTTGTTTAGTGGCTGGCCTATAAATAGATCCCCACCCCTCATGTATCCCTTAGGCATAGATGATAGACTAAAGACAACCCCATTGTGAAATCTCTAGTTTTGCCTCATCCCTTTACCAAGGGGACCGACTATATCGTCAACCTCGATTGGACTTTGCATCACGCATCCATCGTTGAACAAGGCCTTGGAGTTCGATGTCTCGTCTCCAAGTTGTCAAGACCCTCCCAAGGTGTTCTTCCCTCGATGTGGATTTGAGGGAGCACGTTGACCGATCTTTCCTTGCGAGGATTCTATCGGACGGTGGCCGCGTTCGAGCAATCGGCCTTATGTCGTGAGTTTTGCGTGTGTTCATCGTGTTCTTCGCGATGTGTGTGTTCGCTACCTTCTCCTTTCCTCGCTTTCCCATCTATTTGACCACGAGATCCGTGAAGATCGGGCCACCCAAGAGGTTAACCCTCCATCATCGGTATCGACTTTTGGTTGCCACGGATTTCTCATCTATTTGGTCTTTCCCCATAAATTCGAAAATTCCACCAGCCCCAATTCGTGTTTTGGATCGATCTGTGATTTGAGTGCGTTTTGGTAGGTTTTGATCCGTGGATTACTTGCAAAACTTGTTGATCTACCTTTCTTTGCGTTCCCATAGCCTAATTCCTTGATTTCCCCCTTCGATTTGGTGTTTTTCTTGAAGATTTTCCGCCCAAATCGTCCCAAAATCGCGAAAACACGTCAAATCTGGGCGTCTCAGGACCAACCGGTACTACCGGGCTCAAAACCCGGTACTACTGCACCTCCCCGGTACCTAAACGGTACTACAGACCTTATTACCAGTACTACCGCTCAAAAACTCGGTACTACCGCCCGGTACTGATCAAAAACAGCAGGTTCCCAGATTTCATCCTCTCACCGTTTTGAGCATAACTTTTGCATTCGAACTCGAATTTTGGTGTTCTTTAGCTCGTTTCGAAGAGGAGAAGGAGAACTACATCATCATCCACGTTGTTCGTGCTATATACTCCATCCAAATTCCATGAGCAAGGGTAATCCAACAATAAAGGGTGAAGATCGTCGACGAAAGGTATAAACATTCCGCGACTTCTCCCCACTTGCATTCCTTTGTGAACCCCACTATCTTTGGGAGCAACAAACACCTATTGAGACTAGTTCCTCTTATGATTGCTTGGGCTATGCACATTTGATACCTTGTAGATTCCGGGCAAACGTTGTGTGCGCTATCTCATATAGTTATCTTGTATAGTTGTTGGCACAAGGAAGAGGCAAGTGAAAAAAGAAAAAGAAAGAAAAATAGAAAAAAATAGAAAAATAAAAGGAGAAAAAACAAGAAATATACATGTGCCTCATAGAATAGGAAGCGCAAGCTCGATGAACATCATATAGGTGGTACTTATTGTGCATATCTTGTAGCCCGCCAATTTTGTGCAATCGAACTAGAGTCTCTCCTTGTACTTGTGTGACACGAGCTTATAGTCTTCGCTAGGTAATCATTTGGTTCTTAGCTCACTTTCTCCGTCGCACAAGTCCCATTTATCCAACCGTGTGTGTTTCCTTGTACATATTTCCTATCTTGTGGATTAACTTGTTTGCTTTGTGATCATTGTGGTTCTTTACTTGCCATTACAACATCTTGATTTCGGATTGGTTCTTGACATGCCATTTTCCATACCTATCCCCCATAGGCCTTGTGTGTGTGTGTGTGTTTTTTTTTGGTTAGTAGTTGGTTTTGGTGTTCTGCGTGAACTTCACTTTGCTTGGTCTATTGCTCTCAAGTGTGGCCACTTGCACGATACGATCTTCCAAGGTAAAGTAAGGTTCGACGTTGTATCCCTAACACCCTCTACTACTTCCATATACAACACTTGGTATTATGAAGCATGTCTAGGGACTCCGGGACCGAGGATGATATCTATGAAGAATCCATGATGAGCCACCATGACTACGACTCCACAAGTATAGAGGACATGACCGGAGCACAACACCGACAATAGCTCCGCATGCTTTGAGGACCCGGAGCACTACACCTACGACGACTCCACATGCATGGAAGACATGGAGCTCTACGTCGACAATGGCTCATCATGCATGGAGCCTATGGAGCACTTACGACAATGGCTCCACATGCTTGGGTGATATGGAGTACTACACCAACAATTACTCCCCAAGCATGGATGACTTGAGTGCGACATCGGCGCCTCGCAGCATGGAGGACACGGAGAACTTCATCGAGTTTGATGGCTCCTCCACGAGCCATGAAGAATTCCTCCCGCGTGGAGATGGAAGCCTACTACGTTAAGCAAGAGGCACATCATCAAGAATCCATGACCTTCAAGGCCAAGCGTGCCACATCAAAGGGCACCACCTACTTCGATGATCCACCTCCAAGGCGACAAGCGCCACCATCGACAAGGCATCAAGTGCCACCACCTAGTTGGCATCAAGCTCCACCATCTCCAAGGCTCCAAGCTCCATCACCTCCAAGGCGCCAAGATCCACCTCCTATCCAAACAAGAGTGGCGTCCAAACATCATGAGGGAAGACTAAGTGGAAAAGGCACGCTGGGAAAGAAAGCAATGATATGTAGGGACGGGGATTCTTTCACTAAAGCACACTACACAGTTCTACATAATTCCACCTTGGCAGCTCCGTATATCGAGGAACACAAGAATATTGTACGCTCCAAAAACCCGGGGAAGCCTGAATCATGGATTACAGATGAACACATGAAGTCTTTCGGTGGTTGGATGCGAACACATCTCTTGAATGACACCATTGTTGGAGATCAGCTATACTTGTTGGCCGTGTCACCATCTTCTACTATATTGAATTTCCAAGGGTACGAAATAAATGGGAATACATTCTACACGATCGCCCAAGATAAAAAGAGAACCAACCAAAATAGTGGTGTCCGCTTTGATGCAATAGACGAGAATGGACAAAAGGACACATATTATGGTTACATAGAGGAGATATGGGAACTAGACTATGGAGTCTCTTTTAATGTCCCTTTGTTTCATTTGCAAATGGGTCAACCTGAATGGGGAAGGATAAAGATATACCAGGTTATGCGGAATGACAACAATGGATCTCAACAATCTTGGTTATAGAGATGAACCATTCGTCGTAGCCAATGATGTGTCTCAGGTTTTCTATGTGAAGGACATGTCCTCCGCATCGAAAAAAGAAAAAATATGCAAACGAATACATCATATGATGAGCCAAAGCGTCACATAGTTCTTTCAGGAAAAGAAACATCGTGGGAATCGAGGACAAGATGTATGTCAGAAGATTATAATAAGTTTGACGAAATTCCGCCCTTCACAGTGAAAAATGACCCAAGCATTCCGTTAAGTAAAGAAGATGCTCCATGGTTACGTCTGAGGCGATCATAAGGAAGGACATATGCCAAGAAGTTCATGCTCATATTATGTAACTCTAGTTCATGTCTTTCGCGGTTTGTGGCTTGACCGAAGGATATCTTTCGCGGTTTGTGGCCTTTAGTCTCAGTTTTTAATATTAATAAATGTCTTGAGTGTTAGTCCCGTTTTGTGGCTGGACCGGGACTATGAAGAAGTTGTCCCGATTCGTACTTACCATTAAGATCTGATCTCCAAACGCGCGCAGTCACATATTAGGGAGTGCCTCTATGACCAGTTTCTTGGAGATGCCGGAGGACTGGGAACCGGCGGCATCTCCCTGAAACTGGTCATAGTTGTGTCCCTGCTCTCGAAAACCATCTTGCAGCTTGTAACTTCTCTAACTAGATCAATACGCCTCGGAGCTAACTAATTTCACATATTAGGGAGTGCCTCTAGGACCAGTTTCTCGGAGATGCCGGAGGACTGGGCTCCGTCGGCATCTCCCTGAAACTGGCCGCAGTGGTGTCCCTGCTCTCGAAAACCATCTTGCAGCTTGTAACTTCTCTAACTAGATCAATACGCCTCGGAGCTAACTAATTTCACATATTAGGGAGTGCCTCTATGACCCGATTTCGGAGATGCCGAGGACGGGCTCCGTCGGCATCTCCTCAAATGGCGCAGTGGTGTCCCTGCTCACGAAAACCATCTTGGAGATGCCTCAAACTGGCTGGAGGACTGGACTCGCAAGGATGCCTATTTATAGTACAAGCAGCTCGGCATAGTGTCGACACTTATGAAATAATAGACACTCACCCCTATCATTAGTGTTGACTCGTGCTTTGACCCGGTTGGTGTCTCCAACCGGGACTACAGGTTGATCTTTAGTCCCGGTTGGTGACACCATCCGAGACAAGGTACACGCCGCACGACATAATGTCGACATAATGTTGTGCCCATATTATGCATGTGTGTGGACATTGATATGGAGAACAATGTTGCATGAGGAAGTTTTCCTTTTTGTCGCACGGAACAATAGCTAGAAATTCAGATAATTCAAAACGGGCATAATAAATTCAAAAAAAATCCGAACAATGAAAATCCTTCGTGGTGTCATATTATGTTACATAGTTGAAAGGAAAATACGACTTGGTATATTGATCATGTTTGAAAAACATTCACAAAATGAGCTATCATGTTCGAGGTTTCATGGCTTTCGGTCCAAATGACCGATGTTATGTCTTGAATCACGGCATAGTTTGTGATGTTGTGCCCATATTATGCATGTGTGTGGACATTGTTATGGAGAACAATGTTGCGGAGGAAGTTTTCCTTTTGTCGCATCGGAAAAGCCCTTTTCCATTTTCCGAGCGAAAAACGGGTCGCTTTTGAAGTAACCACCAAAATGCCGTTTCAGAATTCTACGTACCATTTTCCTAAAATACTAGACCACCTTACATGGACTATCTCCCAACCGACATCTCAAACCTTTTCGTCCATCCCGTAAAAAGGACAAATGTCCGAATCGGTAGGAAGTGGGTCCGTTACTCTCGCCGTGATTTTTGAAAAGTCATTTTTAGACTCGCAATATGTGGTTTCTTTAGAGATCCAATGCAAGTTCTAACGATTCTCGTCCCCTATCTTCATGCACACCGGTTCGACCATAGTTAGAAATTCAGATAATTCAAAACAGGCATAATAAATTAAAAAAATCCAAACAATGAAAATCCTTCGCGTGGTATCATATTATGTTACATAGTTGAAAGGAAAAATACCAGACTTGGTATATTGATCATGTTTCGAAAAAACCTTCACAAAATGAGCTATCATGTTCGAGGTTTCATGGCTTTCGGTCCAAATGACCGATGTTATGTGCTGAATCACGGCATAGTTTGTGATGTTGTGCCCATATTATGCATGTGTGTGGACATTGGTATGGAGAACAATGTTGCAGGAGGAAGTTTTCCTTTTTGTCGCACGGAAAAACCCTTTTCCATTTTCCGAGCGCAAAAAACGGGTCGTTTTGTGAAGTAACCACCAAAATGCCGTTTCAGAATGCTACCGTCTCATTTTCCTAAAATACTATACCACCTTACATGGACTATATCTCAACCGGGACATCTTAAACCTTTTCGTCCATCCCGGGTAAAAAGGACAAATGTCTGCCGAATCGGCATGAAGTGGGTCCGGTTTGTACTATAGGTACATGATCTATCGCCCGTGATTTTTTGAAAAAGTCATTTTTAGACTCGCAATATGTGGTTTCTTCAGAGATCCTATGCAAGTTCTACCGCCCCCTTCTACCGCTCGCTACTAACGGCTCCAACGGATGCTCCAAGACCGCAAGCGGTACTACCGGTCCCAGAGCGGTACTACCGGTGATGACCGGTACTACCGGTCCTAAGTCTGGTACTACCGGTCATGTCACTACTTACCGGCTTGGGCCACACCCATGTATTCCCCTTTATTTACCTATTACTAGTTTATCCCCAAACTACCCTTGTTTACTGGTTGGCCTATAAATAGAGCCCCCCACCCCTCATGTATCCCTTAGGCATAGATGATAGACTAAAGACAACCCCCATTGTGGAATCTCTAGTTTTGCCTCATCCCCTTTACCAAGGGGACCGACTATCGTCACCAACCTCGATTGGACTTTGCATCACGCATCCATCGTTGAAAAAGGCCTTGGAGTTCGATGTCTCGTCTCCAAGTTGTCAAGACCCTCCCCAAGGTGTTCTTCCCTCTCCGATGTGGATTTGAGGGAGCACGTTGACCGATCTTTCCTTGAGAGGATTCTATCGGACCGGTGGCCGCTGTTCGGGAGCAATTGGCCTTGTATCATTTGAGTTTTGTGTGTGTTCATCGTGTTCTTCGCGAGGTGTGTGTTCGCTTCCGCTACCTTCTCCCTTTCCCTCGCTTTCCCATCGATTTACCACGAGATCCGTGAAGATCGGGCCACCCAAGAGGTTAACCACTCCATCATCTTGCCTCGGGGGTGAACATCTTCGGTGTTGGCATGACACTCTTTGCAAGCTGAAGGAGTCAACAGATTTTTTTGATAAGATGTTATGTTTTAACCATGATGAAATAACCATGTTTTAACCATGTGTTACTAATCTTTTATTAACGTTCTTATTTGTGTTGCGGTATCCTTCGCCACGCTGCATGTGGTATCATTGGATTGGCAGGGAGTAGCTAGATTGCGCAGTTCGTGAGATAGAAGAATAGAGACGCCATTCATGGGAAATCCTAGACGCATAGGACCATCAGGAAAAGGTTGCAGCACTCGAGAAAGCGGACAAAAATAGCTGAAAGAATATAGGGAGGAGAACGACATTTCTGGCAGGAGGTAGGGAGGAAGAAAGAGAAAGAGCAATGCCTCATAGAGGAGAAGTAACGACCGAGCAAGGAGGCTTGTGAGGCGGATAGACAACAAAAGAAAGAAAGGGTTGTTGAGGCGTAGGCGGCAAAAGAACGTGGTGACAAGACATGGAAATGACTACGTTGGGTTTAGACCACTAAACTTATGTCCTAGTAGCGGTGTATCTTAAATTAAGTTGTCGTGTTACTAGTTGTGATGTGTATCTTAATTTCTGTTGTAGTATGTAGCTTAATTTTAATTTTAGTGTGGAAAATAGTGATGTATATTCATTTTAGTCGTAGATATTTATAATATCTGGTGTATGTTATTATGAGCAGTAGTATTTCAGTTTTGTAGTACATATATTTTGTCTCCCGTCTTTAACTTCCTGCCCCTTTTCCCCGCCTTTATCCTCCCGCCCTTTTTCCCCGATGTTTTCTTTCCTCCATCTATCTCCCACTCTTTTCTTCATGACATTTCTCATCTCGATCATCCTATAAAACCATCTCTCTCTATGTGTTTTGATGCATCCTACCATGTCTTCTATTATTCCATTCTTCTCGTCACCTAATTGTGGTTTTCACCTAGAAATGTCCTTTTGGTGGATAGGAGCGTGCATCCAGAAACTAATTAGTGTCAATAGCCACCTCGCAAAGTTGGGTAAATGTTTACCTAGAAACCAGCCCCCGGAGAGGAAGGTAGAGGAAATACGCCAAGAACTTTTGAGGTTGTTGTGTCAAAGGTAGGCAAGAGTGTTTGAGCTCAAAATTATTTAGGTGAGTATTCGTAACCTCTCTATCTGTCTTGACTCGAGAAAAATTACTTTATTGCCGAAAGAATATGCCTTACACGTTAAGGTAATTGATATTATGAACTTTGTGATGTCATAATGAAGTGTCATAGTTCTAATATGTTGTGTAAATACTATTCGTAATGTGCAGGATTACCCTAATGACGCATAGTTCATCAACAAGATTAGTAACTACGGGTAGTTGAAGATACTGTTTGGTGCACCACCAAGGGGGCTTCTCACGATAAATTTTTATGTTGACTCCTGTGATGAAGATAATTGTTAACGAGAATAGTGATGATGACTTCATGCCTCCTACACAAACCCTAGTCACAACCATTTTCATACCCAAGGCAAAGAGCGGTGGATCATCGAATGCAGTCGTTGATAAGAATAGTGACAATGACTTTATGCCTCCTACATGAGCCCTAGTTATAACCAAGGCAAAGAGAGGTGGATCATCGAAGAAAGTCGTTGATGAGAACAGTGACAATGACTTGGTGCCTCCTACACGAGGTCGAGTCAGACCAAATGCAAAGAGTGGTTGATGAGAAAGTTGATGATGACTTCATGTAGTGTGGTTTGTAGTAATGTATCTTAAATTTCAGTTTAGCTATTAATTTCATGTTATAGTATGATTGAAATGTATCTTAGTTTGCAGTAATCGTGAACAATGTTTGAAAAAATATTTGTGTCTCAAACAAACATAGATAGTTTCCTACTTCATACACAAATAGGTGCATCCACTAGTGGAAAAAGGGTCATCCGTTCGCGCCCCCTCAGAGCATTAGTCCCGGTTGCGCCACCAACCGGGAATAATATAGGCACGCGTCCCGGTTCGAGCGGGCACGGGGCCAGGAGGCATGCGTCCCGGTTGGTAAGGGGGAATACGTCCCGGTTGGAGCCACCAACCGGGACTAAAGGTTTGGCCACAGCCACGTGGCGTGGCACACACCTTTAGTCCCGGTTGTTGGCTTCAACCGGGACGTATTCTCCCGCCCTCTATAAATGCAACGCCCCAGCCCCCTCTGCCTCCACTCTGTTTTTCTCTTGGTGGAAGGTGTGAGGGGTGTGCTAGTTTTTACTCTTCTATGCATGCATTGGAGGTGTTTGATGAAATGTTTGAGTGAATAATCCCGTTCAATTTCTCATAGAACAAAAATATAGAAGGTGTCCGAGACGCACTTGATCTTTCTCCTCTTTATTTCCCTCGATCGAGGTTAGCAATCTTATCTTTTCTCTGTCATTGATACAGTTCATGTGTCGATGTGAATTGGTTATTTCACTATTTATGATGTCCTGTTTTTTGATAAACTTACTTATATGATGCAGATGAACGGTCGGGAATGGATGTACGGTGACCGGCGCGTATCCGGGTATATGAAAGGCGAGGATAAATTTACCGATGTGGCTACGACAAACAAAGAGAATGGTTTTATACGTTGTCCATGTGTTCAATGTCGGAACAACAAGGAGTACTCTTCCTCGAAAATCATTCGCTGCCACCTGATTATGAAAGATTTCATGCCCAACTATAATTGCTGGACCAAGCACGGGGACAGAGGGGTTATGATGGAAGATGGTGAAGAAGAAGATGATGATAACAACTATCATCATATGTTTCCTGAATACAGTGATACTGCAATGGAAGACAATGGAGAGGAAAGAGGTGAAGAACGGGCATCAGATGAGCCAGCTGATGAACTTGGTAGGGTCATTTCGAATGCAAAGCGAGACCGTGAAATGAAAATGAGAAGTTGAAGTTAGAGGGCATGTTAGAAGATCACAAGAAATTGTTGTACCCAAATTGTGAAGATGGCAGCACAAAGCTCGGTACCACCTTTGGAATTGTTGCGATGGAAGGCAGTGTGGTCTAACCGACTCCTCATTTGAAAAGATGCTGAAAATAATGAAGCCAAGTTTCCAAAACATAACGAACTTCCCGAGAGTACCTCTGAAGCAAAGAAGACTCTCATCCTCTGGGATTAGATGTGCAAAAGATACATGCATGCATTAATGACTGCATCCTCTACCACGGTAAGGAGTATGAGAATTTATATAAATGCTCGGATGCAATGCGTTATGTATAAGATCGACGAGATGACCCTGGTGATGTTGAGGGAGAGCCCTCCTAAGAGGGTTCCTGCTAAGGTTATGTGGTATGCTCCTATAATACCAAGATTGAAACGCATGTTCAGAAAAAAAGAGCATGCCAGGTTGTTGCGATGGCACAAAGAAGACCGTAAGAAAGACGGGAAGTTGAGACACCCTGCTGATGGGTCACAGTGGAGAAAAATCGAGAGAGACTTCCCAGACTTTGCAGGTGACACAAGGAACTTATGGTTTGGTCTAAGTATGGATGGCATGAATCCTTTTGGGGAGCAGAGCTGTAGTCACAGCACCTGGCCCGTGACTCTATGTATCTACAACCTGCCTCCTTGGTTGTGCATAAAGCGTAAGTTCATTATGATGCCAGTGCTCATCCAAGGCCCGAAGCAACCGGGCAACGACATTGATGTGTACCTTAGGCCATTAGTTGAAGAACTCTTACAGTTGTGGGGCAAACCAGGTATGCGTCGTGGGATGAGAACAAAGGAGCCATTTGATCTACGAGGGTTGTTATTCAGTAACCATCAATGATTGGCCTGCTCTTAGTAACCTTCGGAGACAGACAAACAAGGGTTATAAGGCATGCACCCACTGTTTAGATAAGACTGAAGGTACATATTTTCATAAATGCAAGCAGGTTGTGTACCTGGCAAATCGACGATTTCTTCCGACCAATCATCCCGTAAGAAAGAAAGGCAAGCATTTCAAAGGTGAGGCAGATCACCGGAAGAAGCTGAACTCCTCTGCTGGTGATGATGTATTTGGTATGGTCAAGGACATAGAAGTAATCTTTGGAAAGGGTCCGCGGTCAATCAGTTCCGAACGACGCTACTGTGACACGCAGCCATGTGGAAGAAGAAATCTATATTTTGGGAGCTGTCATATTGGAAAGTCCTGCGTGTCCGCTCTTCAATCAACGTGATGCACGTGACGAAGAATCTTTGCGTGAACCTGCTAGGATTCCTAGGCGTGTATGGGAAGACAAAAGATACACACAAGCACGGAGGACCAACAAATTATGAAAGACCCAAAGTACATTCATACACATAACAAGACGGATAAAGGGCGTCACTTAAGTCGTGCCAGCTATGCTCTTACCAAAGCAGAGAAGGAAATCTTTTTTGAAGTCCTTTACAGTATCAAGGTGCCGTCGGGCTTCTCATCTAATATAAAGGGGATAATAAATATGGCAAAGAAAAAGTTCCAAAACCTGAAGTCTCATGACTGTCACGTGATTATGACGCAGTTGCTTCCGATTGCATTGAGGGGGCTTCTACCGGAAAATGTTCGAGTACCCATTGTGAAGCTGTGTGCATTCCTCAATGCAATATCTCAAAAGGTAATAAATCCAGATATTCTGCCAAGGTTACAGAAGGATGTGGTACAATGTCTTATTAGTTTTTAATTGGTGTTCCCACCATCCTTCTTCAATATTATGACGCATCTCCGGGTTCATCTAGTGGAAGAGATTGCCATTCTCGGTCCGGTATTTCTACACAATATGTTCCCCTTTGAGAGGTTCATGGGAGTCTTAAAGAAATATGTTCATAACCGTGCTAGACCAGAAGGAAGCATCTCCAAGGGATATGGAACAGAGGAGGTCATTGAGTTTTGTGTTGACTTTATTCCTGACCTTAAGCCGATTGGTGTTTCTGACTCGCGGCATGAGGGAAGACTAAGTGGAAAAGGAACGCCGGGAAAGAAAGCAATGATATGTAGGGACGGGGATTCTTTCACTAAAGCACACTACACAGTTCTACATAATTCCACCTTGGCAGCTCCGTATATCGAGGAACACAAGAATATTGTACGCTCCAAAAACCCGGGGAAGCCTGAATCATGGATTACAGATGAACACATGAAGTCTTTCGGTGGTTGGATGCGGACACATCTCTTGAATGACACCATTGTTGGAGATCAGCTATACTTGTTGGCCGCGTCACCATCTTCTACTGTATTGAATTTCCAAGGGTACGAAATAAATGGGAATACATTCTACACGATCGCCCAAGATAAAAAGAGAACCAACCAAAATAGTGGTGTCCGCTTTGATGCAATAGACGAGAATGGACAAAAGGACACATATTATGGTTACATAGAGGAGATATGGGAACTAGACTATGGAGTCTCTTTTAAGGTCCCTTTGTTTCGCTGCAAATGGGTCAACCTGAATGGGGAAGGGATAAAGATATACCAGTTGTACGGAATGACAACAGTGGATCTCAACAATCTTGGTTATAGAGATGAACCATTCGTCCTAGCCAATGATGTGTCTCAGGTTTTCTATGTGAAGGACATGTCCTCCAGACCGAAAAAAATAAAAAATATGCAAACGAATACATCATATGATGAGCCAAAGCGTCACATAGTTCTTTCAGGGAAAAGAAACATCGTGGGAATCGAGGACAAGATGACATGTCGGAAGATTATAATAAGTTTGATGAAATTCCCTTCACGGTGAAAAATGACCCAAGCATTCCGTTAAGTAAAGAAGATGCTCCATGGTTACGTCGAGGCGATCATAAGGAAGGACATATGCCAAGAAGTTCATGCTCATATTATGTAACTCTAGTTCATGTCTTTCGGTTTGTGGCTTGACCGAAGGATATCTTTTCATGTTTGTGGCCTTTAGTCTCGCTTTTAATATTAATAAATGTCTTGAGTGTTAGTCCCGTTTTGTGGCTGGACCGGACTATGAAGAAGTTGTCGGTTTGTACTTACCATTAAGATCGATCTCCAAACGCTTGAGCATCACATATTAGGGAGTGCCTCTATGACCAGTTTCTTGGAGATGCTTGGGAGGGAACCGGCATCTCCTGAAATCAGTCATAGTTGTCCTCTCGAAAACCATCTTGCAGCTTGTAACTTCTCTAACTAGATCAATACGCCTCGAGCTAACTAATTTCACATATTAGGAGTGCCTCTAGGACCGATTTCTGAGATGCCGAGGACTGGGCTCCATCGGCATCTCTCGAACTGGCCGCAGTGGTGTCCTGCTCTCGAAAACCATCTTGCAGCTTGTAACTTCTCTAACTAGATCAATACGCCTCGAGCTAACTAATTTCACATATTAGGGAGTGCCTCTATGACCGCTCGGAGATGCCGGAGGACCCAGGCTCAGTGGCATCTCCCCAAACTGGCGCATGATGGTGTCCTGCTCACGAAAACCATCTTGGAGATGCCTCAAACTGGCTGGAGGACTGGACTCGCAAGGATGCCTATTTATAGTACAAGCAGCTCGGCATAGTGTCGACACTTATGAAATAATAGACACTCACCCCTATCATTAGTGTTGACTCGTGCTTTGACCCGGTTGGTGTCTCCAACCGGGACTACAGGTTGATCTTTAGTCCCGGTTGGTGACACCATCCGAGACAAGGTACACGCCGCACGACATAATGTCGACATAATGTTGTGCCCATATTATGCATGTGTGTGGACATTGATATGGAGAACAATGTTGCATGAGGAAGTTTTCCTTTTTGTCGCACGGAACAATAGCTAGAAATTCAGATAATTCAAAACGGGCATAATAAATTCAAAAAAAATCCGAACAATGAAAATCCTTCGCGTGGTGTCATATTATGTTACATAGTTGAAAGGAAAAATACCAGACTTGGTATATTGATCATGTTTCGAAAAAACATTCACAAAATGAGCTATCATGTTCGAGGTTTCATGGCTTTCGGTCCAAATGACCGATATTATGTGCTGAATCACGGCATAGTTTGTGATGTTGTGCCCATATTATGCATGTGTGTGGACATTGTTATGGAGAACAATGTTGCAGGAGGAAGTTTTCCTTTTTGTCGCACGGAAAAGCCCTTTTCCATTTTCCGAGCGAAAAAAACGGGTCGTTTTGTGAAGTAACCACCAAAATGCCGTTTCAGAATTCTACCGTCCCATTTTCCTAAAATACTAGACCACCTTACATGGACTATCTCCCAACCGGGACATCTCAAACCTTTTCGTCCATCCCGGGTAAAAAGGACAAATGTCTGCCGAATCGGCAGGAAGTGGGTCCGGTTTGTACTCTCGCCCGTGATTTTTTGAAAAAGTCATTTTTAGACTCGCAATATGTGGTTTCTTCAGAGATCCTATGCAAGTTCTAACGATGCTCGTCCCCTATCTTCATGCACACCGGTTCGACCATAGTTAGAAATTCAGATAATTCAAAACTGGCATAATAAATTCAAAAAAATCCGAACAATGAAAATCGTTCGCGTGGTGTCATATTATGTTACATAGTTGAAAGGAAAAATACCAGACTTGGTATATTGATCATGTTTCGAAAAAACCTTCACAAAATGAGCTATCATGTTCGAGGTTTCATGGCTTTCGGTCCAAATGACCGATGTTATGTGCTGAATCACGGCATAGTTTGTGATGTTGTGCCCATATTATGCATGTGTGTGGACATTGGTATGGAGAACAATGTTGCAGGAGGAAGTTTTCCTTTTGTCATACGGAAAAACCCTTTTCCATTTTCCGAGCGCAAAAAACGGGTCGTTTTGTGAAGTAACCACCAAAATGCCGTTTCAGAATGCTACCGTCTCATTTTCCTAAAATACTATACCACCTTACATGGACTATATCTCAACCGGGACATCTTAAACCTTTTCTTCCATCCCGGGTAAAAAGGACAAATGTCTGCCGAATCGGCATGAAGTGGGTCCGGTTTGTACTACAGGTACATGATCTATCGCCCGTGATTTTTTGAAAAAGTCATTTTTAGACTCGCAATATGTGGTTTCTTCAGAGATCCTATGCAAGTTCTAACGATGCTCGTCCCCTATCTTCATGCACACTGGTTCGACCATAGTTAGAAATTCAGATAATTCAAAACGGGCATAATAAATTCAAAAAAATCCGAACAATAAAAATCCTTCGCGTGGTGTCATATTATGTTACATAGTTGAAAGGAAAAATACCAGACTTGGTATATTGATCATGTTTCGAAAAAACCTTCACAAAATGAGCTATCATGTTCGAGGTTTCATGGCTTTCGGTCCAAATAACCGATGTTATGTGCTGAATCACGGCATAGTTTGTGATGTTGTGCCCATATTATGCATGTGTGTGGACATTGGTATGGAGAACAAGGTTCATCTTTAGTCCCGGTTAGTGACACCATCCGGGACAAGGTACACGTCGCACGACATAATGTCGACACGCCATTTTTCCCGCCATTTTTCTTCCCGCCATTTTCAGTTCTTCTATGTAACTTTGTGTTAATTGCTTTATGTATTTTAATTCCAGTTCTATCCTAATCAAATTTTCTTTCCGCCCATTATTTTCTGTCCTTTTTTTCCGCCCATTAATATATAAAAAATATAAGTTAATTCGAATCCAAATTAAAAACAGAAAATGGTTTTGAATTACTTATTCAAATCCAAACACTTTTTATGTTTAAAGTTTTTCTAAATTCCAAATTAATATTAAAAAAATATAAGTTAATTCATTTTTAATTGTAAATGGTTCATATTTTAAATGGTTACATTAATTATTTTTTAAAACAGAAAATGGTCTTGAATTATTTATTCAAATCCAAACACTTTTTATGTTTAAAGTTTTTCTAAATTCCAAATTAATATTCAAAAAATATAAGTTAATTCAATTTTTAATTTTAAATGGTTACATTAATTATTTTTTAAAAATAGAAAATTGTTTTGGATTATTTATTCAAATTCAGACACTTTTTATGTTTAAAGTTTTTCTAAATTCCAAAATAATATTCAAAAAATATAAATTAATTCATTTTTAATTTTTAATTGTTACATTATTTATGTTCTAAAAATTGAAAATGGTTTTGGATTATTTATTCAAATCCAGACACTTTTTATGTTTAAAGTTTTCCTAAATTCCAAATTAATATTCAAAAAATATAAGTTATTCAATTATTAATTTTAAATTGTTCATAGTTTAAATGATTACATTAATTATTTTGAAAAACAGAAAATGGTTTCGAATTAGTTATTCAAATTCAAACACTTTTTATGTTTAAAGTTTTTCTAAATTCCAAAGTAAGTATCATTTAAAAAACTTTACAAATTTAAACCCCAAAATAAAAAATAAGGCGGGAACAGAAAGAAAATACCTGAAAAAATTTGAAAACAGGGGCATATGTCCCGGTTGGAGCCACCAACCGGGACTAAAGACCTTCAGCGCCTTTATCTGCTGCTGAAAAATTGAAATTCGTCCGGTTGGTGGCTCCAACCGACGATTTTTAGTCCCGTTGAGCCACCAACCGGGACGATTCTCCCTTTATACACGACGCGCTTCTCTTCTTCCTTCTCCATTCTCTGCCGCACACAACACATGGATCGCCGCCGCCCATTGCCCTCCAACCGCCAAGCGTCGTCGTCGTCCGGCCAGCCGCCATCATTGTCGTGCATCGCCGCCCGGAGAAGGTCGTCTCACTCAACTGCCTCCGTCACCCTCCTCCCTCTCCCCCTGCCATCGTTGACGGGATTTCTCGCGCGTGGCGTGGTAAGCCAAGCGGAGCTGGCGCCAAGACTTAAGCGGCGTCGATTCTGGGCGAGCAGAGGAGGGATCGGGGCCCTAAGTTTTTTTATTTTTTTCTAGTTATTTTTTTTAGATATTAGCATATTGTGTATATATATTGTGTATGCATCTAATCTGCTCCCTCAAGTGTGAAACACAAAGGTGCTCCGAAATGAACAAGTAATACGTATGGATGATCGCCGAAAGCAAAATCTAATGCGGACGCTTACGAACATACTAAAAAATGAGCTCTCCAAAGCAAGGCAAAATGGCGAAGCCTATACTATTTTGTATATGTATATGTATTTTCATTTTGTGTATATAAAGGAAGTAAAGGACGGGCGCGACAACGCCATATATGTTTTGGACCCGATCCCCACGATGCCGGCAGGCTTCCCGATGCCGCCTCCGTCCTTTGAGTTACCAACCGGAACAAAATGATTTAATATTGTAAATTCAATATCTTATTGTTTATAAGTCAGAAAAATACAAATAATATATCAAATTGTTCAGAAAAATGAAACCTATCTATTTAACCTATAATCATGCATTGTTCAACAACTTAAATGACAAGTATAATTAGAAGAACAAATGCACCCCTCTCATATGTTCCGGAGTTTCCCCGAGTTAGGGTTTTCACCCCTCGGAACCCCGATTAAATCGTCGAGCATGTATTAGGGTTACATTCCAATGCAAATTAACTTGTAATATCATCATACTTGCTTGAGCATTGCATCGATGCCATGTGTTGATTGTTTCCCTTTCTTTTCGGTGTTTGGATTATTAGATGAGGAATCATTAATACCCCTTAGGTGCATGTGGGTTCGACGATGTGCCTTCGCCAGGGCATTCCGACGATGTAGCTAGGTTTAGGGTTTAGGGTTTCTCTTCATTTTAATTATTGTGTATGTATATATTAGGGTTTATCTAAATTAGGGTTTATATCTCTCAACACCGTACCTAACTTTCTCCTTTAGCCGCTTTGACTTATTCGTTTTTTCACCTATGCAAAAAATATGGACCCACACGTCATAGACGAAGAAAAGGAAGAGTTGATCCAAGGTGTGATCCGTGGGGAAGAAAATTTGGACGTATCAACGTTTCTGAACAACTCCGGTGAGGGTGATCCTCTTTTTACCGGAATAGACGACTTGTTTGAGGTTGAAGGTGTTGCCTTCCGCGAGGGAGAGGGCGATGCCTTGTGTAATCGAGAAGACGACCGCTCCGGCGAGGTGCATGTAATTGTTGCCTACCAAAACTCACCGGCGAGCAGCGACGAGCAACACGAAGAGCCGGAGGCTCCTGAACTGGTGGGCCTGGTCCTCGGGCAACGCCCGCAAAACTCCGCACACCCCGCTTGGTTCGAGATGTGCCACTGACCTATACCAGTCAGAAGGTGAAAGATTGCTCGATTGATTTCTGCATGGTAAACAAGTATCGTAAAATTCGAGCCGTGACCGCTCGAGTTTCCACAATGAATCGGCTCCCAGAGCCGATTATCCCATGGTTCTGCATTAGATTTACGATAACATGGGGTTTTTGCTTGATCATTACAAGTTAAATCGATCTACGACAGTTTAATGTTTTCACCACGTAACTGGAACGTCCTACACGTAATTGAGCCTGGTAAATACAAAAGATGAAGAATACCAACCCTAGAGGAGGCCTAATAACCAACGTAAAGTCAATTACCGGAACAACTTCTCTAGAACGAGTAAGCCACGTCCTTACGTACTACTGGATCGTCCAACCCGTTTGCAAGGCCTGGCTACGTAGATATCAAACTAAACCTTGGTGAGCAAGGTACAACCATAACAGATCGAATCAGCTAAATAAAGATCAAGCAAGATGCTACCCTTGCACTTGGGAAACGGTGCAAAAGTAGCGAGATAACTAGAGGTAGCATAGCTCAAACAAGTATAACGAAAAGCACCGATGCTAGCCTCAACAGATCTATGATAGTAGTGTTACTCGCCATCAAAAAGGCTTCAGTACGAGTAACACCGAATAACACATAAGTAAAAATACTGCCTAGATCGCAAGATGCGATCTAGGCAGCATGACACTTACCCGAAAGAAACCCTAGAAACAAGGGTATGGCGATCTTGTGAGATTGTGTTTGTTGTGAACGTGATTGTCCTCTTTTTCTCGATAACCTTAGGTACATATTTATAGTCCGGAGACTTTCTACCTTTGGAATAACTCTACAACTCTATCTTTACCTAAACTCAAACGGAACCTAAACTGAAACGAAACCTACTATGATACAAGATACACGGGCAATTTAGCCCAAATCCACGCACTAGGCCGATCCAACAACACGTTGAATATATGTATCTTCCAAGCCCATCTTGATCACGGCCCATCTCCTTCTTTGGCCAAAATATGGCGATAACACATGCCCCCCTGGTTTTGGCAATAATAATTCCAAAACCACTCTACTGATGTTGTTTCTTTTTTTTCTCCTTCACCTTACAGAGATCAGAGCCGACCTGCCTGATCCTCTCACCAGCCAAAGGTGTTATTCCTTTTTTGATGCTCTGACCATCCCAATTCCCAACGACCTCGCCTTTGTCTCATCAACCGATGGCTTTGAAGACTGGTGGTCGATGTGGAAGACTCACGCCTTCAGGAGAGCTCTGGGACCGTTGCTGAAACAGCTCGACGCTGACTATGACATCCCCGTGGAACAGGTACCACTACTTGCAAATTTTCTTGATGCAGCTTGCAATTGTTCCTTTTATTAATCCATTCTTTCTCTTTGCAGCAACAAGATGGCCACGAGCCCACGCAAATGATGGCTCCCCCTTCGAGTTCTTTCCGCCAGCTCCTGTGGTTCTTTTCTGCAAAAACTCGCTACCTCTAAAAAAGGTCATAATGCAGAAACAGCCGATATCACCACAATCGGCTTCCAAGAACCCAGTAACCTCTAAGCCAGCTGCCCCTCGAGTTCCAACTAAAACAAGAACGATGACGAGGAAGGTGGCTGCCAGGAAGACCTTGAAGCGCCGGAGCCCTTCTCCAGAAAGCTCGCACGTAGGGTGATATATGCCTTGGTCGATCCTTCTAATTCTTCCATCTTTGCGGACCTGCTTGTGCTCACTAGCTCTCCTTTTTTACAGGCTTCCGTCGAAGACACCTCCAGTGAGAACACTCAGACCAATCGAGGAGAACTAGACCCAACAGATTCTGAGAGGACCATCACACCGAGCCAGCCAGATTCATCACCATCGGCTTCCAAGAAAAGGTCTTTTCCTGAACTCGCCTCGAGCACCGAGGCGGGGCCACTGTGGTCCTAAGAGAGCTCGCAAAGGACGAAGCTTCTTCGTCGAGCCGGAGGTTTCAAAATCATCATCCTTACGCTCTTACTACTTGTTTCTTTTGATCTGCCGATTAATCCTTATTTCCATCGGCTAAACACCTTCTTCGCAGACGATCGATGTTTCTAGTGGAAAGCTGGGCAAGGCTGATGCCTTTAGCCAAACCGACCTAGCAATCCCGAAGGTGCAGATGAAACGGCTACCACTCCAAGCTGCCAAGAACCATACACAAGCCGATCGCCTCCTCATCGCTCTCCCCGATCTTAGGAGAGGTACGTTAGCTCCTCTCGGCTCATCCTTACATGTTTGGATGCATCTTGGCGCTTTTCGGCCAGAGTTGTGATATTTCAGGTTTGCCGACGTCGACCGAATCCATTGAACCAACTCCTCCGTTCGCCGATGAACCACGCCGGGTTGTTCTACCTCAATTCCAGCGTCTTAAAGCTCTGCTGTCCTCAATCGAAGAGTTGATCGAGGGTTCGAGGAGGTGAAGAGCGTTCGCTGAAATAAAAGACCATCTCCAAGTAGCTTTGCGGTGAAGCTTTGGCGCCATTGTGACCTGTCTTTCTACGGGCCAAGGGTGAAGTTCGCGAGAGGATCAGCGCCGCGCCCAACTCCCATCGAAGCCAATATCGCCGATGATGTCGCAGCTCAACGAGAAAAGGCGTCTCGATGCCAAACCGACACTCTGCTGCTGCCGCCGAGCTCGCATCCTTGAAACGGAGTTGGAAGATCTTGAAGAGAAGGTCCGGCGACTAAACAGCTCATCCGCGACAAGGAAGAATCCATCGCCGCTCCCAAGACGAGGCGGAAAGCCTCAAAGCCCAATCAAGACCGATCGCGTAAATCCGCGCCTGAACAAGCGGTGGTGACGGGCAAGGATGAAGATGACGGCCGAGATCGCCGAGGTGGATCGTGTCCGTCGACACGCCTCCACGCCTTCAAGAATTTCTTCATGGCTTCGTGTCGTAAACCGCACCTGTTTGTAACATGTGTGAACCTCTAGAGTCGATGACCGTGCATCGCTATATATTTTGCTTTTATTCGGCCGATTTCAAAGATCGCCCACATTTTTACTGTCCAACGTCTCACGTGCTTTTACTTGGCCGATTTCATGTATCGGCCCCCATGTATTACTGTCCATCATCCCACATGCTTGGGAAATATTTCTTGAGATGTTGACCGTTGACCGCCACTGGGAATTTCACGCCGTCCAGCTCCTCAAGCATGTATGCGTTTCCTCTTAAAACTTGATCGATCCTGTACGGCCCGTGCCAATTTGGAGACCATTTACCATATGTTGCATCCTTAGTCCCCAATGGCAACACTGTTTCCCATACCAGATCACCAACGTGTAACTCCTTTGGCCTCACTTTCTTGTTATATGCACGAGCTACCTTGTCCTTGTTCTCTTTGATCTTCTCAAGCAACCACAGCCTGAGCTCAGTTAAATCCTCAATACTGTCACTCATCAGGGTTGCATATTCTTCAGTTGTTAGATTGTCCTGAAAAGTGACACGTCTCGATCCAGCCGTAATTTCCCAGGGCAATACGGCTTCTTGTCCATATACTAGATGGTATGGCGAGGTTTTAATCGCCCCATGGCATGACATGCGATAAGCCCACAATGCCTCTGACAAAACCTCGTGCCAACGCCTAGGGTGCTCATCGACTTTTCTCTTGATCAGCTTGATGAGGCTCTGGTCAGCTTGCCCATTCGCCTGAGCATAGTATGGAGATGATCTGATCAGCTTAATCCCCGTGTCCTCGCAGAACTTTCTAAACTCCTGAGAAAGAAAGACCGAACCTCCATCGGTCGTGATAGTTTGGGGAATCCCGAATCTATGGATGACATGTTCTTTCACAAAGTTGATAACATCCTTTGAGTTTACTGATTTCATCGGGACAGCCTCCACCCATTTAGTGAAATAATTAGTGATGGCCAAAATCCACATGTGGCCTTTGCTTGATGGGGGATTGATTTTGCCGATCATATCCATGCCCCAACCTCGGAATGGCCAAGGCTTGATGATGGGGTTCATTGCTGACGCGGGTACCATCTGAATTTTCCCAAATTTCTTACATGCTTGACACCCTTTGTAGTACTTGAAACAGTCCTCAAGCATGGTGGGCCAATAAAACCCTGATCGCCTGATCAACCATTTCATTTTGTGAGCCGATTGGTGAGTTCCACAGGCGCCTTCGTACCTCGTGTAGGAGCCGATTGGCCTCGCTGTCCCTGCGGACATTTGAGCAATAACCCTTCCGAGTCCTCAGAAACATGTCATCCCCAATAAGCATACTTCATGGCCTTGTACCTTATCCGTTTAGGTGCCCCCGAATCCTTCAAGTAATTGAAGATATCGGCTCCATCGTCGACTTCCGTGAACTGCACGAACATCGGCTCCTCCGCTACATCCTTGTAGCCCAAGCCATTGTGCAAGATCATTTGCCTCAGATGCGACCATGGATCCAGTGAAGTTTATGTACCGAATCGCGCCATCACTCACGGCGGTGCAACCATAATGGGAAGAGGGACTCGCTCACACTTGTACTCCTCCGTGAGTTGGGAAATCACCAACTTGAGTCTCCAAAATTTCCACCGCTTCGCCCGCTCGAGGAGTAACTCCATTCCCTTGCGTACGCTCGCACTCAGCGACATTGTTGGTGCGGGAGGTAGACAATCTGATGGAGAAGGAAAATGTTGCCCCCCGGGGCGACACGAGTAAAATGCCGATGCCGCAACCATTGTCACAAACCGATCCATCGAAAAACATAGCCCACGCTCTTATAGACAGTGCTACTATGTTAGTGTTGATCCTTTCAGCGATAAGGTCGGCCAACGCCTGTCCCTTAACTGCTTTCGCGGGTTGATACCGGATGTCAAACTCTGATAATGCAAACATCCATTTGCCCAGTCGGCCTTTTAACATAGGAGCCGAAAGATGTGCTTTATGACGTCGACGGTATATGATGATGATCTCCGCCGATAGCAAAATGTGGCGCAGCTTGGTGCGGTGAAAACAGCAGAGGCACAACTTATCGATATCGGGATACCTTGTCTCTCGGCCCATCCTTCCGCTTATGTAAAATACGACTCGCTCCAGCCCATCATAAACTTGCACCACCACCGAGGCGATGGACGGTTTGCCATCGACAAGTAAATGTAGAACGAATGCATTGGTCGGGTGGAACCAACACCGCGGCTTCGGATATTCTTTGATCTCGTCAAGGCTCGTTGTTGTTCTCGCCCCCATGAATTCCTCGTCGATTTAATTTTCACCAGTCCATGAACGGTTCTATTCTTCCCGACAGATTGGAGATGAATCTTCCGACGGTTGATCTTGCCGATGAGAGATCGCAGTTCTTTCTTTGTGGTAGGTGGCTTCATTGTTCGTCGCCTCCTGAATTTTCAGCCGATCTCAATCCTCGTTCATGGACCAAAAACCCAAGAACCGACCGTCACCCCAAGGCGCACTTCTTTGATTCATCCGTAGGTCAATTTTCTTGTTCGGTCCAGGACGCGTTGCAGATCGTCCAAATGTCCTTGCCCTGAAGCAGACTTGACCACCACATCATCGATGTAGATTTCCACCAGCTTGCCGATCAGATCATGGAAAATATAATTCATGGCTCTTTGGTACGTGGCGCCGGCATTCTTCAGTCCAAACGTCATGACTACATACTCGAACAACCCCACCGAACCTGGGACTCTGAATGCAGTCTTGTGTATGTCTTCTGGAGCCATAAAAATTTGGTTGTAACCGGCATTGCCATCCATGAAGCTCAAGATCTTATGACCAGCCGCTGCGTTGATTAACGTCTCTGCCACCGGCATCGGATACTCATCCTTTGGGGTAGCTCTGTTGAGATCCCGAAAATCTATGGCAACTCGCCAACGGCCATCCTTTTTTCTACAGGTACGATACTAGAAATCCACTCAGATACCGCATGGCCCGATTAACTTGGTCATCAACATTTTCTCGACCTCCTTCTTGACTTCCTCCGAATTTCGCCTTCATCCGTGCTGCTCACTGAAATGGCGAAATCCTTTTTGCGGAGTCGATGTTCAATGATGCTCTGTCTAACCTGCATCTCTGTGTAGTCCCAATCGGGCGATGCGGATATTGTTTCAACAGGCTATCATCGGACCCCGCATACCGGATCTAACTTCTGGCGATAAATGTTGGTCGTGGCTTATCCCGTGACCAATGTCGATTTATTCTAGTTCATCGGGATGTAAACCCATACCCTAGCTTTCCGTCACCACAAATCGATGCTAAACACAGGGCAAACGGTAGGTGAGGATAAAAAAAATAATTGGGCCGATTGCTAATCGCCCCTTTGATTGCATTAGTCAAGGACGGTTTACACCTTATTGTTTTACAATGGCAGCATCTCCGCCACGACTACGTGATCGCTTGTCGATGATTGCTGCTTTTATTTTTTGTTGCCGATCGCAGGATCGGCCGCATTACCTGGATGATTGTGGTCTTTTCTACTCTGTGCCGCGGATAAGACCAGCCTCACCCCGCTTTTGTAGCTTCAATGCGCCACAGCCGTCTAGAATGATTCCAGAGATCGGCTCTTGGTCTTCGCTTCCCGCACGTTCATGCCATATGGAGATCTCGATAGAATCATCTGCATGGATGACCTCCACTTCATCTCCATCCCATTGTATTAGGCATCGTGCATTGTGGACGGAATGCAGCGATTCGCGTGAATCCAATCTCTCCCTAGCAAGACAACAGAGGTGCTTTTGTCCACGAAAAAATGACGTGGGTATGGTTTTCCTACCACGTCGATCCACGCTTGACGCCTTGTGTGTCCGATGTCTGGCCGCTGAAGTCGCTAACGTGACGTTGGTTTTGATCGATCTGCAGTGAGCGCCCCAAACGTCGTAGCATGGAGTATGGCATGATATTGATCGCCGCCCGTGTCCACCAACATCTTGCCGACAGGTTGCCCATTGATGTAACCTCGTAGGTAGTGGCTTTCGATGTTTGTAACCCTTCTCTCGTGGCTTCTCAAAGATAACCGCCGGGCCGCAAATAAGCCAATCGGTAGCTCATTGGTTCTTGGCGCGAATTACACGAAGTATGAACACCATGTTTGTGCCACCGATGTCCGTGCATCGGCTTTTACCGGTTTGGGGCGCCACTCTTTCCTTGTCGGGCGGTCTCCGCTTCAAGGTCCGCTTAACTTTGACGGCCGATCGGGCCGCTTCCTTTAAAGCGTGGAGATCGCGCTTCACTTCCTCCAGAGTTACCGCTGCACTCTACGCTTTTGGGTGTCTGAGTCCGTCGACACCACCTTGACGGTGATATATGTCTTCTTCTTTGTCATCCCTTGGCTTCTCGAGGTCTTTTGCTCGAGGACTCCCTATGCGGCCACAGTGCGCGAGGCCCTAGACGCTTGAACACCGAAAGCCCGTGTTCTCCTTCTCGCTGTCCACATTCGGCAGTTGTCGATCGTAGGCAATCGGCTCATTCCGCATCCCAAAGAATACTTGAAGAAAGGACAATCCCAATGTTTGTCTGCTTCCTTTTCTTTAGACGGTCCCCTAGCGAGGTGCTCATATCCTTCATCGTCTCCATCCAGCGGGCGACGTTGGTCATCTTGGCGACGCCATACTTGTTAAGGAGATGCGTGGAATGTGGCTTCGATACCGCACTCTCCTCACCTGTTCCTCTGTTAAGTACCGCTTTGCCATCGTGCTGGGCCGCATGGACCAGCCTCCTTTCTTTCTTTGCCCCGAGAACCACCTTCCTCCTTGTACGTGTCATGGTGGTACCCAGACCGCCATATTAACACCGGCGAAAAATCTAGACGCCATGGACGACCGAGTTCTACCATGTTGACGCCTGAAATGGGTTTGTGTCCACTTTCATGGCGAATCGCCCAAGGATCGACGGCCTTGTTCTATCGCCGCTTGATTTGGCGGCGTAGCTCTTTGCAATCATTGGTGGTGTGGGTGAACGAGTGATGCCACTTGCAGTATGGTCTCCGTTCATTTCTGAGTGGGGATTTTGTGGCCTTCGGTAACCTCACCGCTTCTCCTTCAAGCAAATCGAAGATCTACTCGGCTTTGCTCACATCAAGTCGAACCCTTTGCAGGCCCTTTGCTTTTCACCCATTTGCGGATACGTGATCTGCCCCGAGCCCATTCAGCCACGGCCACCGGTCTTGTGTAGGATCATCTTCTTCTGTATCGACCAGGCCTATCGGACGTTTGAATTTGTCTTGGTACAACTCAGGGTGGCGCTGTTCATACATTATCAGCTTCTGGGCCATGTGCGCCAACGAGTTGTACTCTACCTGGAAAGCCAGATCCTTGATGGATGCTGAGAGACCCAACACTGCTAGCTCGACTGCTTCTTTCTCGCTTAAACGAGTAACATCGATTCTGACGGTCCCGTTACTGGATGTACTCGGCTAAAGTTTCTCCCCGCTTCTGCCGTACCTGTGCTAGGTCTGCAATGCCAGCCTCGGTAGCCTCTGAATGATATTGGATGTGGAACTGCTCTTCTAGTTGCTTTCAGGTCTGAATCGAATCAGGTGGCAGCGAGGTGTACCATCCAAAAGCTGGTCCGCCGAGATTGCGAAAACCTTACGCGATCCGATCCGATGTCAAATTATGCCTAGCCGCGTGCTGTATCGCTTACGTGCTCGATCGAGCTTGACCCTTCCGACCCGCTAAACCTTGAGAACTCGTGAGCCGATACTTGGGTGGCGCGAATTAGATCAAACTCGTTGGGGTACGGCTTTGAATAGCCGATCGTCCTTCTCTTCGGCACGAAGCCGAACTAGTCTCTCAAGATGGTACGGATTTGCTCCACTGTTTGAGCTGCAAGGGCTAGATTCTCATGACTTGTTCCAGGGCGTGGCCAGCTAGCCACCTGCTTGTCGCGTCCATCCCATACATCGCTGCTCGAAACGCTCGCCTCAAGCTCCGCCAGAACCCCGCCGCAGAAACTCGCCGCTGTAATCTGGTTGGTGCGTGTCAGGTTATTGCAGTCCGGTACGTAGGTGCATACATATCCGTGTGGGATTTCCTTAGGTGGCTCAAACAGGAATTGGCAATCGCCTGGGTCGCCTCCAACCTTGTAGACGACGTACGCCGCTGCCTCAAGGCCTGAGCTACAAGTGTGAATGGTAGCTGTGGCCTGGTCTAGAGCGGTCTTTATCCTTGGTGAGTCCACAAAGTGGGTCCCGACGGAGAGTACTGATGTTTCATGATCTCCTGAACTACGCGAACCGCGACCCGCTCGAAAGCGTTCACCAGGCTCTCAGAATGGCGGTGTAGAGAATGAGACACCATGTAGTTGACTTCCTGTCGTAGAGCTCAGTGCGTTCCTCCAAGGAATGATGATCCACCTCATCAAGAGCACCCTCGGGAGAACCCCTCCACTTGATGCCATGCTTACGGGTCCTCTCAAAAGAGCCGATGAGATCGGCTTCAAGAGAGTTCGATCTCGCTACATTGCCTTGTGCTCCTCAGCAGCGTCAGACGTGGATCGTCTGTTCTCCATCGCAGCCGGATGTTGATGTAGACGTTGTTGAAGGTCCCACCGGCGTATGTAATTGTTGCTGCCAAAACTCACGCAGCAGCGACGAGCAACACGAAGAGCCGGAGGCTCCTGAATCGCCAGGGCCACGTCCTCGGCAACGGCCGCAAAACTCCGCACACGCCCCGCTTGGTTCGAGATGCACCGACCTATACCTGGTCAGAAGGTGAAAGATTGCTCGATTGATTTCGCATGGTAAACAAGTATCGTAAAATTCGAGCCGTGACTGCTCCTGTGTTTCTCGTGAATCGGCTCCCAGAGCATTATCCCATGGTTCTGCATTAGATTTACGATAACATGGGGTTTTGCTTGATCATTACAAGTTAAATCGATCTCGACGGTTTAATGTTTTCACCACGTAATCGAACGTCCTACACGTAATTGAGCCTGGTAAATACAAAGATGAAGAATACCAACCCTAGAGGAGGCCTAATAACCAACGTAAAGTCAATTACGGAACAACTTCTCTAGAACGAGTAAGCCACGCCCCATTTACTCTTGGATCGTCAACCCGTTTGCAAGGCCCGCTACGTAGATATCAAACTAAACCTTGGTGAGCAAGGTACAACCATAACAGATCGAATCAGCTAAATAAAGATCATAAGATGCTACCCTTGCACTTGGGAACGGTGCAAAAGTAGCGAGATAACTAGAGGTAGCATAGCTCAAACAAGTATAACGAAAAGCACCGATGCTAGCCTCAACGGATCTATGATAGTAGTGTTACTCGCCATCAAAAGGCTTCAGACGAGTAACACCAATAACGATAGTAAATATCGCTAGATCGCAAGATGCGATCTAGGCAGCATGACACTTACTACCGAAGAAACCCTAGAAACAAGGTATGGCGAGATTGTGTTTGTGAACGTGATTGTCCTCTTTTTCTCGATAACCTTAGGTACATATTTATAGTCCGGAGACTTTCTACCTTTGGAATAACTCTACAACTCTATCTTTACCTAAACTCAAACGGAACCTAAACTGAAACGAAACCTACTATGATACAAGATACACGGGCAATTTAGCCCAAATCCACGCACTAGGCCGATCCAACAACACGTTGAATATATGTATCTTCCAAGCCCATCTTGATCACGGCCCATCTCCTTCTTTGGCCAAAATATGGCGATAACAGTAATATAATCAATTCATTAATTAATCATCTGTTATCTATATAGAAATAGTAACGACGATCTTTGTTCTTTTAGCCCTTCGGATCGAAGGAATCTACTGAAAAGAGCAGACGAGGCCCAACCAAAAAGTTGCAAGACCATGAGAGGTTCAGGATCGAAGATGTCACTGAAGACGGCAAACCGACGGATCCCGAAGTTGTCGCAAACAAATTTGTGTCACAATGTGGAGTAATCGTTAGGGACTTAATCCCGACCACCATTAGAAATTGGAATAGGCCTGCTAATGTGGATGAAGAGGGAACATGTTTATTTGTCCCTAACCACGCCAAAGATTTACTGTGGAAGAGGCTCATGGTTAATTTCAAACTACCGAAGATAGAGCTGGATCCAAATGCGGAGGATCCAGTTGAGGACGCCTTACAACATGGGAGAGCCATGGAGGCTAAGGTCAGGGAGTGGGCTTTGAAGAAGATGGCCTAGTGTTTCACCAACTGGAAGAAAAGATTGCATCTTGACTATGTCGTGAAACAGAAGACTCACGATTTCAAGAATATTCAGTTTGAGAAGATAAAACCATTCTGGGCTGAGTTTGTGGAATACAAGACATCAGAAAAAGCGAAGAAAATGTCTGCAACGAATAAGCTGAATGCTGCTAACAAGAAGTATCACCATACTATGGGGCAAGGTGGCTCTGGTGGCATTCCTAAGTGGGAGAAACTTGAGAATGAACTGCATGCTAAAAAGATCACCCCAGATGGGTAGAACGTGCAAGGAATTGGTTTTACGGGCATGGGGGCACGTTGGACTCGGAAGGGAGGTGTATATATAACATACGACATAAAGAAGACCCCTTGCCAATCGAGGGGATGAGAAAAGCAGTAAAGGCTGTTAAAGATGGGGACTTCATTCCCGATAGAGAGAATGATGAGCTCACACTCGCCCTTGGAAATAAGGAACATGATGGACGAACACGAGGCACAAGAGGCTCCCAACCATGGAGGACTGGGTTTCCCGAAGAGAGGAAGAAATATCCTGATAGCAGCCGTCAGAGGAGAAAGGACAGGGCGGAAGTTGAAGCAGATAGTCAAAAAGAGCGAAAGCGCTTAATTGAAGAACGATTAAAGCAACAACAAGATGAAATTAACGCACTTAAAGAGCAAAGTACTATCGGCCCATCTCAGCAGCACACTGCATTCCATGCTACCGGCCTATCAAATAATTGAAAAAGCAGTGTGGCTTCCACCGAGGTCCCGGGTGATGACAATGGCGATGACGATGGTGCACCGACGATGGCTCCTATTGGCTACCCAGTGGATGATATCACAGAGATGACACACTGCGAGCTACATGTCAAAGTTGTGAACATATCAATGAAGGTGGCGGTTGGCTATGCCTTACCAATTGGACCCACACCAACTTACCACTGTCGTCCGGTTCCAGAGGGCTACGCTGTTGTCAGGGTGGATGAAATCATGCCTACCTTTGAAGTTTTGGATCTTCACTACCCTGCAGGTGAAGGGGATGATCGTATCGGGAGACGCAAAAACGTCACCATTCTATGGCGAAGGAATGTATCGTGCTTCAAATCACACGCCAAGGCCATCTTCGCCGCGCCTCACCCGTCTCCAAAGAAGGTCGTCGCCGCAGCAGCTTCGTCGCCTCACCCGCCCGTCGCCTCACCAATCTCGGCGCAGCCATCGTCATGGAGCCATCGCCGCGCCTCGGGATAAAAGCGAAGCGCATCCATCGCTTGTCGTGGTAGCGATCGCCAAACGTAAACAAGAGCCTCTTCCAAAAGTACAAAAGGTTCCTCCCAAGAGAGCTTATGACTCGATCAAGAGGAGATCGGCGATCGTTGATGCGGAAACGACAGCGTTTTGCTAAGCGAGGCGGCCGAAGAGCCAGAGTTCCCAAAGACCAAAGAAGAAAAAGCCAAAGTGTTGAAAATGCTAAAGACTCTTCATCAACCCGAGCCAAAGCTGTCATCGGACTATGAGCATTCTATTCTCAAGTCACATGCGGCACAAAAGCCTCAAAGAGCGATCGATGCAAGAGAGAAATCTGTTGCCCAGCCGGAGAACAAGCAAACAGACTTGCGCCTCTCAAGGTGATTTCCCAAACCAATGTGGGGTCGAGCAAATATGGGGCCAAGAGAAGTATGATCCAGGTAGTTGCAGAATCACGAGAAGCTACGCTGCTCAAGGTATGAGTATTGTCGATTTATCCCAGTTAGAGTTCTTCCCCGTGAGTGAAGTAGCATACAAATACCAGTACGTCAAACCTCTCGTCAAACCTCAGGAGGTAAACAATCTTCCAACAAAAATGCGAAGATTGCATAACTGGTACATGCATGCCACAAGGGCCGGGGCTAACTGGATAGTGCTGAGGGTTACAAAAAAGCATCATGGGAAAAAAGGATGACATGATATCCATTGAATTTGATGAACTATTTCAATTATTCAATCAAGACGCCTTGGACAAATCGATCACCAGTGCCTATTGTCTATAAGTACTAATTCTGTAATTAATTTAGTCTCCAGCTATCTCACCTTGTTTATTGTATGTATATAATCATACTGTAATATGCAGAATGAAGATTCTCGAATGCAGCAGAGGACAAATCTATGACATTGGCTTCATTGACCCATATTGGGTTCATGAAGCTAATCTTAAAACAAGCCCCCAGGATACGGAGGATAATATAGTACACGCGTTAAGGTTTCAAGAAACCAAAAGGGAAATACTTTTTCCTTACAACTTCGAGTGAGTGTTATTGTATTGTATACACTTTCTATTTCGCTTACTCGATGTTAAGTATATAATTAATTAGTTATGCATTTGCAGCTTCCACTATATTCTATTAATCATTCAACTTGACAAAGGGCGTGTACTAGTCATGGACTCGAAACATAAACCCCTTGAGTCGTGGAAGGACATGCAGATGATTCTCCAGCGGTAATTCTAATCATTACGACACTATATCGGCAACATTCGTGAATTTTATGATATCAAGTAATTAATAATTTCTTTTATTCGTTTTCTTTGTCGGGCAGCGCTTGGAAACGGTTCACCAACAAGGCTAGGGGTGTTTGGAAAGAGGAGCTTACATTTCAACCACTAAATGTAAGCACCACTAGCTATATCCACGCATCTCTTTGATTCTAATTTTGATACAGTTATTATCATGCTTGATTGTTATTTTGATTGAACTCTGTTCTCGTAAAGTGTCTGACGCAGGGACCAGGTAACAATCTATGTGGATACTATGTTTGCGAGTTCATCCGACAGACATGCGATAAGAAGGGAAGAAATTTAGAGCAACTCCACGTACGTAAACAATTTCTATAGTTTTTAATTACAAATAAATTGTGTTTAGTTTCATTCATATAGACTGACTCCTTTTTTAAATCAGATCGAACGTCTACGGGACGGTCTTCTGCCAAAGGATCGCGTACGAGCAATTCAGGAGGAATTGGCGGGATTCTTGGATGCAGAAGTCCTAAACCCAAAAGGGGAATATTATTCGGCTGTGTATAGACAATAGGGATTGTAAAAATAGCAACTTTGAAGGAATTGGCCGGTAGCATCGAATAGCAACTTTTGTATGTAGTGCATGAACTCGATCCATGTATTGAATGTAATATTGTCATGATGATCTTGTGTAATATAAGGTTCCTTCATTGATAAGTGCAAAACACTAAATAAACAATAAACAACCTAAATAAATTCTCTGTCGCGGCATAAAAAGTGACGAAAATGCTGCCGCGGCAACAAAATGTGCCAAAATGAATTCTTCGCGGCGAAGAATAAATAAATCTGCAAGGCAGAAGGTTATTAGTCTCGGTTCGTGTTACGAAACGGGACTAATTCTCCCCCCCCCCCCCCCCCCCCCTTGCCCTTTTCTGCTGCTACGCGTGCACCCATTTGTCCCGGTTGGTGGGGCAACCGGGACTAAAGGTTAGGGCTTTAGTCCCGATTGCCCCGTCCCGGTTGGTCAACCGGGACTAAAACTCCTTACCAACCGGGACCTATAGGGCTGTTTTCACTAGTGATCCATTTCCTACGTGCAATCTGTTTTTCTGACTTTTGGAAATACGATTGTCCGCACGCTGTACAAACAAAGTACTTTTTGTGTGGCCCTGCCCCGCACATGTGCGTGTTTCTATTTGCTCAGAGTCGGGTTTAGGCATTGTGAAAATCCTCCTCCGGATCAATACCCAAGTATATTCCATGCAATGATAAATAAATAAAATACATTGAAAGATATTGCGTGTTTGGATGTGCAACTTAGTGTGAAGATGCGAGGGTTAAGCTCTTACGGCACTCTCACTCCCTGTATCTAATGGATTAAATATCTGTATAGGCAGAATTTCTTAATTGTTTTGTATCTTACAGAAGAATATGTTTTGTGAGACAAGGGTAAATTATGTAGGGTTTTGTTTATAACAGTCATATTTTTATTGTGAGATGATATATCTCTTTTCTTTTTCCCATTAATTGGGTTTTGTCTCTTCTTTTTTACTATGTGATGTATAACGTCTGGATAGTGCGTCGATTTGGCTCCCATGCTCACTGGAGCCCTTTATTTTGAACAATCAAAAGAGCGTATTTTTGATGCTTCAAAAAATAAAAAATATATGTATGTACGGGCAATGTATATACTTGAAATGTGCAAAATATCAATTCTAAAAATGTTGTATTCAACACCACACACAAGAAAATACAAAAATATAGATCTAAGTATATGAATAGCGCACCTTCAAATGGTGTCAGATTTTTCTTTTTTTGTGTGTATCCGATAATACAATTTATTCTCATAATATAATGCATTTTTGATTGAGACTTTGCATGCTTGAAGTATACAGCATTACCTACATGCATGTAGATATTTTTAAAACATAAAAACATTACTTTCCAATTTTCAAAATAAAGGGAACTAGAAGCCTTTTTGCGCGGTTGTATCGACCAGATGTGATGGCGTCAATACAAGGGGAGAAGTCACTACTTATTACTGAATTTACACCACGTGTGGTCATATGGCTCACCTGTGGCGCCATTGTGCGGCGGTATCCCAGTTCACATCAGTCATCTACTACATCCGGGGAAACGATGCTTCCTGCGAGCACTCGATCATCTCCCTATAAATCTGGGGGCTATCTATCCTTGCGATCCACCCGAACACCTAGCAGCAGCCGCTATTTCATCACTACACAGGCTACTTTACTGATTATATAGCTTGTAACACACACCAAGCTATAGCTAGCACTAGGGAACTGATGGCTTCTGCGTATGTCTCCTTATCCTTCTCCTTCTCTGTCTGGCCTCTGCACCATTTGGCTTCACCGGCGGCAAGAAATGGTGGCAGGAGAGGAGGCCGTCCCAGTGGTTCCTTCTGTACTTCGCCGGCAATATGCCCCGGGAGAAAGCTCGTGCCGCCCTGTGCCCTGTCCAGTAATTTTGACTTCCAGGTATATACATATATAGCTCAACAATTACCATAAATTTCTCACATAAAATACAATTCTTTCAAAATGGGAACGCAGTCCCGGCCTCTGCATCGATTGATGCATGCAGCCTTTTATTACAAAATTAACACATATAAAATACAAGATTCTTGTTTAAGCTTATCTCTCCCTCCCTCCCTAGGATTCATAACATATTAACTGTTTTTAGCAAACAGTCCATCTTGGTCGATTAACCGGACAAAGTACAATATTTCGTACCGAACTAACTGAAACCAAAACAAATTATAGATTATCATACTTGGCTAAAAAGTTACATCAAGATCTTTTGAAGTTAATTGGATCTAGCTTAATCTTGATGTTCCATCATCACTTGCTTAAAGAAGCTGCATAAGAAGAAACATGGACAAAGCTGGACTAACCTTAAAGGTTATGAGACATCGCATGAGCGACCCGCCCATAATGACGAGGCTAACACTTTTAAACCTTGGTTTTCCTAATACATAAATTTCCTTTTTGTGATAAGTTCGCATCTTATTTTTTGTATTGGGCGTTTGGAACATCCTAGACTAACATTTACTCTAAAAGAAATCTAATGTCATCCATTCATTAATAAGCTTTAAATTATTGGCAAATGTACACAGCCTCCTATATGTAACTTTGGACATTACTTTTTATAAGACTTTATGCATAAATTATGTATTAAAAATATTTCTTCATATGAATACGATGATCCATAGTATTATAGCTCGACCAATCTGATTATTCATATAACAGTAGTCTATGGTAGAGAAATTGGAATTAACACATGTTTTGGGACATACATGTTTTGGGACATCAGTTCATGAATGTGGGTAGTTTATGGTATATATATATATATATAAGACATGTCTATAAATTCTGTATTATTTACAAACAAATTTTATTGTTCGTGCAACAACAGAAGAGCATAACCAGTGTTCAAGAGTTGTTGCATCAACAACGGAAAAGCAGCCATGAGATGATGACCATTGTTGATCATCTCAAACGCCTCTGCATTGACCACTATTTCCAATATGAGATTGAAAATATTGTGGACTCATGTGTGGAACTCATACATAGCGACGATCTGCTCGATGCAACCCTTTCTTTGAGGCTGATGAGAGAAGGAGGATTTCATATTCCGGCAGGTCAGTAAAATGCATGTTCACTATGTTTGATGAAACAAGAAACAAGTTTGGCAAGCTCCGGTACATTTATTCTATTTTGAAGCCATATACAAACCTAGAGTGGCGATTCCCTTTAAATTTACTCTCTCCCTAATACGTACAGTACATCAAAATGATTTTTTTATCTATATGATTTGCCTAAATACCATTATCCTTGTCCCGTAGATGAGGTTCTTCAAAAGTTTGCAAACGGTAACGGTGATTTCAACCTTGCTCATAGAAAAGACATAAGAGGGTTGATGAGTTTGCATGATATGGCACACCTCAACATGGGAGAAGCTTCACTCTACAAGGCAAAGGAATTCTCAGGCAAGCACCTAAGAGCGGCCATAAAGAACTTGGAGCCAAATCTTGCAAGATATGTGAGGCAGTCACTAGACCATCCCTATCATGTGAGCCTGATGCAGTACAAAGCCAGGCACCACATGAGCTATCTCCAAAGCTTGCCCACTACAAACATTGCAATCGAGAAGTTGGCACTTGCAGAGTTTGAGATTCACAAGTTGTTTCATCAGATGGAAATGCAAGAGGTTAAAAGGTACGCGCATGATTGATAAATCTCCTTCCAAAATTAATTCTTCTAAGACAACCCTAAGTGAAAGGAGTAAAGCCGAAGAGAAAATGTGCATAAATTATTGGCTTAATTTGATTTCCCATGTATCCCCGCAGTTAAAGAGGGGCGGTCTTAATACTGGAAATTCATGTTGACACAGATGGTGGATGGATTTGGGATTGACTCAAGAAATACCGGCTGCAAGGGACCAAATTATGAAATGGTACATGTGGCCCATGACTTCCCTCCCAGGGTTATCCTTCTCTAGATATCGGATTGAGATCACAAAGATCATCTCATTCATCTACATTGTGGATGACATCTTTGATATTGTTGCCACACAAGAGGAGTTGTCCCTCTTGAATGATTCGATCAAAACGTAAGAAAGGATGTCCGCATCACAAATTTATTCACACATTTTAAGATCTACTCCCTCTATTCAAAAAATATAGTATGTTTTGGTAAACTAATTTAGTTTGCCAAAATATACTATGGCCAAATTCTTTTGGCGGCTTCTCCGAGAAACTGCCCTACCCACAGCTTTCTGGGGAAGCCGGTTCAAAAATATTACGAGGCTTCCAAAGTGGTTAAGTATAAACTAATTTGAAAGCCTCGCATTTTTTTTAAAACCGGCTTCCCCGGGAAGTTGGGGGTAGGGCAGCTTCCCGGAGAAGCCGCCAAAAGAACTGGGCCTATATTATGGAACAAAGTATGTAGCAAATAGAATTTACACATTTCTAGCAAACTTTCATGTGATACAACATTTACATGTAAAAAATGCACTTTTATAGGTGGGATCTTGCGGCTACTGGTTCACTACCGAGCTACATGAGGCCATGCTATAAGGCTATTATCACTGTCACAAACGAGATTGCAGATATGGCCACAAAAGAGCATGGAGTGAACCCTATCGACCATCTCAAAAAAGTTGTATGCATTCTGAAACGATTCTTTGGCTATCCATAATTTTGCCTCAATAGCTACTTAAATTAATTTTAGGATTACCCTTCTTATAGTATACTTCTATCAACTATACAATTTATGATAATTTTAAGTGGAATTACAAAACAAAGTTAAGCAACTAACACTAGAAAAAAACGTACTTCTTGATGTTCTGCTTGTGTTTATGCAGTGGGAAACTTTGTTTGATGGATTCATGCTTGAGAAAAAATGGTTATCTTCTAACCAGGTACCTTCATCAGACGACTACCTAAGAAATGGCATCATCACCTCAGGAGCACCGCTTGTGTTTTTGCATCTTTTTTTCATGCTAGGGCATGATTTAACAGATGACTGTGACCATATCCATAATGTCATCTCCCACCCTGCAAAGATCATGAGGCTCTGGGATGATATGGGTAGTGCAAAGGTCAGGACATAATAGAAAACTTTGACACGCAAAGAGTTCATAGGAAGCATTCAATTAATATCTTTCTAAGTCTGCATATATGAAGATGTCTAACAAACTTTTTTTCGAGAGTATGTCTATCAAAGTTTGATCATACCATGAGACAACAACAACTTTGCGTCCCATGCAGGATGAAGCACAAGAGGGGCTCGATGGATCATATGGGGACTTGTACCTAAGAGAGAACCCTCATGCTAATGTGGAGGAGCACATCCTCCAGATGATCGCAGAAGAGTGGGAGGAGCTGAACCGGGAGTGTCTCTCCAGGTCGAGGTTATTGATGTCCCATAGCTTCCTTGAGGCATTGCTCAATTCCGCAAGGATGGTCAGCGTCATGTACAACTACGATGAAAAGCATAGGCTTCATGTCCTCGAGGATTACACTAGGATGCTTCTCTTGTGAATCATGCATGCCATGGCCCATGGCCAATATATTGTGCAAAAGTCATATAAATGTAGTTTGAGCAACCTAAGTCTCTATTCTACTCCCTTCGTTTTACTAATACATTTTGGACATTGATTTCAAGACTATAAATCTTGCATTATTTACAACATAATGTTGCCATAGAGCTAATTAAAATTGCTAAAATCAATTGTTGTATAACTTATAAACTACAAATAATTAACAATTATTGGACAATAAACATTTTAAAATCCTCACTTCCTCATGGATTCATAGTAAACTCCATTACCAATGAAGGTTTATAAGTACTTCTTCCATTCAGAAATAAGTGTCATAGATTTATCTAGATACACATTTTTATATACGTATTTTAGTGTGTAGATACCTATGTATCTAGAAAATCTATGACACTTATTTCTGAACAGAGTAAGTACTCCCTCCGTCACGGTTTGGAGGGCGTTTTAGTGAGACTGTTGGAATCTAGGTGAGTGCTGATTGGAGCCAGATTTGTGCCAAAAACATGCGTCCATTAATTATTCGGTGCCCTATTAAACGTAATTACTCAATAGAAACGAGGAGTTTGGGCGCATGCATTGGTGGAGTTGCATGCAAGAATTAATTTCTTGGTTGCATGGAGTAGAAAGTGTGAAGAAAAAAAGGGGCATTAATTATGTAATTAAGGCTAGCGTGCCTAGGAGAAGAGGAGTTTTGGAAACACATGACTTTTGTAAGACGCCCTCCAAACCGTGACGGAGGGAGTAGTTGTTTTCATATCAATAAGGCTAATGTAATTATCATTGTAATTAACACATTTATGTTAGATGCCAAGAATTTTTAGAATTCAGCATGGGTCTTCCAGAACTAGGAATTAAATAAGACAGCGATAAAATTTGTCATTCAAGGTTAAACACTTCCAAAAAAATGTTGTTTAACTTGACTGCTTTCACTGTGGATCAAGCATCAAAGCACAAAAGCTCACTTGCCATAGAACACCTTTGTCGTGTAGGTCACCACGGTATATTAACTTAGGTCTATCAAACGTCATTGTTCCAGTAGTCCATCTCATATATCATAGCAAACCCTGCAACACTTGGCATTTTGCCTATAGTCAAGAAATCAGTATTATGATGATACATGAGCTAGTCTTAGAGGCGAGACTAGAGATATCTTAATAGTGTTTATAATTCTACAGATGTATTATGGTTTTTCTCCAAATACTCATTATCCAGAACTAATACAATTTTAACACTGAACAATAAGATTAATTATGAAACAAAAATATAAATAATGACTCATTTAACACGAACCTATGCCCTTGGGCACGCGTTGTTGCCGAAGGCTCGATACTCAGTAAAGTCACCCTTCACCCGGTAGTGCTAAATCACCATCCAGTCATAGGTGCGTGACGCCGTCTCTTGATCCCTCCAGGTGTCAAGGTAGTACTTTATGCAGAGAACAGTGATGAGTGCTCCCAATGCGAGCACCTTTGTCGACTTCGAGTGCACACCACGAAAACGCTTTTCATATGCCATGTTACGATAAAGAGAGCTAACAAATAGTAAATTCAAACTAATTTATTATATTATTTAAAATATCCTAAACATCTAACAACTAAATCATGCACATTACACTAAACTAAAATTTTAAAATCATCTACCAACTAAAATCAACTAAACAAAATACATATACCACACAAAATTATATACTATACAAAATAATCCAACGACTAAGACTAAATCTACCTGACATGGGTATGCCCGACGGGTACCTAAAGTTGGCATATCCGGTTTGGCCCGATAAAGGCCCACGTGACGATCCGTATCCAATCTGGTGGGGAAGCCCATATAGATTCGGGTGATCTAGGCCCATGAAGAACACGACTCCTTAGAAGATACGACAAGCTTTCGATAGAAAGTTTAAAGGTCAAAACCCTAAATTGTAAACCAACACGGATGATATCCTGAGACCTGGCCTCCCCATATAAAGGCCAGGAGGGAGCGGCGAGGAGAATATCTGGAACTCTAGCGCATACACCCGCCAGATTACATGTGCGCACCATCGCCACCAAGACACCCTCAGTAACCTTCGGTTCATCGATAATCAAGAGTAGACAAGAAGGAGTAGAATTTTCCCTCCAGGGGCTTGAACCTGGGTAACAACCTTGTGTCTCTGATTTGCTTGCCTGTTAGCCGAACAAAGTCTCCAGTGCACCCCTCTTCCTCGAAATCCAAGTCCATCAACCATGGGCATTGACGTGTTAACTAAATAATATACTACACAAAAATCATGTACACATTTTTATCTAAATCAACTTAAACCAATATATATATTCATTTTTTTATCTAAATCAACTAAACAAATACATAAAAAAGGAAGATGAGAGGCCTCACCAATTGCGACATGAATGGGGCGGCAGATTGATGTGGCGGCGGCGATGGTGAGAGGAGTTGAGGGAGAGAGAGCTATGTCGGCGGTGAGAGGACTAGAGGGAGGGTAGCAACGACATTGAGGGAAAGGAGGAACATCGCGCAATGTAGGCAGAGATGAAAGAGAAGAAAGATATTAGGCATGGTGCGATGCAGATTAGACCATGTACTATGTGTGGCTAAAGCGGTTCAAAGACCTCTATGGTTCGATTCAATACATAGAAGGGAATCGACTCAATAGCTCTAACAAGAAAAGCGACTCAAGTTTTTTGTTTGGTTCGTACTGCAAAATTTGAAAGACTTGCCCACGGTAGAGAAAGGGAGGAGAGAGATACATCTATGATTGCATGCAAAAAAGGGGTGCATGTATCAGCTTGGGCCCATATAAAAATCTAACCTACGTAGCAAGAAAAATGGACCGAGTCAAAAATCTGACACCTTTTCTATTGAAACGGCGCAATATAGGAATGGGAAGCTACGCCGACGGCCAGTCGCTACGCCGACGGCCAAACATCGGGGCCGTCGGCGTAGCCATCGTCTAGGCCAGCTCCGCCAAGCAGACGTCGGTGTAGAATTGTCCTCGGCATATCCTATGCTACGCCGACGTACGCCGACGGCTGCCCTCGGCGTAGCTATTTTTTATTTTATCTAATTAAACTTTAAAAAATCATAACTAAATCATTCTAATTCGGAAAAATACAAATAATATATCAAAATTTGCAGAAAAATAAGACCTATCTATCTACACTCAAATATTACACATTTATAAATAAAAATTAAGTAAAACATAAGACATTATATATAGTTTAAAACGGGCATAAAAAATTCAAAAATGATCGAAACAATGTGAAACCTTCGCGTGGTGTTATATTATGTGACATAGTTAGAAGGAAAAATATCAAACTTGGTATATTGATTATGTCTCAAAGAAACCTTCACAAAATGACCTATCTCATTCGATGTTTCTTGGCTTTCGGGTCAAATGACCAATGTTATGGCTAGAATCAAGGCATAGTTTGTGATAATGTGCCCATATTGTGCATACACATGCATCATGGGATGGCGAACAATGTTGCAGGAGAAAGTTTTCCTTTTAGTTGCAAAAAGCCATTTCCCATTTTCTCGAGCACAAAAACTGGACGATTTTGTAAAGCAACCACCAAATGGCTAATTCAAAATGGTACCACCACATTTTACAAAAATACTATACCACCTTATATAGACAATGTCCCAATAGGGAATCAAAACCTTTCCGCCCACCGGTGAAAAGATAAATTCTGCCGAATCGGAAGGGTCGATATGAACTTGGTACATGATCCGATGCTCATGTTTTTTACAAAATCATTTTAGGTTCACAATATTCTATTTTATCAAAGATCCAATGCAAGTTTAGCGAGGCTACCCCGAGCTAAGAATCTTCATGCCCATGCTCGACAAAGTTTGACGATAGTTTAAACGGGCATAAAAATTCAAAACGATCAAACAATGCGAAACCTTCGGCGTGTCATATTATGTGACATAGTTATAAGTAAAAATATTAACCTTGATATATTGATTATGTCTCAAAAAAACCTTCACAAAATGACCTATCTCATTCGAGGTTTCTTGGCTTTCGGGTCAAATGACCAATGTTATGGCTAGAATCAAGGCATAGTTTGTGATAATGTGCCCATATTGTGCATACACATGCATCATGGGATGGCGAACAATGTTGCAGGAGTAAGTTTTTCCTTTTAAATCACCAAAAGCCATTTCCCATTTTCTGAGCACAAAAAACGGACGATTTTGTAAAGCAACCACCAAATGGCTAATTCAAAATGGTACGACCACATTTTAAAAAAAATACTATACCACCTTATATAGACAATGTCCCAATAGGGGAATCCGAAACCTTTCTATCCACCTCTGGTGAAAAGATAAATTCTCGCCAATCGGCAGTAGTGGGTCGATATGAACTACGGTACATGATCCGATGCTCATGTTTTTTACAAAATCATTTTAGGTTCACAATATGCTATTTTATCAAAGATCCAATGCAATTTTAGCGAGGCTCGGCCCCGAGCTAAGAATCTTCATGCCCGCCGTTCGACAAAGTTTGATGATAGTTTAAAACGGGCATAAAAAATTCAAAAACGATCGAAACAATACGAAACCTTCGCGTGGTGTCATATTATGTGACATATTTATAAGTAAAAATATTAAACTTGATATATTGATTATGTCTCAAAAAAACCTTCACAAAATGACCTATCTCATTCGAGGTTTCTTGGCTTTCGGGTCAAATGACCAATGTTATGGCTAGAATCAAGGCATAGTTTGTGATAATGTTCCCATATTGTGCATACACATGCATCATGGGATGGCGAACAATGTTGCAGGAGGAAGTTTTCTTTTTCGTCGTACCAAAAAGCCATTTCCCATTTTCCGAGCATAAAACACGGACGATTTTGTGAAGCAACCACCAAATGGCTAATTCAAAATGCTACCACCATATTTTACTAAAATAATATACCACCTTATATGGACAATGTCCCAACAGGGGGTTCCGAAACATTTCCATCCACCTTTGGTGAAAAAGACAAATTCCTGCTGAATCGGTAGGAAGTGGGTCAGATATGAACTACATGTACATGATACGATGCTCATGTTTTTTTACAAAAATCATTTTTAGGTTCACAATATGCTATTTTATCAAAGATACAATGCAAGTTTTCCTTTTCATCGCACCAAAAAGCCATTTTTCATTATCCGAGCGCAAAAAGGGAATTTTCTAAAACAACCACCAAATAGATAATTCAAAAACGGAGGGTTTGTGATTAGTTGATATGGATATCATATTTGGATTCCTCTCATTTTTCTGATCAATTTAGACATATTATTTGTTAAATTCCGATTTATAGATTTAAAGATATTAATTATTCCATATTAAATAGAAAAATACAAAAAAGTAAAATTATTATATTTTTATTTGAATTCAATAATAATTTTACTTATTCATTAATGTTTATTTAAATAATTGTTTGTAATTTCAAAAAATACAAACATGTGACATGTTGATATAAGGTTTAATAGGATTGATATCATAGTATTGATAACAATGTATGAATTACTTTGCGGAAACAGATTCTAAAGGAACGAGGAAGTTAAGCATGCTAGAGCTGGAGTAGTATTAGGATGGGTGACCTTCCGGGAAGTTCGACCAAGACTGCAATTTAATTAAATATTAAGTGTAATTAGTGTTAAAAATGTTCAAAGTGAGAGATTAACGAGTTAAACAATTCAAAGATTCAAAATTAAGAAAAAAAATAAAATATTTTTTTTTTTTAAAATATTTTTGCAACCTGTCGACAAGCTATGCCGACGGCTGCTACGCCGACGGCATTGCCCTCGGCGTAGCATACGCCGACGGCCTCTATGTGTCACCGAGGAGCCCTTTTCGAGAAGGTTACGCCGAGTACGGCCGAAAGCATACGCCGAGGCAGATGCCGAGGGCAGCCGTCGGCGTAGCATACGCGCGCGTCCTGTAGTGTATACACTATCTATGCTTAAAACGGTTCAAAGGTTTTCCTAAACCGATTCAATACATAGCAGGGAACCGAGCTTGTGTCATAGCAGAGAAGCGGCCCAAGAAGTTGGTTCCGTTTAAAACGATTACTTTGTCAGGAACAGCACGACAGGTCCATATGAAAGAGAGAAAGAGCTAGCTTCAAAGAGAAGAGATGCCACATAAACAACAATTGCATGGCTGACCCACACCAAAGGCTCAAAATATAAAAAAATGATTTCACACATTGCAGCAAAATCATATCGATTTCTAATTCTGACATCTTTTTAATTGAATCGACATCCCCCGGGGTATACGTGATCGCATCGTCCGCCTCGATACAGCGACGGCGCGTCCCCGGTGGACCCCACCACGGATGCGGCTTCCCTCGTCTCCCTATCTTATCCTCTCGCCTCGAACCGTCGATGCATCGAAGTCCTACCTCCTTCCTTCGTCGGGTTCGCGGCAACAAAATCTGTCGCCTCCACTCCGTGGCGCGGCCACCTCCCTCCTTCTCCCTTCCTTCATCCCTCCATTATTGTCTCCATGGCTACTCGATTTGAAATCATGGAGGCTCCAAGCGGCGAGGCGGTGGTGCTGGCTCCAGAGGGCGACGTTGCTACACCTCCGCCCTCCACTCTCGCCGGCGGGGCTAGATAGGCGATACCTTGTCCCTGTGTGTCGCCTTCCTTTCCTACCATAGCGGCGCTGTCTCCGGTGACGCCCCGAGATCTCCCTCCTGCATGCCTCCAGGAGGAGCATGAGGCACGCAGTCATCGACAACGATAAGTCCGAGGTCACGGCGCCATCTGCACCGCGCCCACAGCCGCAGGACGATTGTCGGTGGCCGGGTCCGACAGCGTCAAGTTTCCTCTGCGGTGGTCACGCCGCGTTAAGCCGTGCTACAAGGGGCGGGAGGGGCTGCTACGATCGGTGGCCGTCGTTGCTACTTGGGGCTGCTACCATCGTGAAGGCGACTTGCTACAACGGCACGTCGGGGCAAAATTTCTTTTCTACATACGTCTTTGCTACAATGGCATAATTTCTTTGCTACATACGATTATGTGCTTTTGCTACAATTATACAAAATGTTTGCTATAATGTTTTTCGGCGAGGTCTCCCAGCAAAAGTCTTCGGCGAAATCGTTTTTTTGCTATATTAGCACATTTTGTTTGCTACCACCGTTTTGTGGATTTGCTACAATTGCACAAAGTTTTTGCTACGATGTCTCATGCGAGGTCTCCGGTGAGATTTTTCGGGCGATGTCTCCGGCGAAGTCTGTTTTGCTACATTGGCACATTGTTTTTGCTACATGGTCTTCGGCGAAGTCTCCGGCGAGATGTCCGGCGGGACAACGTTTTGTTCTATTTTTTTTTGGAATGAACAGTTTTGTGCTTCAGAAGCAAAAGCGAAAACATTTATAGCAAAAATTAGGCGTTTATAGCAAAAACGGAAATTTAGGGAAAAGGGACACGTGTCGCATAGGGAAAGAGGACGATGGAGTCCGGGGGACGCTGAGTGCTTTCCATAGTATATGGTCTTAAATCCCATATTGCAAAAGCTTTGGTCCCATGCTGCCGGTACAAAGTTTTTTGCACCTCTCCAAACCCGGTGTTTATATCGATTTACGTTGCACTCTGGTCAATGGGACCGCCATTTCCACCTAAACAGAAGTCGCGCGACTTTCCAGCTTAGCCACGCTGACCAGGTGGTCTAAATGGGCACGACGGTGAACCCGCCGCCGCAGCCGGAGCCCGCGTCGGTGGCGGCGGCGAGGAAGCTGCACCTCCTGCTCCGCTCCCGCGACCTGCGCCCGGCGCTCTCCTACCTCGCCTCCCTCCCTTCCCCACTCACACTCCTCCCCAACCACGCCCTCAACGCCCTCCTGCGAGCGCTCGCCGCCGCCGGCCGCGTCCGCGCCGCCACCGACCTCTTCCGCCGCATCCCAAACCCCACCGCGCACTCCTTCAACTCCCTCATCGCCGCGCTCCTCGGCCGAGGCCGCCGCCGCGCGGCCAGCGCCGTCCTCGCCGCATTCGTCCGCTCGCCGTGCGCGTCCCCGGACGCCGCCACCCTCAACACCCTCCTCCACGGCCTCTCCACCGCCTCCCCGCGCCCCTCGCCGCCCGCGCTCCTCAGCCTCTTCCGCTCCCTGCCCAGGACCTACGCCTTCGCCCCCGACGCCATCTCCTACAACTCGCTGCTCAGCGCCCTCTGCCGCGCCGGTGACCTGCCCGCCGCGCGCAAGCTGTTCGACGGAATGCGTGCCGGAGAAAACGGAGGCAAGGCTTCGGTGTCTCCTAACGTCGTCACCTACACGACCATGGTCAAGGCGTACTGTGCCAGGGGGCTGGCCGACGAGGCGCTCGTGGTCTTCAAGCTGATGGCCGAGGACGGCGTGGCGCCGAACAGGATCACCTACAACACGATGCTGCAGGGGTTCTGCCAGGCCGGCAGGATGGAGCTGGTGAAGGGGCTGCTGGAGACGGACTCATTTAAGCCGGACACGTGCACATTCAACACGCTGATGGCCGCGCATTGTAGGGAAAGGCGGGTCAAGGAGGCGATGGAGGTGTTCGGCCAGATGGTGGAGCTCCGTGTTAGTCGCGACTCAGCGAGCTATAGCATGGTGATCCGGGCGTTGTGCGAGAACGGGGAGTTCGTGAGGGCTGAGGAGCTCGTGGATGAGCTTTTGGAGAAGGAGGTGCTCAAGAAGCGAGGGGGTTGTGTCCCGCTCATTGCGGCATACAACCCAGTTTTCGTGTACTTGTGTGAGAATGGGAAGGCTAAGAAGGCAAGGGTGCTGTTTGGGCAGCTACTGGATCGGAGGAGCAAGGTCGACTTTGCTGCGTTCAAGACATTAATTCTAGGGCACTGCAAGGAGGGAGATTTTGAAGAAGGGTACGAGCTGGTGCTCTCAATGTTGAAGAGGGATCTTGTGCCTGATGATGAATGCTACCTTGCCGTTGTAGAAGGATTTTCGCAGAAAGGAAGGATGAAGATTGCGTGGGAGGCCCTACACAGGATGCTGAATAGTGGTCTCCGGCCTAGCACAAGCACGTTCCACTCGGTTCTCTTGGGCCTTTTGAAAAAAGAAGGCTGCGCAAAAGAAGCTGCAGATCTGATTGACATAATGCTGGACAGGAAGATTCGCCAGAATTTGGATCTTTCAACCAATATGATTGATGCATTGTTCAAAAGCAACCTAAATGACCGTGCTTACAAAATTATTGCATCCCTATATCACCATGGCTATTACATAAAGATGGAAAAATTAATCGGGGAGCTGTGCGAGCAAAAGAAGTTCACAGAGGCAGCAGAACTTACTTTATTTAGCTTTCACAAGCATCACGATTTGGGTGTGTCGGTATCCAGCGTGGTTCTGGATGGTCTCTGCACAACTGGTAGAGCTTCAGATGCGTTCCGGCTTTTCTATGAACTCATCGAGAGCGGAAGCAGTTCTGCTGCTGCTGAACCTCGCAGTTTGGTTGCACTTCATCATGCACTTGAGGAAGACGGAAAAATGAAAGAAGCTGATTTTGTTGCTAAACAGATGAGGCGTGCAGCTGCAAGAATTAGGCAAATGGTCTGAGAATTAAACATTTTTCGAGGAACCAATATTTCAAACTCTATTCTGATCTGTACACATTCAGTTTAAAGTAGGCATTGTGGCCTTGACCAGAGAGCAGGATACTGAAGTTGGACTATGGTTTACATAAGGCATGGTGGCTTGATTAGCTGTCTGGTAAAAGGATCATCGAGGAATGTTAGATGTTATAAGAATGCAGATGGCAGATCAAATCAATCTAGACCATCCTTAGAATGGTCTGTTTGGGCCATTGGATGAACTTGAGACTGAAAGAATCCAATGCCACGTTATAAGATGTCAAGATCTGGTATATTTCTTTCGCAAGGGCTATCTGGTCCATCTTTCGGATGAATGAAGTGTGTTAAAAGTGAAACAGCAGGTCTTCTCTAGAGAATTTGAAAAGCAAAACTGCTAGAGATCAAAGAAACTCATCCACGTTATAATCATCCCAACAAAAGGTCCATGAGCTATGGCGACTTGGTGAGTTTACTCTTTTCCACTTGCTATATCAAATATTAAAGTACAGTGATGGCTGTTGCTACATTTTCCATGAAATGGAGAGTCATTATCAGATATAATGGACACAGTTGTTTGCAGTGTGCAAGTCCAAGTGCATCCCTCTGTTTTATCCTGCAGAAAGTGCATCTTTCTCTTCTTGCACAAGTAGAGAGATAAACCTGAGTCCTCGATGTGTCTTAGCAATTCGCTGACCTGGCCTCGTTCTGAAGTATTCTTATTCTGAAGATCCATTATGTCGGATAGATTGAAGACCTGGCCTTGTTCTCAAAGAGGATACTATATCTGGAAGCATAGCTAGAGATAAGTTATGATCTAAGGGTAGAATCCTATAAAATAGGTAGTAGCACACTGACACTACAAGATCATTCAGTTTGCTTGATCGGTTGCATTGCATCAGGTGTTACTGTTAAGGATTTGTTCACATGTACTAGTGACGGTGTTACAGTGCTTCCTGTGATTATAATTTTGAGAAAGTAAAACAGTGTGCAATCAGAAAATAAATTATGTGATGAAGTTATCTATAACTGCCATCGTTGGGTGTTGCATCACTTGGGAAGAGGTGCACCCTTGGTAATCTGTTTTCCCAGACAAAGCACCACGCCCCTTACTCTTACATATAAGTGTAATCACCATGTTGCAATGGAAACTACGGATTCATTCTCTCTACTTTCTACCCAAAACACGTTATCAGCATGGTTTATTTCTGACACCCCCCTGATCAATTTGTGATATGTACAATTAGACATTGAGAACTCCTCCAACTCCAAGGACGACTTATTTAGCTAATTTCTGTCTCAAATCCTCCATCATGTCAATATTCTCACTGAATTTTCAGTTTTTCACATGAGTTCCTATCTAACTTTGGTTTTCCATATGGAATGAACGGAGGAACAAGGGGAAGGCATTGTCTTGGAGAGGGCACTTGCAGTGACTATAAACAGGTGCTTAAATAGTTGTCCATCTTCTGTTTCTGTAACCCATGCAAAGTGCCGGGTTTTTCGCTTTGGGCTTCGTGTCTGCTGTAAAATCTCATCTTGTGTCTTCTTCTTGCAGCTACTGGGCAGAGTGTTCAAACAGTCCAGGTCTTGCTGGGAGAACGCACATGACATTTATGACCCTTCCTAATGTTCTTAGTCATTGCACAAAGAAGACAGTATTCGTGAATTTCATGGACTCGTGTCAAAAGTGTGTTTGTTCCTGCATTACTTGAATAATACACTTTACCCATTGATGGTGTTTATTACGAACTAATCGTGATGGACTTCTTGCTTTCTGAACTTGCAACAGGTGGATCACTTGATGGGAGCAGAGGTTGGTGGTCCAAGGAAGATTTGCTCCCAGAAACTTTGAAGAATTCCTAAGGAGATACATCTGTAAGTGTCTTATCTGAAAATCTTTGCAACTTTTCTCCTTAATTCTCCTAATATTTTGCTTACCTTGTTTGTTGCCTATGGCCAGGGCACTTAATTTTCTGTTTTTTTTTGCCAAACCTTGACAACCAGTATCCACTTTGCATGTGTGAAAAGTTAGCTTGGTTGGTATGATCTAAATTGTAGTCCAAGTTGTGAGTATATCTAGGAGTTGTAAGTAACTAGCTTAGTTTTAGCCAAACATATGCATGTGTTGGGTATGCATACATCGTCTCTCTTAATATTTTTTCATTGTTTGTTTTGTGTCAATCATGTGCTCCTTTTTCTCGTGCGCTATTTCTTTCTTGGACTGTGCTAGGCAGCGGCACCGCACAATTGTCCGGCCGTGTGGCCGCTCCTAACCAGCCGCATGCTTACCGAACCAACAGAATTTGTTCCAGCCACTGAGCTCATCCAACGGTGCGCCAAACTATCGAACCTTCACCTTTCCTTCCGCCCATCAATGCTGGCTCCCAATAGCAGCCTGTTCGCAGGTGTGTTTCCCCGCCTGCAACATCTTAGGAAGTTGGGCCTCCATTGCTGCTTCCGCAACGACGACAACGTCTTGTCAGTTGCCGACTTGCTAAATGGTGCCGAAAACCTGCAAGTGTTGTCGTTGTTTCCGCTTCGTCCAGCAAAGGAGGTGTATACCGCATATTGGTCTGATAGCGAATCAGATACCGAGCCTGAGGACACTGGTGGCGATAGGGTCGACTATAGTAGCCGGGTGACCGATGGTTTCTGGCCAACGCACATCAGGTGCTTGGATGATAAGCTCAGAAGAATCAACATCTGGAACTACAGAGGACTGCAAATGGAAAAGATACTTGCAAACTTTCTCCTTTCAAAGGCCGCAGCTTTGGAGGAATTTTCGGTTACCTTAACGGCTGGGCGTTCCCGAAATAAGAAGAGCAAGATAGCATGGGAGCTACGATCCTGGCTGCTGAATCCCCGTACAACCAGAGTAACAGTAAATAGGTGGTAGCAATTGTCATGATTGCACTTCTTATAAAATTAGAACAAAATGTTAAGGCTATTTCTTTTAGTAACACCAGGATGTACTAGATGTGATTTCCTTAAATTTTTATCTGTTAATTTTACTTTCTTTTTGGGTAAAATAGGTACCCAACTGCTAGTCAAAACTCTTGGTATTTGAAGCTACACAAAAAATGACAAAATCTGATAATTTTTTGATTTTTTAAAAATAATAAGCTACACAAAAATGACAAAATAAATCTTTGGTGTCCTCCCTACCTACCTTGTTTCTCACCACACATAAAGTGCGCAAATGGAGCTCCACCATAAAGTAAGTACGCGGCAATATAGACCCACCATACATGGCTGGAAGTATGGGACTCAAAGACTCTACGCCCCTACTCTACAACGCCTAAAAGAGAGAGAACCGGACGATCGCCCTAGCCAGCAGAATGAAAACATAGATTCTTGACCTAAAACTCCAACTCTTCACTCCATACCATTTCCTGGAGTTTATCACCCTTTGACACAGGATTCACGAGTGGATCTTCATGAGGGCATCACTGAAGAGATTTCTTGGAAGTTATGCACTAATGGCCAATAGTCGTCTGCCTCCGCCTATCACGTCCAGTTTGCCAGATTCATTACCAGTATAGCCTTGTATCCTACTCCCTCCGTTTCAAAATATAAGATGTTTTATAGGTTTGTGAAGGTAACGTATCTAGACACTTTTTAGTGTAGATTCGAAGTGAATCTCTCCGAACCTATATACTAAAAGGCGTCTAGGTACATTATCTTTCACAAAGCTAAAACATCTTATATTATGAAACGGAGGAAGTAGTATGGTGGGTCTCGGAGCCGCCAAAATGCAGGATTTTCCCTTGGTGTGATCTTCAAAACCGCCTATGGCCTGCCGACTGCCTAGCCTCAAGAGGCTGGCCTAATCAGTCCCTGTGCCAACACTACAAGCGTGCTTGGGTCTACTGCCTACAAACTTTTCACTTGCAGCTACTCATGAAGAATATGGGCAAGCAATGCTCTCTGGCTTGGCAACACCATATTGTTTTCATCGCTGGACAATCCTTAAATGTAGAGAGAAACTCGGAAGTTTTTTTCTAAAACCTTGGTGTCAACTCTAAGGGGCTTCAGATGGTGATCCTCCTTGTCTGCTGGGAAATTTGGAAGGAAAAAAGCGCTATAGTCTTCAACAACACCTCCTTGTCATCTGTTGTCTTGCCGGTAAGAGCTGTTGGAACATATTGGGGATCCATTGGGATAGCTCTGCAGATCCTGCTCAAAACATTCAGGGTGCCTCTACTGCTTGGAGAGGACCCATGTTCCTGGAATATGTGATAATGGGGGCATGGAACATCTGGAAGCAAAGGAACAGGAAACATTTTGATGATATAGCCCCCCTCTACACAATCCTGGCCTAGTAGCTTCAAGGATGATTCAGATCCTAGGGCTTGGATCGCAATTATGCAATGATGTGACTATTTGTTGTGTGAAGTGTGATTTGTTTCCTCTTTCTTTGGCCTAAGCCCTCATGTTTACTCATTCTTAATCAATGGAAAGACAGAAGTCCTGTCCTGCTTCCGAAAACATAAAATAAGCAATTGTTACTCGGTTTCTAAGTTGTCTAAAAAATAGTAGCAAATCCTGAATAAGAATTAAACGTTGTTGGTATTAGCTTTAATCTTGTTTTTCTTTGTATCTGTATTAGTTTAATTTGTTTTGCACTGTAGTTTATCTTGCTAGTGAGTTACTGCTATAGTTACCATAAATCACAAGATTTTATTTGTCATGCACGTTTGGGAGCACACGCATATATGTATAGTGCATGCCGCCCCAGAAGTATAGATCGTCGGTTCTATACTAGTACCAGAGTACGTACTATTCGTATGATGATTGATCAGAGCCTAAATTTGTCGAGTGCCGTGCGCCCATTCTTTGCTCTATAGCTGACGAGCAACTCCTCCACCGTGGCGCTTCTGTACAGTGGAGGAGTCCCGTCGGAGAAGGCGATCGGGGTGCACACCCTCGTCGACGCCGCCGCGCCATATGTCTGGAAGAAGCAGGCCACCGACACTCGTGGCCCCTCCTTCTTGGACACCACCCGGTGCTGAACGCTCTTGAACCTGTCGTTGGAGATGAGCTGCAGGAAGTCGCCGATGTTCACCACCAGCGCGCCGGGCACGGCGTGCACGTCCACCCATCTCCCTTCCTCCTCCTCCTCCCCGTTCTCTTGGATGAGTACCTGAAGGGCGCCGGAGCCGACGTCGTCCTGGAGGAGCACCGTAACGAAGCTGTTGTCGGTGTGTGTGGTGGTGCCCATGGTAAGGTGCGGCTCCGGGCACGCGGGGTAATAGTGGCCGCCGACGAGGATCCAGTCGAGGCAGCCGGCCTCCTTCTCCAGGTATTCACTCCGCACGCCCAAGGCCTCCGATAGAAGCTCAAGCAGGGTGCTGCCCAGCCGCTTCACCTGCCGAGTGTACTCCACCGCGACGCCCCTCAGCGCCGCCGGTGTCTCCTCCGGCGCCGGCTCCGTTGGCGCCATGTCCATGTACACGGTGTCGCGCCACTTGGCCGCCGACGCCTGGAACAGGTCCTGGTTGCATTGGTACCGCACGCTCCTTGCGGGGTCCCTCGTGTAGTAGGCGCGCTTCGCCTCCACAGGCTCCTCGTTGAAGCTCCGCACCGCCGCGAGCATCCCCGACATGGCTGCCTCCGCCACGCCGTGGTTCACCACCTGGAAAAAACCAAAATTCTTCGCGGCCGCCAGAACCTCGCGGACAAGCTCGGCTCGACGGGGCCGATCTACTGTCGTCGCGCCAGCGAGGTCGATGACCGGGATGAAGTTGCCGGCTCTGGCTTGACAAGGTCTAGCGTCGTCGACGGGCTCCAGGAGGCTTTCCGGTGGGTGGTGGAAGAATGACGGTATAGTGGTAACACCTGCGTCGACGAGGCCTTTCACGCCGGCCTTGGTGTCATCGAAGGCCTTCAAGTCGCGGAGACGGGTGGAAGCCATAGCACACTGCGCGACAAAGGTATGTACCGTAAGTACTAGCTGCTAGCCTGCTAGTGTGTGATGTGCAAGAAGATTGATTAGCCAGTGCCTTTCATAGACGATCAATATATATGCTTGCTGTTGCTGGCTGTTTCTTCACCAATTCTTTTTTCCAAGACGCCATACGTATGGCCATATAGGTACTGTATACAGCCAGGTGCGTGCGTTCCTTTCCATATAGTAACAAACAACGTCGTCACAGCTACTCCAAATGTTGCACAATGGAGTAACAAACAGAATCCCCAACGATCTTGCACAATGTGTGTGACCTTCATCTCTGACGTTTGGTGGTTGTGGGGTTGTCTGCTCTTTTCTAGGCAAATCTGAAAACCAGAAACGAAGCTTGTTTCCACGCAATTTTTTCCCACAAGAACCTGTATCTGTTGCACAGTTTAAATAAATCGTGCCGCTGTTTTGAGTAGAACATAGAGAAGTTGCGAGAATTAACACATCTGCGTTAGATGTGGTGACTCTATCAAGGATCATGGGCTGGACTTCGTCGCAATGACAGGAGTCTCGTAGAGGCGATTTCCAGATGCATATTCTAGACCACATGTCAGACGGCATTGAGTTCATCTAGAAATAGATACCACCACGTGGTAGGTCTAGAGGGATTTTACTTGGTGTACGAGCTTCTTCTCTGGAATTATTAGACTATTCGGTTGGGGAATTCCATATTAAATTTTACCTTTGGAATAAGTCCGATCATTTCATATGGGGCCTAGTGGCAGCGTATGGTGCTTCCCAGGATGAGCACAAAGTTGCTTCACTTTGGGAATTGGTCAATCCTGCCAAAGACAACCCATACCCTATTCTAATAGGAGGGGATTTTAATATCCTAAGGTTTTGGCAAGCTAAGAGCAGTGACCGGTGAAAGATCATGTGGGCCCTATGTGTAATTTGGGTAATTAATGACAATGTTTATGGACTAATGTGTGTATTAAGTTGCACTTGTAGGAACTATCCATTGGCATCGCTTGGAGCATGTGTTGGCTTCAAGGTCGATGAAATGAAGAAAAAGATATGTTGTGCAAGCTCAAAATGCACCATCTCTAGAAGATATCATGTTTGATGCTTGCCATCCTCGGTGGTCATGGATCGATGAAGAGGAATCAAGAAAAGTGTTCCATATTGAGAAGGTCAAGATCGTCTACATCGCGCTCAAGTGGATTGCTCAAGGCAAAGGTAATCTTGATAGGTTTTCCTTTTTGCCAGTCTTATGTTGTTAGTTGGAAGACCGGGTTTAGGATAGATAGCCGTACTATAAAAAAGGGCTCTCGAATGAGTAACTCGATCATACCGTTTGGAGAGGGATCAAACCTTTGCATACTTGCATCATCGTATTTGGTTGTTATTTGGTCTTATCCATGTGAGGATATAGAGCTTGTGGTAATCTTCATAACAAACTTTTGTTCATCAAAATCGGATCTCTCTTTTATATCTTGTTGCGACTTTGATCTTTACGGTTTTCCGGATTCTCACCAAGGGAGGTATTTCACTTTTAAATACATGAAGTATTCTCACTTGGTGGTATCCAATATTTTCAATGTCAGTTTGCACGCTCTATATGGTCAGCCATCCAAGTAGCCTTAATACTCAGTAGCCAATATTTTTGAAAACCGGTTACATGCCATTGATAACAGGAGTAGGATACATATACGGGTAGGAGCGGTTGCATTACTATGGTTGCTATGGCTATGTAAAAATAATAAGATTTTTGATGCTAAAATGTTTTCCCCCATGCAGGTAGTTTATCAGTGTGCACAATTACTCAGGAAGCGGTCTACTCTTCAAAGACCAAAACACCGCGCCCTTTATACATGGATCGATGAAGAGGAATCAAGAAATGTGTTCCATGTTGAGAAGGTCAAGATCGTCTACATCGCGCTCAAGTGGATTGCTCAAGGCAAAGATAATCTTGATAGGTTTTCCCTTTTGTCGGTCTCATGTTGTTAGTTGAGAGACCGGGTTTAGGATAGATAGCCGTGTACTATCAAGAGGGACTTTCAAATGAGTAACTCGATTATATCGTTCGGAGAGAGCTCAAACCTTTGCATACTTGCATCATCGTATTTGGTTGTTATTTGATCTTATCCATGTGAGGATATAGAGCTTGTGGTAATCTTCATAACAAACTCGTGTTCATCAAAATCGGATCTCCCTTTTATATCTTGTTGCGATTTTGATCTTTGCGGTTTTCCGGATTCTCACCAAAAAAGGTATCTCACTTTAAAAGTATTCTCACTTGGTAGTATCCAATATTTTCAATGTCAGTTTGCACGCTCTATATCAATGTTAGTTTGCACGCTCTATATGGTTAGCCATCCAAGTAGCCTTAAGTTTGTATCCACCATACTCAGTAGCCAATATTTTTGAAAACTGTTTACATTCCATTGATAACAGGAGTAGGATACATATACGGGTGGGAGCGATTGCATTAGTATGGTCGCTATGGCTATGTAAAAATAATAAGGCTTTTGACACTAATAGGAAACAGGCTGTTAGTGGCGCACTCGAAATGCCTATCCGTGGCGCACTAGCAGTGCGCGCTCTTATTCTGACTATCTCGGTAGTGGCCTTTGCCTAGTCGCCCGCGGTTGTGTAGAGATAGCGCAGCACCTCCTAATCTTGCGCCAGAAGTTTGGGATGGTGCGCTACCCTGGGATCTTACGTGGCGCACTATCTAGTGCGCCACTAAACTTTCATAGTGCGCTTTAGGTGTAGTCGCCATGTAAGGTAGACCATGTGCGCCACAGATGTATTTTTGTTTTTATAATTTCGAGCAGATTATATGCAATACAGATTATATACAATATCACAGCAGATATACACACACAGATACAAGATATACAATTATATATATAAATACACAATATGAAAAACAAGATTGAAACAAATACATATAGATAAGTCTCATACATGAATACATAGTCTAAGTTACATTGTTTCGATCATGTTACAAAGTAGTAGTTGGTGACATGCGAATACATGTGTCGATCGAACAAGTTAGAGCTCGGAAGCTCGCCTAGACATCTAAACTAGCTAGCTAGACATAAACGCGGGATAAATAACCAAAGAAGATAAGCATGATCACCGTCGCGACGAAGGTGTAGGTCTTCATCCGGTTCCTTGTCCTAACTCCCGCTAGATAGCGCGTGTATCTAGCTTCCGCCTCCGCCATAGTGTTGTACCCTTTGTAGCTATTGCCGCTGAAACGGTGCACCTGTCTTCGGCAGTCTTCCCAATCATCGTAGACTCCGGGAACCCGTCCCTTGTACACGACGTACCACGTTATCTATAAGTTGACAATAATAATTAACCGATGATTGAAAAAAAACATATATAATTAAAGTCGCATATGAAGATACACTTATAGAAAGTACTCCTAAATCAAACGACCAACCCCAACCGCATGCCTCATATATAACTCGGTTGTTAGACACAGTAATATGCTACGATGGAACTGTCCGCCAAGTAGGATGCACACGGACCTATGCATAGCACAAGGCGGACAATCCCATCGCAGCACATTCACATAAAGTGTGCCACGACATTTCAATCATCGACATTATTCTCGAAAAAGACCAAAGTAACTCAAAAAGCATGCCTCATATATAACTAGGTTGTTCGACACAGGAATATGCTACGATGGAACTGTTCGCCAAGTAGGATGCACAACACCTGGACCTGTGCATAGCACAAGGCGAACAATCCCATCGCAGCACATTCACATATAGTGTGCCACGACATTTCAATCATCGGCATTATTCTCGAAAAAGACCAAAGTAACTCAAAAAGCATGCCTCATATATATACATAGGTCGTTGGACACAGGAATATGCTACGATGGAATCGTACGCCAAGTAGGATGCACAACACCTGGACTTGTGCATAGCACAAGGCGTACAATCCCATCGTAGCACATTCACATATATAGTGTGCCGCGACATTTCAATCATTGGCATTATTCTCGAAAAAGACCAAAGTAGCTCGAAAAGAATGCCTCATATATAACTAGCTAGGTCGTTGGACACAGGAATATGCTATGACGGAACGGTTAGCCAAGTAGGATGTACAATTCCTGGATTTGTGCATATCACAAGGCTAACTATCCCGTCATAGCACATTCACATATATATTGTGCCACGACATTTCAATCATCGGCATATTCTCGAAAAAGACAAAAATAACTCGAAAAGAATGCCTCATATATATACATAGGTCGTTGGACACAGGAATATGCTACGATGGAACGGTGAGCCAAGTAGGATGCACAAGACCTGGACTTGTGCATATCATAAGGCTCACAGTCCCATCGTAGCACATTCACATAAATAGTGTGCCACGACATTTCAATCATCGGCATTATTCTCGAAAAAAGAGTAAGGAAAAAAAGAAGGACCAAATTGAGCAAAGGACCAAAGAGTAAGCAAAAAAAACAAGCATTGATTGATATATAATAATAAGCAAAATAAGTTCACTTGTCGTCCACACACACACAAAGGTCATATATAGTTTGTAACTACAACTAGGCCAACATCAAGCCTTCTGGCTCGGCTTAGGGAAACGGAGGGGCCTCTGTCGTCATGAACTTCCTATAGTCACCCTGCATCTCTAGGCGATCTTCTATGTCACGGTTATTCGGGATATTTCCTCCGTAGAAGATCCCCCCCCCCGAAGTAATGACATCACGAAAGATGATTGCCCCAAACTGCTGCTGGATGCGATACATCTCTTGTCTAATATCCGAATTTTGCTGGTCAAGTAGGAACGCCCTCATGTGATGGAGTGCGTAGTAGGCTTCCTTCTTACTGTTTTCCGGCTGCTTCACGCAGGGGAACTCCGTTACGTGGTTGAAGACGTGCCTGCCGAACTTGACCTTCGTACGCACTAAGGTGGTGCCTTCCGTCGAGGCAAAGCCAGTGAGAGCATCATCCAGAACTTCCTTGATCTTGTCGTAGTTTTTCTTCTTTTCTAGACTCCCCGAGTCGAAATACGTGGCGTGGGAATGCTTTGGCGATAAGGAGATGAGCGTGCAGTGTTCATCTCTGCGCAAAAAATTCAAATGGATTGTGTTGAAAAAAGAATGATGATGATCTAATAAAGCTAATCGACGGTGGCGAGTGAATAACGACTTACTCGGGAAAGTAAGGCACGAGAATGTATTCCTTTGTCTTGTTCGCCACGAGGATTATTTTTAGGTACGAGGCCACGATACGTCGTTCGGCGGGGGAACCCAAGCAGCCGTCACGCATGTAGTAGGGGTCCACTATAGCGATGCCCGGTGTGTTTTCTCTAATGATCTGGATGGCGGTGAGAAAAGACGGACCATGGTATAGTGCAGCGGTATAGGTGGAACATATTGAAGATGTCGAACCGCAGGAAGAACAGATCCATGAGGGCATTGTCGTGACCCAATCTGGTGGCACCTTAACCATGAATACTGGTGCGAGGATCTTTCTCCGATAGAAGGCGTCTCTATCGTCGACGCGTCATGCACACTCTGCAGTTCAAACTGGCGAGCTTCGCAAATTCTTAGGTAGCATGGGCTCACCCGCCACATGAATCCTCCACATAATTCCTCGGTCTTGGTGGCCCGTCCACCCGACCGATTCGCGTTGTTGGCGCCACGGCTGGCTCGAATGCTAGATTTTCTTTTCCCGCCTTTTTCCTTTTGGAGCGGGCGGGCACCGCACTGAGCACCGGCCGCCCTATGTAGTGTGTCGGGCTTAAAATAAAGGTCGGTTGGTTGTATCGGTGGCTCAGTAAAGCGCAAAAGGGGCGTCTCCGAGAACCAAACAGACGCTTAGTGATAGTGGCTTTCTCTATGGGGCCACCAGCTAGGTCTTCTTCGCTTAAACCGAGTCTTGAAGAAGTGATCATTCCGATCTTAAATCGTCCTCGGCGGATCTGCGCCATGTGCATATCATCAACATGATCATCCGACCCAGCGTGGAGGTGACGGCGGTGAGGGGCCTTGCCACCGCTTGTCGGCGGCGACGGTGTCTTTTGTCTGTGGCGTGATGGCCCCCGCCGTCCCCAAACGGATCATGCTCTTTGGCCATAGCAAGAATAAGCGAAGCAACTTCGAGGACGATTTACTCTTCTTCATCCGCTCTGGGGTTGAATGGGAGGTTCAGTCGTCGCAGCCCCTTAGCACCGACTAATTTTAACCACTGCACGCTATCGGCATCGGCTTTGAGTGGAACGTCGCTGCAAGGGTTGAACGATGGTACCCTTGGCAACATCCTCACCGTTGTTCACGTAGCATAAGAGAGTGCAAGGAACATCCGTCTGTGGAAAACATGTACGGCGTCGTCAGAGATGCCATAAGAGTAATAGATGGCATGAAAGGCGGTAATTAAAGCAATTTGTTTACCGTGATGGCATCGAGATCGGCTAATGTCGACGCACCGTATACGGCGACGGGCGTGCAAGAGACGGAAGGGCTGCTTGATGGCGCGGTCTTCACGCGGTGTATTCTCCCTACCGACGGGTGCTTGAGCTCCGGTGCCGCGACGATGGCGAGGAGGCACCAACATACTCGGCGCCCGGTGATGGCGAAGTCACCAACACTTGCGGCGCCCACGGTGCTAGCGGCGGAGTCACGAACACGTAGTTCGCTCGATTCGTCGGCGCGCGTTGTTCGAGTGGCTGCGACCATGCTTGGAATCGCACGGCCCTACTCGACCACCCGCACTCGATTCGCTATTGACTCCACCAAGGTAGGCAGAAGGGCGTGAGGGTGATTGCCGGTTGTCTTGGACGATCTGCGGGATCCGCGCCACTTGTGCCTTAAGTTCTTGAACCTCGGTTTTCCTCCTCACTCCTTCCCAGCGGCGCCACATGCGTCCTCGGCGGTGGACCAAAATGATCCACCCAATTCTTACCCGAGGCGGCCGGCCGACGGCAACTTCTTCATAACCGCTCTATTTTCTTGGCGGTTCGCCATACTGTTAAAGGGTTATCCCACCGGGTGGCCGCCGTCGACCCACAGGATGAGGAACCACAGGATCCATGACTAGCAACAATTTCCTCCTCCTGCGAAGAAATGTAATGAATCATTTAGATCATCGATTAGATTGCAATCGTGTTGATCGCGTTAATTAGATTATACTTACCACAATTTCTCGAATTACTTCACCGCAGATCGCGGTGAGTTGTTTGGTTTTGGGTCCACATGGTAACGGGCCTCGATGAAGTTTCGAACCTGCCGGGTTCGAATTTATAAAGGGTTTCTATCCCTTGGATCTATACTCTTCGTCCTCCTTATTCCATTTGGCCTCCATGGTTCAGATCCACCGGATCCGAGATGGTGATGACCTATATTCGCCTGCAGACCTTTCCCCGATTACTATTGGCGGCTCTTTCGGATTCACCTCTCCTTGAACTCCGGAACTGATCTTCGTGATCTGCGGGTCAATCTTCTGGATATCCTTGAGACTTTTGCCTTCTTTATAGATCTTCTTATTAATCAGGGTTCTCCAGCTGGCCAGGGCGGTGCTCATCTTTGTGAGGGCGGATTTGTTTACTTCGTTCCCATGATAATTTGTGTTCTGATACTTAGCGGGGAACTTGTATCTGGCGTGCAGCTTCTCGAAGAGGAGTGTGCGCAAGTGGCCATTATCTTTATGCCGGAGATTCTCGGTGTTGATCGAGATGGTTGTCCGGGTGATCGCCGCCACTTGCCCACCGTACCCTTTGACGACAAGGGCGGGCTCCAAAGGAACCCCTGATGGGCTCACTTCGGTAATTTCCTCCCTGACCGTGCCGACCGTGTTCGGGCGCCGGTCCTTCGGCTTCTTCTTCTTCTTAGGAGGGTTGCTACCACTCCCTGTGCCCTCGCCGCCATCAGTGGTTTCATCGCCTGCCGTTCCTTCGGCTTCTTCCTCCGCGTCTTCCATCTCATCATCCTCGCTCTCCTGGGGATGGTATTCTTCATCGTCTTCTAGCCGGGCCGCCTCGAGAATGTCAATTGTTTATTCGGTCGAGTTCTCCTTCAGCCGATGCGCTTAGAACATCCAGCCTCGTTGTCACACATCTTTGCACTAATAAAAACAAATAATTGATTAAATGCGGAAAAATCCGGCATGACCTTTGCTAATTTTCTTAAACTAGGGTGCCCGATTTACCGAAGCAGTTAATCAACATTCCGGCAAAATCATGACTCGTTTCATACAAGAACCTGCATACGACATAATAAAGTAGCTCAGATATCACATAAATCAAGAATACTACGCAAATGCTGGACATTCTTGTGTCGACTAGCACATTCTTGTGTCGAATTTAACTTCAGAGGTACGGTATTAGCACTAGCACTAGCAAAGTTTGTGTCTGATTTAACCAGAGGTAACTGGTATTGGTACTATCACTAGCACTAGCACTAATGCGGTACTAGCACTAGCACTAGTCAGCACTACTAGCACTGCATCGGTACTAGCTATAGTTCAGGAGTTCCGTGGCAAGGTCAAGAAGGAATAACCAACAGCTGCGGACACTAGGGTAGCGAGCAACAACAACACAAGGCAACAAACAACACAAGGTAAACCTCAATCTTTTGATCCAACACTTGATCACATACATGTATATACAATAGTTGTTGGGAAATATCCTCGATAATCATGCAAGAGACATGGTCTCGCACATCATAGGATCTTTAAGAAAAGGGGCGTAAAATAGCACTTGTTCAAACTTCACCCTAGGTCTCGGGTGCATCACCGACCCAAGTTGATACTTTATAGTTTTTAAACTAGATACCAGCCATTACAAAAATGTCAGCCAATAGAAATGCTACATGTCGGATCAGATTTCAGACTTTACATCTCAAACAAATAGTCTCTTGAAAACAATTGTACACACCTAGGATTTTATTTATTATCGCACCATGAGTTTTCCATCTCATTAGAAGTATATGAATATAATGTTTCTTGGCCTAACGAGTTGCTTATTCTTCACACAGGATGAGCACCAAGCAACATACATCAGTTTCCATGAGAATGATCATGCAATGATTATTTTTCGGGCTTCACCAAACCACAATTAATGATGCAGGATTTTGCAGAGTAGCGATGGTTCAGTTCATATGAATGGGTTGAGAAGCCAATTTCCGAGACACTAGGTAGTAGGGACACAAACTCCCTCAATCCCATCTAAAAGTAAAAAAGGCAGCTAATAGCTAGCTAGCAAATGAGTAACCCAAAGGGCATACATAAAACAAAAACATGTGTGATCTTAATGTGGAATTGTCCGAATGCGGGGTATCTTTATTATGAGTTTAATAATTATTCGAGATTTTAGGGGAGACGACGAAGATGACTTCAAGTAACGACATGCTAGTATAGCAACTCTACTGATGATTCTACTCTTGTCAATCAATGTAATACTACAAAGAAAGTACATAGGTGTACAAGTACTAGGTTAGATAGTTACACTATCTACACATGAAGCTTGTACACGGTTACAATCTTCACTTGGCATCATGTCGAACCAACGTCATATCAAATTTGCTTAAAATTCGATAAGACCCTAGTTCTCTGTTCAAACCATATTTTTCTTGGATTTATTTGTGCTTACAGCGAAAAGGAGCAGTGTGTGTTGAGAGAGATACAACAACAGCCAAATCGATCCTTTCCTAACCACTAGGTATTATCGGATTCTAACAATGGACCATTATTTATCTGTGGCCATTTCATCTCATTAGCATTGTATGAACACAGTGGTGATCTGCCCATGCTGATTACTCACTACAAACAGGTACCTAGCTAGAGAGCGCAACATGCCGTGGCTTCCATGCAAAGAGAAAACAATGTTGCGAGATGTTGCGATGCATAGCCTGCCTCTTGCGGGATGCCTACTAGGGTTGCAAAGCCTAGGATGCCCCCAAAAGCAGAGGAGAGAGAGAGGAGAGAGAGAGGGGAGAGGCAACGCTCACCTCGGAGGCGACGGCGGACGACGGCGGCCTCCACCTCTGAGACACGGCGGCCTCCTCCTCGGACACGGGCCTCCTCACGAGGCAGGCGGACCTCCTCCTCGGACACGTGACGGGCGGACCTCCTCCTCCTCGGTGGCGGGGCCTCCTCCTCAGACGGGCCTTGGCGGATCGAGAGCGGCGGCGGCGATCCTTCGGCTTCGGGCTGAGAGATGGAGAGATGGGGATGAGAGAGGGGGTCGGGCGCCACGTGTGGATAAAGCCACTTAGGCGTAGAGCACTAAGCCATAGTGCGCTAGGATATCTGTAGCAGCCTATCGGCTTATAACTACTGCATAAGAGAACTACAGTCCCACTAGCTAACAACTATACTAGCCTATCCCACTGGTTCTGTCCACTACTCTATTCTAAACCTGAGAGCACCCAGGTTCGAATCCTGGTGCCCCAATTTTTTATTTTGATTTTAAAAATACTTTTAAATATTCCAAAAAAATGCCCAAAAGTGGTGATATATGCCATAGAAGTTTTATTTTGATTTTAAAATACTTTTAAATATTCCAAAAATGCCCAAAAGTAATAATATTCCAAAAATGCCCAAAAATATGATTTAAAGTATAACTAAATTTCATAATACTTTGTTCATGAATATTACAATCTTTTTCGACCACGCGTTTACAATATTTTTTGAGCTAGCGTTTTACAATCTTTTTCCCTTCTTTGTCGCGGTTGAATAATTTAGCCCGGCACTTTAATGTTTCTTCTTTCGAGCAGGCTACCTTTTTAGGTAGGGTTGTCCTTTTCTTCTTGTGATGTATGTTGCTGCATCGTAGTCGTCATCTTCAATCTTTGGGTCGCCCGTCTTGGTGAAGTCTTGCTCGTTGGCGACTCCATCCATTCCGATGATGTTTCTTTTCCTCTCCTCACGACAACACGGCTAGGCTTTGTCGGGTCGGTAATGAAAAACATTGGTCCACTTTGGTAGCCGTACCCATGGTTCATTTTTCGCGTACGTTTGCCGTGACCTTGGATTTGGCTGCTTGGGTATAACCATGGTTGTGAAATACGGTCTTCTTTCGGCTCTTTGCCCATCGACGGAACATCGGCACCTTTTCTCCATAGTAGTCGAGCTCCCAGATCTCCTCGATTCTTCCGTAGAATCTTTCCTTCACGTTGTCATCGGTGTAGAATTCCGACGTTACGCCTGAGTTCTGATAATCACACTTGTTGTCCTTTTCCTCCGTGTAGAATGTGTAGCCGTTGATATCATGCGCCTGATAGGTCACCAGGTTTTGCATCGGTCCCTGCGACAAGGTGAATATGATCTTTTCCGTGTCATAAGAATGCGCCATGAACACGGTTTTCGATGACCCTGGATCTTTCTCTAGTTGGAGATAGCTTGTGTTATCCATGCACCTAACGCATGCGCAGAATCCTTGGATAACCTTCCCCGAGATATACCCGCAACCTTGATAGTCTTGCACCGTAGTGATCAACGCGGCTCTCATAGTGAAATAATCTTGTCTTGACGGCCGTAAGTATTGGCTCCGATTCCCATAACGTGGCTAGCTCCTCTTTCAACAGCGAGATACTGATTGATGTTCGGTACCAGGTTGTTTCGCCCTTGAATTAGCATACTCATTTGTATGTACTTCTTATTCATGCACAACCATGGAGGAGGTTGTACATCCATACAAACACGGGCCAAGTGTTGTGCGTGCGCTCGGCTACCGAAACGATTTGAGTCCATCGGTTTCACCAAGCCTGATGTTCCTCGAATCTCCACGAATTCTAGGAATTCGAGGTCCAATGCTTTCAGCTAGCATCTAAAGGGTGCGTCGCTCATCCTTTTCGGTCATCATCATCTCCTGCTTCTTCCTTTCCGCATGCCATCGCATGAGCTTCGCTTCCTTAGGGTCCGAAATAGCGGCTGACGAGGAGTGATAGGAAAGTACCATACCACTTTTAGGTGCTTTCTTCCCTTTCTTGTATCGACTCACGCCGCACCGGACATGTGGTTTCTCCGCGTCCTCGCCCGATAAATGATGCAATCGTTGATGCATACGTGATATCTAACGTGCGGTAGATCGAGAGATGACGATTTTCTTGGCATCCTCGATACTAGTTGGACATGTGTTCCCTCCGGAGACGATCGTGCTGAATGTCATCATATCGTCGAAGCTTGCGTCGCTCAATTTGTGCTTTGCCTTCATCTCCATAGCCTTGAGCGTTATATTCAACCGGTATCATCGGGCTGCATCCTTCATGCAATGGAGTAACGCGTCTTTCTCAAGTTGCAAGCTTGGCTTTCTCTCTAGCGGCAGCCCTGGCGTTACTAAATCGCTTGAGAAGCGGCTCTTGCACATAAGAGTCCCGCACCCTAACGTTGTTCCATCGTTATGCGCTCCTCCGGCATCTAGATCATCATCATCCGGTCGCTTCGCACCTTCACCATCTCCGAGACTCTTCATCATCTCGCCCGTTCGCCGTGATGATGATCATTGTCATGTTGGCCACCTTCACCGTCTCCATCATCTACGCCATCGCTTATCCAACGAGTGTATCCATCCATGAAACCATGGCGGGCAGCGCTTTCAGATTTCCGGAACTGGTCGATCACCCGATTGAGTTTGCATCTTCGCGGACATCTTATATCTGTCTTGTTATTTCGTATCATGTCGGCCGTCAGACATTTCAAAAATCTAGCCACAATGCCTTCGCTCATTATGCGGACCATTTTTTGCCTGCACGTACACGGTACAATTTCGAAGTCTATTAGAACCACATAATGAATGCATGCATGCAATGGTCGATAGAAAATTTCGGCATGACCTATCCTAAAATTAGGACCTTTGCGAAATGCCAAAGTCTTGCCAAAATGGAAATGAATCAACATTTTGGCAAAACAAATGGCAATTGTTCACATACAAACACAAGAGAGAGAGATCGAGACCGATCCATACACACATGAACATATCATTATCCTCTCCATACGCACATGCATGAGCATCATCGATACTCTCCATATACACACACACATATGACCATCCTCTCCACATACACACATCATGAGCATCGATCATCTACATACATATGAGCACATCATCCATACACATGAACACATCCTTACATGGACAACTTACGAGATGAGAGACCGATTGAGAAAAGATGGAAAGGAGAGGTGCGCGCGTCGACCGGAGAAGGAGATGAGAGACCGGAGACCTCCTCTATTACTTATGTAACATCCAAAGCAAGTTTTACATGCTAAAAATGGTGAATGGGTGGAGAAATTGAGGTGGGAAGGAGAAGATCCCGACTATATCTAAGGAGGAAGAAGAAGGGGAAAGTGAAGTGTGGGGTGGTGGATGTGTGGTCACACATGTGCACATAAAGTGTTGTCCTAAAAAAATCGACACATCCGTGGCGCACACGGCCCTAGTGGGCCACGGGAGTGAACACAAGCGTGGCGCACTAGGCCATGTGCGCCACAGATGTTCTCGATGGCGCACTAGGCCGAGTCGCCACAGTTTGTGGTCGTTTCACAGATAGGGGCGTGCGCTTAGGCGTGGCGCACCCCCATGTGAGCCACAGATGAGACTAACAACCGTGGGGCACATGACCCTAGTCGCTCTGAGATGTTTGGCGTCGCCAACAGGCCTGGCCCACACATCCATGGCGCACTATAGTCATGTGCGCCACGGCTATTCTAGTTACTAGTAGGGCACTGCCCACAGGTGAGCCACGCCTGTTTTAGCCGTGGGGCACTTCAACCATGTGAGCCACGGATGTGCTGATTACCTATAGCCGTTTTCCTAGTATTGTGATGCTAAAATGTTTTCCCTCCCCCATGCAGGTAGTTTATCAATGTGCACAATTACTCAGGAAATGGTCTACTCTTCAAAGACCGGAACACCGCGCCCTTTATACGGAGGTGTGCTCGCGGTTAGAGCAAGCAACGAAAGATGTTTTTACCCGTCATGGGTGGCAACATAGCTTTCGGCTTGAACCTCTTCCACCATAGGTGCCTCTTATAGATTCATCTATTATAGGATTTGCCTATGAGACTCTTCCTTCTTTATTCTAATCTGTTCTGTCTGCTGTGTACATCGTCGTTGTGTAGAGGCCAGGTGTGGCTCTCTTGATTGTATCACCTTGATGTAAACTTGTGAGTCTAATATAACAACGGCGGTTATATAGATTTTGATCAGGTGATTTATGTTCTAACAGTCATTTTTATGATGATTTCTCGGAATCATAAGAAGCACATGTAACACCATCACTGGTACTCCCTCTGTTTCAAAATATAAGATGTTTTAGGTTTGTAAAGAAAATGAATCTAGACTCTTTAGTGTATAGATTCACCCTAAAATTGAGTAAATCTACATATTAAAACAAGTCTAGATGTATTTGCTTCATAAAGGTAAAACATCTTACATTTTAAAACGGAGGGAGTACATGTGAACAGATTGTTACCCGTAGTAACACTTGATGCAATGCAACTGACCAAGCAAACTGAGTGATCTTGAAGTGCGAGCATTGCAATATATTTTCTAGGATTTCGTCTGTTGCAGGGTCATGGTCCATGTTTACTACGCCATCTACCCCGTGACAGCACCCTGTGAATACGGCCTGCTTCAGCTTGGTGCAAGCATGTGGTACTTCTTCTGCCTCAATCCACTTCCAGTTTGAGTATCATGTCACAACAAGATGTGCTCCCAACATGTACCTGGATAGCTTATGTTCAATGAGTATCATGTCACAACAAGATCTCCTCTTCAACAGCATGTCGAACCCTCCATTGCTTATGTTCAATAGGGATCATATGGGCAATGTGATCCTCGCCGCTTGCTCTCCCACTCTTCGTTGCACAGACGCTGAAGAGGCTGAAGCCAAAGCTGCCCTCCTAGGCATAAAGCTACTCGTCGACATGGGACATAACAAGATCTTCCTTGAAGTGGACTGCTATGCCGTCGCCACGGCACTGCAATCTCCTGAACCAGATAAATCAAAGCAATGGGCCACATATGACAACACCAAGCAGCTCCTGAAGAATTTCACTGACCATTGTATCGGACACACTATAAGAGAGAACAACAGGGCTGCTGACGCCCTTGCAATGCATCTGGAGAAACCATATCCCTGAACTGGTGTGGGACTTTGTAACATGACGTGTATGGAGCAAGAACATGACGTGTGGACATAATCTGATGAATATGGCATGCAACATTGACATTACTGATTTGACATCAGGATATATCCTATCTAGTAGTTAGCAAGAGGCTAATTGGCCAAACCATGTGTACAACATCAAGATAATATTGCAAAGGCAAAGAAAAGGATCAGTTGAAAGCATTCAGGAAATGGAGCATGTGCTCCACTGTTAATTCAATCAAATATGTCCATGTACACAGTGAAGTACAAACAACATTATGTTAAAGAATTTAGTTAATACACCAAGTTTATGTCTTAATACGAACTAAAAAAATCACAAGTACATGACCGCATACCATAGATTTATAGAAGGTGGAACAAAAGTTTTACAGGAAGCAACACCCACTCCACTCCAAGACAGTTTATATCCTGCATCTCATAAATACTCTTTCGACCAATGTTCTGCTGGAAACATAGTTCAAAGAGTACTCTCGTTTAAAAGTGACTGACAAATAACAGGTACACAATAAGCAATCACATTGTACTGCCTTGACTGTTCGAAACATTAACCCGAGAGTTGCCACTATTACAGACAAGTTATGGTTCCAAATCCCTAGTACTACTAAGGGTTTCATCCCTCGCACACACAGCTTTCAGATAACACAGCAGCAAAAACTACTCTGCACGACGGTGCCACTCACTGGATTGAAACGCTCAAGTAATCACCTATCTGCAAACCAAGGCAGCATATAATATAATAAATAACAATTGCTGCACAACCAACAGAAGATTGCAAGAGAAGGGTACAGCACTAAAGGCATACCTGGAAGCCCAGATCCCCAAGAGATTTGGCATCATCCCCTCTTCCACCATAAGAAAAGGTTGAACCCACCTTCACGATATATCCAACAAGATGAGTTACCACATGGTGAAAATTGAACAGCTATGAAGGAAATCTATGGATGTAGCTGGCGGTTTAACCACTGCGCTGAATGAACTAGTAAAAAGCATCATTTCAGTCTGTCGATTACCATGTAAGGCTTTTAAATTGGCACAGCCATTGCTCACTTTTGTGTATGCATAGTTGAGAAATAATTGTTTAGTTGCCAAAAAAGGAACATAATTGTTTAATGGTGCAAGGTATAAGTAGTAGCTCATCATGCTACTAATTAGGCCAAATAGAGAATACAGAGATAATGCTAGAGAGTTGTAATATCAAACGGAAGTATGTAACGAATATAAGCTCACCAACGGTTCAAAACCAGAACTAGTGAATCATGCTATTAATGCAAAAAAATGCAACTCGTTGCCGAAAGTAACATATTTTGTCATCCATAAATGAATGAGTGAGGTATCAAGAATTTAGGATTTGGACCAAGGTCATCTGCATTTGTAAAACAGTATTGAACTGCTAGCTTATCACCACTGAGAGCAACAATTAATGTTATGGGCATTTGTAAACTGCATTGAAGAAACAAATCAGCGACGTCAAGATATTCAGGACATAAATGAATTCTTACCTGTTTGACAACAAAGCGACCATTCTTATCCGGGTATACAAAAGCAAAAGATAGCCTGGCATTTCTTCTCCTTGCTGGCAGAGCAACCTCCTTGACCTAAAATATAACCATAATAATTGTGCTGATTAGAATACAAACCCATAGCATCTAAAATGTGATTGACGAGTAGGCCAAGCCCCAGTTATGGTTGTCACACGTCCAATGGTATTTTATGATATTCAACTTTAAATTATTTTCCCACGAATGTCAAAAGTAAAGTATGTAATATTACAAGATCAGTGAGCTCGCGGAGTGTGGCATCCTTCCAAGTGTAAATCTGAACTTCGTCTTTAGGCTCCTTCCCTCTTTCAGAAAAATCTTCGTTTAGGTGATGTCCACCAACCTGGAAAAATTCCAGCAGAATCAGTTTGTTGTATTACTGTGTGCTTACTTACAAATCTCTAGTCTGTACTGAAAGGGCATTCATTAAAACTGTTATAAAGAAAAAGGTTGGAGCATATACGAATCTTTATTTATTTATTTTCCAGATGGCACACAACAACAAAAAAAGAATCTCAGATTTCTAAAGTGCTACATGCTTACTACCATTCTTTCTGGAAAATATTAAGAATAGCCATAGAAAATCAAATGCAGACTCCGGAGCTTATAAGAATAGCATCCATCTTCCTAAAAAGAAAGTAGCATCCATATTTTCAGCCAAAGATGGTGAACTCAACAGTGGCAGTTAAATACTTGCGTGCTTAAAGAGTTCAGAGTTGCAACACCAACAGAATACTCCTTGAGCAATGAATAAACGAGGTATTTACAATTGCCAGGTTAGAAACTTGTATGACATATAGTGAGCAGCGACATGGAATGCTCAAGAATTACTGAACTGTCAAATTGCATGTCTTTCGGCCATGATAAATCAAATATATATATTAATTAAAATTTAAGAAGTACAATGTCTGAAATGTGTGATTTATATGTTCAATATTCAGAGTTTCACAAGAACAGGGAGCACTAACTATGTTTACATTCATTTTGGACACCTATTAGTCAGGTTTCATGTCTAAGTAAACTGCAATGCCTCTTACAGAAAGATAAACTAACATTGTTGTTAAGTCAGCCAATGGGGATTTCCAATGTATTATTGACAGTTGCTAGTTATTGCCACGACTTACTAGTTAAACACCTAATCAAGTGATGTTCAACTACACGTTTCATACGGGTATACTGTGTATACAACATTCGTATAGCGACACACTTTTCAGATTACTTCAGCACCAACCATCCATATGCCACAAAATTCAATCAAAGATCGCATAGTATGTGCAACCAAGCTAATCAATGATATCATAAGCGCCCCCGACAGTAAACACACCAAAGGAACCACTGATCAACACGATAGGGTAATAGAGAAGGCATCAATATGCTTACCTTTGTGAAAACTCGGAGCAGGAGAGGGCAGGTCTGCACAAGAAATTCAGCCACCAGCAAGTAACAGGTCAGTGCTCAAGTCTTCGCAGTCCTCTAAATGCAAACCCTAAAAACCTGAACATAACGCTGCTGAACTGCGTACTAGAAGTATGTCACAGACCTTCTCGCGGTCGATGGGTTCGGGGCGGGCGCGCGCCATGGGAGGCGGCCCGCGGTGCTGCATCGGCGGGCCTGGCCGCGGCCTCATCGGCATCTCCCCCATGCCCGCCATCTCTCTATCTCCTCTGGAAGCTAGAATCCCCCCGGCTCGGCTCTGACGGACTCTGCCGAGATCGACGCGACACGAACCAAGGAGACGCTTCAATCAGTACCAACTACAGAAACCACGAATCGGAAGCAAAGGAGACTGGGGCTTTACCTGCTTTGCTGCGGCTCGCCGTCGGCGGTCGGATTCTTCGCGGGGAGGAGTGGTGTGGTTTGGGAAGGAGGGGGAGAGGAGTCGGCGGCGTGGATGTCTCTGGAAGGGAAGACTCCAGACAGAGAAACCCTAAACTTTTGTGGTTTCGACCCTGGTTTTGATGAAAATCACGTAGCGCTTGAAAATCCAAAACATTAGTATTGTACTAGTACTATGTTAAATCCTTGACAGGTGGGGCCAGATTGATGAACGAATCGCATCTTCTATTTATTTATTTTTTTCTAAAATGACTAAAGGCCGTCCTAAGTGCAAAAGTACAGCGGTCTCCCTAATATCATGTGCAACATTTGAAATTGTTCGGAAAATATGTGTATCATTTGGATTTATACCTCTCTAAAAAAATTCACTAAGTGTAACTTGTGAGTTCCGATACACAAATTCTGGTCAAAGTGCAATCCATGCGGACAAAATGGAGGACTGGTTGTCGTGGTGGTAGCACGGCAGATGTCATGGGTAGGCTTAAGTTGGGGGACGAATGGATGCTTGTGGTTACCGGAGAGGAAGTGCACGGTCGAACCATGCACGAAGAACAAGAAGAACTCTCCACACTTGACAATTTGATTGATACCCAAAGATTACAAGTGCTCCTTGAGCTGTATTGGCTTGAGTACACAGCACCTGTTCTCTATTTTGTCTGAACTCCTCTACTACTGTTATGTCCTCCCTTATATAGGCAGTGCTAGCTAATACCCCTTTGGGTTCTAGGGTTTACTGTTTGGATCTTGGTCCCTACAATATGGGCCGGGTTATGGGCTTGCCCTAAGCCCATAGGCCCTGTCCATAAAGCTTGACAGCTAACGGTCTTCTGGTACGCTGCGTCTTGTTCTTTTTGGCATCACGCTGTTACTTTGTACGTCAGCGCTTGCTTTGGGCGTCACCCGGCTCCTTTTGTGTCACCTGGCGTCGCCCTTCTCTTTTGACCATGCTTTACCATGGTACTTCCCGAACCTTACTCGGAAAGGTGCCACGTGTCCTTAATGACTCGGCCCTTTCTCGGTTGACTCGGCTCGTTGGTACCTGCAAGAGTTACAACTTTGTCCTATACGGCCGAGATAGTTTGTATCTCGGCTCTCATGCTTATCTTTCCCGGCCGTTCTTACCCATACTGGTTCATTTTTTTACTCGGAGCCAACCTAGCTGCGCTATGTTTCCCCTCTCGTGATCCTACCGGGGGTTATCCCCCCGACACTGGCTTCCCGAACATGCAATCCATATCATGAAGATGATTTTTATGAACATGTAAAATCTTGTTGAAAGCGTCGTTGTATTTTAAATTTTAAATGGGCTTCCCGAAGAAGTGAAGATCATCCTCCATTTGGAGTTTCCGTATTCACACAAGGCTAATAAGAATACTAATAAAAATGTATTGCGTCGAAGTTATCAAATCAATATGACTGCACCATAGCTTAGGATCCAAAATGTAAGGATCTCCCAAAGGATGATTCACTGTTTTTCATGCATTTTTGTGCAACCATAATTGACCTTGTCTTCTTTCTTTTCATGTTCAAATGGATGGGTTCAATATTTGTGCATTTAGTTCTAGTATTTTGCAGCACTAGGTCTCTTTCACTCATAAGCGATTTATATTTCCCACGATAATCCAATTTTTCATTGTTACTCTGGTAGCACCACGACAAGAATTATGGAACGGAGGGAGTAAATCCTTGCAAATAATAGATGTTGATAAAAAGATCAATCAGACCGACAAGGCAGGGTTGGGTCCTACAATACTATATTTTCCACACATTAAAGTGAACTTTAGATGTAGGGTGTGTAGGGTCTACCCATCAAAAGTATTTGCGTTGTAATTCTTAAGATTTCTAAAGAAATTTTGCAACAATTTAATACATAGTAGTAATAGCTTTTTTGTAGCATGATAGAGACAACCGAACCTCCTAGTACTTTTTTTCCTATACCCAAATCAGCACCATTCTAGCCTCATGAAGAAAGGTATACCTTGTGAGCATTTATCTTTCATACGTGTATTTACACATAGTAGTATCTAATTTTCGGTGAAAAGCTATAAATAATATGTTCCATAAATGCAAATTATTTTTACAGTGAAAGAAGATGCTAGTGGTCTCTGACTCCATCGTTCAGCAGACATGTGTGAGTGTCCGTGTGTTTCGTGTTGTACTATAATGATTTTGCACAAAAAGAAATTAAATTGCATTTCACTTACTCCAGTGGCTATCGGCGGAAGAAATTAAATTACAAATTTGAAAATGGAGTATTTTAAAATGGTTTTTAATTGCAGTATAGTTCTATCGGCGGAGGAGGGGATTGACCCGAAACCCGTCAACCCAGTGGCTACTGGTCCGCTGCTTTGAAGAGGCGAGAACTCGCGCACTGACACACCCCACGACTTCACGCCTTCCTCCTGACGCTCTCACTCTCACTCTCGCTCTCGGGAATCGCGAACCACCCGGCCTCGCCGCGCGCCATGTCCGGCGATAGCAAGCCCTTCGCCCACGGTGCCTTCCTGCGCTTCCTCCTCCCTTCCCCCAAGCCCGCGCCCGAGACAAGGCCCGCCCCCTCCGGCCCTCCCGCCCGCCTCGCCCCGCCGCACCGCCTCTTCGCGCCCCCGCTCCCTCAGCCCCGCCCCGACGAGCGCCTCTTCATCGTCCCCCCCACGCGCCCCTCCTGGTACTCTCCACCGGCTCCCCCTTCCCCCACCCCTCCGTCACGGCGCGCCCTCCCAGCCTACCGCGCCGACCCAGGGCGCGCGCGCAATGCGGGCCGCTTCGCCCCTGGCCGGGGTGCTCCGGTGAGGCGGAAGGTCGGGGATTTCGTCCGGAACGGACCCCGCGCGGGTCCCGAGAGGCGGAAGGCGAGGCCAGTTGTCGCCGGCACAGCAAACGGAGGCGAGGCCTCTGCCGGGACCAGGCCGGCGGCGGCGGTGGCGGCGCGGACAGGGAGGAAGAAGGTGTGGGTCCCCGTGGAGAAGAAGGGCGGGAACGGCGGCAGCGACGCCGAGGACCAGGCGGCGGTGGGTGGAGGCTACGCGGGCGGAGACGAGGCCGAGGGGAGCCTCGAGGGAGACGACCTGCTCGAACCGGACGACAGCGAACAGGACGGCGATGGCCGGCTTCTTGGGGAAGAATTCGATAATTCTCTCAACGTCGATGGCCAGCTTCTTGGGGAAGAATTCGATAATTCTCTCAGCATCGCCGGTGATCACGACTGTCCTGATGACGACGACGATGGCAGCGAGCAGCCCAACAAGGTACTACTGGCATATCACAATGTCGGTTACTCTTCAGTTGATCTTGAGGTTGACTGCATTGCCCCAAGAACATTTTTATTTTTTGCTGAATTTGATCTTGTTCCCCTTGCACTGCAGAACCCCGCGCCGCAATCGAACCAATCATCACGCCTGCGAGTCAAATTGCGCAGAGGGTGGGTCGAATGCCGCCACGACATTGACGCCTTCGCGCCTGGCTTGCTCTCTATCTACGAATCCCTCAGGCCATCAGAAGAGCACAGGTCCAAGCAGAGTCAGCTCATAGACTCCCTAACAAAGTCTGTGAGCAAAGAATGGCCCAACGCCCAGCTGCACCTCTACGGCTCATGTGCCAACTCGTTTGGGACATCGCACAGCGATGTCGATGTCTGCCTCGAGATCGACATCGGCACGGGGAGCGTGGTGGAGTTGCTTCTGCGGCTGGCGGAGATCTTGCGAGCCGATGGTTTCGGCAATGTGGAGGTAAAGCCATCACTATCCGGAGCTTTGCAACTGTACTCAATTATGTTCTAAAATTCACTGTAAATTGAGGTTATTGTTTTGGTCCCTTAGTGTATCCTCTCAGTTAAATTGATTTATGCAGGCAATTACTACTGCTAGAGTCCCCATTGTGAGGATGCTGGATTCAGGGAGTGGCTTCTCCTGTGACATTTGCATCAACAACCTATTTGCTGTTGCCAACACAAAGCTTCTCAGGGATTATGCCCAGATAGATGGTAGATTGCTTCAGCTGGCCTCCATTGTGAAGCACTGGGCCAAATTGAGGGGTGTCAATGAGACGTACCGCGGAACCCTCTCTAGCTACGCGTGAGTTAAATGATTATGATGAATTCATGCTTATGTTAATTGGATTTTATTAGATAACCTATGTTCAAATGAGTTTGTGGAAAATTGGGGCCTCATTTACTTATTTTTATAAAAATTGCAGATATGTGCTTATGTGCATCAGTTTCTTGCAACTGCGAGAGCCCAAGATTCTTCCATGTTTGCAGGTTTTGTACCTTCTATCCCCTAAACTTCTGAACAAATCCTCTTTGTGCCAATGCAGAAACTAGTGAACTGCCTACTGCCTAGTACGATTTGTAAAATTAATAATATTTTATAAATCCATAGTTTTTATTTTATTTGATGGTAGAATTATAATGCTCTAGTCATACTGGATTTGCTCCATTTGACATTGTGCCATAGTTGGTCAATTTCCTTTTTCTTTTTTTTTTGGTTGGTCAATTTCCCTTTTCTTCTTTTTTATTTTTATCTTTTTGCTGATTAGCAGGTTCATTTTTTGTATGTTTCATCTTTACTGGGTTGCTGTATTTACAATTACCAGATAAGTCAGCAGGAACATCAGAGTTAGTTCTTGTCTCTGTTTTCAGCTTCATGGTAGGCATCGGTTTGGTCAATATGTCATCCTGATGCAACTAATGATCTCTCTTTCCCCACATTTTCAGGCTATGGAACCAACATATACCATGGTTGTTGATGACACAGAATGCGCTTATTTCGATGAAGTTCATCTGCTTCCTGAATTTGGGGCTCGAAACAAGGAGAGCATCACAGAGTTACTCTGGGCATTTTTCCACTACTGGGCATTCCAGCACGATTACAGGAAAGATGTTGTCTCCATCCGCATGGGGAAGATAATCAGGTAATCAAGGACCAGCAATCTCCTTTTGAACCAAGAATTCCATGTCAATTTAATTTCAACTAGGTTATATAAGAAATTTAAACTTTTTTACCTGGTGCGCCGTCATGATGTGTAGCAAGAAGGAGAAGAACTGGACGACTCGTGTCGGGAACGACCGTCATCTGATGTGCATCGAGGATCCTTTCGAGGCCGGCCATGACTTGGGTCGTGTAGTCGACAGGCAGACGATCAGGATCATCAGGGAGGAGTTTGAGCGAGCCGCCGACATACTGCAGCATGACGACGATCCTTGCGACACTCTTTTTGAGCCCTACAACTACAATCATGAACCTGAACCACCGAAAATGCCCTGAAAAATTCAGATCACGTTTCTGCCACAAAGTGAAGGTGCAGATGAACAACTATTTGAACATTTCTGGTAAAGAGAACAAATAAATGAACCAGGCGCATTGAAGAACGAGGATATTTGAGCCAGGTGGCACTTACCTGCTAGAACATGAGCTGTGATTTGTTTCAGAGGAAACTGATTTGGTAGGACATATCCCAGCTGGAGGGTACACGTTCATGTTACCATGCTCTGGTCGCCTGGACAGGGCATAATCAAATCTCCTTTATGGCATGCAACCCTGTATACCCACAGTAGTAAAAATTGAAGGATACCAATGTTACAAACTGGCAATCTTGCTCTCCAGGATTTCTTGAACATCATATTCTCTCATGGTTGTGACAAAATAACTCAGATAACATTGACCCTTTTGTAATTTTTAACCAGATAAATTAATATTTATATGCTGGTGTGACGGTGCTTTTACAGTGTGACAAGTGTTTGACATTGTAGCCTTCTCAGCAACAATAATGCATGAGATGCAGGTTCCTAGGACAAAAGATACTGACAAGAGGATGAATCCTACACTCCTAACCACCTTGGACAAGGCCTTGAACTTTTGCTTCAAATATCATCATGTGCAGCTCAGCTATGACCACGATGCAGTACAACAGATGGTCAGAAACAGCATGATCTTTCCAGGATGGCAGTCTGTACGCATGTATTTGTTGTCACTTCGCGCCAACCAATAATGCATCACCTTATGTGGCCTTCACCTTCGCATACTCGGGCTGGTTGAAATTTTCATTATACAGCATGCCAGCTGGAGAAACAAGCCGTTGTAGACCACTTCCGAACCGACTCTGGAATGGGAACATTGTTCAAAAAACGAATTAGGGCTATCATAAGATGTTACATATTAAATGTAATACATAATGTATAGAAAAGACCATACCCACTGGAAGAAAACAAGTATCCACCAGCATATTGCCAAGCTACCAAATTTGTCGCGGGCAAGCTTTTAATAGAGAGAAACAGGAAAAGATGAATCGTCATTATCGCAAGAATATTAACATACAAGTCCTCTTAACTACAAAGAATAACAGAAAACAAAAGGCTGTTCAAGATAGCACTTGGATTTTTGGAACTGACAGCATTCACAAGTGACCAGAAGGTAGATAGTTCACTGTAAAGACCAGATTGTGGTCCTATTTGCCATGGTTCAGGACCTCATAATTAAAAAATTCAGACATTTTTCCTTCTCAAGTTATCATTTATCAATGTTATCACTAATCAAAGAAGAAAATTAAAAACTGAAACCCAATGCGGTCTCACAAAAATCACTCGAGATTATGGCTGTGCATCTGAGAAGGCAGAGGACGAGAGGATTTCTCTTCCCTAAAAAAATCACTCGAGAGAAGAATAGACATACCAATAGTAGAACAGTTCCAATTGAGAAGCATGCACCCATTGATTGACTCAAGTACCTGAGATCTCTTCCAGCCTGAAGAGAAAGAGAACTATCAGACACTTCCATCACATTTTCCAGCAAATGCTTGGTTTGCAAGTGCTGATCTTATGAACTTTGCAGAATAGGCCATTTATTGTATTACTGTTACTGCAGTATCATAACATGTTAAAGATGGTTTCCACATTCATTAATGATGGCCTAGTGTCCAGGCATATACTTATTGTAGAAGCAATGACAATTCATGCAAGCATTTTGATAAGTTATCCTGGACTCCATTGTCGAAATGAAGTATACCAGCTTACCAATAATGTTCCTTCAAGGCAGTGTACTGAAGGTGTCACCAACAATGCAGTGAAATATGGGATCAACACTTTGTGCATCTGAGAAAAAAGAGGACTTATTAAGTTCCAGACAGAACTCAGAAGGTTAGACACACTGGTAATCATGGGAATTAAGCATACAAGTTTCTGCAGAAAAAAATGTTATTGAAGGCGTCACCACAGGAGATTTCTAGGATGACATGCAAGCCAGTTCTCCAGAGAGTACAGCAAACATTTCGTAACTAGGCTGATATGATGAATGTAGCCTTTTAAAATCAGGAAGGAATTCTAGTTTTTACCCTGCAGCTGTGCTCTTGTGACACATGCCACCCCATTTAGTGGAACTCTATCGAAATATCCCATCTAGGAGACTTTGACCATGGTTTTACGCCAATTTAGCATTTTTCTTGTTTTTGTTAGGTAGGACGTACATGTTACATCGATGTGGCATGACAAAATGTGTAAAAATCGGAAGGCGCCATCGATGATCATGTCTAGACTTATCTTATCCATCTGTCCCATTCCTCTTCATCGTCCTGATATGTTGAAACCCGATCATCATCTCACATCTTACCCAATGGACACATCAGGAAACAAGGGTCCAAAGCTTCTAAAAGGGTTAATCTAGACGAATTTTCACTCGACAGGGTAATTAGTGTCAGAAATGCATAACTAGAGGGTAAAAAGTGGAATTCACTCTAAAATCAGTGTCAGGATTAGCAATAAACTAGCAAGCAGACTTGTAAATGTCATGGACTACAGTTAGATGGCGCTAGATCGAGTGTCTGAGTGCAACCACGCCATGATGGAAGCCACAGCACAGGGGGGGAGAAGTAAACAGGAGTAGATTGATATATTTCTCATTTTTTTCCTCAATCCTTAAAAGACTCGTCTAATATTCTGACAATCCAATGTACTCTTATCTCTGAGGTAGCTAATCCAACCCAGTCCTCAGGTCCCATGCAAACAGTGAGCGAGTGGGCAGTCAGGAACTATATTCAGCTACATTACCACTTTACAAAATTCAGTCAGGGTCCCAAGTGATAAGCATCTAAGAAGCTATGCAACCAAAGTAACATATAAAGCATGAAGGTATCATTTAGAGAATAGATATAGGAGCACTATTTTTTAATACATGCATAAAAGATGTAGATTCTAGATATACAATACAATACATGGTGAAGATAGCCTTTATAGGAAGCTACAACATACTTGGAAACAACATTTACATAGGCAACTGACATACTGATAGTTTCTGAGGAGCTATCTATATTGGAAGTACTTCTGAACGTAGAAAACTAAAGCAGTTTGTCAAACCTGTTGTACAACCAGTTGGTCGTTGGTAAATAGACTGGGAAAAAGCCATGGAACAATCGTCCCAAGTGTTCCTACAGTCACTCCAGCTATAGCTCCAATCATTACAAGGGACTTCAGTAGCATCCTTGCCTAGATTAAATGTACCTTCATTAACATTCAGAGTAATAAACATAATATTCATATAATTTAATGCATAAATAGCTACAGTAAAATGCAGGCGCTACTTTAGTCAATCAAAGTACCATCATTGCAGCACAGGTTGAGTTAAGTATGCATAGTGGTGTTGGGCCCACCAGAAGTTTTTGCTCTATTACAGGGAAAAGAAGGTAGGTATACACCGATTAAACATATTCAAGCCTGAATGCAACATGCACAGGTCAGAATCCAAATGCTGCATGCTTTATATTAACAGTACCCACCAACTGTCAATACACTTCATATCCTAAGAAATATTAATCTACCAAAATTGCAATAGTATCAAGCTTCTGATAGACATCATTGAATAAGATAATTAGACTTCTTAGTTGAACCCTATTTTTCTAGGCTTTCGAAATGTCTTATCAACAGCATAAGTTCTAGTCAGTCATATTCAGCCCTGTCTTGACTCTTGATCGACCAAAATATTTTGAAGAAGAGAACAGAAAAGGATGCACCTTTCATAAATCTCTCAAACAAGAAGAAAATGGAGTGCCTTGTGAAAAAAAACTCTGTTGAAAATGTAAAGGGACGCTTCGCATATCAGTTGATTCATTTAACCAAATCAGAGAAGAGATTCAAAAATAAGTGCCCAAGAACACATGTTCATCAAACACAGCTTTGAACAAATTCTCGGGACATATCCTGATAGCACTGCTAACGATATCAACATGGATAAAAATAAAATGGTATGGTACACACATAAAAATGAACACTTAAGATAGGTACCTTCATCAAATTGCGCTTAGCTCCATATATCATCTCTGGCATGAACGACTGTGCAGTTTGTGACAGCGGCTCGCCCCAAACAGTGCACATGCATAAGATATTAACCATAACCTTCACAGGATCAAGCAAACTATATTTTGTCATGTTTCTTGTAGACATGTCCTTATAGGGAAGGATTCTGTAAGCTACAAAGTATGAACCTGGTGGGCTGCAAGAGTTATTGCTCCCATAGAAGTCGCGGAGTATGTAAGTAATGCATAAAATGCTACCTGAATAAGATTGAAACAATTAGCTACAGACTTACAGTGAAGCCAAGGAAATGGCACATAACATTATAACTAAAAACAATGCTACCTTGGATGTCATTGTCACAAAAACAGGAGCTGCAATTTCAAATATCTGCAGAAGCTCTCTTGTTGACGGGATTGTGAATGAGAAAGCTCGGAAACCTCTATTAGTCAGATTTCGCATCATCATATAAGCTGCAATAATCTGAGTGTGTGTCAAAAGGTAGCAACTTATTCAAAAACATGTGAGCAGATAACTGAAACCTGCAGAGAAATTGGCAATGTGATCAAACATCACAAAAGCTGGATCTAGATACAGATCATGAATAGTAAATAAATGGATAAGAAAATGCTAGGATTTCTGGAACATATAATTGACAACAGAAGAGCAAGTGGCTCCCTCTGGACAGGATGCGGTCTGCATCAATAAGCAATGTACTTCTAGGAATACGGGTTAACCAGGTATTGTTGCTTCATAGAGGTGTGGAAACTTGATTTTCAGAAATGTGGTGTTTCTCTCAAATGAATGCTATTAAGATAGCGTATTCATTAAGCTTACAGATTGGACAAACGACTCCCCTGAATTATGCTCAAGTCAAGGAGTGACAACATGGAGACATGTTGAGGAGACTGGGGAATATGTGTACCTGCGAAACCATGGTAGCCCAGGCAGCACCAGCAATTCCATAGCCACATACAGAGCAAAGAAATATGTCACCGACGCCATTTATAACACTAGCAGCTGCCAATGCCTTCAAAGGACCCCAAGAATCTTTCATGCCTAGACTGAGTTATAGCAAACATATAATCTGATAAGAAAAGCATCCAATCAAAGATATTGTAATACTGTTTCCTGAACTATTATACTCGTGTAGGTATGCAATCGGTATCTGCTTACTCGATGGCAATATAAGGATTGAACAGACAAATAGCAATTAAAGGCAAACACATACTTCGAAATATAATTGTAAAAGAAATCACAAGCTCAAAACAGATGTCTACTAATATTCCAAAGAAAAGTGTACAGTTCCATTCGTTCCTGCAGCTGCTTGAGATAGGTGCAGTAATGCAGTGTCCTAGCGATGTGACTTTAAACAAGAACATTAAGACAACAGGTAGGGTTCTACACGTGGAGTTAGACATATAGATTTCAGAATTTCATTTCCTGAGCTGAGTTAAGTTTGACCTTTTTGCCTAATGTTACATCTCTTTGTGCATAAATTACTGGAAGAAAACAATAGTAGTGATATGTACTTCCACAATATGTAGTTCAGCAAAACAAATGGTCAAAGAAAGAAGGCATGCAATAAATAGAAATTTGAAGAGACAAATATATCCGATCCAATAAAATAAAAGAATAGGAACAGTTTGTACCTAGCACTTTGAGCAACTAAGCCAACGAGAACTGCAGGCCATGCAAAGCCTCGAATCTGAAAGTGAGTTTCTGTTATTTCACATGAAACAGGAAAATCCAATTGCATACCATATAATAGAAGGTATTAGAAGAGTACTACAGGCATATGAAACAAGATTCCCCAACAAGCCTTGCAGTCAGACCTATAAGTTTGTAATATCACTAACAACATAAGGGAAAAAGACCTATGCAGGCTGTCAAACCACAAAATAATCAAATGAGTATATTTCAAAAGGTGAAAATATTGAGACACTGTCATATACAGACCTGCGCATATGTATTGGCAGCAGAAATAATTTCATAATTCTTTGATCCAGTAAAAGCTGAAAAGAAAATTAAGAAAGCACAAGTTAATGTAAACTAGTAGAACCTTAAAAAAGGTAAAATAGTAGAAGATACCACACAACAATTTTAACAAATGTAATGGTAGAACAAAATATGATGCATCATGCATGTGAAACTCCAAAATGGTAGAACAAATTAGTGGCATCTATTTCGCAAGCACACATCCTAATCTCGCAATGAAGTTAGAACATGAATATTATTGAGAAAAAAAGCATTACATAATCCAAGCTTAGTTTAAATCTAGGAGAAGAAGTGGCTTTTCAACAGGGACAACAGTAAAGTACAGAATGTAATAGCAAAAGAATTCCTCCAGCACTTTGTTTGAACATACAAAATGCTCAATACTTCAAACAAGACGGTACTTTCAAGCACATAGAACATTTTCTTTGAAAGACTTACCAGTCAATACCTGAACGCCAAAAATCTTAGTGAACAAGAACATTCCTATACCAAAAGCAAGAGCGAGAAATAGCAACATAGATACTTGATGTTGTGCAAGTTCTTCATCCTGCATATAGTAGCTGCAGTTGCATTAGATTACATATAAAGCGCAAGAAGGTATATATATGCGTGTGTCAAGTGGCTGCAACAAAGAGATAAACATCTTAAGAGACTTCAACTTCTGACTATCTATAAAGTCTAATTCTCCAATGAACATCTTATGTGTTCACGGTGTTCTTTTTCTTTCGGGCAGCAAACAAATGTATATAGTTTCACGGAGAGAGCACAAGCATATCTCGACATACAGGACTAATCTACTCTAGGTTCTGTAAAAAATGTTTTGCGGAGCTTGTACTTTGGCAAGTTTTAGTCAGCTTCTCTCTTTTCTATAAAAGAAATTTACGCGAATAAGCTACACCACAATTTAAAATACTCTATAGATGGGTTGAAAATCCATGCCTCGTGTTATTTCCCGAGCACCCATAGTACACTTTTGCGCGGCTCCGCAAGTTAATAATGTAGCACTAGCTGCACGCACCTTGTTAGCTAAGGATGTGGCCACCATGTTGGAGGTTGCGACGGACAGGAACATGAATATGTAGCACAGGTAGTCGCAGAACACGGTCCCAGGCCCTGAAATGAGAGCCAAAACAAGCACAGGTTAACTACACTTTAATTGATTTCAGCAGCATAATCAGACGATTCATCATATTAATCGGTTTGCTTCGCGGTTCATCAAGCACGCGGCATCGCCTAAGGTAAGGAGCCGGTTCTGTAAATTCATCCATTGAGATGAATTTACATACCATCGAGTGCGCGGCGGGGAAATGCTCCGTTTGGTTAGGAGGATCATGGCTGTTATTAATCGGAGAGCAGAGAAGGAAGTGAATAGAGTATGGTGATACAGACCTAGTGCGGCGAGCTGGAGGGAAGAGGTCTGGCCGATGACCATGGTGTCGATGAGGCTCATGAGCGGGCCGCAGATCCAGAGCCCGAGCGCCGGCCCCGCGAACACCACCACGTCCCGCACCTGCTCCCAGATCCCCGCGTCCGGCGCTATCGCCTCCTCCCCGCCCTCCAGGTCGCCCCCGTCGGCCGCGCCCGCCACGGCGACGCATCGGCAGCGGACGGCCGCACGAGGCAAGAGGCGCGAGCGGGCGAGGAGGCGGACGCCGCGGGTAGAGGGGAGCGGGGGCGCGGGAGGGAGCGGGCGTGCGCGGCGGAGGGAGGCGGAGGCGGGTAAGGGGAGGGCGGCCGCCGCGGAGAGGAGGCGGAGGTGGGCGGACATCGCTGGACCGCTGGAGTGCCTGCCAAGCGACAAAGCGTGCACGGTGCCGCGCGCGGTGGAGTGGTACAAGACAGTAGTACTTGTCCCACTGTAGATAGGCTGCGACGCCGAGCGATCGTGTGGTGGATCGCGATGCGGCCAACGGAGGCCGTTGCTGTAGCTGTTATTACGAGTGTACCGTACGTCTAGTACAACACCCCAATACGGCAAATACTCTCTTCTGCCGTCGGAGCATTTTTTTTTTGTCTCACTACTCCCTTGGCTTACATAATATTCCTTCCGTTTCAAAATATAAAATATTTTAGGTTTTAAATTTCTTTTAGTGTATAGGTTCAGTCTAAACCTCAGTAAATCTATACACTAAAAGAAGTCTAGATATTTTTTTTTACAAACCTAAAACATCTTATATTTTAAAACGAAGGGAGTATATAAGTGTCGCGGTTGCAAATCTTTGCGAAGTGTCTTGCAGCAATGTGCTCGCAACATGAACAAGAAACTGATGCAAGTATTGTTGAATATAAATATACTGACTAGCCTCTTTCTATAAGATCTGTCTTTTGAAATAATTGGCTAGTGCATAAAATTATTTATGGTATCGGAGCCAAGAGGACTCGAGTTCAAGACCTTGCCCATGCAGTATTAAAAAAAAGGTGGCATACTCCTATCCCACGCTAAGGACTAAAATAGCCTAGACGTGAGAGAAAGTGTTGAATATAAATATACTAACTAGCCTCTTTTTATAAGACCGGTCTTTTGAAATAATTGGCTCATGCATCAAATCCTTTAAGTACAACAACTTCGGTAGCCATCCAACCAATTGTCATCTCTAATATTCTTATCCACCCCTACTTTTTGACAACGTTGAGAATATCGTTAATCGTTAACTTCTCGATCAACCCAAAATTAGTAATTTTTGGATGTATCGACCGATTTATCGTTTCGATTTATCGGCTTATCGGACACCTAGTGGTAAGCGATAAATCAGCGTATCAGACAACTTTTTGAACAATTCTTTTTGGTTAAGAATCATATTTGCTAGTTCTTGGTCACCTCTTTTATCAAGGCCAAGGCAATTCAGCTATTACAAAGCCCGTAGAAATACCGGCTCCCAACGTGGGTAGCAAGAAGAAGATCTTGTTTAGGAAACTAGAGTTCTATTTGTAACCAACTCGGACGGTACCTAAGACCTAGCCACGTCATATAAAGGCTATGATGGGCCGCCGAGGAGGAGATTCAATCCACAATCACACCACCTATAGCTTACGCCAGATTCAATTTGCGCAACCCTAGCCATCTCGGTGATATTGTAACATTCGATTTCATCATCAATTAAGAACAGACATGCATGGAGTAGGGTATTACCCTCGAAGCTGAACCAGGTAAATCATGCCTCCCCCTCGTTTGTTAGCCGATGAAGTCATCAGCGCACACCTCCTTTCTAAAAACTCAAGTCCATAATAAAAGGAATATGCTCGAGAGGCAATAATAAAATTGTTATTATCTTATTCTAAGTTTATGTTAGATGTTTATTTCTCATGCTAAAATTATATTAATCGGAAACATTAATACATGTGTGTTTAATAAACAAACCAGAGTTTCTAGCCATGCCTCTCATTTAACTAGATCGTTGATTAATAGATGATCAAGATTTTCTGATCATGAATATTGAATGTTGTTAATAACAAGATCAAATCATCAGAAGAATGATATGGTGAAAATACACCCAAAGTAGGTGTAGCAATAACGATCTAGTCATTAAGTTTACATTGCTATATCAAACACATACGAAGTAACTCTAATCCTTAGACTATAAGATTATGTCGATCACTAACTCCATAGGAGTGCTTAGATGGCATCAAAGGTCGCACCATAACAGGGTAACTATAAAGATGTCGTTGGATGCTCTAAAAGTATTAGTAGAGGCTCATAAATCAAGAATGAGATTTTTCCATCCAGATGACAAAGAGATATACTCTGAGCCCTCTGGATGATATCAAATCAACATCGCTTGCAAGGAAGTGACTAGGTCACAAGGATGTTATATCACAGAACAAGTAAAGTGTACTTGTTGATAATAAGGTGGAACAAAGGTATGGTTAATATCTATGATCGATTCTCAAACAAGTAAAATATTACGAGACAAAAGGAATTGGGTACGATGTTAATGGTTCTCATGGTCAAAAGAGTCATCGTTTAATGTGTGGGAGTCAATACGGATCTCGAGGTCGCGTTGTTGATTATTGATCGGAGAGGTGTCTCGATTATGTCTGCATTATTTCTGAGCCATAGGATGACATGCTTAAGGTACGCTAACACTAATGGGCAGGTATATTATTACCAAATAAAGGTTTGTAAACCGCTGAAATTATTTCAAGGAGCACTGGAATTGTTTTACGGCAAATCGCTAAAATTATTAAGGGGGTTTATATAAATGTTTATTAATTAAATTAATTGACAAATATTAATAAAAAGAAATAAAAAATGTTTTATTTAATGAGGATTTGCATTTAATTAGTGGAAATTAATGGCAAAGTGAGTGGAACCAAAATTAATGGAAATTAATTAGTGTAAAAATGGTTACTGGTATAACTTCCACCGGTTACGAAATTGATGATGCTAATTACCCGTTAATGACATTTGCGATATGATAGTTGACATGACGTCAGCCGTCAACGAAGCTGGCGAAACACATCTATCATGGTCTAAATTTTCGTGGTAGATGGGTTCCATCCACCATAGTTTCAAAAAAACAGTAATAGAAGCTTTTGTGATGTGGCTTTTATCATGGTGTCTGTCGTGGTAGAAGACCTTTAATCATGAAAAAATAGCCTTCTACCACGAAATCCGGTCGTGATAGATAGCAACTTTTTTTATTGTGAAATCCGCTGCCTAGAGGACGGCCGGTAGATCCTCGGCTTGAAAGAAGGCGCAAACATGCGCGCTAAGGTTGTCAACTTGTCCCGCTCGGATGATGCTTTGCATGTCGATGGCAAGGTTGTCCATATCACGAAGGAAGATACCCCGACGTGACGTAGAATCTGTGTAGTAGAAGGGAAAGATGTTTAAGCACTACAAAAGAAGTCTAGGAGTTTTTTTTTTTTTGATAATCTCTTTTTAGTTAGTTCTTTAGTAATATGTTTAGAAAAAAAGAAAGAGCTTCTCTTGTAGGGAGTTCTTGTTTCCACATCATCAACTTGACGATGGATGAGACATCCATGTAATAAAATTTTATATCTTAAATGTGATGGATGAACATAGAATTTTATATTTTAAATTGCCGATGAAAAGTTTACCAAACACGGTGAAATATCGTCATGTTACACGGCACTAAAATTGCACCCTCTTCCGTGCCACGAAATAAATCGTAGGCGCATGACCATGTGCGACGCTAAAAATAGTGAGGCGCGTTCACTTCCTCCGACGCATTTATCCTTGACGGGTTTTTTTGCCATGGTAGACGACTAGGCCTATGTCTTTGCTTTACTAACCGTCAGGACCCGCGTGCGCTGTTGTAGTATTTAGGGGCCTTATTAGTACAGTGCCGAGGTCTCCACCCCCTACCACATCCAGAGCAGCAATGGTGCAGATTTTATTGCATGGAATGCAGAGTGCAGTGGAGCATTTACTGTACGCAGTGCCTATCGACTAACCTTTGAGGAACAACTTCGAATGGCAGGTCGCCAAGCCACAAGCAGCAAGCCGCTCGGTTCTGATTCAGATTGGAAATTGATCTAGAGCTGTCCAGTTCCGCCTAAAGTACGTACCTTTGCCTGAAAGCTTGCTCGCAATGCACTTGCTACACAAGATAATATGAGGAAGCGTGGGATGGAGCCTCTGGCCACATGCACGATATGTGGCATGGAGGATGAGACATCATTCAACGCTTTAATAAATTGTCCATACGGCTAGAGGTCTATATGGCATGAGACGAGGAAAGTCTGGGTATTACCATCTAATAGTTTATTGTTTGAAAGGAATCCAGACTGGTTTATGCATGCACTCATTAGGTCTAAGGATGACCAACGTGCTCCTCTCCGGATGCTTCTTTGGAGAGTTTGGCACATCCACAATGAACTTACTCACCATAAGCAGCCAGCTTCAGTCATGGCGTCTAGAAGATTTCTGGAAAGCTACTTGCATGCAGGTCTCTGATGCTTATTGAGCAACATCCGGTGGTTGATGTTGATAAAGGGAAGCACGTGGTTGTTTGGGGACGCAGAGTCAGGAGCAAAAAACACCACCTGGACAAGCAACCGCAAGTGAAGCAGAAATCGAGACCACCGGATGAGGGCAATGGAGGAAGGTCTTTTGCAGCATGCAGACAATTACAGAGTTGTGCTGATCTGTTGGAGGCGGAACTCGTGGCAATGGAGGAAGGTCTTAGCCTCGCTCTTCACTGGACACATGCTCCTATCATTGTGGAGACGGATAGTGCAGAGGTAATCAAGCTAGTCGCCGAGAAAACACCGAACCTGTCACGCTATGCCATGAGGATCACAACTATCCGAGAGAGTATTAAGGAGAGAGATATTGTAATAACAAAAGTTAACCGTGAGGCCAATGGCGCAAGCCACGGCTTAGCTTGTTTAGGGAGAGTACACGAGCGAACCGCCACTTGGCTGAGAAACTCACCGCCAGAAATCACTAATGCGATCAGGGCGGATTGTATTTCCCCTATCTGATAATTGAAAAACTCATTCCTTGCAAAAAAAAAAAGTTTATTAGGCTTGTGTTCCAAGTACACTCGAAAAGTGGGATTGTGCCAGTATAAATCGGCCAATTGGAGAAATGTTACCCGTCGACGCGGACATGTTACGTTTGTACCATGGTTGTACCACTCAGTCAATTTGCTGGTTAAAATTTTCTATTGGGTCATGTTGTGTGTATATCCTACTTAGGGCATCTCTAAGTAGTATACAAAAACCGGTTAGAGGAGTAAAAGAAACAGTACCTAACCGAACTCATATGGGGTTAGAGGAGTAAAAAAAATTAGGAGTCAGCCCTCCTCGACTCCTGTTTTTACTCCTAAGAGCGCCCGAGGAGTAAAAGATTCGCTCACCTTTTCGTGTTCACACTGCCCTCCTCCTCGGCCTCTCCTTCGTCTCTAGTGACCACCGATACCCCTGTCGCCACCCCGGCCACTGGTGGAGCCCCACGATGGCCTGATCATCTCATGGCATCTCATCGCCCATTTCAGCCACCGGCTCAACATCCCCCCGCCGCACCCCCATGTCGCTTCTTCTTCCCACATCCATTCCCCTCTGCGGTTGGTGCCAACCAAGCGTTGGCGACAGCCCCGCCGCTTCACAAGTACCCTCGCCCTGCCGGTGCCGCCGGCGCCAGTCTGTTGCGGCATGCGATAGTGGTCTTGGGTTTCGTGGGTGGCCGAAATCACCAACCAGAACACTCACCGGGAGGTGTGGATCGTCAACTTCGGTCGGAAGCGGCGGTGATGGCGTACGGCGTGAAGAACGTCGAACTCCACGGATCTGACTACGGCGATCTCAACTTCCCGCTCGGGGTGGGAGTAGCGGTGCGGGACCTAGAGCCGGTCGGCCTCCGATTTGTCTCTGACTACGAGTGGCGGGAGGACTGGGAGGCCTGCGAGCACCTCGAGGCGGAGCGCCATGACGCGGAGATGGTGGAACGGCTCGTGCCAACCAACCCGAGCTCATCGACGGCGAGGCCGGCTCGAGGAATATGCCGCGGCGAAGATGGAAGCAGCGGCGAGGAAGAAGGAAGTCGTTGACAGTGCTGGCGCCAGCGAGGATGGAGGAGGAGGACGCGGGATCATCGATGGCGCCGACAGTCATCGAGCTCGACAACGATTCCTCCTTCGACTGGGAGGAGGATTAGGTTTGCTTTCGGTGAAATTCGGCCAAATTTTTGGCCGACTGTTGGTTGTATTGTGTACGTATTTAGTGAATCTAACTAGTACTTGTCAAATTCGGTTGGAATCATGCAAAATTCAGTCGAATTTGAGTTGTAATCGGGGTTTTACTCCTCTATACCATTGTAGATGGGTTAGGAACCGCTTTTAGTTAGGGATAGGTTTTACTCCTCTAGCTATTGGGGATCGGTTAGAGATGCCCTTATATTTGTTTTGGAACTATCTGTTATACATAAAACTTAGGTAAAATGGGATGGGTTAGAGATGCCTTTATATTTGTTTTGGAACCATCTGTTATACATACAACTTAGGTAAAATGAAATTACATACAACTTAGGTAAGATAAAACCTGAGGGATTTAACTGAACCTGGAACGTTATCCTTTTTGCCTTGATGCAACACTGCTTGTTGCATTTGTTTGTCAGATAAGGCAGCGAGAGCGTAAGTGCTTCGTTTCTTCTGAATCATTTAAACCTATAAACGGTGGGGGTCCTGGAAGGCACCCCAAAAATCAGATTTGATGAGCCACACGATTGGATTAGTAAGGCACTAAGCACTGTAGATCTTCTTTCATCATGTCCATATAAAATCGACCCCGACCAAGTGGTGAAACCCTACCCGCCGCCGCCCCGTATTATCTCCCTAATCCCGCTCGTCTCTCTCCCCAGTCCTCGCTCGTCTCTCTCCCCTAATCCCTGCTTCATCTCACTTGCCATCCCCTGTTTCACACCCATCTCTGGGCGAGCCGCCGACGCGGCGAGCAGCAGCGCCATGGCCCCGGCCTCCGGCGCCTCTACAACGAGCAACTGTGGCGAGCAGGACCTGCGCTTGCGCCTATCAATGGACTCCGGGGAGGTCACGGCTCAGCTGTCGACGGAGGAGTGGCTGGTGGCCAGCTAGCTCCCGCTCGCGCGCCCCCTTCTCTTCCTGCTTTCTTCTTCCTCTGCCGCTGACCGGCCATGAGCAGTGCGTCGGGCCGTGCCGTCCTCTCCATCCCCGTTTCTTGCTGCTCTCTCTCCTCCTAGTTGTCTCCCCGCATTTTATCCCCACTGTTGCTCTCAGGCCGCTCCTAAGTGAGCGCCGACCGCATCCCTAGCCGCCACTGAAGAGATGGAGACGAGGATGACCTGCCAAGGAAAGTCGTCGCCGATTCGCCGCTGTTGTCCCCTATTCACGAGAACAGGTTCATCTTGCACGAGTTCCTCTATCTAATTTCTTTCTTAGTAATTTATTTTTGAACAGCTAGGGTTTGCTTGGGGGCAGCTAACAATAGCGGTAGCAGACCTGATTCCCAAAATAAACCATGTTCCAGTCATGAATCTGCTAGAGAGTGTAGTTTTCTCTTGCTATAATCCGTACTATGTTGTCCAATAGGGAAAGGTAATAAATATTCATCTGATTTTGCACATGGTTTCTAGCCACTGTGCAAAGCATTGTCTATTTATCTTCGCAATTATGCATTCTAGACATCTAATATCCATCTAATAGCACTCTCCTGTTGTATCCTATAACAATTATTCTATTTAGTTTATTTGATTTGTTTCTTGTTTGATGGATTTGATAATCGATTTTTTTGAAAGGGTGTCGAATCAGAAAATGAAGTGGTAGATTTACATGAGAAGGTCAAGAGTTTTGATAAAGAAATAAAAGTCTCTACTAAAGGGATAAATGGAACCAAGCTGAAAAGGAAGATGCAGAGAAGAGAAGAAGCGTGAGGCGCTGCAAATAGACAGAGTCAGGGTGAGCACTGCCCCTCTCTTCCACTACTCTTTTGATTTAACTCTCATATATAATCACTCATCTTTGTTTGTCCAACTTGTTTTAATTATCCCTATAGGTTTTTCTTTGAAAAAGCAAGCAGGCCATAGGGGAAGATCATTGTGCGTAATATTCATTGTACTAATAGCTTCTATTTTCTGAAATTTTCCTATCTCTAAATTATGTGACTTGCATATATAATCAATTGCCTCACTCGGTTATGTAACTTCGCTGTGTAATCTATTATTGCTAAATGGATGACTGGTTCATAGGAAAAATATTTGTGCTAGGTTATTTGAGACACTCGACAGATTATAGCTCATCCTTTGTATGGGGTCGTATCTAAAATTTTGTGACACACGCTTGTGTGCATTGCAACGATTCAGTTTTTATGTATTCATTTCTCATATCAACTTATATCTAAGGTTCTGTCACTGGCGTTTTTAAATAATTACTAAAATTATACAGATTCACTCAGGGGATGCATCATGTGAGCGAGCTGATGAGAGACTGCGGATTCGCCGTATGCTTGCTATTTCATAATCTAGGAGGAGCTACTGATGGGGCTGTAGGACACCTCCAAGTAGTGTTCCGCTCAAGTTTGTCTGGCAATACGGCGGCCAGAAAGAATAAATACCCTCGCCGCCTGAGGTTTCGAATTTTGCTCAGCTAAGCTTCTTTAAAAAAATCCTCTTCCCTCTTGAGTTCTTTCTTTTCCTCTGTTATTATTTCTTATTTATGATATTGGTTGTTTTTTATTTAGGGTCTGTTTTCTGCTATAGGCTATGATTATTTAGGCTCCCTCATACTATTCATCTCCCATTAACCAATATAAGCAAGGTACTTGCATTTTCAGATAGCCGTTGTGTGTAGTTCTCTCACTATAAAAAGAACATCTCTAATTAACAAGGAAAAGGCCGATTAGAAAACTGTATGTCATATTTTTTCACTTCATATTCCTTGATAGAGTATTCTGAAACATGTTTGTTTCGCTGAAATTTATTCAATCTGTGCAGGTTGTTTGTTCTTTGGGGCTGCAAGGTCCGAGGGTGCTGGTTTCAGACGGCGACAAACGGGAGACGGTTTCAATTTGATTCCTCCTATCAACCACTTGAACAAGATGTGCTGCGATGTCTCGGGGGTCAGCTTCTCTACACACCCTGAGCAGCGATTCATATCTAAATCTCACCCTTATAATCATATCCTTTTGGAAGGATGACTGGAATAATAGAATAATGCACGGTACTTTCCTCATCTATATTCTTATGCTAAAGATGGGGACATCTTCATTATAAATTTTGCACATATTAAAATATTTCGGACCTATTTCAGGTACCATTATCTCCTGAAGCTCTCCAAGAATACAATCAGGTTCAAGGGATGCTCAATATATTTGGTTCAAATACTCGGCATGTCAAGATTAGAAAAAAATTCAGCCTTATTACACCATCGTAACCATTTCTATGGATTTGGAAGTCAAAACTCTGGCCCAAACTGTAAGTTTTTGTTTGGCTACTCCATGTGATAGACTCAACACTCGTGACATGCTTGAATGCAGGCATTTAAATATTGGTCATAACTTCTCATGTTCACTATGTAACTCTGGAGAAGAAGAAACATTGGAGCACCTTTCTTTAACATGTAGTTCTTTGAAATTATTGCTTCATGGGGAATTTGGAAAGAGAGAAACTACAGAAGTCTTTGGAATAGAATGCTTGGAGAAGGATATTTTTGTCTGCAGGGATGGTGTAAACTACAGGAAATTTGGCAACAAATAAGGTACCTTTTCTCCGCCATGATACAATGGTCCTTGCATGTTAGGCTGTTAGTTGATTCTTTCCGAAGTTCAGAAAACTGAATTATCTTGCTACCTTTGCTGGATGAAATATGATGGAGAGAATCAAGATCATCATAATCATCCTTAATTTATCTTATAGAAAATCGAACATGTATTCTGCTTATTTTTTAGAGTATTAGAATTGTGACGATCTGAAAAGGAGAGATACTTTTCTTGCGCAACTTTACTTCTTGCATGCTTACATGATTGCTAATTTTGTGATTGTTCACCATATAATGTCCCGGTTCTTAGATGATGATTATCTTGCTAACATGTGATTAAGTGGGTCATGGATTTGTTGATTTGCTTACTTTTATAGGAAATGTACATTTTTATCTGATTTAATTCGTATGAAGATGGAAATGCATGTTCATGGAAGCGTCTGCTGAATTTTCTCGCAATTCTGGAATTGGTTTAAAATTCTAATGTCTCATGCTCGGTTATCTTTTGATTATGTGATTAAGTGGGTCATGGAGTAGTATGCGTATGCACCATCCATGTGCTTAATCTTGTTTTATGGTAGTGTTTTTATAGGTCACTTCCATGTGCTTTGGTAGGTCAATTCTTTTGTTCCATTCATCATACACTCATATTTTCCTTTGATATCTTTAGTCCGAATATATCCCCGCCACTGATTTGTCAAACTACTATTAGACTCATGGGCTCATCACACATGATATTTCTTCCATTAGCGAACACATCTTGCACTACCCATGTGGCTATTGTTAGTTCCATTCTCTTCCCGGCTGGTTTTTCTTTTGGAATGCAAGGTAACCAGACTCACCTCGCGAGGTGTTTGCCCTCTTAATATGTATATATGAAAGAATGAATTATTTTGGTTTAAAATAGCCTCAGCTGTGTATGCAGTACTTTGTTTGCATCTCGAGATTTTGATACATGTGTTGATAGCTATTGAAGCGTAGCATTATTGTGTAAAACTGCACAATCGTGATACGATGGAACATGTGCTATTTCTCTAGGATTGAGTTCTTATTTGGGTGATTCATTGTACTATCAGGTTGCTCCAAAGCCAGTGACTCGCAAAGTGGTTGGGTCCAGCGGATGTCGTGTTGGTCGAAGGTGATTTATCAATGCAATGTTGGCCATGGTGCTCCCACTTCCCTGGTAAAAGCCACTTCATCTTTATCACAAGGCAACACTCAATTTTTAATGTGTAATTTGGTGTCCTTTCAGTTCGTACTTGCAGATTGCTACTAAGTTTTATTGTTGCTTATACATGATGAATGATGTTTGATTAGTGTACCTGTAGGAGATGTTATAAAATTTGATGTGTCTTTACATCTTCAGGTTACTTTTATTGTGGCGGCAACTTCTTCTGGTGGTGCCTGTTGTGCTGATTAAGAGCAAGGTCAAGTATACCTAGAATTTGCAGACTGGTGTATATTGTTGCCTACCCAGAAGCTGGGATAGCTGAACCAACACGACGACTGTGGCGGCAGCCATCCTTCAGGTAATACTACTAGACGGATATAAAATTACTTTCGAAACTGGTTAAGCCACATGCTATTATAAATCCAAACATATTTTTAAGCAGAAAAAAAATGAAGTTATTAATTATTGAAATGTACAGTTGTGTATCTCAAATCTACATGTATATGTGGGGTATTTTACAGATTTTTTTGAAACTTTGAAATGTTTTTTTCATTTAATATTTCAGACTCTGAGGCACCCATAGCCAAACCACCATAATTAGAGTTTGAACTCACGTATGGCTATTCTCTAACCCATCGCACACAATTATATTGTATGGACACTTTAGCAATCAAGCTTAGATCATATTTGTTGCTTAGCATATGTGAACAGAGGATCTTGCTGCAATTTACTACCTATTGTATTTTCTTCTTTTTGTTCAGCTATGCAAGCAGACCAGGACTGGTTGTTACTATGTTATACTAACAAGTTGTCAGTGATAACAATATGGGTATTGAGGCTTGACCAGATGCTTAACAAAGAACCTCTTCCATTTCATAGTTTAGAGTCAATTTTAAGATTGATGGCTTACTTCATGTCATCATATAGGGTGATCTCCTAACCCTGAAAAGGTTTAAATGAGGTGATTATGATACTTTTGTTAAGAATAAGCTCATTCAATTACCATGATTTTGCAAGATCGCCTTTAATTAAAATGCTATAAAAATGTCCATGCATTAGAGATTTTGGTTGTAAAAAATATAATGACGTAGACGAGTTTGATGTGAGGTATCCGTTGTAGCTTGGCTTAGATGCCAAACTATGTTCGCAAACTAGACCGATTCAAGTTGCTCTATGTCTTCTGAATTGGCTTGTGGTTAATCTATGGGCATGTATGCATTTGTAGGATTGGTAGTGAATCATAGATGTTTATCGGGTTGGGTACTAAGAAACTAACTGAACCTATACAAGTTAAAGAATAGGATTTCGATGTCCGAATATTTCACTAATGAACAGTCTGCTGAAATGTGAACCCGTGTTAAACTCGAAACAAAGGTTATTTCAGTTACTTGAATTCGATACATGGCACCATGAGGTATGTATATGTAGTGATATGTTCTCTTTATCGCGCGTGCCTTTCATCCAAAATATTTACTCTCCTTTACTTTGTTCAGAAAACTAGGTTCCTCTGTACTACTATCATCACAAAACTTATCTAGGATAGTCGCTACTCGTTTTCCTCCTACACAATTTCAATAAATGTATGATTTCTTATTGCACTAGATACAGGTGTCCTAATCCAAACTGGGGTGACAAGGGTGAAATGTTTAGGTGGTTGTTTGTGCTTGCACCATGTTTCTATGAGACATCATTTGGTTTGCTTTATACTCAGTAGATTTCACTTTCTAAAATTTAGCCGCAATATGCGACTGAGCATTTAAATTATATTGTCTCGCTCAAATATGCGACATTCCTGTGAAGCTATTTTCTAAGATAGATGAGTCATTCATGGGAATTTATAATTATGCTAGGTTGTTTGGGACATGCATCAGATAATAATTGTCAGATTCAAAATCCATGTTCATGTCATGCTTCTGTTCTTCGACACTTCGTTTTTCAGTTCGTAGTAAATACTTTTCTTGATTAAGTCAGTACTACATGTGCAAATTACTTAGATGGTCCACATTTTGTTTCGGTTTACCTTTGTTTTTCTGGGGTACATTTTATGAATGCCACTGTTTTCAATTGAATCAATATGTTTAGAGTGTCTTGATTAGTTACCGAACTATCATTTTTCTTCAGGACTTGGTGCGACACTATTGGTGAAGCCAAAGATGGGTTCAAGAGTGACCATTTTTGGTCTGGGAGTGGTTGGTCTTGCTGTAAGGGGCACTTTGATCAAATCTTCACTCTGTTACCGTGTGTAGTAACTAATTATAGTCCTTTTATCCTTCCAGCAAGAGATAGGAAAAAAGTTGTAATCTTTTTCAAAACATGGCCTGATGGCTTATCACTAAATTATCATCTTCAAATTCTGTGGTTACAGCTTAAAGTGTTATTTCAAATTCTTAAAATTAGTAAATCCAAAAAAATATAATAAGGTGGAGTTGAAGATATAATAAGTGTTTTTTAGGTTACAGCAAGAGTTCAACATGTACCCACTGCAATATACGAGATAAATTAAGACGGAGATCACGGGGTCTGGCGCACCCCTAAATCTAGTTAGATTAAATAGAGTATGTACAAGTGTGGTCTTGTTGTACCTGATTGCTTCAAGCGCAGTTGATCGTTCAAGTGTGCTTTGTTTCTTGAATGTTCCTGAATCGTGATCTTTCGTGCTACACACATTTTTGAACCTCTCTTATGCATACAGAATCGAAATCTTATATTCCCAAGAAATCAGTGAAGAAATATTCGGAAACCATAACTGAAGGAACACCTCGGTTATTGTCTCAATCATACTTGTCGGCGATCTCCACGAGGAGATCCGAGAGCTCCCTGGGCTTGGAGAACATGGGCATGTGATCAGCCCCCTCCAGCGCCCTCACCTCCGTGCCGGGGCTCCACGACGCCATCCGCCGCTGGAACTCCGGCGAGCAGCACGCGTCTTCCTCCGCCACCACGTACACGCGGCTCACCGCGCCGTACCTCTCCGCCGTCAGGACCTCCTCCCCGGCGCCATCATCGTCCGTGAACTGCCGCGTCGGCCTCACCAGCATCGTTGCCAGGGCCAGGTCCTGCGCGGCGCGGCACAAGTCAATACAACCGTACAAGCTGGCGTAAGAGTCGACGTGCCGGCCGTTGTCGGATTTACCTCGGGTGGGCTGAGCTGGTACAGTCTCTCGGCCATGTACTCCGGCCCGAGCAGGAACGTGCTGCACGGACGCTGCCGGGCGGCGTCGCCGGCGGCGGTCTCGGTCACGCAGTCCTTGAAGAATCCCGGGTCACTCGCTTCCTCACGTAGCTGCAGCTGCTCAGAGACGAACCTCATGGGCTTCCCGGCGGCCGGCATGGCGGCCGACGCGAAGACGGCGACGGCGACCCTGTCCGGGTGCGCCTGCATGGCCAGCGCCAGGCTCTGCCCCCCGTAGCTGTGGCCCACCAGCACCGCCCTCTCCCCATGCGGCAACGCGGCCAGCGCGTCCAGCAGCGGCCGGCTGTACTCCTCGAACGAGCCCACCTCGTGGGCGCGGCCCGGGCTGGCGCCACAGGCGGCCATGTCAAGCGCGGCGACGCGGTGGCCGGCGGATCGGAGGATGGTGGCCACCCTGTACCAGCACCACGCGCCGTGGCACATGCCGTGGACCAGCACGAAGCGGTGCCTCCGACGCTCTTCGCCGGCGACGCCGGCAGCGCTCTCCATCGGTTGCAGGGTTTTTTTATTCATGGATGGATTCGCCTACGCTCGCTCGCTACGCATTGGGTGGAGAGGAATTGACGCTTTTGAATAATTGAATCGAATGCGAGATGCTATGCTAGTGAAGTGGCCGAATGCAGGCAGGGAACGGTGCCGTAGGAGCCGGTACGTGATGTTGACTAAACAACAATCCAACGTTTAGAATAGAGAAATCATGTCCTTCGAGCTACAGCACGCAAGCTCTTCCTTGCTCAAAAAAAAAAGGGCATCTCCAAGAAAAGTCCCGAAAACCCCTGATCCATCCTCTTGGGGTTCTCGGACAAATTATATTATCCAAGGGCACAACGGACAAAAAGTCCTCCGAACCACTTGAGAGGATTGAGGCCCAATTTTTTGACGTCTTCTTCAAGAAGCTGCTTTACCCTCAGCTTTTCGGAAAAGCTGATTTCAAAATTTTATGAGGCTTTTATAGCCTTAACAATTTTAAAAGCCTCGTGATTTTTTTTTAAAATTGGCTTTGCTGGAGGTATGTCAGCTTGGAGAAGCCGCCAAAAGAAATGAACATAAGGCAATTCCAATTTGACGCTTCACGCTTCTGTTGATGTAACTTTCGGCCTGAAAACGTCCAGTTTTCACTCGCGTTTTTATAAGTGGTTCCAAGGTGACACAAACACGGCGAGTTTTTGCCCAAATTGGCTCAAATTCGACTAGAGTTCGGCATAAATATAAATACAGAGCAATGTTTGGCATAGTTCGGCATAAAATTAAGCATAGTTCAGCATATACTGAAATACAACAGAGTTCTACCTAGCTCGGACATATCATGCTCGACATTTACATGTTGCCCCTGCGTATACATATATGCTCAATCAGATCATCCTGCAGCTGTTGATGCACTACCGGATCTCGGATCTCGACGCATGGCGATGAAGTCAGTTGATTTGCACATGGTGATCGAGCTCTAAGAGGTCTCTGTCTGTAATAAGGCTGCTCGCCGACTAAATTCATCGCTCATTCCTCTCATTCTCAATGATCATGTTATGCAAGGTCATACAACAGTTTATCACTTTTCACATCTCATATTTCTACCAGGTCATAGCAGGGAACCGAACAACTGCAAACCTCTATTGGAACACACCAAATACCCGCTCCACGTCCTCCCTGCAAGCTATTGTTCGTTGGCAAACTGAGCATGCTTGGGGGGAATCGGGTTTAAGATAGTCTTCATGGATAGATGTCATCTGCAAGATAGTATCCCTTGTTATAGTTGTGCCTATTAATCTCAAAATCCATAGGGGGAGCATGACCCTCAAGAAGCTTGGCAAAGACATTTGAGGACTGGATGACATTGTTGTCGTTATCCGATCCTGTCATGCCAAAGAAGGAGTGTTAGATCCAATATCATGTGTAGCAACTGTCTTGTATAACACCGCAGCCTCCTTTGTGGCCTTTGTACATTCCCTGCCATGCAGATGGATAGTTCTTCCAGTGTCAATGCATGTAGTCTATGCTTCTAAGCATCCCAGAAAATCATCTACTTTCATTAACTTCGAGGATCCGAGCAGTATCTTCAGCAGTGGGTGTTCTCGAGTACTATGGAACAAACACTACAATCACTGCCCTGCAGAACATGTATAAGTAACCGATGGTGGTGGAATCGGCCATGCGAAGAGTCATCGACACTTTCACCTAGAGCTTCGTATACAAGAAACCTCGTCGCCACCGTGCACTTCTGTAGTGAGGAAAGCCCAACCATGCCGGTGCAGTCCTTCTTGCACATGAAATAAGGGTCAAACTCCTAGATGGCATGCACGATCTCAAGGAGACTCATCCTGAAACAGCGCCTAAACATGACCTCTTCGTGCAACAGCTCGTCGGCGAAGTGGTCGGTGATGGCTGCAAGTGCACAAATCGTTTATAGCTAGTTTCGAAGTTAGGATGTCGATCCCACAGGGAGCCCAAAGGTAAGTGGTTATTGGTGAAGTCTCTGTCACACCCGAAGTTGTCACAGGTCTCCAAGTGAATTGACTGCAAGTGTTGAAATAGAAATAGGTTTTGGATTAAATGGAAGTATTTAAATAAAATTAAAATGTGAAGTTTAGAAATAAAAAGCATAAAAAATAAAGAATAATTTGTTTATTGTTTTCTGCAGATGACGAAGTAGGCGCGGGGAGTTTCAGTTCATGGTGATAGTGAATGTGCCAGGTATATGAGTGATAATTGTAACAGCTATAATCTTATAAGTATGTCTGTAGACGAGCAACCCATAATTAGCTGGAACTCCTCTTGGTAGATTTCATTCCAACTTCAATAATCCTACTAGCATGTTTACCACAACCATGGTCAGTTACTAGACGATTAAGATCCTTCAGGCTGCTTAACAATTAAGCCCCTTGGATCGTACTAATGCAATAAGCTCGATGGTTCCTCGTTATCCTCGAATCAAACTAGTTTCCCATTGATATCCCCGTGTCACTAGAGGGTCGCCGGTCTGCTAGTAAACGATATTCCATCTATGTAGAATAAAGCATCATGTTGTCTGGGCCCTTAATTTGACAACATGCATTAAGCATCCCACAGATGATCAAGTACACATAATATAGTAATTAAAATTAACCATAAACTTAATGGAAATTATATAGGCATGTCACATCTCACCAATCCCCTACATCTCCCACGCCCAAGGGAACTTACTCACACATGAGAGAAGAAAGCATTATCGATATAATTAAATAAAGGGAGTTCTTCTTGATATTACCATGGAGATCCATAATAAGAATTAGAAATAAATCTGACACAATTCAAGATAGGAAGAACAATCTCAAACCCTAATCTTGCAAGGTGGACCTCTCTCTCTCTCTCTCTCTCTCTCTCTCTCTCTCTCTCTCTCTCTCTCTCTCTCTCGTACAAGTAATGGCTATGGAAGTGTGGTGGCTAGGAGATCGAAGATCGGGGAGCAAGATGAAGAATGTCTTCTCCTTAAGATGAAGAATGTCTTCTCCTTCTTCTCCGAATCTCTTCTTTCTCCCTTCTGGATGGTGTGGCGGCTCGTGTGTTCTGTTTTTGACCTTGGCCTCTTCATGAAAGTTGTCCATTTTAATAAGACGAAGGAGATGGCAACTATATGGCGGGAACTACACGGCCGGAGAAATATTCCCGTCGTATAGTTGCTCGTTAAAGCTTCAGCGAACTCCCCTCGATTGCTTCCAAAAAGAGAGTTGCATGTTTTCGTCTGAATATTATGTTTTTGCTGTCAAATCCCTCTGTTGATGTTCAGAACCTGAAACACACATTAAAAACCAAGTTTTCTTTGCTACCGAAGTATTAGCGTTAGGTAAAGCTAGAAAACCATCAAATCCAAACGAAAACCATTGATAGAAACCATAAAAAATGTGTAGAATCTCACAGCTATCAGTCGGCGTACAACATGCACTAGCCCTCCATCCGCTGCTGCCCTTCCGACGACCCTTCGCCAAGCCTCCATGCTTCGGCGCTACAGTCTGCATGTATAAACGAGCCAGAGAGGCGAGGATCTACACGTGCTCTACATCTTCAGTGGCTGTCGGTCTCTTCCTCCAGCAACATGGCGAATATCTCCTCGTCCTCGGAGTCCATGGCTGAAGGAGCAAAACGCCAAACACTTGGCGGGCGAGGTGGCGGGACCTCAGAACGAAGCCGAGCTGCGGCAAAGGAAGGACGGAAAAACAAGGCCTAGGCCGAGGGGAAACGATGCAGCGATGACGGCGGACCTATCTACATGCTTGGATTCGGCTTGGCGGGGTGGGGCTTCGTCGGCGACGACATGGCGGTGGGGGCAACCAGGGGAAAGCTCTCTGCCGCGAGAGAGCCGAGTGGCGGTGGGGAATGGGGTTGTCTCGCCGACAGGGTTGGCCCACCCTGTTTTCGCTTCGTCCGACGTTCCTTGGCGGTTCCCAGTGTCCCGGTTTCGGTCTAGGAACGCTAGACAAAAGTTAGGACAAATCCGGTGCAATTCGGCGTCCTAGGAACGCGCATGGGAGCCTGGGAACGCAGGCGGAGATACTCTTAGCCACGCTATGTGCCCCCATCCTTCAGCAAGCAATAGGTGGGGCCTGCCCTTTTTGGTGGTGGTCAGAGAGGAAGAAGGCAACCATGAAGGAAAAGAAAACCACACGCCCACCTCGCCGAAGATGGGGACAACGCGGATGGTTGCGGTGTCGCTGGTGGAGGTGAGGAATAAAACGTAGGGTGCAGGATCAGGTGTGATGTGGGTGGGGTCGCGGGGATCTTGCAAGCGACGAGATCTTAGGGTTTATGGTGCAGGGAGTATTTTTCGGCACTGGACACAGGGATATAGGGGAGGCGGTGGACCTATCGAGGGTTGCGATTGATGAGGGCGGATCGGCAAGGCATAGAGGGAGTGCCGACCGCGTGTGGCGGCAGCAGGCGACTGGCCAGCGGTGGTGTAGTTGTGGAGAAAGAATACGTGGTGGCGATGTTGGCCCACGGCCCACAATGGTGTAAAAATGCTTGGTTTATTTTCCTAAACATCCATCTAAGCATTTTGTATTGTACATGGCCTAAGCGTAAGGACGCCTTAAGACTTTCACATACCAGATTATAGAAACATTAACTTTCGACCAATTTAACTTCGACGTAGTACATCTTATATAACTTAGCATGCTTAAAAATAATAGATATGTACTACCTTCCAGTGAACAAGGTTTTCTTTTCAAAGTTAAACTATAAAAGTTTGATCAAGTTGTTGAGGCGACGGCTATATCCAAAAGTCAGAATAAAGTTCTTTCCGCTCTATCCTCGTTCAGTGGTGCTCCTAGCGCTGAACAAGGGCGATGGAGTCGTGTTCGGTGATCTTACGGGATCTAATCGTTTCTCGTGTTAATTTCAGGTCAGTCTCTTCCAATCTACTGATGTCATCATTGGCCATGGTTGTTGTTTTAGTGCGCTGGTTCTTTGGGACCTTAGCACGACGATTTTCCTTCTGTCTACTACGACAAGCTTTGTCCGGCTCCAGTGATAGAGAGGCGAGGACGGCAGCGTGCTTTTGACTCGTGCTTTTGTTTGTAGTCTTTGCTAGGTGGTCCATCGACCTATTTGTATTATTTTTAGACCTGTTTGTACTACTATTGATGATTATTAAGACCATGTACTATACATGTTCGGTTCAAAAAAAAATACGTCAGATACAGTTCATAAAAGAGTATGGGACCCATCCACCAAATAATCAGTACTCTCCCTTCACCGTGTTAGCTGATAATTGGCTTTGTATGTCCACACAGTGGTTGGCCTAATAGATTGGTGGAATTTTCATGTACTAGTATAATCTATTTATTTTAGATCAGTATAATCTAAAATTAATCCCCTTTGATATACAGCATTATGAAATATATTTACATTATTTCGATTTTTCTAAAATTTTGGTCAAACTGACTTAATTTGACTTCTCAAAAGAAAATATAGGCGAACTAGGTAGTATAATACAAGAGCTCTAACCAGTATAAATAGAAGAATACTATTCCCTCTGTTACCTAATATAAGATTACTTGTAATAACATTTTATTAAGAGCCATAGAGTATTATTCTTAAGATCATTCTAGACGCAAATAGTCAATAAGACTTATTGCTGAGGCAACGTTTTTCTTGCAAATTTTAACGACACAAAACAAAATAACTGGACTTTTCGTCTACCGTGATCATGTCTACCTGGAACTTGAGTTCAAAATTTCCAGAATACTATTTCTTTTCAACGCTTGTTCCATTCCAGACTACGCCTTGAACATACCAGTAGGAAATATAAAATCATCAGACAACCACCAGGATTCACTTGCATGACTCCAATATAACCAGAAACACGTTATAGTACAGTTGGCCAAAAGAATACTAGTACCACAGAACAAGAGTATGAAGCACAAACAGCTCGAAAACGAAAACAATTTGCAGATTGACGCCGCAAACTGTTTTTCCTATAGTCCGAAGAGTCAAAATCAACCTCAAAATAGATGGACATGTTCCCATGCAGTTCCAAGCGCTTTGGTGCCTCTGTAGGGAACACAGGCTGCCAACTCTAATCTCTGCCTTGCCTCGAGGTATTACATAGAAGAGGCTACTCCCCTTCCAGCCAATCACATGAAGTCGAACTCATCCGGATCATCATAAGATGCACCCGCTCCAGCCACGAACTCCTCCTCTCCCTTCTCTATATGAAGCTGCTTCTTTTTTGCTCCTGAGAATTTGAAGTCAACATCAGCATCAAAAGCACACCAATAAGTCACATCCTAATCCTAGTGATAGAGATAAGCATTCGCCTAGAAACAGAGAACACCTAGGCCCAAGAGTCTCACCTCCTTTCTTTTTGCCTGCTGCAGCTTCTTTCTCGGCCTTGATCTTTTCGTTAGCAATTGCTGTGACCGAGGAAGATATTTCTTTCGCATCCGCACCTTTCAACGATGTCATGGAAAGTCTCATGACATTCTTAAGTAGACCCATGTAGTGAAAGCTTTTCTGTGTACATGAGCAGAAACAAGGTCAGTTATTGACAAAACGGAGTCTCAATACAAACAAGGGGTCCATATAAACAAACAGATAGACCTGTAAATGAACAGACCTCATAGGGACGAATTTTGTTTGCAATAAGCTCGGCATATTCTGCGAAGTCGCTCTCAGACTTCGGGATGAAAGTATCTAGCGACTTTTCACTGCCGTCCTTCTTTGCAAAAAGCTCTGCTGTCGACTTAAAGTCGGCTTCTTCCACAAGCCTGTAACAGATCAGGGTGAATAAACTGAATGGTAACCACAGCAAAGCAGCAATATTGCGCTATGCAGAGTTTTTTAATCACAACAGAAGGTAACAACAACAAAAGAAATAACATACCTTTGTTGGCGAAGCTTCTCTAAAGTAGGATCATCCAGAACATCATCTTCTACTACTTCAGTACTCGTTGATGCCTGCTTACCCTTTTTCGCAGCACTTTTAGCACTAGGTTTTGGAGCAGGCTTTTCTACAGGCGGTGGTTTAGGTTTCTGCATTTTATGTATTAAAGCACCAGTGTGAATCAGTGACAATTCAATATTAGTAGCATCTAACAGAGAGATCTCTCTAATTGAAGAACAGCTTACTAGTATTTTAACAGTAAACATAAGCAAAGCATAGACATGGAAGTTTTGGTAAATAACATTTGATGAACAAGTCATTCACATAAGACATGGGCAGTAATGAACATTTCATCGAACATATACCTGTCGAGGCAACAATAATAGACCAAGCTAACAGACTACAGAACATAGTGCAAAACTGAAGCAGATGGTCAGCTGTTTGATGTAGTTAGGCATGTGGAAATGATATTGGCAAGTAGGCTAAGGCTTACATGCTCCTGGTAAGCCTCAGATTAGATGTTATTGTCTAGTTTGCATTACCGAGAAGTAGAAAACAAAATCTGAATAACCATGTGATTTCCTTTTGCTTTTCAAAATGAAGAGCCAAACAACAAATGCAGGGCTGGCGGGAGGGGAGTGTTTATGTGCACTAAAAATGTGGCAAATGTTTCAGTACCTCCTCCTCCTCTTCCCAAGATTCTTTTACATCATCTTCTTCAACATCTTCATCATCCCAGTTACTTTTCAGAGGCTGAGCTTTGACAACAGGTGCAATAGGTTGAAAATCTTCAGCATCTGTAATGTCATTTAGATTCATTTCAAAATGCCAACAAAGTGTCACAACAAACCAACAATAACATAGGTGATTGATTCAATAAACATAAATTCAAACACAGTCAAGGCTTCCTACAACCTGACCAAATGTTGATGATGCACTATATAAAAATCTTTGGTACTCCCTCCGATCCAGTTCAACTTTGTACTAAATCAGCGACACTTATTATGGATCGGAGGGAGTAAAATATTCAAGCACCATCATATATCAATTTACCCCCCCCCAGGTATCTGTTTAAATAGGCATTCTGTGGGATCCCTTAGCCACGGGCTGTTAACAACGCATTACTAACAAGTTCAAAACAACACTGGACACATTTTGTAACACGGTTTAGAACCAAACATGGCATCGAAAGAAAAGATCATATCAATTGCTTATTTGAAGCAAGCAAGCATAAGCAAATGCAACTGTCTGTCTACCAAAAAAACAACAGCAGATGCTCTAGGAATCATCTGATAAAATACATATAAAAGCAGCACTACATATACCAGATGAAAGCGTGGGAGCATTGCGTTCTAGTACTGAAATAGAAAGATGCAAAAGACTAACTGATAAGCACTGAAATAGAAAGACGCAAAAGACTAACTGATTCAGCAGAGCTACCAAACATAGAAATAACGAAACCTAAAACCCAGAATCCCAGCTACTGTATCCCCAATTTCCTAGACCGCGCTCGGATTCCGTGGGCACGGTGACCCGATCTCGCGTAAGGAGACACCGCTCGGACTCGGCAACTAATCTTCAAACGCAGTCTACCAATCAACAGACGACCTAGCCGCGCACGCAAGAGCAACCGACGCCCGAGATTCGGCGCGAGGCTGGTAGGGTTACATCGCAGCGAGCGCTCAAGGGGGCACGAACTGTCGGAGCCGGTAAGGAATCGGGGCGGCTCCGGAAGCGAAACCACACAGATCGGGACGAGAGGGAGGGAGCCGCTTACCCCAGTCCTCCATCGCGGCCGGAAGTTCCTCTAGATCTGAAGCGCTGGCGGCGTCGGTGAAGCGGCGGCGGCGGCTAGGAGAGCGAGCGGACGGGGCTAGGGTTTCCGCGGCGAGGAGGCGGCGGCGGCGGCGAGGCGGCTGGGGGAGGGGGAAGGTTCTGGAGGGTTGGGGAAAAGGATTGACGGGCCGGGGTTGGCTATGCCTGCCTAGCTGGCCGTGTTGCGTTTCGCGTCCGTGCTGCGGTGTGGTTCCTGCTGACTGGGCGATGGGTGTATAACTGTATATGTATGTGCCGTGCGAGAGCCGAGAAGACGAAGCGGAACGGGTTCGGTCACGGGTTTGGTTGGGGTCACAGTACGGCCCGTTTACTCCTCCAAGTCCCAATCACATCTTTAATTTGGGAGCCTTCAGGTCAGCCTGGTTTTTAGTTATGTCTGACATTATCCTATAATTTTATGTTATAACCTAGTTATAATTTATAAAATTTGTATCAATTTTTAGTTATAACCTTGTTAAAATTCTCAGTTATAATCTAGTTGCATCTCATGTTTAACTCTTACATTGCACGAATCACTAGGCATATCCAATGGTGAGAGAGACGACTAAGACATAACTAAAAATCAGACACCTAATTTCTAGTGAAACCGTTTTAATTTTCCTACTATAATATATTCGAAGGAGTTTTACGGATATCTACTATAGTTTGATTTTTTTAAGGGAGTAGAAGTATAAATGCATTGGACTTCATCAGAGAAGATTAATACGAGCTTTGAGCTTATGTTAAGATTCCTATGGAATGGAGGAAACAGCAATGTGTTCCATAAAAACCCATAACCATATGGTCATTAGAGGTGGAAATTCTCTAATACAAAAAGGACCTAATGCTCTTGATTAAAGATACACACACTTGTGCGTAAACATGTTTTGGTCATCCAACTCGTATGGTTACAAAATTTGTAGGGTTCGTTTGAGTATCCTGTTGTAATATTTGGTTCTATAGAATATACAAAAAAAATGTGATCAAAAGAGTATGCTGAAGCTCAAATTGCACCAACTGATAGGGGCTTCTTGGATTCTTGAGTCTTTCTATGAATTTTCTATTGGAAATAAATCTCCCAGATTGTATAGTCTCAGAAAAGTGAAAGACGGAGTGTCATAAACAGGAGCTGATAAATCAAGAATATCAAGTATTTTTCTCGTCTAATCACCAAGGATCTAAACATAGCAATAAGCGGAATCAAACACAGGGAAAAAAAAAGCTCATCACTGACCACATCAGACTAACCAAACTATCTATCAGTCTAGAGCCTACACTGCTTATTTACAACTGGAAGGAATTAAGAACGTCACTGCACACCGAATGTTCTAAGACTTGAGGACCGCGCCTTCGGTTATCTTCCACCCTCCTGATTTCGTGAAGGCCATCTCGTACCGCGTGGTGTACTTAGTGTCGTATGAGTCGTTGTTCTTCGAGTCGGTTACGTCGGTGAGCCGGCCTGCCTCCTCGATCGTTGCCTCCACGGTCGCCCGTCGTCCGTCCTGGGAGATGGTGATGCTGTCGATCGCCACGTCGGACAGTGTGTAGTCCCAGAACCAGCCGTGGCGCTCGATCTCCGCTGCTCGGTCCGTCCATACCTTTAGCATGTTGCCATCAAGAACCTGTTGGAATAAAGGAAATAAGTGCCAGTTTTTTGTTACAATCAAAAGGGACATAAGTTGGCAGTAGAAATTACACTCTGACAATGGAAGTGTTCAAATACAAGCCAGACAAGCAAAGGTACTATCACGCGAGCATACTCATGAATAGTGAACAGTGTGACCTATATGACTATGCGAAGTGTCTCTGACTAAATATAAGGTAGCTCATGCATGGAGGTACAAACAGGTAACCCGGTCAAAGTTCTGAACCTCACCTCTTGCAATGATGCAACAGAATGATCCGACCCCAAGGCCTTGGATTTGATACTCTGCCACTTGCGGACAATATCTTCTGCCAACTTCGCATCCATTCTAGGAATCTGTATTGGCTCGTCAAGTGCATCATCTTCAATAGATAAATATGTAAGGGTTATGTTAGGTGCAGAACTAGTATTTCGCACTATGGTTTCAGAAACAAATTTAGAAATGGATCAAAATTTTGGTAGACAACTTTGTCGAAAACATCAACCCAGAGCTGCTATCTCGAAAATGTAATTCATTAGACATCAAGCAAGGCCAGTAAACACATGAGCATATTTTTTGGGAGGTTTTGTTTTAGTAGATGAAAGTAAAAGAGTGTCTCATTACCATCAACTGAGTCAACAGCATTAGCAACTGCCACGACCTCATGCTCGCTCCTGATAGCAGGGAGCACCCTCTTACGAGGCAAGTACCTGAGACCTATTACTGTCAACAGACCAAACAATGCACCAGCAGAGACAATCTTCAAGGCCATATTTTTTGAATCATGTATATCATATCCCATAATATTTTTCTGATTGAATTTCTCAAGAGATTGCTCAAGGCCATTCTCAGAGCTTCCCATGGCTGAAAGATCTAGCTGTTCTATCAATGGAAAAATCTTGCTGAATGCTTGGAGAGCACTTGATTTGACGGTACCAAGAGCAGCTGTAGCTTGAGCCCCGAGTTTTGCTATAGCGGCAGCAGCAGCCAAATGAGAAGCACCACCACCTTCCATCATTTCTAGATAGCTTAAAACTTTTGGGTCATCATAGTAGTCTCCAAGTCTAAACTGCATACCTCGAGTATCTCTGCTCCTAGGGAAAACCTCTGAGACAAGCCAAGTCTCCAAAAGCTTACACAGCCCTGGAAGAAGATCATTCTCTTGGTCGATGCTGGAGTTGTTCAAGATAAACTCAACAATTTTGGGATCTCTATGTGGTGAGGATTCGTTATCGATCGCAAGCCAATTTCTGCAGTTGCTAAGATCTCCCACAAGCAATGAGCAAAGTGCCCTTTCTAGTGCAAGATCCATCTCATTATCATAAGCATATTGAGAACCAATATTGAATTTCTGGAGCTGTTCGAAAAGATCATCTGCCATCATTATGAGCTCTGGCCTTTTACTAACAATTGCTTGAGCAACATTTGCCAGTGCCACACTATAGATTTCAAACCATTCCGGTGGTATGCTGTTCGGTGTTTTTGAAAAGAAATCCATCTGCGGTTTGTAATGCAAAATGAATCAAACCATTCTGTAAAAATATGTTACAGCAACATGAACGGGCTACTGCCTCGTGAAAACTGATAATAAATACGAACCTGCTCAGCCGATGTCATCTGCAAAAAGGCCTCATTCATGTAGGCTTCGCGAGAAAATCCTCCTCCAACTGTAGCAATACCTCCACTACCAACACTCCATAAAATGTTTCTCACACCTCGAAGACCTTCTTGGCGTTTATTCTTATGTTTTTCATCAAGAGGAAGGCCAAGAAGCTCCAAAACACAACGAGGTGTGATCTCCTCCAAAGTTTCATCAATTTGTGACAGCAGATCAGGTGCGAGATTGCTTGCACCATCCTCCTAAAGGACCACATATCTGTTAGTACTGCTTCCAGAAAATCTTTCTTAGCAACATACAACATATGCATTTCAAGTTTGTCTTCACATATAACATATTTATCTATTTTTATCATATTCAAATATCGTCCCAGTGAAAATATAAAATGAAAACACCATCGTTTTATCAAGTAGCCCTTTTTATACTTCGGTATTCTTGAATGTACATTATTATACTACTTATATAAACTTATTGAGTAGGATCGGTCATTGCTCTTCTCCGTGCAAGATAGATGGTGACAAAATATATATTACTATAGGTTCATTTGCTCATTTAGTTACAATCTTTTAGGTTTTAGCTGCTTACAATGCTGTGCTGATTAATATTTGTGCAATAGGGGCAAATGAGAAAATTGTGTATCGCTCATTATCTTGTAACCAGTGTTTATTGTCAGCTGGGTGAAACTTAAGGATACACTACAGTTGATTAAGGCTGAAACTAAGCAATTTCAAGGTTTGGAAAGCATGGACTTTGACAAATCCTAACTAAAGGGAACCACATACAGAAATACCAAGGACTAACTGTTGCACTTTATGTTAACCATAAGGGGCGCACTTAGCCAAATAAAATAAGAAATAATACTCAGCATTAACACCAAACAGATCAATCTAGACAACATAGTATATACAGCAGTAAGAGAACATAAATCATGTTCTCTCCTAAGTCAACATAAGATTAATACATAGTATATGTTTGTGTAAGGCCAAAACCACACATGTTAAATCTGCAATATATGTCTAATGGTGAAAGCAACTAACCTGCAAGAGCTTGAGAGCCCTTTCAAGCACCTCACAGCAGCAAATTACATCAGGGGGGCTTGCTGCCATTGCATCCCTCGATATGTCCACATAAGCGAGAGCCATTGCTAGCACCACATCCTGCTTGAACCGTTTGGGCGGCCGGTCCTCCAGCAACTGCTCCCCAATTGCAAGCACTGCCTGCGCCTCCCCAGCCTCCTGAAGGGCACACAGCACACCCGGAACCTTCTTGACAAGACACCCGATTTAAGCACAGATCAATTATATCCTTAATGATATTTGAAATCCTAAAAAGATCCAAGGATGGGCTCTTTGGTGCCCCTAATAATCTCACCTTGTCCCAAGCAACATCCAATGTGAGCGCCGCGTCACGGTTCTCGGAAAGCGCGCGGTCGTACTCGGTGCGGGAGCTCTGGTCTGTGAGAGTATCATGGGCCATCTGCAGTATCTGCCGACGTCCGACAAGCGCATCTGTGCTGTAGCCGTACTGCGGCGGCTTTGCTGACCTTGCTTCGAATGCCCTCCTGACGCCGTCGCCGAGGAAATGGGGCTCCGCGCCGAGAACCTGGGCAGGCCAAGTAAATCATTTCGGAAAGGTTCCAGTGAATCCATGCAATAGTTCATGTTCATACAGAAGGTAGGTTTAACGGGGCATTCATTTTATGGAGTTGCAGGGGGCAACAATAAAAGTAAATATCTAGGCAGAATGCTCGGAGATACAGGGTGTGTATGTAAAGCAAACTATCATCACATTTCACAGAGTATTGTGTTTCTCCTCTGTCGGATGGGTATTCCGAGGACCAGACAAATCACACGAGATGCCCGTGAGGCAATGCTGTACGGACTAACCTTGTAGAAGTCGACCTGGAGGGGAAGAGATCGGCCGGCGGCGTCGGGGAAGAGCGGGACGAAGGGGGACGCGGAGACGGCGGCGGGGGCAGCGGCCGGCGGCTCGGGCGCGGCCGCGACCGGGAGGAGGTGGAAGTCGGCGAAGAGGCGGTCGGCCCAGCGGCTGGCGGCGCGGCAGGCGATGGTGTCGGCGGGCGGCGGCCTGCGGCGCGGGCGCGGGAGGGAGAAGGCGAGCGGCGCGGAGTTGGGGCGCGCGAGGAGGTTGTGGAAGCCCTCCATTGCCGGCGGCGGCGGGGGCCGCGGGGAGAGGAGGAGGGGTTTAGAAGGGGAGGGGGGAGGGAGCGGTGCGCGCCCGCGGCTCTCTGCCTGTTCTGTCTGCTGCTGTTGTCGCTGTCGTTCTGTGCGGTGTTGGTGTTGGGTGATCTGCTGGATACAGTGACTGATGCCGAAGGGCGAAGGCTGGAACAGCGGTATACAGCGAGTGTGTTCGGTGGTACAAAATTCAGTTATTCTGGAGATTTAGAGCTTCCAGCCGTGTCCTCGTACAAAAAAAATTTGAACATTTAGAAATTTATGAAAATACGAAAATACTCTAGATTTCACGGCAGTTTAAACATGTTTGTACAAAATTAAAAAAAACTTAATCTAGTAGCGGCCCCGGCCACGCACGCCTAGTCCAAGGCGACGATACATCGCCTAGTCGTCATCGTCGTCGTTGGGCTCCTACTTCGGTGGCGCCATGGTATTGTAGCCCTGGCCCGGAACGCCACCACCGCCGCCCTAGCCCGAGCATCCGGTCTCGTCGGTGGCCTCCAGGTCGATGAGCAGCCCGAGGCGACGCACATGCTCGGCCTGCTTGCGCACTCTGCTGCGGACCAAGCTTCGGCGAATGCGTTATGTCGCTGGCAGCACGGCCTCAAAGGAGACGCGCTCGACGACGCGCTGGCCCGGAAACTCCTCCGGGTCCTTCTCGATATTCAGCTGGAGGGCGTCCGCCTTGTACTCTGGCGGCGGCGTCCACTCCTTCCTCACCTAGCGCTAGGGTCTGGCGAGGCGGAGGCGAACACGAGGAGAGGATGGCGCACGCCGGCCCCTAATTGTTACGTCGTCGGAGCGCCTGCGCGACTGCTGCTGCAATGTCGGGTCTCCCCGTACTCGTCCTTCACTAGGGCGAGGAGAGCGTAGAAGCCCGGCGGCGTGGTCTGAATGTGAGTAACGGCGAAGAAGACCTCAACAAGGAAGACATCGAGGAAGAGCGGGCGGTGTGGTGCGGTGCCCACAGCTGTTCCAGGTAGCGCGGCCTCTACCGCGGAGGCATCGTTAGAGGTAGGTTGTTGCTGGCGGTGATGTAGTCCAGGACCTAGGCGAGCGTCCTGCCTGGGGTGCTCCACCACCGAATACGCCCTTCGATGTTGTTGTCCTCCGGTGGGGGCCGTTGCCGCCGTAGGCATCGAGGCTGGAGTGGCGCTGGTCCTCAAAGAACGTGTCCCACACTGCGACGTTGTTGGGATGGGATCGTTCCGCTCCTCCGGGAAACCTCTCCATGGACGACAGGGTGGGTGATTGGGAAATACGAGAGAGGAGGTTGCGAGGATGGTGTGCGTCGAAGCGGGGAAGATGCGTTTTTAACGCCCAGGTGAGGGAAACGACCATTGAATGCGCGAGGGCACGACGGGCGAGGAGGGTGGTGAACGGGACGCATTGGATGCTCGCCTAGAAAAGGCCGATCGACGGGCAGCAACACCATTACTGGGCGCAAAAGGCAAGGAGGAAGAGGGACTAAGTGCGGATCGAACACGCCAGCCGCTAACGCTGACAGGGTGGCCCGCAACGACCAGTCATTTCGCGCGCCATCTTCTTCGCTCCTTCTCGCCAGAAACATGGCATATGACGCCCCGCTAGACCCCCTGTGAGTTGGGATCGGCCTGGGGCGCCGAATAACAAAATGGGTCGAGCCGGCGCCAAATAAAATTTGGGGGAGTGGGTTGGTGATACGCCCAATTTGCATCACCATTCTATATCATAATTTACCTCTATTCATTGATATTTGTCTTATTATGATGTATTACTTATGACTTTTCATTTGTTTATGCATGTTGGATGATTCCTGGAGGATGGACTGCCGGAGTCTGGATTCTGATGAAAAAGAAGGCGTTTCGGTGTAATTTCGCGAAGATCAGAAAAATACCATAAAAATATGGAAACATATTATTTTACCAGAGGAAGACTGGGGCCAGAAGGAGGAGCGAAGGGGGGCTGCAGGTGTGGCATCCCGCAAAACCACTACTAGAAAATCGCGTTGTTTTTGTGCATTGCATCATCATGACCGTATGCTCATGTCATCATGCCACATTGCATTTGAGCATCGTCATCATCTTGCATTCGCTTGCATAAAACTATTTGCGGAAAAGCCTGGTTTTGTTTCTAAACGCCCCGTCTTAATTCAAACGCAAACCCCGGGACTCCGGATTATTTGTTTTGACGGCTATCGGGTTGCAAAGGCCTTGTTTTAAATAAATAAAACATTTTAAATATTTTTAGTGGGGGCAGTCGAACGGGCCGAATCGACCCGAACGACCACCCCCCATTTTCAAAACGGTCCACCCCTTATTCCTAGACCTACCCAACCTATTCTACCCAGCCCCTCTCCACCTCACCCCAACCAGTAGCCTCTCGCCACCTCACCTCTCTCCCTCCCTCCACCACTCCCTAGCTGACACATCACCACCCCACTCCCCACTCAAACCGCACCCTCTCTCCTCCCTGTCTGGCCCCTTGCCCTCCCACACGCCTCCGCCACACGCCTTCCACCGGCCACCCAGGCACCCACCTGTCCCCACGCCGGTCCCACCCCACCCACCCACGCCTCCCTCCACGTCTTCCTTCCCAGCTCTCTGCGCCCGGCCGGACGGCGTCGTGCCTCCTCGGGCCAACCCTTCCTCCCGCTGCCCACACCACTCGCCCCACGAAACCACCCAACCCCACATGGCCTTCACCCCGTCTGCCCACCCTTCACCTCCCTCTCCGTGAGCCATGCCTCCTCTGGCCTGTCCATAAGCCCGCTCCCTCGCCGCTCTCGCCGCCTCCTCCCACCGCTCGCCCCTTCCCTCCACCCGCCTTGGCCACGGTCCTCTTCCTCCTCGCCCAGCAACCCCAGCAGCAAGCTCCGCTGGCTGTCGTGCTCCCGCCCGCCTCATGCGTCAAGCCGGCCGCCTGGCCAGTCCGCCTCTACCACTTCAGGCTGCCAGCCTGAGCCTTCTCTCCCTCTCTGTCCGCTCTCTGCGCCTCACGCCTCACTTGCCGAGGCCGTCCTCGGCGAGCCGCCGTTCACCATCTTGCTCGACTCACGCCTCGGCTGCCTCTCGCCCCTCCGGCAAGCCTTCGCTCGAGCTCCGCGCCCGGCCAGGTCCCAGCCGCGAGCCCGCTCCGCCGACCTCGGCAGCCCCTCCGCTTCGGGACCCCTCGGCCAGCCCTTGTCACGGCAGGGCCCGACACCGCGCCTCGCCCGGTCCCATCCTTGCCTCGGCGTCCGCGCTCATCCGAGTGGGTCCTGCGTCGCCTCTCGAGCCCTGGCCGTGGCCGCCGCGCGGCAGGTGCCCCATCCTCCGTTTGGCGCCTGCGCAAGCTCGTCGAGCCGCACTGTCGACGAGGCCGCCATCGTTCCCAAGCCGCGCCATTGCCTCGGCCACATGCTTCGTGATGATGCTCAAGAGCCGGATGAGATGTTCCGTGTGTCCTGTAGCTCTGGCGTGTCAAGATCTTCGCGATGATATGGCGTGCCCGTAAGACCGATCCGGCGCTGGACCCGACCGGAGTACGCCAAGTTCGCCGAGTTCGGGGACCTTTAAGATCTCCGTCACCGGACGACATGTACTTCCCTGGGGCGCCATGATCGACCGGACCGAAGACCACATGGGACGACAAGTACTCCGACATGGACCCGATTGAAGCAAACCCGAAGACGGTAGATGCGACAAGTACTTCCCCAGATCCGATGCCCGAGGACCACGGATGCGACAATGTCTACCTCACGGAACACCGAGAACTTCCCCCGGAATGCCAAGATCTACCCCAGTAATCCGAGAACGATCCGTCGAACCCTGGACCCTGAGACCGACCCCGAACCCCGGAACCCCAAGTTCGTCGAACCCTAATGTGTGAACCCCTTCCCGAAACCCTATTTTATAACATAATATAACCTGTCGCATAATAATTGTCTTGCATGCATACATTCATGTGGTCTGGGGGCCTTATGCCGATTCACCTTATAATTAAATATGGGGCCCATATGCGGGCAAATCTAGTCTCATATTGGCCTCATTTAAATTTGTGTAGCGAACCGGTATCTTATCTTGCCATGTTAAGACAACATTTAATTTGCGGGGTAGATCAATAACTTGAACCGTTGAATTAATTGTCGGGACCCCGGTTCCGCTTAATATGACCTAATTGCATCGCATCCTGCCATGTCATACATCATACATGCATCATGCCGATATTCTGCCGTTGTATTAAATATCGCATCCGGTGTTTCTTCTAGTGTTTTGGTTCTTCGCGGATAAGGCCGTTGAGTTGATGTGAGCTTCGCCCCGATCTTCGGTTGAACCTTGACAATGTTTTCAAAGAGCATCTCCTTTCTACCTATCTTACTTTTATAGTATTTATTCCCTCTTGTTGACCTATTGCTATCTGTGTTGCGATGCTTTAGTTTCCGTACCTGTGATATACCGTGCAGCCCTATATTGCCTTGGACACATCCTATTACCTGTTGCTTGGTAGATAGTTGGACTTGCGCGTCGTAGTCGCTTGCTCAAGTGCTGTTGCGTGTTGACAAATGCCACAGTTGTTGGAGTATTACCGCATGTTCGATGTTGGAGATGATCATAGCTTTACTTACCGTTCACTTTAATTCCTGTTTAACAACTAAAATTGAAGTAAGCAGAGGCATCGGTGGGTGATAGATAATATTTGGTTTCCGAACTCCCACTTGTGTCCGTAGGACCCAGTACTTGATACTGTTCCTTGATTTATCGCTATCCACATCCGGAGGTATATGGGACCCCAGGCGAGCTTGATTCAGTCTTATTTCTTGGGGCCACAAACTAGTTTGAGGTTTTATTTACTATCTTGTACTTATGCCATGCTACTTCTGTATTTAAATTGTGCGACAGATAGCACACTGTACTGTTTAGGTAAGCGGAGTGATTTCGCGGTATCGACAAGCCCAGTTTTGGGTTCCCCGTCGCTTACAGCCATTGTCGCAAACCTTGAGTCCGTCTCGGAGCTTGCTTACCGTTCTTGGGTCTACTCAATGGGGTGGCCCCTGAAATATTTCGAATCTGTGATTGCTTAGTGAAAGCCTCGTTGGGTTTTGATTTGGTTTTAGAGGTTGATCGGCGTGTGTTGCTATTGGTGCACCGGCGGGTAAAACTTTTCGGCCGTGTCGCGGATATGGACGACTTGGAGCACAGTATCTCGACCATAGACAAGCATAACTAAAGTTTATTGCTATAAATTTGACTTTATAATGACTAGTAATCAGCTTCACTATAACGGAATGGCTAATAATACCGCCCACAATTGCTTGTTTGGTGTAAGCTTGCGGCCATTGTATCGACTAGTAAGTATTGCAACTTCTAGCGGAATGGCTGAATAAAAGTACCAACAACTTTGGGTTTTGGGTTATCTCATGCTATCTATATACGATTAGTAAGCGTTGTAACTACAGCGGAATGGTTAACTCAAAGTGCCCATGCTTACTTTATCGGGATGATTATCTAAACGACTAGTAAATGTTGCAACGATAATCGAATAAATAAAGCGCCAACCGTGTGAGTTCCTCGGTTGACTTCCTCGTTGGTCTCGAGGAAACACCGGGATGGGTTTGTTTGATGGTAGTATCGAGGTGGATCCGAATAGGTCATTCTTACCCTCTCGATAACCGCTTGTATCGAGTCTCTATAGGTTGTTTAGTGCATCTTTGCCGCTCGATCCACCATACCTATGTGGCGAGGACCGCAATTCTAGCCTGCATCTTGGCCTCGATCTTGGCTCCTTCTTTTTCCTTTGCCCTTTGTCGGCACCTTTTGTTTAAGCAGGTTTTGAGATCGGCGTCGTTAGCGGGTTACCCTTCCGGCTGGGCAGGGTTATGGGCGCCATTGGTTATTCTTGGGCTCTTAGCCCCATTTGCATCTTGTCCATGATGGGACACTCTATCGTTCAAGGTGATTTGGATCTTTGTATATTATATCTGTATTCTTGACCCATTTGAGTCATTTATATATATATACATTACGTGGGTCCCATCGAGGACTGTTGTGTAATGTTATTACTTCGTTTTCCACCCGCACGAAAGTGCCTGGTGGGCACCTTTGAATCGTTTCTATGCGGGTTTGGCGGATTTCGCTAAAACTTGCATAGGTCCAATTCTGAGGGTGTTACAGCAGGGGGCCCAACCCCCCCCCCTAGGCATGGGCCCACCCGAGTCTGTGCCTGGGGTGGGTTTGGCCCACCTGCTCGGCCTCCGACTCTCCCCCTTCGCCTATAACTTCCCTTCGGAACCCTAATACAGAGGGAGCGACCACAGATAGATTTCCGCCGCCTCCGGGAGGCGGAAAACACCGAGAGAGAGAGATTTCTGCCGAGGGAATTCCTTCCCAGAGAGGGGAGACCGTCGCCATCAACACCATCATCAAGCTAGGCTTCATCGGGATCAGCATCATCATCATCCACACCATCATCTCTACCAGCACCATCATCACCACTTTATCTCGCTGTAACAATTGTGTTGGATATTGCTTAGTTCATTAGGGGAAACCTTCCCGGTGTTAATTACTATTGTAGTTGATGCTTGTGAGTGAAACCATTGGATTATTGTTTATGTTTAGATTGTTATCCATTACCATATCATCTTTGATATTGATCCATATGATGTCTTATGAGTAGTTCGTTGTGTTATTCAGGACATGGGAGAAGCCATGTTGCTAGTAGTGAATCTGTGATGAGTTATTATTCAATGGTTTAGTATTTAAGTTGTGGTGCTATTCTTCTAGTGGTGTCATGTGAATGTCGACTACATGACACTTCACCATTTATGGGCCTAGGGGGATGCATTGTGTATTTGGCTACTAATCGCGGGGTTGGCGGAGTGACAGAAACATGAACCCCCGTTAGGACACCTTTGCACAAGGGAGTGTAGGATCTCAGAGTTTAAGGCTGTGGTTAGATTTATATCTTAATTACTTTCATGTAGTTACGGATGTTTGCAGGGGGTTTAATCACAAGTATGTATTAGTCCTATGAAGGGCAGATGTTAGCATAGGTTCACCCACACAACACTTACGAACACCAAAGAAGATTACTCAGCTATTTGAAGCGAAAGCACTTGACAGAATTCCCATGTGTCCTCGAGAACGTTTGGTCCTTATAAGTATTTCCACCGGCTTGTCCTTTGCTAAGAAAAGATTGGGCCACTTGTTCTGTTTGTTTACTGTCTTTGTCACTTGCTCTTTGTTTTGTTGCCTTGTCAGAAAACCACTAAAAATCCGTTTGTTAAGTATTCATAGGGATTTCCTGCTCCATACCACTGTTCAGCACCTTCCGCTCCTCGTTGGGATCGACACTCCTATTTATCAAAAGTACTACGATACACCCCCTACACTTGTGGGTCATCAATACTATTTTCTGGTGCTGTTGCCTAGGAATGAAGCGCTATTGAAGAGTGGGACTGGTAAGGGAAACCTTCACTGTGAGTATTGCTTTTGTTACTACTTGTTACTTTGTTTCCAATATGAATAACCCACTTGGTTTTCTGTTTGGTAAAACTACTACCACAGAAAGGGTAGTAGATAAACCACCACCTGTTGAGATAGACCCTTTTAAGATACCTACGAGTATTGTTAATCGTGTAGGGTTTCGTAGCATGGAAAACAAAAAAATTCTATCGCATACAAACAAACAAGCCAAGATCTATCTACTAGATTGTAGCAACGAGTCGATGGAATAACTCACCCTCGAAGATTCCAAAGTGTTTAACGAGAGCGGATTCTAGGGTGATGTAGTCGTACTCTTCCGATCTCAAGATCGCGTGAGCGATCCTTCCGGCGATGCGTTACGGCGCTCATCCCGATCGGTCACGTTCGATTTTCGAAGACCTTCCTCTCCTTGTTCCAAAGCGGCGGAGGTTGTAGCACTCTCCTCGCGATTCCGGCAACTGTGACGTGGTAGAGGGGAGATCTCGCAGGGCTTCGCCTTAAGCCGGAGCGAGTATGGTGGACTATGAGAGAGATCCTCGGCGATCTAGGGTTTAGACGCACCAAGGAGGAGGGTCTATGGCCGGTGTGTAGGGGTTCGTAGCATGGAAAACAAAAAAAAATATCGCATACAAACAAACAAGCCAAGATCTATCTACTAGATTGTAGCAATGAGTCGATGGAATAACTTACCCTCGAAGATTCCAAAGCGGTTAACGAGAGCAGATTCTCGTGGGTGATGTAGTCGTACTCTTTCCGATCTCAAGATCGCGTAGACGATCCTTCGGCGCTCTTGCGTTAAAGCTCTTCCATGATCGGTCCTGCGCTCGGTACTCGACGAAGACCTTCCTCTCCTTGTTCCAATGAGCGGAGGTTGTAGCACTCTCCTCGCGATTCCGGCTTGTGGCGTGGTACCAGTAGAGGGAGATCCGCAGGCTTCGCTTAAGCGGGAGGCGAGTATGGTGGAGTATGAGAGAGCTATTAGTGGTCTAGGGTTTAGACACACCAATTAGAAGGCTCTAATCCAAGGCTAGTGCAATTAGAAGCTCTAAACCAAAGCGGCTCTAAACCGAGTCTAGGGCTAGGATTTAGATTAGAGGATAGGAACTTGTGTCTAGAGGAGGAGGCCCCGCCTCCTCTTATAGGTGGAGGAGGGCCAGGCCCCGGGAGGAGTCCCTCCCCAACTCGGCCTAGGTGGTGCGCCGGCTTGGAGAGGAGGGACTCCTCCCCCAAGTCGGTTTCAACCTCCTCTTGCTTGTTTCCCACAGTTTCCTGTTTTAGCCGTTTGACTTTCAAACTAGCCGTTTGACTTTTCAGTTTGGGATTCAATTTAATCCTTTATTTGGAACAGCGAGAACACTTAGTACATAATGCAATCATTCCAATATGTAATGACACATTCATGTACCCCTTCCCCAGTCTTGGACATTAGGAACCTTCTAGAACATTCCGATGAAAACACGGAATCATTTACGAACTCAAACGGGACTTTCCTTATATGAATCTTATTCTCCGGACCATTCCGGATCACCTCGTGATATCTGGATCCCATCAGACTCGAACAACATTCATCTCTTTCTCATACCATAACTACTCAAAACAACGTCGAATCCTTAAGTGTGTCTCCTACGGTTCGTGAATTATGCGGACATGATCGAGACACTTCTCGAACAATAACCAATAGAGGAATCAGTAAATTCATATGGCTCCCACATATTTCTCGATTACTTTGCGATCAAATGAACCACATACATACGATACCAATTTCCTTTTGTCTCACGATAGTTTACTTATCCGAGGTTATGATCGTCGGTATCTCGCATACCTAGTTCAACCTCGTTACCGATAAGTACTCTTTTCGTTCGTGATATGTGATCCCTTGTGAGCCGGTCACATGCTTGCAAGCTAATTGGATGACATTTCACCGAGAGGGCCAGTATATCTATCCGTCATATGGATGGACAAATCCCTCTTGATCCATGTGTTTCAACCAATACTTTACGAACACTCAATGCCACCTTTATAGCCACCCTGTTCGGTGTGGTGTTTGATGACATCAAAGCATCCATCCGGAAAAGGTGATATGCATGATCTCATGGTCGAAGGAATTAGGTTACTATGTATCAGAAAGCATATAGCAATTAAACTATTGAAATGACTTGATCTTTATGCTACGCTTATCTATAGGAGTATGTCCATCACATCATTCTCCTAATGATATGATCCTGTTGTTAATAACATCTCTATGTTCATGATCAGGAAACCATGATCATATATTAACCAACAAGCTAGTTTAACAAGAGGCTTTACTAGGGACTCTTATTTTATTTTACAAATCACACAAGTATTAATGTTTCCGGTTAATACAATTATAGCATGGTATGTAAACATTTATCATAAGTGTGAAGATATGATAATAACCACTTTATTATTGCCTCTTGGGCATATCTCCAACACGGTGGCTAGGGCTTGGAGCAGCCCAAGTCGGCGGCTAGGCTTGCCCTAGGCGATGGCGGCAACAGGAGGTGGCGGTGCCGGGGCTAGGGTTTGTGGGGTGGAGGTGTTGTGTCTTGGAGGGGCAGCCCTGCCCCTCCTTATATAGGTGGAGGGGGCGCGCCAGGGGAGGGGAGTCCCTCCCCAACTCTGTTTCCCAAGTGGGCCGGCGGTGGAGGAACTCCTCCCCAAGTAGGTTTCCTTCCCTCCACCTTCAAAATAGACGTTTGACTTTTCAAATTGGCGTTTGACTTTTCAAACTAGGATTTGATTAAACCCTTTATTTTGTTAAGCAATGACACCTAGTACATGATGCATTCATTCCAACTTGATATGACACATTCATGTACCCTTCCCTCCCGAGTCTTGGGACATTCCGGAACCTTCTAGAACATTCGATGAAACACGGAACCATTCTCCAACCCGAAACAAGACTTTCCTTATATGAATCTTATTCTCCGGACCATTAGGATCTCCTCGTGATATCCGGATCCCATCGAGACTCGAACAACATTCGGTCTCTTACTCATCATTCCATAACTACTCAAACAACGTCGAATCCTTAAGTGTGTCTCCCTACGGTTCGTGAATTATGCGGACATGATCGAGACACTTCTCGAACAATAACCAATAGAGAATCTGGAAATTCATATGGCTCCCATATTTCTACGATTACTTTGCGATCGAATGAACCACTTACATACGATACCAATTTCCCTTTGTCTCACGATAGTTTACTTATCCGAAGTTATGATCGTCGGTATCTGCATACCTAGTTCAACCTCGTTACCGATAAGTACTCTTTTCTCGTTCCGTGATATGTGATCCCTTGTGAGCGGTCACATGCTTGCAAGCTAATTGGATGACATTCCACGAGAGGGCCAGTATATCTATCATCATATGGATGGACAAAGCCACTCTTGATCCATGTGTCAACCAATACTTTCCGAACACTCAATGCCACCTTTATAGCCACCCGATTCGGTGTGGTGTTTGTTGTCATCAAAGCATCCTTCGGTGAAGGTGATATGCATGATCTCATGGTCGAAGGAATTAGGTTACTATGTATCAGAAAGCATATAGCAATTGAACTATTAAAATGACTTGATCTTTATGCTACGCTTATCTATAGGAGTATGACCACCATATCATTCTCCTAACGATATGATCTTGTTGTTAATAACATCTCAATTTTCATGATAGGGAAACCACAATCATTTATTAACCAACAAGCTAGTATTATAAAGAGGCTTTACTAGGGACTCTATTTTAGTTTACAAATCACACAAGTATCAATGTTTCCTTGTTAATACTATTATAGCATGAATGTAAACATTTATCATAAACACAAAGATATAATAATAACTACATTTATTATTGCCTCTAGGGCATATCTCCAACAGTCTCCCACTTGCACTAGAGTCATCTAATCTAGATTACATGGTAATATACTGAACACCCATGGCAGTTTGGTGTTGGTCATGTTTTTCCCTCGGGAGAGGTTTAGTCAACGGATCCGCCACATTCAGATCTGTGTGTACTTTGCAAATCTTTATGTCCCCATCTTGGACATGTTATCGAATAGCGTGAAAACGTAGCTTGATGTTCTTCAGCTTCTTGTGTGACCTTGGTTCTTGCGTTGGCTATGGCACCCATGTTATCACAGTAGATAGACATTGGGTCCAGCGCACTTGGAACCACACCCAGCTCTGTAATGAACTCTTTCATCCATATCGCTTCTTGTGAAGCCTCAAAGCGACCATGTATTCGATTCGGTTGAAGATCTCGCCTGGCGCTTTGCACTCCTCCTCCAGCTAACTGCTGCACCATTCAAAGTAAATACATATCCAGATTGTGATTTAGAATCATCCGGATCAGTGTTCCAACTAGCATCGGTGTAACCATTAACAACAAGCTGTTCATCACCTCCATAAGAAAGAACCATATCCTTAGTTCCTCTCAAGTACTTAAGGATGTTTTTGACCGCTGTCCAATGATCCACTCCTGGATCACTTTGATATCTGCTAGTTAAACTAACATCATATGCAATGTCGGGTCTAGTACATAGCATGGCATACATTAGAGATCCTATGGCTGAGGCATAGGGAGTCTTACTCATCCTTTCTCTATCTTCTACCGATGTCGGACTTTGAGTTTTACTCAAGGTCGTATTGGGCAACATGGGCAAGAACCCTTTCTTGCTATCTTCCATTCCAAACCTCTTTAGAACTTTGTCCAAATATGTACTTTGTGACAATGATATTAGGCGTCTCGATCTATTTCTATAAATCTTTATGCCTAATATGTAAGCTGCTTTGCCAAGATCCTTCATTGAAAAACTATTATTCAAATATTCCTTGACACTATTAAGAAGGTCTACATCATTCCCAATCAACAATATGTCATCTACATATAGTATCAAGAATGCTCTGAGCTCCACTCACTTTCTTGTAAATACAAGCTTCTCCATAAGTTTGTATAAAACCAAAACTTTTGATCACCTTATCAAAACGTTGATTCCAACTTCGGGATGCTTGCTTCAATCCATAGATGGACCGTTGAAGTTTGCATACCTTGTTAGCATCTTTAGGATCGACAAAACCTTTGGGTTGCATCATATACAACTCTTCATCAATGTCTCCATTGAGGAATCTGTTTTGACATCCATACGCCATATCTCATAATCATAATATGCAGCGATTGCTAACATAATCCTCACGAACTTTAGCTTAGCTACGGTGAAAAGTCTCATCGTAGTCAACTCCTTGAATTTGTCGAAACCCTTTTGCGACAAGTCGAGCTTTATAAACGATAACATTACCATCAACATCTGTTTTCTTCTTGAAAATACATTTGTTCTCGATGACCTTCCGGCCATCCGTAAGTCCACCAAAGTCCATACTTGGTTTTCTTACATGGACCCAATCTCGGTTCATGGCTTCTTGCCATTTATTGGAATCTGGGCTCATCATCGCTTCCTCATATGTCCCGGGGTCATCGGTGTTGTCCACCAACATGACATTCTACAAGGATCATACCAATCGGGTGGTGCGAGTTCTCGTTGACTGCGAGGCTCTATAGCAAGCAATGAAGTTTCATGATCATCATCATTAGCTTCCTCTCTTATTGGTGCGAGCACCACGAACTTCTTCGGTCTTTGCGCTACTCATAAGTTTGAGAGAAGGTTGACAACCTTGTCGAGTTCTACTTTCCTTCAGTCACTTCTTTCGAGAGAAATTCCTTCTCTAGAAAGGATCCATTTTAACGAAGATTTTGCCTTCGGATCTGTGATAGAAGGTATACCCAATAGTTTCCTTGAGTATCCTATGAAGAGGCATTTTTCGCTTTGGGTTCAAACTTGTCCATTGTAACTTCTTTACATAGGCTTGACCCCAAACTTTAAGGAGCGACAATTTAGGTTTCTTCCCAAACCATAATTCATACGGTGTCGTTTCAGCAGTTTAGATGGTGCCCTATTTAAAGTGAATGCAGCTATTTCTAATGCATAACCCCAAAATGATAGCGGTAAATCTGTAAATGACATCATAGAGAGCGAACCATATCTAAGAGAGTTCGATTCTGACGTTCGGACACACCATTACTGTTGTGGTGTTCCCGGCGGTGTCAATTGTGAAAGTATTCCGCATTTATTCAAATGCTCGCCAAACTCATAACTTAGATATTCATCTCCACGATCAGAACGTAGAAATTTAATCTTCTTGTTACGTTGATTATCTACCTCACTTTGAAATTCCTTAAACTTCTCGAAAGTTTCGGACTTATGTTTCATGAAATAGATATACCCATATCTACTCAAGTAATCCGTGAAGGTAAGAACATAACGATAACCACCGCGCGATGCTACACTCATTGGACCACACACATCGGTATGTATGATTTCCAATAAGTCCGTAGCTCGCTCCATCATACCAGAAAATGGAGTCTTAGTCATTTTACCCATTAGACATGCTTCGCATCTTTCAAGTGATTCGAAATCAAGTGATTCAAGAAGTCCATCAGAATGAAGTTTCTTCATACGCTTCACTCCAATGTGACCAAGATGACAGTGCCACATATAGGTCGAGTTATCGCTCGATTTCAAACGTTTAGCCTCAATGTTATTAATATGTGTATTTCCACTATCGAGATTTAATAAGAATAGACCATCTATAAAAGGTGCATGTGCATAAAACATATTACTCATATAAATCGAACAACCAAGATCCCGATATAATGTTCATGCTTAACGCAGGCACCAAATAATAATTATTTAAGTATAAAACTAATCCCGATGGTAGATGAAGAGGTAGCATGCCGACCGCGATCACATCAACCTTTGATCCTTTTCCCACGCGCATCGTCACCTCGTTCTTTGCTTTGGGCAATTCCGCTTCCAGTGACCTTCTCGCTTGCAGTAAAAGCACTCAGTATTAGGCTTAGGTCCAGCCTTGGTCTTCTTCGTCGGCGCGGTAACTTTCTTACCACCCTTCTTGAAGTGTCCCTTTTGCTTAGACTTGCCTTTCTTGAATTTGGTAGTCTTATTGACCATCAACACTTGGTGCTCTTTCTTGATCTCTACTTCTGCATTTTTTAACATGGCAAAGAGTTCTGGCAACTGTTTGTTCATGTTTTGCATATTGTAGTTCATCACAAAGTTCTTGTAACTTGGTGGTAGTGATTGGAGGACACGATAAATCCCCAAAGCATTAGGAATCACTATACCTAAGCTTTGAAGTTTGTTTGCGTGCCCAGACATCTTAAGCACATGCTCACTGACGGAGCTGCCCTCTTCTATCTTGCAGTTAAAGAACTTTTCAGAAGCCTCATAGCTCTCAATTGCCGCGTGAGTCTCAAAGATCAACTTGAGATCACGGACAATATCATGTGGGTCTGAATTCTCAAACCTTTTCCGAGCTCGATTCTAAACCATACAAGATAGCACCTTTGACGTAGATCTTGAGTCTTAAAGAGGTAAACATTCTTTACTTCATCGGTAGCGATGGTGCAGGTGGATCACCAATGGTGCATCCAACACATAGGTCAAATTACCGGTGTGAGGACAATCCTCAAATTGCGGAACCAATCCATGAAGTTGCTTCCATTGTTTTCAACTTTTCTTTCTCTAGGAGCATTAAAATTGATGGTAGGGGCGCCATTGATCTACAACATATTTGCAATAGTTTAGACTAAGTTTATGACAAATTGAGTTCTAATTAATAGTTAAATTAATCTAGGTGAACTCCCACTCAAAACAATATCCCTCACATTGTTTTAGTGATCACACGAACCAAATCCACCACATCAACACCGATCATCACGAGAGTTGATGTAGCTTCAATGGCGAACAATCGACATGTTCATCATATCTACTATATGATTCATGCTTTACCTTTCGGTGATCCGTGTTCCGAGACCATGTATGTACATGCTAGGCTCGTTAAGATCAAACCTTAGCTTCCGCACGAGCAAATCTGGCTTGCTCACGTTGTATACACTTGCGGAATCTAACACACCCGATCATCACGTGGTGCTTCGAAACAACAAGCTTTAGCAACGGTGCTAACTAAGGGTGAACACTTTATGACTTGAAATTCATGTGCATGAGGGATCATCTTATAATGCTACCATCGTTAACTAATCAATACAAGATGCATAAAGGATTAACATCACATGCAATTCATAATATGTGATATGATATGGCCTTTCTTCTTTGTGCTTCCGATCTCCATCTTCAAGCACGAACATGATCTCCATCATCACCGGCATTGCATCAAGGTCAATGACGCTGCTCCATGGTTGTCGTCCACCAACTTCAACTATTACAACTACTTTAAATAGACACGCGGGTCTTAACAGAAATTAAAGACAACCATATGGCTCCTGCCGGTTGCCGACTTACAATAAGGAACATTGCATACATCATATATAATCACAATCATGGCCATATCACATGTGACACACCTGCAAAACAAAGTTAGGCGCCTCTACTTTCTTTGCATGTTTCGTGGTTTGGGGCTTTCAATAAGTGTCGTTCTAACTTACGAACAAGAACCAAAACATTGATACTAGTATTGACAATCACCGTTGTAAATTGAATCTTAACTATCTTTGGGAGAAGCAGGCACCAAAGCCACTTATGCAATACAAGTTGCATGTCAAGCGTGGAGCAAGTCTCATGAGCGATGTCATGTAAGGTTAGCAGGGCTTCATCCCAACATCCATAAGATGCAAAGTACACAAGAAGCAATCGACAATAAAAGCATCAACGCCCAATGACCATTGTGTTCTACTTGTGCAAGATCTACATATAGACACGGCTCGATACCCTTTGAAGGGTTTCTTAGCATGGAAAACAAAATTTTCTATCGCATACAAACAAACAAGCCAAGATCTATCTACTAGATTGTAGCAGCAGTCGATGGAATAACTCACCTCGAAGATTCCAAAGTGTTTAACGAGGCGGATTCTAGTGGGTGATATAGTCGTACTCTTCCCGATCTCAAGATCGCGTGAAGCGATCATTAAACGCTTGCGTTAAATGGCGCTCCATGATCGGTCACTGCGTTAAATTCGTGAAATCCTTCCTCTCCCTTGTTCCAGCAGGCAGCGTAGGTTGTAGAACTCTCCTCGCGATTCCGGCAGCACAACGACGTGGTACCAGAAGTAGAGGGGAGATCTCTCAGGGCTTCGCCTTAAGCCGGAGCGAGTATGGTGGACTATGAGAGAGATCCTCGGCGATCTAGGGTTTAGATGCATGTAGCACCCGGGTAAAACCACTACCAGAAAATCGCTTGCTAATTACTACTTTGTGCATCATCATGACATCATGCATCGTTTGTCTAAAATTATTTTCTAAAATCCTATATTTCTTTCCTAAATATCCTTGCCTTTTATTTCATACCAAACCCCGATTGTCCGGATATTTTGTTTTGACGAAATAATTTACAAAAGTCCTTTGAATAAATAAATATAATAAAACCCTAAATATTTTTAGTGGGAAGGCGAGCCAGCCGGGCCCAAAGGCCCAACAGCCACCTACCACCCACAAACCCTAACCCTAGACCAACCAGATTCCCACATAATCCCTACTCCCTCTCTCACCCGCTTGTGGCACACACAAATACACCTGCCTTGATCAACACCACCCCACCCTCTGGCCCCACCCCCACTCCTCTGCTTGACCTCACCCCGTGCAGTGGTCGTCCCCCGTCCATGTATGCTCCTCTCCCACTCCCCTGATTCCCTACCCCCGTACACGAGCTCCTCCCAGGCGTCGACGCCGCCACCTCCACTCGCCGCGAGCCTCGCCTCTGCTCAGATCCTCCCCGCCTCCTTCCTCCCGCCGCATGCTCCTCTCCTCTCGGGGCCGTTCTTGCTCCTCGAGCTCGCCCGCCACCTGCCTCTTCCCCGTGTCATCGCGTCAGCCGCCGTCGCCTCCATCCCCGAGATCGCCTTCCCTGTGGCACTCTCTCCCTGGCCGCCGTCGACCCTCACCTCCTTCCTCCGGCCGACCGCCGGCCGCCTCGCTCCAACACCCTCTGCGGGCGTCGCTCGGTTCCATCCCCAACGGCCGCCAAGCCCGCCTGCTCCTGTCGACCCCCCATACGGCTCTCGCCTTCCGTGCAGGCACCCCCATGGCCTCCCCCTCCCATGCGTTGTCATTGCGAGCCACACGGCACTGGGTCTACCCTCGCTTGACCTTGAGCACCGTCGGGCCTTCTGCCCATGCTCGCCGGCCTCCACTCATCTCTGCCGGGTTGTACTGTCGACTCCCGCCCTTATCGTATGTTTCAAGGAACCTCCTTTTACTGCGAGGCGCGTTGTTTGTCTCATGGATATACCGGCGGTAGCTTACATGCAGATCTCGTGTTGAGTTAAGTGGAGGTGCTCACTAATGTCGCAGCGCCACCGGGTGCCTTTGTGGAATGCAAGGCGGCGTCAAAACATCTTGATGCCAAGGGCGACTATCCACGGGTAGCGCTTATAAGGCATCGAGATCCCTCATCGACAAGACCGACTCGATGACAATGATTTGAGAGAATGTACATGATGCGGCTTGAAACTCTAAAGCACGGTCCAAGATCGTTGTTGTCGACCGAAGACCGTTCCTCGGACTCGAAGACCTTTCAGAAGACCGAACCAAGCCCCTTCGGTGAACCTCCAAGATCGTCGAGATCCCCATGTGTGACCCCGATCCCGACCCGCTATTTTATAATATATGATACCTACTTGTTGCATTTAATTGAACATGCTTGCACTCATATCATGTGGTTTGGGGGCCTTATGTCGATTCGCCTCATAATTAAATATGTGGACCATATGCGGGTTTTTCTAGTCTTATTTTGGCCCCATTTAAATTTGTGTAGCGAACCGATACTATGTTTTGCCTTGTTAAGACAACATTTAAATTGCGGGGTACCTAAACAACATGAACTTAATAATTAATTGTCGGGACCCCGGTTCCGCTTAATATTGCCTAATTGCATCGCATCTTTGCCATGTCATACATCATACATGCATCATGCTCGATCTTTTGACGTAGCATTAAATAGTGCATTCGATGTTTCTTCTAGTGCTTTGCTTCTTCACGGATTAGGCCGATAAGTGGATGCGAGTGTCGACCCTTTCTTCGGATGAACCTTCGGCAATGTTTTCAGGCGAGCATTCTCCCCGTTTCTACCTATTTTACATTTCTAGTCTTTATTTCCTCCTGTTGATCTATTGCTATCTGTGTTGCGATGCTCTAGTTTTCGTACCCGTGGTATCCCTTGCAGCCTTATATTGCCTTGGACACATCCTATTACATTGTTTGGTAGATAGTTGGACTTGCGTCGTGATAAACTTGCTTTCGAGTGTTGTTGCATGTCGTCAAGTACCACTTGTTGGAAGGCGCCATATGCTTTATGTTGGAGTTGATCATGACTTTAATTACCGTTTAATAACTAAAACTGAAGTAAGTAAATAATGCGAGAGGCACATGTGGGCAATAGATGTTATTTGGTTTTAACTCCACTTGTGTCGTGGGACCCGAGTACTTGATACTGTTCTTTGAATATTCGCACCATGTGGGACCATGAATCCCCTAGCGAGCTTGAGTCATATTTATTTCTTGGGGCCAAAGTAGTTTGGGGCTTTATTACTATCCTATATTTATGCCATGCTTCTTTGCTTATTCACGATTAGCGCGTGGGCCTTGTACTATTAGGAACAAATGTGGAATGTTTTCGCGGTATCGACAAGCAGTCACACTTTCGGGTTCGGTCGTTTGACCATTGGCACAAACCTCTGGGTCCGTCTCAGAGCCGGCCAACTTCGTCGCGGGTAGCTTGGTGGGTTGGCCCCCTAAAATTTATATGAATCTTGCAATTGCTCTGTCGTGATGCCTCGTTGGGTTTCATTTGGTTTTTCTCGAGGTTGATCGTGCGTGTGTTGCTATTTGTGCCCCCTGTAGGGTAAAACTTTCACGAAGAGCGTGTCATGATTATGGACGACTTGGAGCACAGTATCTCGATCATAGACAACCATAACTAAAGTAGTGCTATAAATTTGACTTTATAATGACCAGTAATCAGCTTCACTATAATGGAATGGCTAAATAAGTTCCAACAATTGCTTGTTTGGGTTGTCACCTATTACCATTGTATCTGACTAGTAAGTATTGCAACTACAACGGAATGACTAAATAAAATTACCAACAACTGTTGGGTTTTGGGATGCCTCATGCTATATGTATCTGACTAGTAAGTACTACAACTACAACGGAATGGTTAACTAAAAGTGCCCACTGCTTATTATATCAGGATGACTATCTAGACCTGACTAGTAATTGCTGCAACGATAACTGAATAATTAAAACTGCCAACTTTGTGAGTTCCTCCTTGACTTCCTCGTTTGGTCTCGAGGAGGAAATACCAGGATGTGCATGCTTGATGATAGTTCAGGTTGGATCCGAATAGGTATTTCTTATCCCTATCTGATAGCCGCCAGTTGTATTGCGTCTCTATAGGTTGTTTAGTGCATCTTTGCGCTTCTTGATCCACCATACCTATGTGGCGAGGACCCGAATTCTAGTCTCGCCGTGTCTTGGCCTCGATCTTGATCGCTCTCTTTTCCTTCGCCCTTTGTGGCACCCTTTTGTTAAGCGGTTTGAGATCGGCGTCATTAGCGGTTACCCTTCGGCTTTGGCACAGGCGGTTATGGGCCATTGGTTATTCTTCAGGGCTCTTAGCTCAATTTGCATCTTGTCCGTACTCGGACGCGGTATCGACTTCAAAGTGTTTTGGATCTTTGTATCGTATATATGTATTCTTGACTCTTTGACTCGATGTTGTATATCTCGGTTCTGTGGGTTCCATCGAGGACTATTGTGTAATGGTATTACTTCGTTTTCCACCCGCACGAAAGTGCCTGGTGGGCACCTTTGAATCGTTTCTATGCGGGTTTGGCGGGAATCGCTGAAACTTGCATAGGGTCGATCGAGGCGTTCTGATGGTATCGAGCTCGGCGTTATGATACCCAGGTCCAACTGTAGGATAACCTAGCTAACGGCCAATGTAGAGTGTCAAAACTATTTTGGAAAATCGGTTGGATAGATCTGACTAGGTCTGCATTTATTCCTTACCCCTCTGCTATCCTCCTCTTACCTCAACGTGTTTTGAATCTGCTCTCTTATCTTTTCTTCGAGTCCAGGATTTCTCGTGGTTGGGTTTCCGTCGTACCTTCAGGGTTTAGCTTCCATCCTCTTGTAACGGTGCTTCAACATCTGACATTCATGCTATCAGATGAATCTTTCATCTGTTGTACCTTTCAATGGACTGAAAATTCACTAAATTTTTTCTTTCTATCCTCCGGTGTTTTCCGATACGACAAAGTCATCTATATCAGATCTGATGAGAATCTCCATCCCTCCTTAATTTCTGAACCTCGCTTATTGAGATCTTCAGTCTGAATTCCGGGAGTTGGTTGCATAATTCTCCTATTCATGTGCAGAGTAATGCTTTGGGTGCGCGATGGTCTGATCACCATCCTACTACTCTTATCATTCGCTCTAGTTCATTGGATCGGTGGATCGATGCAACTATACTCATTCCTTGGAATTTAGCGGTGGCCTTATCTTCTGAGACCTCTACCTTCGTCCTTTGTTTTCCGGCGTGTTCTCGCAACGGACGTGAGCTATGGCCCTTTGTTGGTGGTGTCTCTAATTTCAAGATGAAGAAATAATCCTTGTTAGTGGTGTCGTGAGGATCTACATGAAGCGAGAAGATTCAGACTGTCGGCCTTCTTCCCTGTACCATGAGGCGGATCTCGAGGGCGAGATCCATTGTTAGTGGTGTCGAATTGTAGCACCTGGGTAAAACCACTACCAGAAAATCGCTTGCTAATTACTACTTTGTGCATCATCATGACATCATGCATCATTTGTATAAAATTATTTTCTAAAATCATATATTTCTTTTCTAAATATCCTTGCCTTTTATTTCATACCAAACCCCGATTATCCGAATATTTTGTTTAGATGAAATAATTTACAAAAGTCCTTTGAAATAAATAAATATAATAAAACCCTAAATATTTTTAGTGGGAAGGCAAGCACAAGCCATGCCCAAAGGCCCAACAGCGACCACCTACCACCCCACAAACCCTAACCCTAGACCAACCAAATCCCTACTCCCTCTCACCTAAGAAGACACACAACGCACACCTTGATCGCTGACACCACCCCCCTCTGGCCCCACCCCACTCTCCTCTCGCCCCACCCACCCCGTGCAGGCAGTCGTCCCGTCCATGTACGCTCCTCTCCCACTCCCCCTGATTCCCCACCCCACCCGTGCAGGCTCCTCCCGGCCAGCGCCGCCACCTCCTTCATGCGCGAGCCTCACCTCTGCTCAGATCCTCCCCGCCTCCTTCCTCGCACCGCGTGCTCCTCTCCTCTCGGGGCCGTTCCTGCTCCTCGAGCTCGCCCGCCACCGGCCTCTTCCCCGTGGCATCGCGTCGGCCGCCGTCGCCTCCATCCCCGAGATCGCCTTCCCCATGGCGCTCTCTCCTGGCCACGACCTCACCCTCTCCTTCCTCCGGTAGTGATCGCAGCCCTCGCTCCAACACCCTCTGCGGGCGTCACTCGGTTCCATCCCCCAACAGCCGCCATGCCCGCTCCTGCTCCCTGTCGACCCCATCGCCACGGATCTCGCCTTCCCGTGCAGGCACCCCTCCATGGCCTCCCCCCTCCCATGCGTTGTGCGACTGCAGACCACCGCCGCCCTGGTACCCTCGCTTGACCTTGAGCACGCCCGTCGGGCCTTCTGCCCATGCTGCCCTTGACCTCCACTCATCTCTGCCCCGGGTTGTACCTGTACGACTCCCCGCCCTTGTCGCGTACGTTTCCAAGGTGTTGGGAATATGCCCTAGAGGCAATCATGTATGATGATATTTCCCATTGTATTCATAAAGTTATTAAGTAGTCCTTGTATAAACATCTGATGTGTATCATTGAATATGTGATTCAGTTGTGGAACTATGCATTCATGTTGTTTGTACTAAATATCATGGTCATTGAGGTTGTCTTTGGACACACAACTTAGACCAATGTGAAAGTTGGCTTGATGACTCGGTTCCACTTGTCATGGGCATGGAGATGCTATTCCAACTTACACAGACTAGGCTAAAGAGTTTAGCGAGTCGGATTGACCCATATTGAGGTACAACGAACTAAGCCGTCATTTGTATATCTCAATCAATGTAATACTTAGACACGAGGTTGTTGCATAGTCCGAGTTGAGGATCACCGACTTAGGTTACATCAACGCTGATCCAATGGCGGCGATTATAAAGCGAGTTGGTCGGTGAGAATCAAGCTGCGTGATGTGAATAACCAAGATGGGATTTTGCCCTCCACTCGGAGAGATATTCTGGGCCCTCTCGTGAGATATGATTGAAAGCATGGCCATGCGACTCGGTTAAGTGTTAACCGAGGCGATCGACTAAGTTAGTCGGGTGAATCACTTATCTCGGATCGAGAAGAGAGTTGGACTATTTAAGGGATGACATATATTCGCCTATAGTCGACAAGGTATATCGTGAGGCAAAAGGGACTCGGGCGTAAGTCGCATTGGAAAGGCAAGTCGTCATGACTCTTTGGTACTTGGGAATCGATGCGTTACGCTGGGAGCCGATGCCGATTGATCGATTGAGTTGGACTCTAATTGTGTCCAAGTAACCATGAGCTGTGAGGTCACACACTTAAGGCGGGAGCAAGTTCGGATTGGATCCGAATCTATAATCTGGTCGGGTTGGACCTAAACCGGATTAGGGAGTTAGTGAGTTGGACTCACGGTGACTAGTTTTATATGGGCTTTAGTGAATGGGTCGTGGCGAGCCCGTTCACTCCTATATATAGTGGAGCACGGTAACCCGAAGGGGTTAATCGTTGTTCGGTTAGGTCATTCCATGTGTTGAAACCCTAGCTCCACGATCCGGCCAGTAACGAACCTAGCGGTTTGCGGTGCTCCTCCTTATGCGTGTGGATACCAAATAGAGGTGCGTGCGATCGGCACCGGGGCGATCGGATCGTGAGGATCGCCTTTGCATCAATCGACGCTTCATCAAGAATCCGCAACCGCGTCTAGTGGTAAACCTCGTGGCCTTCTACCTCGGCTAGGTCTTGGGATCACCACGTTAGAGGAAAAGTTTTGTTTTATCTCTGCATTGGCCAACAAAGGGTATCGAGCGATAGCTTCGGTTTTAGGCTCGAGATCTCGCATATGTGATATCACGGTAGGATGTAGATGAGATCTATGTGCTGTTTGGTGGTCGGTCTATGAGATAGATCGGTTTTGTACGAGGTTGATTGGATCAAGCGTACTCGGGGAATGGTAGATCGATTTCCGTGATCATCTTCGAGGTCGTGGAGCGACATACCCTACCGTCGGCTTCCGCCATCGGGTAGAGTGACACGTAAATCCGAGCGGTGATCGAAGATCAAAAGTTTGATCGAATCGGAACGATGGTGGAATCCATGTTGGATCGTAGATGAGATCTACGTTTCGGAAAAATCGTCGTATTGCGCCGCCTTGCCGATCCCGCCCTCTATCCGGCTAGCGGGACCGCCGGCTTGTCGTGGCGCCTTAGATGTCGTTGAGTTTCACAACGCCGTAGATATTGTATCTATGCATAACTTGTTTTTGCGGGAAGTTGTAAATGGTATGGTTCATGTGCATGTGATGTATGTGTAATCCATACGTGATCTGCGAATCACGGTTTTGTCGGTACCGGAGCCTAGGTCTTGTCATTTTATTGTATAACGACTGCGTGTCGGATTCTCTATGTAATTTACTTTACTAAGCTAGTGTAGCTGTTTGAGAACCCGGAAGGCATGCAAGGCGTTATACATGTCGGCATTACATGGAGTAAGGCGGCAAGTGACAAGAGTTGGCACGAGTCGGATTACTGTGCTTTGTGGAGATGGAGATCGCCATGAAGAGAGCCATACCATTTCACATTATAATTGCTTTATTTTGTGTTATTGTTATGTCTCGCTTTTACCTCTATTAGATAGTCGGTAAAATTTAATCCCTCAAAGAAGGTCTAGTCGGTTTTCCTTGATGTTTGCACCATCACAAGTCGGACATTTTTGGTAGTGGGCTCATAAAATTGAGGTGCTGCCAATTCTTTCCGACTAGGTGGGTTCAGTCGGACTCTTCTGCAGAAACACTTGGTAAGCTAGGCGGGTCTATCACAACAGTTGTGGGACTCGGGAAAGGTCGGATGGGAGCCGGGCATGTGATGCCACCCGTCCAGCAGAGTCGCATGAGATGCGATTGACAAGGAGTTGTCTACCTAGATCACTTTCGGCTAGCGGTGATGCTAAAGCTCACTAGCCGACTTGCTTATTTAGGATCCTGAATCACTAAGTAACCATCGGAGGGTGTTGGTTCTAGTGGGAGCATAAAATATTAAAGTGTTTAGTATGCTTGCTCTTTTATGAATACATGTCTTAAGTGTTTTGCATATATTCTGTTGTAGATCATGGCGCCAAGTAGCAGTCACTCTCAGATATCCGGTTTTGCGTTGACAACCATTCTTGAGAAAGATAAACCGAAAGACACTAATTTTACCAACGGTATCGAAATCGAGAATTGTTCTCAAACAAGAAAAGAAGGACCATGTCCTAGACAACCCACTTCCGGATGAGCCGAATGAGAATGCGATCGTCGCAGCCACCAATGCCTACCGTCGGGCTAAAGATGAGTCCACGGATATTAGCTGTCTTATGCTTGCTCACATGGAACCGGACTTGCAAAAGCAGTTCGAGCATGTTGAGGCCTACGATATGATCGAAAGCCTCAAAAGTATGTACCGAGCTCAAAGAAGACCGAGAGGTATCAAGTCTCTCGGCTTCTTTGAGTTGCAAGCTTAAGGATGGTGATCCACTGAGTCCGCATGTGATCAAAATGGTTGGTTACGTGCGGTCTGGAGAGGCTTGGCTACCCCATAAGCGAAGAGTTCACTACGGATATAATTCGAACTCTCTTCCTAGTGCATATGGGCAGTTCATTTGAACTACCACATGCATGGTATGGATAAAGCTCACCGAATTGCATGGGATGCTCAAGCGGCAGGCGGATCTCAAGAAGGGCACCATCAAGTGTTGATGGTGCGAGAATAAGGCTAAGTTCAAGAAGAGTTCTTGGACTAAGAAGAAGCTAAGTCGGGAGGAAAGCAGGCTCAGGACTCGGTCCCAAGCGCTTCCTCGGGGACTAATCCATCTCCTTCAGCCGGCTCCACTTGCTTCTACAGCAAGGCGGATGGCCACTGGAAGAGGAACGCAGCAAGTACTTGGCCGACAAAGCCAAGAGTGGAGGCATGACTTCCGACTCGGGTAGACTTGCTTGCAATGTTATAGACATATATCTTGTGATGCACCTAATAGTTCTTGGGTATATGATCTGGGATCGATTATTCACATCTGCAACTCGTTGCGACCGGTAAGAACTAGGAGCGTAGCAAGAGGCGAGGTTGATATTCGAGTCGGCAACAAAGCAAGAGGTGCTGCGTTGGAAGTCGGCACGATGCAACTTCATTTACCTTCTGGATTCATTATGGAACTAAATAATTGTTATTATGTTCCAAAGGCTTAGTCGAAACATTATTTCGCTTCATGTTTGATGAGGCAAGGCTATGAGTCGAATATCAAGAATAATGGTTGTTCTTTGTATTTGAATGATATGTTTCACGGCTTTGCACCGTTCGAGAGCGGTTATTTATTTTGAATCTTGATGGTGAGTCGGTTTATAACATAAATGTTAAAAGGTTGAAACCAAATGATCAATATGACTTACTTTTTGGCATCGGCTTGGTCATATAAGTTGGAAACGCATGAAGAAGCTCCATGATGATGGACTCCTAACCCGTTCGACTTGGAGTCGTTCGAGACATCTAATCTTGCCTACTCGGCAAAATGACCAAGACACCTTTTGCAAAGAGTTGCGAAAGGGCGTCCGACTTGTTGGGACTAGTACATAGTGATGTATGTGGACCAATGAGCACGACCGAGGGGTGGTTATGAGTACTTCATTACCTTCAGCGATGATTTGAGTAGGTATGGATATATCTACTTAATGAAACATAAGTCGGAAGCCTTTGAAAAGTTCAAAGAATTCCGAATGAAGCACAGAATCAACTCGGCAAGAAAATAAAGTTTCTTCGATTGGACCGAGGAGGTACATGAGCCATGAGTTTGATGACCATCCGAAAGTTGTGGAATAGTTCCTCAACTTACTCCGCCAGAACGCCGCAAAGGAACGGTGTTTCGGAAAGGCAGAATCGGACCTTGTTGGACATGGTACGGTCAATGATGAGTCAGACAGATCTGACTTTATCATTTTGGGGTTATTGTCTAGAAACAGGGGCGTTCACACTAAACAGAGTACCATCAAAATCGATAGAGAAGACACCGCATGAGATGTGGACAGGCAAAAAGCCGAGTTTGTCTTTTCTTAAGATTTGGGGTTGTGAAGCTTTGTCAGCGACTTGATCGGACAAGCTTACGCCAAGTCGGATAAATGTATTTTAAGGGTATCCGAGGAAACCTTGGGTTACTACTTCTACAACCAAGAAGAGGGCAAAGTGTTTGTCTCGGGCGGTGTCTTCCTTGAGAAAGAGTTTCTCGATCGGGGAGTAAGTGGGAGCACGGTGCAACTCAAGAAATTCGAGAGGAATCGGCTAATAGCGAATCGGCTAATGGCGAATCGGCAAAAACCTTGGAGGTTGAGCCGATCGTGGCAGGTGCCGATAGCGACACACACTACGAAGATCGGCAAGATTACGAAGTGTTCGTTATGTTACCGTTAGACAGTGATGAGCCGGCAAATTATTCGGAAGGGATGGTGGGATCTGATTCCGAGTCATGGCTTGGAGCCATGAGATCCGAGATAAAGTCCATGGATGAAAATCAAGTTTGGAACTTGGTTGATCTGCCAGACGGTACAAGACCCGTCGAGTGCAAATGGGTCTTTAAGAAGAAAACTGATATGGATGGAAATGTTTCAATCTATAAAGCACGCCTTGTCGCGAAGGGGTTCCGACAAGTTCAAGGAGTTGATTACGACGAGACTTTCTCGCCCGTAGCGATGCTTAAATCAGTTCGGATCATGTTAGCTATAGCGGCCTATTTCGACTATGAGATATGGCAGATGGATGTCAAAACGGCTTTCCTCAACGGAAATTTGACCGAGGACGTGTATATGATACAACCCGAGGGTTTTGTCGATCCAGCTAATGCTGACAAGGTATGCAAACTTCAGAAATCCATTTATGGGTTGAAGCAAGCATCTCGGAGTTGGAATATTCGCTTTGATGAGGTAGTCAAATCGTTTGGCTTCATCAAGAGTGATCATGATTCTTGTTTGTACAAGAAGTTTAGTGGGAACAAAGTAAATTTTCTAATCTTATATGTGGATGACATATTACTGATTGGAAATGATGTCCAGATGTTGCAAGAAACCAAGGAATCATTGGAAAGGAGTTTCTCAATGAAAGACTTGGGTGAGGCAACATACATCCTCGGAATCCGGATCTATAGAGATAGATCAAGGAGGCTCATTGGATTGAGTCGAGTACTTATTTGGACAAAGTGTTGAAAAGTTCAACATGGAATCGTCTAAGAAGGGTTCTTACCGATGTCCCATGGTGTAAAACTTAGCAAGACTTCGGTGTCTTCGACAACCGATGAGCGAAGTCGGATGAGTGCGATTCCGTATGCTTCTGATCGGATCCATCATGTACGCCATGATTTGTACTAGGCGGATGTTTCCTATGCTCTAAGTGTTGTGGCAGATACCAGTGATCCTGAGAGATCCATCGATAGCAAGCTAAAATATCCTAAAGTACTTGAGAAGGACTAAGGATATGTTCTTGGTTTATGGTGGTGAAGATGAACTCGGTGTAAAGGGTTACACGGATGCAAGTTATCTCACCGACTCGATGATTCTCGTCGCAATCCGGATCGTGTTTATTATAAACGGAGGTGCCGTGAGCTGGAAAAGTTCCAAGCAAGAGACGTATGCTGCGTCACAACAGAGGTTGAGTATATTGCCGGAGGCAAGAAAGGAAGCTGTTGGATGAGGAATTTCCTCATGGATCTTGGTGTGGTTCGAGGCTCGTCCAATCCGTTGGGCGTGTATTGTGACAACAATGGTGCTATTGCACAAGCCAAGGAACCTAGACAACACCGGAAGAACAAGCACATACTCATGCGGTACCACCGATTCGCTTAAATGGATCAGGTGATATCAAGTTATGCAAGGTACACACGGATGCAAATATTGCGATCCGTTGACAAAGCCTACCCCACCAAGCATGAGGCGCACTGAGAGCCATGGGCATTAGATGCCTAGACATGTGATGTCGGAAGATTGACTCTAGTGCAAGTGGGAGATGTTGGGAATATGCCCTAGAGGCAATCATGTATGATGATATTTCCCATTGTATTCATAAAGTTATTAAGTAGTCCTTGTATAAACATCCATGTGTATCATTGAATATGTGATTCAGTTTGTGGAACTATGCATTCATGTTGTTTGTACTAAATATCCTTGGTCATTGAGGTTGTCTTTGGACACACAACTTAGACCAATGTGAAAGTTGGCTTGATGACTCGGTTCCACTTGTCATGGGCATGGAGATGCTATTCCAACTTACACGCACTAGGCTAAAGAGTTTAGCGAGTCGGATTGACCCATATTGAGGTACAACGAACTAAGCCGTCATTTGTATATCTCAATCAATGTAATCCTTAGACACGAGGTTGTTGCATAGTCCGAGTTGAGGATCACCGACTTAGGTTACATCAACGCTGATCCGTAACTAGGCGCTTATAAAGGCGGGTTGGGTCGACCGAGAATCAAGCTGCGTGATGTGAATAACCAAGATGGGATTTTGCCCTCCACTCGGAGAGATATTCTCGGCCTCTCGTGAGATATGATTCAGAAAGCATGGCCATGCACGACTCGGTTAAGTGTTAACCGAGGCGATCGGCTAAGAGTTAGTCGGGTGAATCACTTATCTCGGATCGAGAAGAGAGTTGGACTATTTAAGGGATGACATATATTCGCCTATAGTCTGACAAGGTATATCGTGAGGCAAAAGGGACTCAGACGTAAGTCGCATTGGAAAGGCAAGTCGTCATGACTCTTTGGTACTTGGGAATCGGTACGTTCTGCTAGGAGCCGATGCCGATTGATCGATTGAGAGTTGGACTCTAATTGTGTCCAAGTAACCATGAGCCTGCGGGGTCACACACTTAAGAGCGGGAGCAAGTTCGGATTGGATCCGAATCTATAATCTGGTCGGGTTGGACCTAAACCGGATTAGGACTGAGTTAGTGAGTTGGACTCACGGTGACTAGTTTTATATGGGCTTTAGTGAATGGGTCGCGCGAGCAGAGCCCACGTTCACTCCCTATATATAGTGGAGCAACGAACCCGAAGGGTTAATCGTTGTTCGGTTAGGTCATTCCATGTGTTGGAAACCCTAGCTCCACGCAGTCCAGCCCGCGTAACGAACCTAGCAGTTTTTGCACGGTGCTCCTCCTTATGCGTGTGGATACCAAAGAGAGGTGCCGCGATCAGCACCGGACGATCGGATCGTGAGGACTGATCGCATCAATCGACGCGCTTCATCGATGAATCCGCAACCGCGCGTCTAGTGGTAAACCTCGTGGCCTTCTACCTCAGCTAGGTCTTGGGATCACCACGTTAGAGGAAAAGTTTTTGTTTTATCTCTGCGTGGCCCAACACAAGGAACCTCCTTTTCTGCAGAGGCCGCGTTGTTTGTCTCATGGATATACCGACAGTAGCTTCTGTTTGCAGATCTCGTGTTGAGTTAAGTGGAGGTGCTCCTGTAATCGCGACGCCACCCGGGTGCACTGTGGAATGCAAGACTGACGCCAAAACATCTTCGATGCTAAGGACGTCTATCCACGGGTAACGCTTATATGGCGTCGAGATCCCCTCATCGACAAGACCGACTCGATGACAATGGTTTCAGAGAATGTACATGATGCCGCTGGAAACTCTCGGCACCGGTCCAAGATCGTTGTTGTCGACCGAAGACCATTCCTCGGACCCGAAGACCTTTCCGAAGACCGAACCAAGCCCCTTCGGTGAACCTCCAAGATCGTCGAGACCCCCATGTGTGACCCCGATCCCGACCCACTATTTTATAATATATGATACCTACTTGTTGCATTTAATTGAACATGCTTGCACTCATATCATGTGGTTTGGGGGTCTTATGTCGATTCGCCTCATAATTAAATATGTGGACCATATGCGGGTTTTTCTAGTCTTATTTTGGCCCCATTTAAATTTGTGTAGCGAACCGATACTATGTTTTGCCTTGTTAAGACAACATTTAAATTGCGGGGTACCTAAACAACATGAACTTAATAATTAATTGTCGGGACCCCGGTTCCTCTTAATATTGCCTAATTGCATCGCATCTTTGCAATGTCATACATCATACATGCATCATGCTCGATCTTTTGACGTAGCATTAAATAGTGCATTCGATGTTTCTTCTAGTTCTTTGCTTCTTCACGGATTAGGCCGGTAAGTGGATGCGAGTGTCGACCCGATCTTCGGATGAACCTTCAGCAATGTTTTCAGGCGAGCATTCTCCCCCTTTCTACCTATTTTACATTTCTAGTCTTTATTTCCTCCTGTTGATCTATTGCTATCTGTGTTGCGATGCTCTAGTTTTCGTACCCGTGGTATCCCTTGCAGCCTTATATTGCCTTGGACACATCCTATTACCTGTTGTTTGGTAGATAGTTGGACTTGCGTGTCGTAGTCGCTTGCTCAAGTGTTGTTGCATGTCTTCAAGTACCACAGTTGTTGGAAGACTGCCATATGCTTTATGTTGGAGTTGATCATGACTTTAATTACCGTTTAATAACTAAAACTGAAGTAAGTAAATAATGCAGAGGCACAGGTGGGCAATAGATGTTATTTGGTTTTTAACTGTCCACTTGTGTCCGGTAGGACCCCGAGTACTTGATACCTGTTCTTTGAATATTCGCAGTATCCGCATGTGGGACCATGAATCCCCCTAGCCAGAGCTTGAGTCATATTTATTTATTGGGGCCACAAAGTAGTTTGGGGATTTATTACTATCCTGTACTTATGCCATGCTTTACTGCTTATTTACGATTGCGCGTGGAGCACCTGTACTGTTTAGGAACAAATGTGGAATGTTTTCGCGGTATCGACAAGCCTAGTCACACTTTCGGGTTCCCGATCGTTTACAGCCATTGGCACAAACCTCTGGGTATGTCTCGGAGCCGGCCAACTTCGTCGCGGGTAGCTTGGTGGGGTGGCCCCCTGAAATTTATATGAATCTTGCAATTGCTCTGTCATGATGCCTCGTTGGGTTTCATTTGGTTTTTTCTTGAGGTTGATCGTGCGTGTGTTGCTATTTGTGCCCCCCTGCAGGGTAAAACTTTCTAAAAGCCGTGTCCGCGGTTATGGACGACTTGGAGCACAGTATCTCGATCATAGACAACCATAACTAAAGTAGTGCTATAAATTTTACTTTATAATGACCAGTAATCAGCTTCACTATAATGGAATGGCTAAATAAGTGCCAACAATTGCTTGTTTGGGTTGTCATCTATTACCATTGTATCTGACTAGTAAGTATTGCAACTACAACGGAATGGCTAAATAAAATTACCAACAACTGGTGGGTTTTGGGATGCCTCATGCTATATGTATCTGACTAGTAAGTACTACAACTACAACGGAATGGTTAACTAAAAGTGCCCACTACTTATTATATCAGGATGACTATCTAGAACTGACTAGTAATTGCTGCAACAATAACTGAATAATTAAAACTGCCAACTTTGTGAGTTCCTCCGTTGACTTCCTCGTTTGGTCTCGAGGGGGAAATACCAGGATGGGCATGCTTGATGATAGTTCAGGTTGGATCCGAATAGGTATTTCTTATCCCTATCTGATAGCCGCCAGTTGTATTGCGTCTCTATAGGTTGTTTAGTGCATCTTTATGCTTGATCCACCATACCTATGTAGGCGAGGACGCCAATTCTAGTCTCGCCGTGTCTTGGCCTCGATCTTGACGCTCTTTTTCCTTCGCCCTTTGTCGGCACCCCTTTTGTTAAGCAGGTTTTGAGATCGACGTCATTAGCAGGGTTACCCTTCCGGCTTGGCCTGGGCAGGGTTATGGACGCCATTGGTTATTCTTCAGGGCTCTTAGCTCAATTTGCATCTTGTCCGTACTCGGACGCGGTATCGACTTCAAAGTGTTTTGGATCTTTGTATTGTATATATGTATTCTTGACTCTTTGACTCGATGTTGTATATCTCGGTTCTATGGGTACCATCGAGGACTATTGTGTAATGGCATTACTTCGTTTTTACCCGCACGAAAGTGCCTGGTGGGCACCTTTGAATCGTTTCTATGCGGGTTTGGCGGGAATCGCTGAAACTTGCATAGGGTCGATTCTGAGGGTGTTACAACGCACCAAGGAGGAGAGTCTATAGCCGGCGGCTAGGGCTTGGAGCAGCCCAAGTCGGCGGCTAGGGTTGCCTCTAAGCGGGAGGCGGCCAGCAGGCTAGGGTTTGCGGGGTGAAGGTGTTGTGTCTTGGAGGGGCAGCCCTGCCCCTCCTTATATAGGTGGAGGGGGCGCCAGGGAGAGTCCCTCCCAACTCGGTTTCCCAAGTGGGCGCGGTGGAGGAGGAACTCCTCCCAAGTAGGTTTCCTACTTCCTCCACCTTCAAAATAGCCGTTGACTTTTCAAATTGGCGTTTGACTTTTCAAACTAGGATTTGATTAAACCCTTTATTTTGTTCAGCGATGACACCTAGTACATGATGCAATCATTCCAACTTGATATGACCCATTCATGTACCCTTCCTCCTCGGAGTGCGGACATTAAACCTTCTAGAACATTCCGATGAAAACACGTAACCATTCTCCAACCCCGAAACAGGACTTTCCTTATATGAATCTTATTCTCCAGACCATTCTGGATCTCCTCGTGATATCCCGGATCCCATCCGAGACTCCGAACAACATTCAGTCTCTTACTCATCATTCCATAACTACTCAAACAACGTCGAATCCTTAAGTGTGTCTCCCTACGGTTCATGAATTATGCGGACATGATCGAGACACTTCTCCGAACAATAACCAATAGAGGAATCTAGAAATTCATATGGCTCCCACATATTTCTATGATTACTTTGCGATCGAATGAACCACTTACATACGATAACAATTTCCCTTTGTCTCACGATAGTTTACTTATCCGAGGTTATGATCGTCGGTATCTCTACATACCTAGTTCAACCTCGTTACTGATAAGTACTCTTTTCTTGTTTCCGTGATATGTGATCCCTTGTGAGCCAGTCACATGCTTGCAAGCTAATTGGATGACATTCCACCGAGGGCCCAGAGTATATCTATCCGTCATATGGATGGACAAATCCCACTCTTGATCCATGTGTATCAACTAATGCTTTCCGAACACTCAATGCCACCTTTATAGCCACCCAGTTACGGTGTGGTGTTTGATGTCATCAAAGCATCCTTCCGGTGAAGGTGATATGCATGATCTCATGGTCGAAGAAATTAGGTTACTATGTATGAGAAAGCATATAGCAATTGAACTATTAAAATGACTTGATCTTTATGCTACGCTTATCTATTGGAGTATGTCCACCATATCATTCTCCTAACGATATGATCTTGTTGTTATAAACATCTCAATGTTCATGATAGGGAAACCACAATCATTTATTAACCAACAAGCTAGTATTATAAAGAGGCTTTACTAGGGACTCTATTTTAGTTTACAAATCACACAAGTATCAATATTTCCTTGTTAATACTATTATAGCATGAATGTAAACATTTATCATAAACACAAAGATATAATAATAACTACATTTATTATTGCCTCTAGGGCATATCTCCAACAAATCGTGTCATGGATAATTATTATTTTGGGGATGGAACTGTCCATCCTGGTGATCACTTGCTTTATATCCATGAATTATGCGAGTTGTTTAAGTGTGCAGGTATCACAACTGAACAGGTGAAGAAGAAGTTACTCTACATAACCTTGAAAGGGAGAGCTGAGGCATGGTATAACCTGCTAAAGAATGGACAATCCATGGAATGGGAGGATATGGCATCTCTCTTTTACTCTAAATTTTATCCTTCGAATGAAATCCAAAAGGATAGAAGTCTTATATATAACTTTTGGCCTCTTGACGGAGAGAGTACAACTCAAGCTTGGGGGAGACTGAAGTTATTAATACTTAAATGTCCTATTCATGAACTCCCTAACAATATTATTCTCAATAACTTTTATGCCATGCTTTCTCTTCAGGATAAAGTTTTATTAGATGCTTCTTGCGCTGGATCATTCACAAGTATGAAAGTGTCACATCCCAAAATTTTCCAAATTTTGAAATGTGAAAAATAAATAAACAAAATAAAATTTTGTTGAAATTTAGGGTGAGAAGAAACTTTTTGATTCCAATTGGAAACATCCAAACCTATTTTGATCAAATAAAATCCTAAAGGGATTTAAAAAGATAAACAATTAATAAATAAAATTATGATAGTTGGAATTACTATTTTTTAGATCTTTTAACAAAAAAGATTTGTTTTTCAAAAGCAAAGGTAGAATTTTAAACAAGGATTATTTTATAGAGCCAAATTAATCTTGGCCAAGCTTTTGCAATAAAATATTTCTATGCTGATAAAAAGATTAAAGGTTATTTAAATAAAATAATGAGGATTTATTAATATCCAATTTTATTTAAGTAAAGGCTTTTCCATTTTAAATAAACCCTAAAACTTGTAATTTATTTTAAATAAGTTTTCAAGTGTTTTATCTGAAATGGTTTTGATATTATCTTGCATTTCAAATAGAGTTTTTAAATAAATTAAATCCTATTTGAATTAATGACTAAGATCTATTTATTTAATTATTAATGGATCCTCAAAAGAATAAAAATTATTTTATTTTTGACTTTGGATTATGATGTTAAACAGAATTAAAATCAATACAAAGTTTGGTGGTGGTTTGATTTGAATTGGTGTTTGAATTGTTTGTTTCAAAATCAAATCAGAATATTCAAACAGAAAAAGGAAAAAGCTTTAGTATAAAAAAAAGTGAAACAGACCCAACCCAGCTAACAGGCCCAGCAAGCCCAACTCGCAGCCCATCTTTTCCCCCAGCGAATCGTTTTCTTACGCGCGAGCACACCCGCAGAGACACAGACAGGTGGACCCCGTGCCCTCTCTCTCTCCCTCACTGACGAACGGGCCCCACCACCAGCAGGTCGTCATCAACCTCGCGACCACGTTTCCTGTCGTTTCTGCCTTCATTGCAGCGATCAATTCGCTTAATTGGCCGGAGTAAACTCACCAGTGACCACACTTGTTAAAGCACCTCTCCCTCCTCGCCATTTCCCCTCAGAAACCACTGCACGGGAGCCACCAGGCTGCCTCGAATCAGCTTTGCACCGCCGCTGCTCCGCCGACGTCTCCGAGTGATTCCGGCGCCGTCCAGCCGCCCCTCGACTCCCTCTGCACGCGGGCATATTCCCCATCGCCAGGCGCACCTGCCCATAGCCCCAGCTCACTCCCGCGTGCCCCGTAGCGTTGGCTTCATCCTCACCTGAGCATCGCCGCCGTCTGCTGACGCTCCGGCGAAGTCTCCCTGGTAAGCCAGACCGCCTCGAGCTCTCTCGATCATGCTCACGTGAATGCGAAACTCTCCCGCGTATAACCGTTCCTCTACTTTGCCTCGGCACGACCTGCAGCCTCGCCCTCGAAGACCTCCAGAGACACCCGCCGGTCGCAGCAACTCCGGCGAGCAATCGTCGCCTCTCTGGTGCGCCCCACGCCAAGCCGACCACACATTGAGCTTCAGCATCTCCCTGCGAGCACGGTGAGCCACTTCCCCCTCTTCCTCGCTTCCTAGCTTCGCCGGAAACCTCCTGCCCGAGCGTGCACCGCCGCCAGCCGCTGCCAGTGGATGGTCAAGCATCTGCGAGCCGTTAGATTGTTATCCTGTGGCTAAGATTAGATTTGGGCGAAAGGGTATGCGTCCATCTATGCCACTAGATCTCACTTAAATCCTATGGTCCACAGAGCTCAATCCGTGCGAACCGGTATCGTCCAGTAAAAACATGACGCGTGGCACTAGTTTGTTTAAATAGACAGAAACATTTCTATAGATTGATTGAATTTGTAAATTGCATAACTTTTGATCCACACATCCAAAATTTGCAAATTTTATATCAATGGAATCAGCAAGACAAATCCTACCCAACCATGCATTTTGTTTAATGTTTTGCTTCTGGAAAATTGGTTGAATTTGCAAAAACATGTGTAGGCTTATTATGGATATAAAAATTGTTCTAGATATAATTTTAATGTGAAATCTTTTTGCAAAATGAATTGTTGTGAACCTACTGACCCTAGGAACCAACTTATGGATTTAAAAATGTATTTTGTGAAGTTAAGGAGTAAATATTTGAGTTAGCACATTTCTAGTCAAATAAAAATATTGTTTTTGTTTTAGAAATGATTTTTGAGTAAAACCTTTGGGAAATGTTTTGATTCAAACATTCTAACCCTAAACACCAAGTTTTGAGAATTAAAATATATTTGGTAAACTCTTTAAAGAATATTGCTTTGCTAAAAGCATTTTCAACCACATAAAATATTGATTTGATTTAAAAATGCTTTATAGATAAAACCTTTTGCAAATGGATTTACCACTTTAGTAAATGACCACTTTGAACTTTATAATGTTTAGAGCCTAGTAGAAACCACTTTTGCAAGTAAAACTATCTTTTGCATGCTTGCATGCATGACCTTGTTTCTATTATTTTATGTGTGATAAATTGGTTGGAATGCTAGTTGAATCTATGTTTGCTTGATTGAATTGTAGTGAAATTAGAAGAGTGTGATATTTGCAAGATCAAGAAGTGAACCATCATTCTCTACTAAAAAGGCAAGTGACACTATCATCCATGTCCTACTATTTTCATTACACTTAGTGGATTTTGTAACATGCATGGGAAGGTTTACTATATTTTATGCTATGCTAAATCCTAACAGGATACCCTTATATATCCCTTAGTGGAAACAATGTAGTTGTAGTATGCTTAGCCCTGCTATATATTGGGATGGGATACATGTTATGATTATATGAAGAGTTGAAAAGATATATGTTTTATATAATAAAACAAGTACTCAATGAACCACCTGGGTGGACAAGGATACTCAAGTTTTGGACAAGGTGGCAACAAAAGGAACCATGTTTATATGGCTATCTCTTTTTGTATGTGCACTAGAAGAAAACCACCCAGGGACTTAGAGATTGAACATGTTTCTCGTGCGGTGGCTTCCGTATACCCACATGCTAAATGGGCTCTGGCTTAGTCAACTACATAGTGGAAGACCCATGCATTGGCATCTTGGTTAACTAGAATTGTGTAAGGAACTTGAAACCCTACATTGGTGCCTGGATGACAAGCTAGCATTGTGTATTGGGAGGACTCCTATGGAAAGACTTTGTCACATTCTCAATCTGCCCGATTACTCCATCTTGGTGAGTACTTATCTAGCGACCCTTGGTGGCATCAAGATGAGATTGTGTCATGTGGGTGAAGTGTACAACTTTTGCGGAAGATCAAATTCTAAGTACTTAGCCGTGTCATGGTTATGGACAATCTTGAGCAACTAAGGCACAAGCTATGGAATATCTCGACATTCCAATTTCTCAAAGTAAAACTTGATGGTGACAACAAGGGATTTGAAGCACTTGGAGTTTTCCAAGAAGTTCAGAAAGATTTGACAAAAGATCAAAACTATTTTGAAAAGACAGGATAAAACTATATTGCTTTCTGCAAAAGAGCATAAACCCTACTTAGCCAAATATGCATGTAAATGATAAGATCCACTCATTTCTACATAGTAGTGAAACTTGCCAATACAATTCAAATGTATTGACCCTTGTGGCTGCAACTTATTATGTTGCAGGTTTATTTGATGTTAGTGAAGTTTATTGATTAGGATTACAAGTCTACAACCAACATGACTGCCTGTGGCACTTTGAAGATGAAGGACCCCATGCTATTGTTATATTCTGCTGCAATGTAATGTGATAGCCAAATGAGATATGTAAGATGTAATGAATTATTTTATTCCTGGTTATAAAGCTGTATTATGACCTTTGTTTCTTGATATTACACCTTAACTGTGGATGCTAGCTATTGATCTAGGGACTAGCATTGTAAACACATGGATCTCTACCTTATTAAAGGTTGGGAACCTTACAGATGGTATCAGAGCACTGTGTTGCCTGTAGGATTGTAACCTTAGGATTGGACAAAACCCCTTAGAAAAATAGGAGTTGTTTTTGTTCCAAAACATATTTACAAACAATCTTGTAAACTCTTTCCTCAACCATTTTGGTTTTTGATTCTACATCTCTTCTATTTCAACTTGATGGACAAAGCCTACCCCATGGCCAAAGACTTCACCATGTGCAAAAGATTTCATCAACTCTAATGACTTCAACATCTTGAAGTGATTTCAACTTTAGTTTCACCAAGGACTTCAACTTAGACATCACTAAGGACTGCAAGTGAAAAACCAAGAGACATTAGATTGCCTACCAAAAACATTGATATCATGTTAGTGTATGGATCATATTGACCTATGAGGTATGATTATACTAAGTTATTTATTTCAAGAAAACTTGTTGTTTCCTTCAACTCATGGGTTAAGCTCATAAGTTGTTAAGTGAATGGTTGCTTGTTGATTGTTTGATTGTTTGATTGAACTTGATTGTTTTGAGTTGTGTGTTAGGACTTCTTAAAAACCTATCCATCATTACTTATCCCTATCAACCAACAGATGCCTCCCCGTCGTGCCAACCCCAACCAAAACAACAACATCACTCCTGAGATGCAGCAGATGTTGACAGCTCAGACACAACTGATGCAGGAGATGACCACATTCATATAGAATCAGAACAACAACAACAACAACAACAACAACAACAACAATCAGAATAATCCTCCAACACTTCACATGCTCACCAAGTTTCTGAAACTTAGGCCTGCAAGATTCTCTGGAACAACTGATCCAATGGAAGCCAATGACTGGTTACGTTCAGTGAATAAGGACTTAGTGACTGTTGGCTGCACCGATGAAGAAAAAGTTAGGTTTGCAGCATTTCTGCTTGAAGGACCAAGAGAACATGGTGGGACAACTTTGAGATCACCACTTCCTTGAAGATGTGACATGGGCTATTTTGAGGATGGTTTCATTACAACTCACATCTCACCGGTGATGTACTTGAAGAAAAAGGAGTTTCACAATCTGAAACGTCACCTCGGTGTGGTGAGTATATTGAAGAATTCAACAATCGGCGCTATGCACCTGATGAAGTTGATACAGATGCTAAGAGAAAGGAGAAAATTCTTGAAGGACTTAATGATGAGTTGAACCTGCAGCTAGTTGTTGCCTATGTCCCAACTTATCAATCACTCTGTGACAAAGCCACTATATTGGAAAACAAGATGAATCAAGTTGAGAACATAAAGAGGAAGCATAAACTCAAGAATCACTCAGGATCATAAAAAAAGAAACATTCATTTAAAAAGAGCAAGGAAGATTCTGAACCACATCAGCATCACCACAACAGCAATGGAAGTGATAATAATGGAAATGATACTGAAAATAGAGATGACCTTGGTCAGAACCAACATGACACTTTCAGGAAGAAAGACATTAGCCAGTTGCAGTGCTATAATTGTAAGGAACTTGGACACTATGCATCAGACTGTCCTGAGAAGAAAAAGAAGGATGCTAGAAGAGCCAATGGAAATGACTCCAATGTGACCTAGAAAGGACATGTGAACCACATTGACATGGATGGAAACTTTGAAGAGATAGAAGAAGTGGATGTCAGAAACTAGTGAACTTAGAACAGTCAAATAAGGATTCCTTGTCTAGATATTAAGTGTTGAACCCATAGTCAAGTGAACCATCAATGTAAACCTATGAGATTTATTTTAAGGGTGGTAGTACCCTAGTTGCCTTGAAGCCAACTTGTAACCCTAGCCTTTCCAAATGTCGGGACGAGATTTATTTTAAGGGTGGTATCCTGTCACATCCCAAAATTTTCCAAATTTTGAAATGTGAAAAATAAATAAACAAAATAAAATTTTGTTGAAATTTAGGGTGAGAAGAAACTTTTTGATTCCAATTGGAAACATCCAAACCTATTTTGATCAAATAAAATCCTAAAGGTATTTAAAAAGATAAACAATTAATAAATAAAATTATGATAGTTGGAATTACTATTTTATAGATCTTTTAACAAAAAGATTTGTTTTTCAAAAGCAAAGGTAGAATTTTAAACAAGGATTATTTTATAGAGCCAAATTAATCTTGGCCAAGCTTTTGCAATAAAATATTTCTATTTTGATAAAAATAGTAAAGGTTATTTAAATAAAATAATGAGGATTTATTAATATCCAATTTTATTTAAGTAAAGGCTTTTCCATTTTAAATAAACACTAAAACTTGTTAATTTATTTTAAATAAGTTTTCCAAGTGTTCAAATAAAACCTACTGAAATGGTTTTGATATTATCTTAGATTTAAAATAGAGTTTTTAAATAAATTAAATCCTATTTGAATTAATGACTAAGATCTATTTATTTAATTATTAATGGATCCTCAAAAGAATAAACATTATTTTATTTTTGACTTTGGATTGTGATGTTAAACAGAATTAAAATCAATACAAAGTTTGGTGGTGGTTTGATTTGAATTGGTGTTTGAATTGTTTGTTTAAAAATCAAATCAGAATATTCAAACAGAAAAAGGAAAAAGCTTTAGTATAAAAAAAAGTGAAACAGACCCAACCCATTTGAGCCCATCAAGCCTTTCATGCCCATCTTTTCCCCAAATAATCGTTTTCTTCTGTGAGCACACCCAGAGACAGAGACGTGGACCCGTGCCTCTCTCTCTCCCTCAGCGACGCAGGCCCCCGCGGTAGGTCGTCATCAACCTCGCGACCACGTTTCCTGCCGTTTCTGCCTTCATTGCAGCGATCAATTCGCTTAATTGGCCGGAGTAAACTCACCAGTGACCACGCTCGTTAAAGCACCTCTCCCTCCTCGCCATTTCCCCTCAAAAACCACTGCATGGGAGCCACCAGGCTGCCTCAAATCAGCTTTGCACCGCCGCTGCTCCGACGACGTCTCCGAGCGATTCCGGCGCCGTCCAGCCGCCCCTCGACTCCCTCTGCATGCAAGCATATTCCCCATCGCCAGGCGCACCTGCCCATAGCCCCAGCTCACTCCCACGTGCCCCGTAGCGTCGGCTTCGTCCTCACCTGAGCACCGCCGTCGTCTGCTGACGCTCCGGTGAAGTCTCCCTGGTAAGCCAGACCGCCCGAGCTCTCTCGATCATGCTCACATGAACGCCACACTCTCCCGCCTCTAACCGTGCCTCTACTTTGCCTCGGCACGACCTGTATCCTCGTCCTCGACGACCTCCAGAGACACCCGCCGCTCGCAGCAACTCCGGCGAGCAATCATCGCCTCTCTAGTGCGCCCCTCGCCAAGCCGACCACACGTTGAGATTCAGCATCTCCCTGCGAGCACGGTGAGCCACTTCCCCCTCTCCCTCGCTTCCTAGCTTCGCCGAAAACCTCCTGCCCGAGCGTGCGCCGCCGCCAGCGCCGCCAGTGGATGGTCAAGCATCTGCGAGCCGTTAGATTGTTATCCCGTGGCTAAGATTAGATTTGGGCGAAAGGGTATGCGTCCATCTGTGCCACTAGATCTCACTTAAATCCTATGGTCCACAGAGCTCAATCCGTGCGAACCGGTATCGTCCAGTAAAAACATGACGCGTGGCACTAGTTTGTTTAAATAGACAGAAACATTTCTATAGATTGATTGAATTTGTAAATTGCATAACTTTTGATCCACACGTCCAAAATTTGCAAATTTTATATCAATGGAATCAGCAAGACAAATCCTACCCAACAATGCATTTTGTTTAATGTTTTGCTTCTAGAAAATTGGTCGAATTTGCAGAAACATGTGTAGGCTTATTATGAATATAAAAATTGTTCTAGATATAATTTTAATGTGAAATCTTTGAAAAATGAATTGTTGTGAACCTACTGACCCTAGGAACCAACTTATGGATTTAAAAATGTATTTTGTGAAGTTAAGGAGTAAATATTTGAGTTAGCACATTTCTAGTCAAATAAAAATATTGTTTTTGTTTTAGAAATGATTTTTGAGTAAAACCTTTGGGAAATGTTTTGATTCAAACCTTCTGACCCTAAACACCAAGTTTTGAGAATTAAAATATATTTGGTAAACTCTTTAAAGAATATTGCTTTGCTAAAAGCATTTTCAACCACATAAAATATTGATTTGATTTAAAAATGGTTTATAGATAAAACCTTTTGTAAATGGATTTACCACTTTAGTAAATGACCACTTTTGAACTTTATAATGTTTAGAGCCTAGTAGAAACCACTTTTGCAAGTAAAACTATCTTTTGCATGCGTGCATGCATGACCTTGTTTCTATTATTTTATGTGTGATAAATTGGTTGGAATGCTAGTTGAATCTATGTTTGCTTGATTAAATTGTAGTGAAATTAGAAGAGTGTGATATTTGCAAGATCAAGAAGTGAACCATCATTCTCTACTAAAAAGGCAAGTGACACTATCATCAATGTCCTACTATTTTCATTACACTTAGTGGATTTTGTAACATGCATGGAAAGGTTTACTATATTTTATGCTATGCTAAATCCTAACAGGATACCCTTATATATCCCTTAGTGGAAACAATGTAGTTGTAGTATGCTTAGACCTGCTATATATTGGGATGGGATACATGTTATGATTATATGAAGAGTTGAAAAGATATATGTTTTATATAATAAAACAAGTACTCAATGAACCACCTGGGTGGACAAGGATACTCAAGTTTTGGACAAGGTGGCAACAAAAGGAACCATGTTTATATGGCTATCTCTTTTTGTATGTGCACTAGAAGAAAACCACCCAGGGACTTAGAGATTGAACATGTTTCTCGTGATTGGCTTGGTACAGCCACATGCTAAATGGGCTCTGGCTTAGTCAACTACATAGTGGAAGACCCATGCATTGGCATCTTCAGGTTAACTAGAATTGTGTAAGGGAACTTGAAACCCTACATTGGTGCCTGGATGACAAGCTAGCATTGTGTATTGGGAGGACTCCTATGGAAAGACTTTGTCACATTCTCAATCTGCCAGTACTCCATCTTGGTGAGTACTTATCTAGCGGCCACTGGTGGCATCAAGATGAGATTGTGTCATGTGGGTGAAGTGTACAACTTTTGCAGAAGATCAAATTCTAAGTACTTAGCCGTGTCCGCGGTTATGGACAATACTGAGCAACTAAGGCCTGAAGCTATGGAATATCTCGACATTCCAATTTCTCAAAGTAAAACTTGATGGTGACAACAAGGGATTTGAAGCACTTGGAGTTTTCCAAGAAGTTCAGAAAGATTTGACAAAAGATCAAAACTATTTTGAAAAGATAGGATAAAACTATATTGCTTTCTACAAAAGAGCATAAACCCTACTTAGCCAAATATGCATGTAAATGATAGGATCCACTCATTTCTACATAGTAGTGAAACTTTCCAATACAATTCAAATGTATTGACCCTTGTGGCTGCAACTTATTATGTTGCAGGTTTATTTGATGGTAGTGAAGTTTATTGATTAGGATTACAAGTCTACAACCAACATGACTGCCTGTGGCACTTTGAAGATGAAGGACCCCATGCTATTGTTATATTCTGCTACAATGTAATATGATAGCCAAATGAGCTATGTAAGATGTAATGAATTATTTTATTCCTGGTTATAAAGTTGTATTATGACCTTTGTTTCTTGATATTACACCTTAATTGTGGATGCTAGCTATTGATCCAGGTACTAGCATTGTAAACACAGGGATCTCTACCTTATTAAAGGTTGGGAACCTTACAGAAAAAAGAAGATAAATGGGATCTCTTGGACCGTATTCAAGATAGCACTGAAGCTTGGGAGAATGACAAAGGAATAAAGTCAGGTATAAACTATGATTATGAGTGCATTAAATCTTTTATGGGTGCTGATAGCTTCCGTGATATTCGCAATAAGTTTGGTCTTGATTCCCAAAGTATTTCCAGCTATTTTAAGGCCTTTGCCTCTTACATTTAAATTCCAAAGAAGAAGTGGAATAAGTACCATGCTCCTTATAAAGATGGTGTTAGTCATGTTCCTGTTAGAAGTACTCAAGTTCGTACTACTAATCATATTGTGCCCGAACCCCATGTTGAGAAAATGCCTTTCCTAGCTAAGGTGAAGGAGTATTCTATGATTATTAGTGCAAACAGCAAAGGTACAACGAAAACTGTGGAGCCTGGTAAGCATTTGAGTGATGAACCTGTAGTAGCTATTGTGAAAGACACTGTCACTAGAAATATAGAGGTTGAATATATTGTCTTTTGTGAAGATGTTACTAATATTGTTTCTCATCCTAAGAAATTTAGAAAATCTAGTGTGTAACATCCCAGCATTAGAGCTTAAATATAACGTGAACCGAGATGTGTGCATTGCATTCATGCATAGAAAATCCGAATAATTTTCGCGCCTTTAAAATAGAACTTGTCAAAGTGATTGGAGCTTCTCTTAACTTGATGGAATTGAAGTAGATCATCAAGTTAACTGCGATAAGTTTCAATATGACCTTTGTAAAACCTTATTTGGTTAAACATGATTTGGTCTAAGGGTAGACCAGATATAATAAAATGTCACTCATAATACATTGCTTAAATGATTCATATATGATCCTTAAGGGATCATATCATACTATTCATCATACCAACCTATGAATACTAAGTTAAGATTACCACTAGAATAACAAAAATGCAATGATTAATGCTGACCTATCTTATTTTTATCTATTCCTACTATGAGTATCATAGTAATACCTAACCTTAAACTCTTAAATGAGTTGGAGTTGGAAAGAGACTAGGTCAGGATCATCCACCATATATCTTTCTTTCCATATCAATCTTTATGGAACCTATCTTAATATCTGTTGTTCATCAATTTTGAGTAATCAACCATTGATTCAAAAATTCTTTAACTATCAATCTTTGATCTACTATTTCTTGATCTTATCATAACATCTACTTAAATCTTTTAATGAGGGCATAGTCCATTAATAACCTTAATCCAATATGAGATACTAAGAAGATAATTTCAAGATAATGGAAAAGTAGGATTGATAAGGTCTTGCTTAGCCAACTAAGAACTTAAGCAATAAATGATTAAAGGATTATAATGGTGATGCTTTAGCCACCAATGTTGAATGCTTATATTTAGTATAAGTAATACTGGTGGGTAGAACATGATGGGAACCTTAGAAGAGATAAGTTATCCTAGAGTAGTCATTGCAAACCACATAAATATAAATTAGGGTTGGAGTAAAGTGAATATAGGATGATATTATTCAACTAAAGCTAGTATAGCATAGAGTCATAGAAGTGGTGTTATTCATCTTTAAGGATAGTCAACTTTAGAGAAAGGTAGTTGGATGCTTACAACTAATAGAGATACATTATTAATGAATGATTAAGGAAGATTATGAGTGGAGTTTGAAGGAACTATTTGTTGGATGGAAGGCTGTCAACAATATAGTAGTAGGTGCAATCAAGCAAGGATATGTGGAAGTTATGAAATATTTTAGTATCAAACTCATTTGATTCATCCATGAGTTTAGAAGGTTAATTAGTGAATGAGAATAGTACTATGAAGTAAACCTTATCATGTTAATCATGATGATAGATAGAAAAAGGTAGTATATCTAGGAAAGGAATTCTTTAATAAGAAGTCTAGAATTATGAATTATGGAAGATAGTAATTATTGGTAAACAACCAACTTTAAATCTTAAGCCAAACATAATATCCATTTCATGTGATTGATCTATCATCTTATATTCATATCACTTTATAGAAATATTTTTCAAGAGCAAATCACATAAGCACATCTCTGTTAATTCCAACCATCATAACTATATGTGCTTAAGTATATCTTTATCAATTCCTTTCTATAAAACATTATAATTATAACTTTCTATTATAAAGGTGATGTCATCAAATATCACAAACAGAAGACAATATGCTTAGTTAATAATTTTTTACTCATATCCATAAAGGAATCTAAGTATACTAAAAAACCCTAAACCCTAGGGTAAATGTTCATAATCCAAAACCTTAAACTTCTTTGTTTATCATAATAGAATATATACATTGCCATTTTCCAAATTAATGGGAGTAGTAATAACCATATCAATGTCTTTTATATTTCATGCATCAAATAATGGTATAGGATCATTACACATATAAAGGTTTCTATTCAAACTATGAGCCAACTAAAGTTAAGTTTATAAACAAATAAGAATATATCATTTAGAAATCCATAACTAAAGGAGGAGAGTAAAATAATAAGAAAAGTTTATACAAATTATTAAAAGGGGTTCATATAGATCAAATAAAAGAAATATAAAAAGATTATATAATAAAAGTTCACAAATGATACAAAATATATTTTAGTATTATTGCAAATATCTAGCAAATAAATCCTACAAAGAAAGGTTCAAAATATAAATCAAATTAAAATCTGAATAGGAAAACAGAAAATAGAAAAAAGGGTAAAACAAATAAAAACATTACCTGGCTGTGGCCCAACACCCCTATACTTATCTGACACCATATGCAGCCCACAAAAGCCCAGCACCGAGCCCAGCTCGTTTCCATCTGTGACTGACAAGTGGGGTCAGGAAAAGACCGCGGGTTGAGCTAAAAGAATCTCCAGGGGGTTATCCAAAAATAGCCCATCGTCGTCATCCTCACGCACACAGACAGCTCGCTAGAGGAGCTCGCCGCCGCCCGATGTCCTCATCGTCGGCCTTGCGCTAAGATCAACGCCGCCGTCGCCAGGAGAGGATAAGGAGGCCACCGCGACGTCCTTGCTCGTCCTCATCCTCAATTTCCCCCTCTGCAACTCTTTCTCTCTCCATTTCTCTTCCTCACCCGAGAACCCAGTTCGTCGGAGTTCATCGTTCCGGCCAACTCCAGCCACCCCTCGCCTCGTGATAGCCACCGTTAGACGCGTCGTCGTGGACTGAACCACCTAAGACCAAGCACGGAGGCCCGCTCACCGGGAATCATGTGAAATCGAGCATTCTTTTTCCTCGGTCGCCGTGGCCATTACCATCGATTCGCCGTCGTCACGCCTCCCCAAGCCTCCTCGACCGCTCTATCATCATCAGGGTAAGTTTACGCATCTCTGGACCCTAATTTAGCTTGCTAAATCTCACCGTAGACCTAGTTTCGTTGAGCACCGCCGCTGGCCGCTGCAGAAGCTCGTCGCCGGTTTCTCTCCGATGACCATTAGATAGCGGCGCCACCACCAATAGGGTCGCCTCGATCTCCTCTGTCCAACGAACCTAGCCACAACCCCGCGCATGCACCAGATCGATCGATTGATCCTCAACCAGTGAGGATCAACTCGAGTGACGTCATGCTCACCTTAGGATCGAACCATGTCAGCTAGTTTGACTGGTCTTTGTCTCGCGTGGCTGGTGACGTGGCCCATGTGTCATCGGAGGGAGTAGAAGGTCGAGAACAAATGCATTTTCTTTAACCAATGTGCTGAGGTGGCCACTGGCCCACTAGTCATTGACTGAGGCTAGATTGAGGTGCGGTGTAAAAAGTATTTACTGTTTAAGAAATAGATAAAATGTTATAAACTTAATTATTAATATTCCAGAAATCAAATAAATGCTTAAATCTTGTTTATTTAATAACTTTTGATTTATGATTCAGAAAAATGTGTATAATATATGAAAATTTTCAGAAAAATAAAATCTACAACTTAAAATTATTATCCAAAATTATTATGATGATTATTTAAATAAATATTATTTAATAAAAGTATAAAAGTAATAAAACTTGTTAATTCATATTTTAATAATGGAAAATGTTAATAATATAAATAAAATACCAATAGAAAAATAAAAATTATAATTTGAAACCATAATCATGTATTATTATTTCACTTAATTAAGTATTCATTATTTATTAAGTAGTTATAAAGTAATAAGAATTATAAAAATCATATCTTATTATTTATAAATCACAAAAAATATAATATACCAAAATGATCACAAAAATAATATCTACATGTTAAAAAACTAATAATATCCTTTTGAGTTAAATACAAATTTAAATTTTTTAATAACTCAAATTTAAACTTATTTACTTCATTAATAATTCATATAAGGATAAATAAAATTTATTAATATTTCTAAAATGAGCCAGATAAGTCTAATAAATAGTATTATTCTTAAATATTAATAATATAAGGCCATAATGGTTCAAAACATTATAAATACCCTTTTATTTAAATTATCCTCAACCTTGAGGGAAGATTATATTCTCAAAGGATTCCAATTCATGATAAAAACCTTAAATAATAACTTGTAAATAAGTCACATCATTCCTATCTACTTTAACCACCAGATTACAAAAACTACCACCACACTATAATAAATCCATAAGTAGTTAAGTAATATTATATTTTGATTTATAAACTATAACCACTCATTGATAAAAGGTAAATGATACTACTCCATTATAAAAATCAAGAAACCACTAAACTAAGTAAAAGGATAACTAATTCTAAGTAACCTAAAGGAAACATTCCAAATACACAAGATACAAATGTTATAAGTATTATACTTTCAAAATTATCTATATTTTAAAGTTAACTTTAGTCTCCAAAAATCTAAATATAATACAATAAACATTACTATATGTTTTATAGTTGACTTTGGTCTGAAGTAGTTAATTATAAAAACATCTCAAACCCAAACCATTCAAGCAAACATAAATAACAGCTACCCAACTCAACTAACCCCAAATCTTGTTTAAACCCTAGAAGAGAAACCTTTTCTTCGAAGGATATTCTTTTTGCCACTTCAAACAAGATCTCTTATATAACCACTTTTGACTAGTATTTCATAAGTATATATTTTATTGCTACATATGTGTCGCTCACGACCACTTATAAGATCTAATAGAAGCACAAATGTGAAACTTATCTAAAAGGACCACACATTCCAAAGTAACCATTTCCGGAATCCAAACCCTAGGACAATGGTATCCCCGGGATTTGCGTTTAGAACGTGCATCACATTACTTATGCATAAAAGAATATTGCTTATTTAAACATTAGTCCTTACCGGACCAATGATGCTGATTTCAGATTTTGGATCTTATACTGACTCGAAGACCGTGAGTGCATAATCTTGCAATCACAAAAGGCAAGTTCACACTTGCTCATGTCCTTTCTTTATTTTCTGTAAAGTATTTTACAAATCCAGTGTTGTTATCACCTGCATTTCAAAAAGGTCTTAAAACACTATTTTTGATAATAATGTGAACTATTGTTTACGGATCCAGAGTGATCAGCTAATCTATTAAATCTGATAGTTGGAATACCACTATTCAGAACTATATCACCTAGGACTTAGCAACCAATGTCGCCAGTGATTCTTGCGCTGTATATTACGCGTTGACCATGAGATTTGGAATGGGACGGAGAAGTCAGCTATATCTTCTTCCTCTCGCATGAAGCCGGATGTACAGGTTGTGGCTGTTATCCTTGAAGCGTGCATATTAATTGATAATTCGTAGAGGATATGCAGCATATGGGTGGGAACCCTCATCGTCCCATGATACTTCTGGCATCTAACGGTTTTTACAAACCATTGCCGTAATCCAATATGTGGGCATGGTATACACCAAGGAGGCATGCGAGGTCGCGAAGGGGGCAGTGATTGGATTGGATCATCTTCTAGGCCCCACATCATGGAATTGTGGATGGGAATAAGCTGTCCAGTTGTGCAACAAAGAGTTGATCTCTCATGGGTAAAGTATCGCACCTATGCAGAGTGTAAGAACTGTAACTTGTTACTCCACATTAGGGAAGGAGCTATGAGCAGCGGAAAGGAACTCCATGAAAGTTCTGGTAAACCCGTGAAGGCTGACGGACATAGATTTTCAGAATAAAAGCAACCTTTGAAGAAATGTTTGTGAAAACTTACATTGCCTACGACCTACGGTCTATGGATGTAGTTATAGTGCATTAAACACTCCTTTTCTAGTGAATTTGCTGAGTACGCTCGTACTCAAAGTATCTTATTAACCCTTGCTAGATTCTGAAGTTGGAATAGACAACAACCACATCAAGTTATGCTCCAGGACTTATCATGCCCAGCTAAAGCTCTTCAATGAAGACAAGGAAGTCAACATATACCTCAAATCAAGTGAAGACGAAGTTACTGATTAGATAGGAATATAATCTCTAGCCAAAGAACCTATTTCTGTAGTGCGTTGCAATAGCAGCAATGCCGAACTCTTAGCTAGAATACTAGAATTAATAGTATAATCGTCCTTGCGTTATTTATCTTTGATTCTTCTCCATAAGAAGTTCTTTCTCTCTCTCTTTAACCTGGAGTGTTCTCTGGATCTTGTGTAAAGAGTGAGTTGTAACCTTTAGCCATGTATTGGACCCGCTGTGTTTCTGTTGTGCCATTTTGAGGGATGTAATACTAGTGAATAGTGTTTCATTGGTGTTATGTCAACGACTATAGTATACTACATCATGCAGTGGTATGTTGGGTCACCGCATAGTGTTCCCGTGCTCTCTGTTGAAATTGGTAATCATTGCTACTATGGTTTATGTGATATTGGTGCTAGTTCTAGTGTTATTCCTTATGAGCTTTACAGGGAAATTATGCATGAGATTGGTCCTTGTGAGCTTGAGGACATTGATATAGTTATTCACCTTGCTAACAAGGAGACCATTTCCCCTATTGGCATTGTAAGAGATGTGGAGGTTCTGTGTGGTAAGATTAAGTATCCTGCTGATTTTCTAGTGCTTAATTCAGCAACTAGAAAAACTTGTCCTATCATTTTTGGTAGACCTTTCTTAAACACTTGTGGATAAATTATTGATTGTAAGAAGGAAAAGGTTTTAACTAAGTTTGATGGAGATTCTTATGAGTTTAACTTTTCCAAATTTGCTAAAGCTCCTTATGAAAATAGCTTGCCTAATAATTTTTTTAGGATGGAACAACTTGCTTCTATTGATCCAGTCTATGACCTTGGACCTCTTTTTGATGACTGTAAGTATGATTATTCTGATGATAAAGTTGTTTCCAGTAATAGTTATATTGTCAAATTTATTCAAAGTGCTACTGAAAGTTATTATGAGAGAGGGAAACATGGATTCATGCATCTCAATGATGTTAAGTTTCCCATTTTATGTTGAAATCTTTAAAGTTGTATCTGTTTTGTCTTCCTATGCTTGTGGCCTTTTGTTCTAACAATTCGTTTTCTCATGATACCCCCATGCATAGGAAGTGAGTTAGACTCAAGTGTTTTGGCTATTTGCTTCTTGATGCTCTTTTTTTCACTCCAGATATATATATATATATCCTATGTGAGCATCTTTGAAAGTTTTAAGCCTAACTTAAAAGCATTAAAGAAAAGTACTTGTTGGGAGATAACCCAAGAGTTTTGTCGAGTCTTGGAAGTTATTACCTAAGTAATAACCACTCCTTATCATTTTTGTTTTGATTTTTGTGTCAAGTCTAACTACTTTTGTGAAGTAGAGGAGTTGTGAAAAGTGGCTGTCCTGGGATAGATTTTTGTGTTGTATTGTAAAAATTCGTGAGGGAGTTCAGTACTTTGGATTGAGCTGCATTCTTTTGAGCTTGTTCTCCAGGTTTTTGCCAAACTTTCATCATTTCTGCACTTTTTATTTGAGCAACATAAGGTCTTCGAAAAAAATCAATCTTTACCTGCTGGTCTGTTTTGACAGATTTCTGCCTTCATTTGCATTTGCCTCTTATAGAAGCTTTTGTTTTGATGGGTTTTCAGTTGAAGTGTGTTCCAAAGGGATATTGTCTTTGCTTGTACTAATGTTGTCATTGAGTTTGTGCAAAGGTTTTGTATGAAGGAAATTCTCAGGAGAAAGAGGAAAGGAATCTGCAGACTTCGTCTTTGAATAGGTAAAAGTAGTAAAAACAGAAGGTTCGTGAAACCCCAATCTTTTTATATTTTTGGTGTTTTTAATAGATAAGGGAAGCTATAAGACGAAACTGAAGAGGAAACAAAGCCCGGGGTGGAAAAACCCACCCCAGGCATGGGCCCAGCCTGGCCGCGCATGAGGGGGGTGTTCCACCCTCGAACTCCGTCTCCGCTTCATTTTCATGTCAAAACCTTCCTTATGTATTGAAACTTCGTAATATATAACCCCCAGATTCCCCGAGGTTCTTGCATCGTGTTCTCATCGTGTTTTCGTTTTCGATCTGTTTCTGTCAGGAAAATTCTCAGATTTGGAGCCTCAGTGTCTTCCTATGGATCACCCACGGAGGATTCCTCTACGCATGTCCTTAACCCGTACATGTATGAGTTGAGGATCCACCCCAAAGAGTTGATCCTCAAAGAGGGGAAGGTACATATGAAAGAAGTTCAAGGCCCTAAAGGAGAAGGCAACCTGGAAGACAAGATGGAAGCATTGGAACAAGAAGTTTTCAGGTATAAAAAGATGGCTGAACGCGAAGTGGATGTTATTCACAAGATAAGTTCAGAACTCATCACCAAGCATGAGGGAGAAGTTGCTGAACTCCGAGAAGAGATCTTATCACTCCATCAAACCACCAACCAATTGCAAGCACAGCTTTATGACTTGCAAAATCAAAACTGTGAGTATGAGCCTAGATTTGATCATATGTTCTGCTGCTAGTTTCAGAATTGCAGAAACTAGGACATCCTTTTTGGACGGGGATCCTTTTCCCTGGAAGCTTTATGATGACAAAAGAACACCACCACCAAGGGAGTAATTCACTATTTGGTTTGGCATCCCCTTGGCTTGTTCCAAGCTTAGGGGAGTGCCGCGGTATCACCACCATTATATTTTATCTTTTACCTTTTTAGTGGATTCATATTTGTGGTAGATAAGTTATCTTATAGCTTGGTTTGCATGTGGAAGTATCTCTCCTTTAGTTTAATATCTATGTATCCCTTACATGAGTGCCTTTATTGAATATTAATGAGAAGTCTCATCTTTTACCTTTTGCACTTCTTATTTGAGTTTGCAATCTCTATTATATGACGGATCATGTTGATCAGTATTGGCACCACTTTGGGAGCATCAAGTGGATCTAAATTGGTTTTGGAAAACCGAGTTCTGGTTAGTAGCAACAAATTTTGAGGTTTGAAAGAAAAAGGCTTATAGGTATTTGGTATCATTTGTTTTCTTTCTTATTGGCTCATAAGCTTAGTATTCTTTATTTAAGATCTTTTGCGTCTTCAAGGTAGATTGCATGTTTGGCTTTATTACTTGTATGTATGTTTGCTTGTTTCCTTCAACTCTCTTGCTTGCTACCCAGCCTTGCTAGCCAAAAACCTGTTTTGAGAAGGCATACTTCTCATGTTTCCAAACTCCTTTGAACCAAACTTTTGCTACTTGTGTCCACCATATCTACCTAGTAGTTCCAAGCAAATTCTCAAGCTTCATCTACCTTCCAAATTAAAAAGTATTTTGTTATGATAAAACTAGTTAGTAAAGCTCTCACGAACTTGATGGCACAATTATTTCTTGCCCCTAATAAACCTGAACCATTGTGGACATCGAAGTTGTATATGCTTGCATCTATACGTTGGGATTAGCAGAACCGTGTTGTCACGGGTATCGTTTTCAACATAACACTTGTACTCCGTACATCGTTGATATCGTGCTCTTTTGTCTATGGATGTCAACGGTGTGAAATAAAGAGGGAACTTGTAAGTCCATGAAGTTTGTATTCTGTGTTAGAGAAACGCCTGGGCCGCTAGCCTAAGCCATGCTTAATCATGGTGGAAACTTGCAGCATCACCATAGTGATCTATCTATGAAACATCCTCAATAAAAAGCTATACACATAGTAAATAAAAAGATCGATGAGATGCTCATTGTCTGCTTGCCTTGTCATTTTGGTTATGGGAAAGCTCATGTACCATGTGCAAGGGGTACCCCGTTGGCGGTTCTCAATGATATGCAAATACTTACAATGACAAGAACTTACCTGGACCCAAAGTTGAGTATGCATGAGGAGTGACCCTCATATTCAAGGGACATGAGATTGCTAACTTATATTTCGTCAAACATATACTCCATCTTTGTTCACTTTAACCTTAACCATCTCAATATGCTTATGATAGGGGAATGAGGGCTCAAAGCTAGTAAGTACCATAATCTTTTGGAAGCTCTTTATGACTTGTAATCCCTGCTACCCTCTAAGAAGGGACCTTTCTCCTAGTTACCAAGTTGAGTTAGTAAACCTATTTCCTCTCTATCTCAAGCAAGCATTTGAGTTGTTGTGTTTCAAGCATTCATATGGTGATTTATTCAATCATGTTCTTTATATTTCTTGTTTGCACAAAACTCTTATCTATTGAGTATTACTTTGAAAGCCTTCACTTGTGAAAAACCTTTTTGAGCAAAGAGTGCTCCTGTTTTGAAACTCCTACAAAAAGCTTGTTGTGAAACTGTTTGCCAGGTGTTCTTTGACCAAGAACAAGTTTGCCAATTCCAATTATGATTTATCTTTATGCATCTCTATTGTGACTGTTGTGCTTGGTTGCAAGCTAAGTTATATAATGGTGAGTTGCTTTCTTCTATGAGTTGTGCAACGGTAAGTGTGATGCTTCTTGTTCGTATTCTTTTATCGACACTTCACTCCATAAACCTGTGGACATGTTTACTGAGCTCAGTATTCGCTTGGGGACAAGCGAATTCTAATCTTGGGGGAGTTCATACGCCCAATTTGCATCACCATTCTATATCATAATTTACGTCTATTCGTTGATATTTGTCTTATTATGAGGTATTACCTATGGCTTTTCATCTGTTTATGCAAGTTGGATGATTCCTGGAGGATGGACTGCCGGAGTCTGGATTCTGATGGAAAAGAAGGCGTTTCGGTGCAATTTCGTGAAGATTAGAAAAATACCAGAAAAATATGGAAACATATTATTTTACCGGAGGAAGACTGGAGCCAAAAGGAGGAGCGAAGGGGGGCTGCAGGGGGCCCAAACCCCCTAGGCGCAGGCCCACCTGAGGCCGCGCCTGGGGTGGGTTTGGCCCACCTGCTCGGCCTCCGACTCTCCCCCTTTGCCTATAACTTCCCTTCAGAACCCTAATACAGAGGGAGCGACCATAGATAGATTTGCGCCGCCTCCGGGGGCGGAAAATACCAAGAGAGAAAGATCTCTCTAGCATACAGATTTCTGCCGAGGGAATTCCTTCCCGGAGAGGGGAGACCATCGCCATCAACACCATCATCAAGCTAGGCTTCATTGGGATCAGCATCATCATCATCCACACCATCATCCACCAGCACCATCATCACCACTTCATCTCGCTGTAACAATTGTGTTGGATATTGCTTAGTTCATTAGGAGAAACCTTCCCGATGTTAATTACTATTGTAGTTGATGCTTGTGAGTGGAACCATTGGATTATTGTTTATGTTCAGATTGTTATCCATTACCATATCATCTTTGATCTTGATCCATATGATGTCTTGTGAGTAGTTCGTTGTGTTCTTGAGGACATGGGAGAAGTCATGTTGTTAGTAGTGAATCTGTGATGAGTTATTATTCAATGGTTTAGTATTTAAGTTGTGGTGCTATTCTTCTAGTGGTGTCATGTGAACGTCGACTACATGACAGTTCACCATTTATGGGCCTAGGGGGTGCATTGTGTATTTGGCTACTAATCGCGGGGTTGCGGTGTGAAACCTGAACCCCGTTAGGACACCTTTGCACAAGGAGTGTAGGATCTCGAGTTTAAGGCTGTGGTTAGATTTATATCTTAATTACTTTCCTGTAGTTACGGATGTTTGCGGGGGTTTAATCACAAGTATGTATTAGTCCAAGGAAGGCGTTATGTGTTACAGGTTCACCCACACAACACTTACGAACACCAAAGAAGAGTACTCACTATTTGAAGCGAAAGCACTTGATGAAATTCCCATGTGTCCTCGAACGTTTGGTCCTTATAAGTATTTCCACCGGCTTGTCCTTTGCTAAGAAAGGATTGGGCCACTTGCTCCGTTTGTTTACTATCTTTGTTAATTGCTCTTTGTTTTGTTGCCTTGTCAGAAAACCACTAAAAATCCGTTTGTTAAGTATTCACAGGATTTCTTGCTCCATACCATTGTTCAACACCTTTTTCTCCTTGTTGGGATCGACACTCCTATTTATCGGAAGTACTACGATACCCCCCTACACTTGTGGGTCATCAGTTGGGCGTTTGGGCGTCAATTCGGCCACGGCGTCCCCGATAGCCCTTTAGGGTGGCTTTAAGTCCCTCGAGTGGAGATGCTTTTAAAATGTTCTGATTAGGGTTCGAATTATTATACAGATTCTTTTGGTCCCTCTAACGAACTTAGAGCTTACCAGATCCCCACAAACTGGTAGTATTGCTTAGCAGTTTGCGGTACGAAATAGAGCTGAGAGCTCGGAAAAAACAAATACCAGACATTAGTATCAAAAAGCTCCGTGTCGCTCCTGCATGCACGGTGTGGCGAAACCCTAGCATCCCCACCCCCATCCCCCTCTTCCCCCTCTCCCGCCGTCATCGGGCAAAACCCATGTGGTGTTAGTGGTGACAGATCCCGTGGTTCGTGCACCTATGGAGGGCGATGCAGGGTTGTCCGTCCGACAGCGGCGAACCAAATCAAAGCTCCAGCAAGCCCTTGCGTGGTGGGCCGGCGAGCCATAGACCGGAGCTAGTTCTAGGGATCTCTGCCAGGCCTAGCATGTGCGAGCCCTCGACCGGTTCTTTCGCGACGGCGGTCTCAGCTTGGACGGCTTGGTGTTGTTGTGGTGGCACCAGCCGGACGACACAGAGGTGGAGGCGAGGGGTCCATGGCCCAGATATGGGCCCTGTGGCATCCATTTGAGCCTAGGCAGGTCGTCATGACCACGCCGACACTCCCTAGTGTTGGTTGCGGTGGCGATTCAGGGACCTGTGGGCTCCATGATATGGATCCTATGGGCTCCATTTTATGTAAAATAACATTTCGTGTTCTATATAAAATATTACTTTTTTTCCAAAAAACAATTATATGACATAGAATATCTGAATGTATAAAAAAATCTTTATTTTACTGTAAATCTATTCTTAAACCGGTCTGAGAAAGACCAAACCTGGTGGACACATGCTCACACCCGCTCGTGATTCTTATATATTTATTTCTCATATATTTTTGATAGATTCATTTGTATCTAAGAGCCAAAACACCACCTCCAACACTGAGTACGGACTATGCTCGTGGCCATTTGGTGAACTAGAAGACCCTGCCGACGATCTTGAGCCCGGTGGAGATCCGTGATAAGAAGGGGCAGCGCTAGGAATCGGCGTCCGATATTAGTTTCTCGTCGGACCAGCGCTTGGCCGTAGGATTGAAGAGGTTTGACCGTACGATTTCTAACCAGGCCCACAGGCAGCTCTTCTCCGTGATTCCAGGAATTGATTGTGTGCTTCCTTTGTAAAAACTGATCCCACTAATTTCTCCCATACTCCGTAATTTACCTCCGAAAATATCGCTAACCACTCCTGCTTTCTTCCTGATAGTTTGCTGCTTCTTCCCCAGAAAAGGGGAAAACGAACATGAGATTGAGTTCCATGGAAATTTTGTGTGAAGCACAATTCTTTATAAAAACCATGTCATTATTACATCGGTAGCTTTGTAATTTTTGATGAAGCAATGAGTTTTGGCATTGGGAGTAACTAGATTGGTTATAGGAAGCACATAAGACGCTAGTAGAAACCATGGTATGGGAGGTGAAGGATTTCGGAAACACTCCCTATGATGTAAGAAGCAAACATGTGATGCTTAGTAAGCACTGATATTTCGAAGAATCGTGTGGTCCAGGTGGAGACGAGGGCAGTCGGCATCACACCACGCGGCGGTCTCGGTGACAAAGCACATCCCATGCGCTCGTGCCCGCCGAGGTCGATCCCTATGATCTTGCACACGAGAACCATGAATCGCACTTTGCAGTTCTTCCTTGTTGCGCTAAACCTCGCCATAATGCGACACACGGCGGGCTGCTCTTCAGTCGTGCCCTAATGCAGTGGTTGGTGCCCCGCTCCTCTTCTTCGTCGGGTTGGAGAGCCCCTGCTCAAGGTCATTACCATGGATCCATGCGGCAGCGACGAGTGCCATCAGAAACTTGGGCAGCGTTGGGGGAGGGCCGAAGACGGTGGCAACAACGAGTGGAGACCGGACAGATCGACAGGAGCGGCGACAGCAACGTTAGGGCTCGTTGGGGTTGTGTTGGCGAGTCATTATATAGCTGGACCATTCGTCATTGGAAGCCTTGCTCCAAACGAACGAGCCGATGCTAGTCCGGATATTCGTTTCAGATCGGACCACGATAGGTAGTATTTACCTATTTATAAGGTACTAAAATGACAACTAGAATCTCTCATAGTATAGATATACTAAGCGTAAAGAAAATTTATATATTGCGTAAACCGTAACATGTTGAAATGAAATTAAAATCCGGTCGAATAATTATGTTATTATCCCAAATACCAATCAAAATAAATTATGTTATTGTCAACTAGGACCTCTCATAGTACACATATATCTAAGGGCAAAGGAAATTTATATTTGACGTAAATTGCTATAATTTGAAATGAAGTTGAGACCTCGTCCGGTCGAATAATTATGTTATTGTTCGAAATAATAATAAAAATAAAAATTACTATGTAACCGTGTGACCAATTGTGATGCATCTTTATTTGGCAACAAAGGTTCACTATATAAACAGACAAAACTGAAATGCATTGGATTGTTAGTCCTCCTATACTCGTGTTACATCAACTGGTCCTTACTTAAATTTCGTTAGTTCTGCCACTAGTACGTGGTCATTTGAACTTTTGTGTCGTTTCAGAGACATGCGGCATGATAGGTAACGAACTACAAGAATGCGTGTTTTTCTTCAAGACGAAACATGTGGCCATATATACCGGTGCATGCATGTATATAGAAATATTGATAGTTTGTAAAATATGAATTTGATAACTAGCTTAAGTAAATAAGATTCAATCGAAGAGTTAGGAGAGGGAATGGGATTTGATACAGAGAAACGGTTTTGATCATAAACCAAAGAAAATTATAAACCATATGGATGTTATAAGTTGAACGAATCAAGTGAAAAACAATTAGTTTCCATATGACATTATTTTATACTAGGGAATTTGGCGCAACCACAAGCTGCGCCGGTGGCATTTGATGATTACCGTAGTTGTGTGTTTGAGTCAAGAATGTAGCAAGACAGTGATGATATATCCTGCTGGACTGAGGCAGATGGCTTCCTACTGGATTTCATAGTAGATGAGCTTGTATTACAAATGATGGTAGATTGGTTTTGATCTACAACACTTCTATATGAATAATCTTTAGATTTGTTTGATAAACCAGCAATTAAAATGTCTCATTAGTTGCTCTGAATATTTCCCTTATGTGAGTTACCTTCAAGGTCTAATTTCTTTACATTCCTTCTAAATAACACTCTGCAAATTGAATCTTACATATTATGAGAAGACAAATTGAAATATATTTGGAAAAGACCAGAGGAAATACCAACCCAGACTTGAGGAACTGAATACCAGTCTTGGTTACCGCATCACTTCGCTGGCTTGGGTCCATCCTCTTATTGAACAGAGGACCGCAAAAGGCAACCGATAAGAGGAGAAAAAAATGCTCCACATCGGTGAGACTCTAACATGCCACTTTCCTTACTCCACCCCACATAATATTTTCCCAAATGCTTCTTGAAATTTGGAGGTATGTTGATGCTTCATTTCTGAAAGTGTAAGGATAAACAGAACAGTGGATTAAAGTTTCAACCCGAAGATGTTGTGAAGAGACACCCATGGATATCCCTCCATTTGTAGTGAGTGGCTGCTATGATTGCCAACTGAAGAATCAAGAGAAATAATAAGACACCTGATGACACTTTCACACATCTCGACAATGGAGGCAAGTTTTTTAATGTTGTGAAGCGATTTCCTGAATTTTGGCAACTTTGAGCATACACAGGCTATTGTTCTATATCTGTTTCATGCGGCAACAATTTGAACATTTTAAATGTACTAGCACACTGCCCGTGCGTTGCTACGGCTTTACTGTAATTTTTTATGAAAACTTTTCGCCCGGCAACACCAGAGTCAGTACGCCGACATGACATGGTCAATGCTGTAAAATAAATGTGGAGGAAAATCTACACACCGTTTAATAGAATATAGAAGATGCCAACAAATCAATTTTCAGATCCAAGTACGTGAGTTGCCATGGAGTTGAATAGCTTTTGTTGTCCGAGTATTGTATTATTTTAGTATAACGAGTATTTCATGCGACAATCTAATTAATTTTCAAAGGATTAATTTAGCTAGAGGTAAAAGACATGGTGGGTTAAACTAAAGTTAGTGTTGAGGGAGCAAACATATCCGTGCGTTGCACCGGAAAATAAAGCTTTTCGATGAGAACTGGTTTAAGTCTTAGGTTTATATTTTTAGATTAAGAAAAAGCAAAATCCAACAATACATTTTATTTTCAACATCTCTATGATTTTTTTTGTATTAATACTGACCGCATATTTATTGATGCAAAACCCAGCTATAGATCAGTTGCACGTAGTACCTACCGGGGGCAATCGATCAACATTTAATTAACACATAATCAATTATTCCCTCCTATCCATATTAATTGACTTTGATTTATCAAAATTTTAATAAACCTATATATTGAATAGTGTCTAGATTTATCTAAATTTAGACAAATTTAAGTTATGAGCCGGAGGGAGTAGCTTTAGCCGGACATGAACTTGCATGTACCCTGCATAGATTACTGTAGCTATAGACAAATGTTGTGCGAAAGCACTGCTAAATGCGAACATAAACAGCATCCGTAACCAAGAGACACGCCAACATCCCTAACTTGCCTCATCGCATACGATGTAGAAGAGACAAAGCAACAACAGCAGTTCCACGAAAAACCGTGACTCGGTTCCAAATCTCCTTCTCAAGGCCATGTGCTGAAAACTCTCTTTCTCCCTTCATTACACCTCTACAAGACACCCACCGGGATGGATCAAGCGAAGCCGCTTCATCGCCCATGCCTCCAATGCTAAGATCTCGGATCTAGAGGGCATTGTCGATGACACGGCACTGGATGCGCGCAGCCTTGTGAGGCGGGCCGTGAGGAAACCCGCCCATGGGCCAGGAAGCCATGCTCGATGGGGCGGGCGTTAGGAGGCCGGGCACGCCAGCGAAAGTGCCGCCTCGCTGGGAGGGTTAGAGCTTCTTAGGCTAGGTACCAACCCATAATCCTTGAAGGCCGTCATGTCGAGTCTAGACCTGCTCCTCTTGAATCTCCTCTCGCGGCTCATGCGCTTTGGATTGGGGTCGAGGATTGGGAGGGTGCGAGGATGGATCCGTGCGTGGGGTGGGTGCTTCCGCGGTTCTCGACCTTCTCTAGTTGTGGAGGTGGAGTAGGGACTGCGAGGCAGCGACATCGAGCGGCGAGAAAGGAGAGAAGCGGGCCGCGATGAGGGGACGGCCGGAAGGGGAGAAGTTGACCATCGGGAGTGGAGTTCCTGAGAGTTTTTTTTTCTTTTCACCGTACAATACCACTTGGCGGTGGAAAAACATGTAAATAGCCCGAACAGTAGGGGCAAAATCGTCCGAAAAAAATCGGAACGAAAAGTTGGATGGACGAACCTACCGTTCTGTAAATTAGTAGATTAAAGTTTCAACCCGAAGATGTTGTGAAGAGACACCCATGGATATCCCTCCATTTGTAGTGAGTGGCTGCTATGATTGCCAACTGAAGAATCAAGAGAAATAATAAGACACCTGATGACACTTTCACACATCTCGATAATGGAGGCAAGTTTTTTAATGTTGTGAAGCGATTTCCTGAATTTTGGCAACTTTGAGCATACACAGGCTATTGTTCTATATCTGTTTCATGCGGCAACAATTTGAACATTTTAAATTGACTAGTTGAATGCCCGTGCGTTGCTACGGGTTAGAAAAACATATACATGTTAATCATGTAGCACATATGCTCATGCGTTGCAACGGAAGAGAAAAATAACTTCTGGACGAATAACTTTGGTGCAACCTAAATTTTGCCCTACATCTATGGAAAGCAACAACCTGGATATTTTGGTTCCACCATCAAGTAGCTGGGACCAAAATTTGCAGGTTGTATTAAGATTTTTCTTACCGGTGACTAAGACAAATTACTTTAAAAAACAGCAAAAATGATCAAATGCATGTGCAAGAAGAGTGATGTTGGGGTACAATATGTGTATATGTCTCATAGTTAAACTGGTATTTCAAGTATACATGCTAAAACATGAATCTGTTAAGTAACAAAAAATAGCAATATTATCTTACTATATGGATATGAGCAAAAAATACACATATTACTATTTTGCACAGATAATATCACTGCTACTATGTAACCTGATAACAACGAATTTCAGGCCCATATGATAACAACAGAATGTCAAAGAGAAGCATCTCAATTGAGGAAAACTTTTCTACAGGTTTAGCCATTATACCTGATGTTCAAACTAAGACATGCTTAATCAAACTGCTACTTATATCAGAAAAAAGTTAAGCCGAGAAGTGTTATGGTTGTTCTGATTGACATCAACAGTTGCAGGTTCAGTTCTATAGTTTTTCTATCCACAGACACAATAACTCGTGTCGTTGCCACGGCCTATTAATATTTATATATAAACATTACTACTACATAATATAAGTTAAAAATAAGTGAAACAAGGGATAAAGTCAAAGCTACAGTTTCTTGCAAACTATTCTGGAAACTATTTAAAAATCAACCACCACTATCACCTTGTATATCTGAATCTGTTGGGTGCCTTTTCATTGATCAGGACGAGAGGTTTGAAGAATCAACCTCCACCATGAAGCGAAAAAAAAAGTCGAAGTACTTGCATGTGCTAGACCCGCATCCATCACCATAAGTTCTGCTTCCGCCAAAGAAGGTGAAAGCAGCCCATAATCATACATATTACTACTATAATTGTACCAAGAAAAGTACACAATATAGGACTTGATTCACACAAATTCTTTTAGTTGTCAAATCTTAGATGGGAATCTTAAAGCGTATAGTAAAATATTCATAGTCCAAGCAGATTATATGATATTTGGATAACACCAAATCCTCTCCATAATAATAATATATGTAAAAGATTTCCTTTAAACATCAAAGTTTACTGGTGTCCTATAATACAGATTAGCTAATATATGAGTGTAAGTCCTAATCAGCGTTAGCTTGATTTAGTAACATGTAGAATAGAGCAAAGCAACCATGTATCATACATTATTCATCGTCTTAGCCTCGTGAAAAAGGTAGTAAGATAGATAGTCTCTTTGTAAACCTTTGATTGTACTATTGGGTGAAACAGTAAGTTAATAGGAGTAATATATTTGACAATCAATTGTTCTCTAAATTCTTCTGGATTATAAGGTGCACTCTGAATCCGCACGCCTTGATAATTCAAAAAATATATATACTACTGTTTTTCAATAAAAGTGAACTACACATGTATATAAATTTAACATCATAACCAGAAATTGTGATCTTCCAAATTGCTGGAACTGCACTCGTTGCTACTACTATAATAGCTAGACCATAGGAATCGCCGAGTGTATTTTCAATCCACAATCCTATTGACAACTATACTGTATCTTTCTATAGCTAAGAAGCACCGCGTCTGCAACTCTGCATGAGCTGCCTCATCGCCCTTGTGCTTCAGCATGCCCAAATCACTTGGGAAGTTCTTCGCCCACAGCGGCTTTAATTGCACGGTGCGGCCATACAGAACCAAAATATGCGCAATTCACGAAGAGGCCATAGAGATGGGTAGACAGGATGAGAACCTTGTGGGTCTTGCCGTCGAGGGCGGCGAGCTCGATCTTGGAGGCGACTTGAGGGTAGGTGACGGGGATGTCGAACTGGAGGGGAAACTCGGCGGCGACGCTACTATGGCATGGGCGCGGCGCAGGAAATCCACGAGGCGGCAGAGGAGTTCCCGTACGACGGAGGCGCGGGGGAGAAATTCCACCCGTGGTTGGGAGGTTGCGGAGGGACTGCCGGCATGTCGCCCCGGACCAATTCTTCGCGGCCAGGTCCTCCCCTCCGCATTCCGCGTCGATTCCCGGCCGAGACCGGCTCGATTCCGGCCAAGAGCGCCCGCAGCGGCCCTGCCACCTGGAGACGCCGTCGGTCGACCTCCACCGGAGTCACGGACTATGGGGAAGCGTAGGAGCGGGGGAGGGGCGGGGTAGGTGGCCACTGGCCACGGGGGGAGCCAGGGGCGCCGCAGGCAGGCAAGCGCGCAGGCCGACGGGCTCGCTCGGGTGGATAGGGTTGTGCCGCTTGGTACTCGGCGGTGGCAGTGGTGTTATTTCTCCAAACTATCAAGGGCAAAGTTGTCCAAAAAAATTCGTCCGTCTCGTACGAAAACCACCTCAAGGGAAATTATATAGTAGAGATATTGTTTAATTTGATATTGTTTTCTTGGCTCATGTAAATATTTGGAAATGTAGCTGCAATAACACGGGCCATCTTGCTCTATATAATTCCTCGTTTATGTTGGCTAGTATGAGATCTAAATGGCGTGTTCTGGAGGTAATTGAAGATTTTGACAGGTATATATATTCTGTGCTATCTTATTCGGAAAGATTATTAATGCCTGATTTACCAATCTTTTTTAAAATTCACTCTTTTTATGCAGGTAGAATGATAGGCTGATGTTAATTTAATCATGGTTGGGTGGTAATAAAATCAAGCATTTGTAAAAGAACAATGGTGTCATTAGTGCCCTAAAACAGAGGACAATAATGTGTGTCGGCAGAAGAAGAGCCACATATTGTCTCCGTTAACTCAAGTGGTTTATATATAGGTAAAGCTAGTACGTCGAGACAATTCTACAACTATATTGTAGGCAAGAGCAAGTAACAGAGAAAATGGCCAATGAAACAGGGACCCAAGAATCTCTGTCATACACGCTAATAGACTTTTCTTTCATAAAAAGACCAATCAGCCGAAAGATGAGAACTCCATGTGCGCAGAACTCCCTCGTAATTCCCTGCAAAAAGCAAGGAAATCAGGTGAGGCCGACCAGACTGATGAGCGTGTCGCTGCGTTCGCAAAACTCAACCTGAGGTGGGGAAACTGAAAACTGCAGCAAAACTCCACCCTTCTTTGGTTTGCTCCTACACCACAACCAATGATGATGAAGACGATGCAATTTTCTTTTCTTCATCCTTTTGAGAAGAAGCAAAGCAATGCAGCCGATCCCCTTCATGTTTTAGTAATTCTACAATCATAGAAGAACCAACGGATCCGGTAAATAGTTCTGCTGCTACTACGTTGAATTTTTTAAAACTCGGTATTTTAAAGTTCCAAAAAATTCTACTCACTCCCTCGAGAAATAACTGACTTGGTTTTGTCTAAATTAGAATATATCTATACATTAAAATACGTTTAGTTACATTTGAATCTAAACAAACCTAAATCGGTTATTTCTGAATAGAGGGAGTAAGGATGGCAGTGGATACCCTATGGGTACCCTTTTATCCTACTTAGTACAAAAAAAAAGTAAGTTTTGACAGAATACCATTTTTTGAGAAAAATTAGTTTATTTGTTTGAAGTAGGCTAAACTAGAGGATACCCTAAAGGTTCCAAAGTTCCATCTCTAGGAGGGAGTAAAACAAACATTTAGATGTAGATAACTATGACTTCTAGCTGTGCGCAAAAAACCAATACGAAATATTCCATATTTTGAATTGTGTAAAAATTACAAATTTCTAGATCAACGGTGAGTAGTACAAAATTTGAATTCTTCAAATTTATCAGAATTTGTTTTTTTAAGGCAAAAAAATACTAAGATGTTGTTCAAATTTATTATTTTTATGTAGGCCGGTATACAAACTATTTCACGCTAAAATTATACAGAGTTCTAGATCAAGTCATTGTCAACATCAAGAATTTTATGTCATAATTTTTTGAAACTTTAAAATATTTATTTTCAAAAAATTCAAAAATAAGCTCCATGGAGCCCGTCCGTAAAACCATTTTTCGGGTGCACAACCAATTATACCGATACATTTTGAGGTATACAAGCCACATGCAATGCGAAACTAAGCACCAGAGAGCACCATGTTGGGGATTTTCTTATGCGCGCATTTATTTTTTTCACTTATTTAACCCAATGACCCATCAATCAAATACTAGTGCATTCCAGAATATCCCATTTTGGTACGAAACTATATGTTGAGATATTTAAGGTACTAAAATGACAACTAGAACCTCTCAAAGTACAGATATATCTAAAAGCAAAGAAAATTTATATATGACGTATACTATAACATGTTGAAATGAAATTAAAATCTGGTCGAATAATTATGTTATTATCCCAAATACCAATCAAAATAAATTTTACTATGTAACTATATGACGATAGTCCGTCCCCAATTGTGTTGCATCTTTATTTGGCAACAAAGGTTCACTATTTAAATAGACAAAACTGAAATGCATAGGATTGTTAATCCTCATACACTCGTGTTACATCAACCGGTCCTTATTTAAATTCGTTAGTTTTGCCACTAGTGGTCATTTGAACTTTTATATCGTTTTCAAGACTCGCAACATGATAGTAAACCAACCATAAGAATATGTGGTTTTCTTCAATACGAAACATGTGACCATATGTATTCACATATATAGAATTATTGATAGTTTGTAAAATATGAATTTGATAACTAGCTTACATAAATAACATTCAATCGAAAAGTTAGAATAGGGAATGAGATTTGATACAGAGAAACAGATTTGATCATAAACCAAAGAAAAGTATAAACCAAATGGATGTTATAAATTGAGTGAATCAAGTGAAAAAACGATCAGTTCCCATATGATATTATCTTATATGTAAAATCCAATTGTAAGTTTGTTGATTTTTTGTTTTGTTTTACAAGTCTAATGATCATAAATAAAATTACTAATTGAATTAATGTTTGTTTGCATTCGTTTCCTAATTTAATGTTACTTCTTGTGCATGTCTAATGTATAATAAATTCAAAACCCCAATATAATCTACAAACGTAAGGCTCGACGCCTAGACCAATAAGCTGAATTGGAAAGCGAACTACATTCACTCTATCACATACCTGTAACGTCGAAGTCAAAATTCTTAACAGCTATAACCATGGTTTAATTTGTAATAAAATATTTGCTGCAAATTTATTGGTAAATGGTTTTATTTCATTGGCACGTGAAATTAGTGGCTTTGACTTGCAAAAAAAGAGATCCACACCTAGACCACACCTTGTTCCTCATAGCACTATCTCCTCTCAGTTTCCTCTCTGTTTTTCTCCTAGTGCGCATCCTGTAGCTATCCCTCTCCTTTTGCCGATAAGAAACTTTGGCGGTTGCTGTTATCCCGTCTTTCTCTGGTGAAGGGGACAAAGAGAGGCTTGGGGCAGGTGGATTTGGAAGGCCACGTCATTCTTCCTCGTTGGACGAGTGTTATCTTGGACCATGATATTCTCCATGTTAATAACTCAATGGTAACGATAGGTTGGATGTAGTCATTTAGGATACACTAGCTCATACAACAGTTGAGATTGTATGAGCCAATTCAATCACCGATGAGTCTAGGCCGATGAGGTAGGTGTTTCCATTATTGATGGTGGAGGTTAGAGATTGAGGTAATTTACGATGTTGTGATGGGTGTTTATACACACTGCAAGTGTCTATGATTTTTGTTGTGTACACATGGGTAACATGTTGGAAAGATCTCACGTGTATGCTTCAAAGGGATTTTCTCAGATTTCAAATATGTTTCTTGTTATTGTTTACATTGGTCACATATGTTGCATGGTTTTAGTTTGGATGTTGCACATGTTGCAACATAGTTATGAATGTTTTGCAGCAATGAATGGAGCTTTGTTGCATACCTAGAATTATTTGTTACATAGATATAATTTAATGTTGCAACAAATTTGGCTGATTTTCCACAGGAAAGGGGAATTTGTTGCAGCAATGTTGCACGCGGAGGACCAAGACCTAGCTCTCGCCAAATTAGTATAAATATTTTTTTAAATTAATATATGGTAAAAAGAAGAGTTCAACTATAGCAGTGACATCTTATCTTAAAAATTTACACATTTAGTGTTTCATGGCACCATCAACATATGCCCTTCCACATCATAAGAAATCATTAAATCCTACCCCCAAAACTACATATAAGTTCCAAGAAAAGTGCGATGACCATTCTTATTGTCTCATGTCTTCGCGCTACCGTGCTCGTCGACAAAGGCTTCATCTATGTATCGAGAAAGCATGATAAACTTGAAATGGGATAAACCGTTCAAGAATGACAAAGAAGTATAGCCACACATGCACCAAAGAGGAGGAAGATCACCAAGATAGAGCATGGATCACCAAATAAAATCCCAAGCAGAGAAGAACAATTCGTGATTTTATGCAATGTCAAATTCATTTATCGCTAGCAGCTAAAAGTCGGCTTGATATTACGAACATAGAGATACACGAAGCAAACAACCATGCGAATGGACCAAGCATGTGTAAGTGGAACTCGTGAACCTCATGGCCAATTGTTGAACTCAAATACTTGTCGAGATTTTGCATAGTGTGAGAATAGACGAGATAAAGAACATGATGTTGACGGCGTTGAGCGCCGTGTGCAGGCTTGTTGATGTCTCCTTCCTCTTCTGCATCGCATGCAAAAACGCCGCGGTTGCCCTTCTGTATCACTGGTACGCCAATTTGCATCACCATTCTATATCATAATTTACCTCTATTCATTGATATTTGTCTTATTATGAGGTATTACTTATGGCTTTTCATTTGTTTATGCATGTTGGAAGATTCTTGGAGGATGGACTGTCGGAGTCTGGATTCTGATAGAAAAGAAGGCGTTTCGGTGCAATTTCGCGAAGACCAGAAAAATACCAGAAAAATATGGAAACATATTATTTTACGAGAGGGTGAAGGAAGCCAGAAGGAGGAGCGAAGGGGAGTCGCAGGGGCCCCACACCCCTAGGCACGGGCCCACCTAAGGCCACGCCTAGGGCAGGTGTGGCCCACCGCCTCTCAAACTCTCCACCTTCGCCTATATCTTCCATACGGAACCCTAAGCCTCGAGGAGCGAACACAGATAGATTTCCGCCGCCTTTGGGGGCGGAAAACACTGAGAGAGAAATATCTCTCTGATAGACAGATTTCTGCCAGGGGAATTCCTTCCTGGAGAGGGGAGACCGTCGCCATCAACACCGTCATCAAGCTAGGCTTCATCGGGATCATCATCATCATCCACACCATCATCTCCACCAGCACCATCATCACTACTTCGTCCCGCTCTAACAATTGTGTTGGATATTGCTTTAGTTCTTAGGAGAAACTTTCCCGGTGTTGATTACTATTACTCGCATGCAGTTATTGAAAAGCATAGTCTGACGCTGGAATTTAGGGTCTTAATTACTCCGAATATTTCGTTAAGGGATTGCCTTTTTTGTTTGCCCCGGAGAGACCTATGTTAATAACAATTAACAAGTAAAGAAACTTGCGGGTCAATTTTGTTGGAATTATGCCCTAGAGGCAATAATAAAGATGTTATTATTATAATTCTTGTTCATGATAAAGTTTATATTCCATGCTAGAATTGTATTAAGCGGAAACTTTAATACTTGTGTGGTTTGTGAACAACACGTGTCCCTAAATGCGCCTCTATGGACTAGCTCATTGATCAATGATGGTTAAGGTTTCCTAACCATAGACATGAGTTGTCAATTGATAATGAGATCATAACATTGGAGAATGATATGATGGACAGACCCAAACTAAGTGAAGCAATTAGATCGTATCATCGTGTTCATCTTTGAAGCTTTTCTTATGTCAAATATTGTATTCCTTAGACCATGAGATGATACAACTCCACGGTATCGGAAGAAAGCTTTGAGGTCATCAAACGTCATCCTATGAGGGTGATCATAAAGGTGTCTCTCGGTGATCGGAAAGTATCTCATTGGGTTGTATGTATCGAGATGGAATTTGTCCCTCCCAAGTCGGAGAGATATACTTGGCCCACTCGTGTAATCGATATCAACACCGCTTGCAAGCATGTGGTTAAGGAGTTAATCACAAAGTGATATCGGATTACGGAGCAGTAAAGTACTTCCGTGAGCAGATTGAACTAGGTATGGATGCAAGCGATCGAATCTCGGGCAAGTAAAATATCGCGAGGCGAAGGGAATATATATATGGGATTGTTTGAATCACGGCATCGTGGTTCATCCGATATGATCATCGATGAATGTGTGGGAGTCAATATGGGTGCCGGACCGTTGATTATTGATAGAAGATCATATGCGCATATTCTCGAACCGCAGGTCACACACTAACGTGTCTCGGCTAGGATAGATTGGATAATTGTCTTATGAATTTTTGTTGAGTCTCTGATGGGATCCGGGACATCACGAGAGGTTCGGGTGGTCGGAGAATAAGATTCATATAAAGGCGATGCAGTTTTGGAGTTGAATTGTTAGGGTTAATCGGTATTGCGGAAGCTTCTAGAACCTTCGGAAGGGACCAACGTGGCCCCACCTTCGGGAGGGGCATGGGCCTATGAGGGAGTGTCCTGGCGCATTGGGCCGGGGCACAAGGCTCCATAGGGCCCAAATGATCCTAGAGAGTTTAAATCGTTTAAACTAGAGATAGGGTTTCTAGAAGAGGGGAGAGTCCATGCCCCCCACTCCTTATCCTTTGGGCTTGGGGGCGGGGCTAGGGATGCGCCCCCCTCTATATAAAGAGGGGTGGGGGCGCACCAACCACACACACCTCTCCTCCAAACCCTAGCCGCCTTGCTAGCTTTCCTCTCTCCCTCCATTGTTTGTGGCGAAGCCTGCTGAAATTCTCCACCATATACACCACGCCGTCGTGTTGTAGATCCAATCTATCTCTCCACCATACTTGCTGGTCCGAGGAAGGAGGCGTCGAGGTCTGCGTGTGCATCTCACGGAGGCACCGCCACTTGTGGTGCTAGATCGGATCGGATCGCGAGGAGGAGAAGCGAGTCGACTACATCACCCACGTTAAATGAGCGTTCCACTGTCTGAATCTTCAAGGGTATGAAGATCTAATCCAATCTCTCTCGTTGTTTGCATCTCCTAGATTAGATCTTGGCTTTCCCTCTGTTCGCTCGTAGAAAATTTTGATTTACTATGCCGTGAAACCCTTGATTGGTATCGAGCTAGATCTATGCGTAGATGTGTTTCCACGAGTAGAGCAACATGGTTGTTCTGGGCGTTGATGTTTTCTGTTGCAAGCCTCTTGTTTGTGTTCTTCTTATGGCGGGATAGTGAGATTGAAGCGGTCCGGGCCAACCTTACGCGACGTCGTTCGCGAGACCGCTCACTTGGCGTGTGGCATGTTCCACACATGCGGTGGTGGATGTCGGTTTCTCTCACTATAGTTGTCATGGGATTAACACCGAGTTTGGCAACCATAATATCACCGTTGTGGCTTTCCGTAGGTAAGAATCGTTCTTAGCATCTACTCCCATAAGCCACGTAAAACATGCAACAACAAAGTAGAGGCGTCTAACTTGTTTTTGCAGGAGTGTTCTGTGATATGGTATGGCCCAAGATGTGATGTGTATATTGTATGCGATGATCATGTTTTGTAATGTTTCACGACTTGCATGTCGATGAGTACACAACGGCAGGAGCCATATGGTTGTCTTTATAATTGTGTATGACCTGAGTCAACTTCTTATCGCCATGTAATAGCTTTACTTTATCGCTAAATAGTTAGCAATAGTTGTAGTTGCTATTCGTGGTGGAGGCAATCATGGTGGAGTGATGGAGATCATCTTAAACGCACAATATGGAGATCATTCTTGCGAAGATTGGCTATACCATGTCACATAAAGTTATATGCATGTGATGTTTATCCTTTATGTATCTTATTATGCTTAGATCGACGGTAGCATTATAAGATGATTCCTCACTTAAATATCAAGATAAAAGCGTGTTCTCCCCAAGTATGCACCGTTGCGAAAGTTAAATCGTGTCCAAGCATCACGTGATGTTCGGTGCTATAGACTCTCGCTCACATACAACGGGTGCAAGCGTTTTGCACACGCGAAATACTTGGGTCTAGCTTGACGAGCCTAGCATGTCTGAGACATGGCCTCGGAACACAAGAACCGAAAGGTTAAGCATGAGTCATATGAATGATATGATCGACACTTGGTTGTCCACCATTGAAACCACATCTCTTCTCGTGATGATCGGATTAGGTGTGGTGAATTTGGATCGTGTTCACTAAACAACTTGAGGGATGTTGAATTTAGTGGGAGTTCATCTAGTAATTTGATTAAGTTGAACTATTTATCATGAACATAGTCTAAATCGTACTTGCTAATCTTGTAGATCACATGGCCAAATCCAACTTCAACTTCAAGCGTTTTTCTTTGAGAAGGAAAAGCTTAGAAACAATGGGTCTAACTTCACCAATTGGTTCGCAATCTAAGAATCATTACATGGCGGACAAAAGGACTATGTCCTTGGTAAGCGTTAGGTGACCCCCACAAGCTGGCGGTGATGAGAAAGTCTGTCGATCAGCGCAAAGATGATTATGGTGTGATTAAGAGCACCATGTTGTTTGCTATGGAACGGAGCTTCAAAATCGTTTTGAAACCTATCCGGGCCCTTTGAGATTCTCGAGGGCTGAAAACCATGTTTGAGACTCAAGCCCATTAAGAGATATGAGATCTCGAGAAGTTCTTTAAGCGCAAGATGGAGGAAGGAGTTCCGTTAGTGAGCACGCCATAAAGATGTCGGGCTACACTCAGCATGTGAGCAAGCTGGAATGCACGATTCCGGAGGAGCTCAAGATTGTGAGGGTGCAATCACTCCCTCCCAGCTACAAAGGTTTTGTAGTGACTCATAATCAGTTGGCTCCATCACGATCACCGAGCTCTTCGCAAAGTCAAGGCTGCGGAGGTGGACATCAAGAAGGATAATCATGTGTTGATGGTCAACAAACCCTCCTTTAAGAAAGGTAAGGGAGCAAAGAAGCCCTTCAAGAAGGGCGGCAAGCGCTTGCTCCTGCGAGAAGAAGCTCAAGTCTGGTCCTAAGCCGGACCAGGTGCTTCTATTGCAAGGACAAGGGTCACTTTGGAAGCATCGTCCAAGTACTTAGCGGACAAGAAGTGGCACCATCAAAGGTATATTTGATATACATGTTATTGATGTTTTCCTTACTAGCCCTCGTTGTAGTGCAGGTATTTGATACGGTTCGATTGCTAATATTTGTAACTCGAAGCAGAGCTACGGAATAGGCGACTTGCGAGGATGAGGTGACGATGCGGCGTTGGCAACGGATCAAGAGTTGATGTGATGGCCGTCGACACTCTCCTTAGTTTTACCTTGGGATTAGTTTTAAACCTTAATAAATGTTATTATGTACTGCGTTGAGCATGAACATTATTTCTGGATCGTGTTTATTGCAAGACGGTTATTCATTTAAATCGGAGAATAATGGTTGTTCTATTTATATGAGTAACATCTTTTATGGTCATGCACCTCTTGTAAATGGTTTATTTCTTCTAAATCTCGAAAGGGATGAAACACACATCCATAACATTGAGGCTAAGAGATGCAAAGTAGATAGTGATAATACTACTTATTTGTGGCACTGTCGTCTAGGTCATATTGGTGTAAAGCGCATGAAGAAACTCCATTCTAATGGACTTTTGGAGTCTCTTGATTTTGAATCATTTGACACATGCGAACCATGCCTCATGGGCAAGATGATCAAAACCCCATTCTCCGGTATGATGGAGAGAGCAACGGACTTGTTGGAAATCATACATACCGATGTATGCGGACCGATGAGTGTTTCGACGCGTGGTGGATATCGCTATTTCCTCACTTTTACCGATGACTTGAGTAGATATGGGTATATCTATTTAATGAAACATAAATCTGAAACATTTGAAAAGTTCAAGGAATTTCAGAATGAAGTGGAGAACCATCGTAAGAAGATTAAGTTTCTGATCCGATCGTGGAGGTGAATATTTAAGTTATGATTTTCTCACGCATCTTAAAGCAAGTGGAATCGTTTCACAACTCACGCCACGGAACACCACAGCGCAATGGTGTGTCGAGCAGGAATCAAACCCTATTAGATATGGTCCGATCAATGATGTCTCTTCTTGATTTGCCGTTATCATTTTGGGGTTATGCATTAGAAACCGCATTCACTTTAAATAGGGCTCCATCTAAATCCGTTGAGACGACACCGTATGAAGCGTGGTTTGGTGCTAAACCTAAGTTGTCGTTTCTTAAAGTTTGGGGATGCGAAGCTTCGTCAAGAAGTTGATGCCGACAAGCTCGAACCCAAAGCGAGAAATGCGTCTTCATAGGATACCCTAAGGAAACTATTGGGTATACCTTCTATCACGTAACCGAAGGCAAAGTGTTTGTCAAAGAACGGTTCCTTTCTTGAGAAGGAGTTTCTCTCGAAAGAAGTGAGTGGGAGGAAAGTAGAGCTAGACGAGGTTATTGAACCTTCTCTTGAATTGGAGAGTAGGGCAGACCTAAAATTGTTCGATGCCTTTGCACCAACAATAGAGGAAGCTAATGACAAGGATCATGAAGCTTGGACGATCTGCTACGAGCGTCGCAGTCGACAAGGTCGCGTGCCCTCTCCGAGTGGTACTGGCAACCTGTCTTGTCTTGTTAGTAGAAGAAAGTGAACCTACGAACTATGAGGAAGCGATGATGAGCCCGGACTAAGAAATGGTGGAAGCCATGAAATCCATTGGGATCCATGAGCGAAAACCAAGTATGGACTTTGGTGGACCCTCCTAGCGGCCGAAAGGCCGTTGAGTGCAAATGGATCTTCAAGAAGAAAGCGGGACGGATGGTAATGTTACCGTCTATAAAGCACGGCTTGTCGCAAAGGTTTTCGACAAGTTCAAGGTGTTGACTACGATGAGACTTTCTCTCCGTAGCGATGTTTAAGTCCATTCGGATTTTATTAGCAATTGCTGCGTTTCATGATTATGAAATATGGCGGATGGATGTCAAGATCGCTTTCCTCAATGGCAACATTGATGAAGAGTTGTATATGATGCAACCCGAAGGTTTTGTCGATCCTAAGGATGCTAGTAAAGTATGCAAACTTCAGCGTTCCATTTATGGATCAAGCAAGCATCTCGGAGTTGGAACCTTCGTTTTGATCAAGTGATCAAGAGTTTTGGATTTGTTCCAAATTGCTCTGAGCTTGTATCTACAAGAAAGTGAGTGGGAGCTCGGTGGCGTTTACGGTACTATATGTGGATGACATATTGATTATCGGAAATGACATCAACATGCTTAACGATGTGAAGAGTTATTTGAACAAGTGTTTTCAATGAAAGACCTAGGTGAAGCTGCTTATATATTGGGCATCAAGATCTATAGAGATAGACAAAGGCTGATAGCTTTAAGCCAGAGTACATACCTAGACAAAGTTCTGAAAAGGTTCAGAATGGATAAGACAAAGAAAGGTTCAGTGCCTATGTTGTCAGGTAAGATATTGAGCAAGGCTCAGTGTCCAACTACGGTAAATGATAGGGAAGCTATGAGCAAAGTGCCTTATGCCTCGGCCATAGGTTCCATCATGTATGTCATGTTGTGTACTAGACCGGATGTGTCCAATGCTCTTAGTTTGACGAGCAGATATCAAAGTGATCCAGGAGTGGAACACTGGACAGCCGTGAAGAACATCCTAAAGTACCTAAATAGGACTTTCTTAGTCTATGGGGGTGATGAACAGCTTGTCGTAAAAGGTTACGTCGACGCTAGTTTTGACACCGACAAGGATGATTCCAAATCTCAGACAGGATACGTTTATATTTTGAATGGAGGAGCTGTGAGCTGGAGAAGCTGCAAGCAAAGCGTGATCGCGGGATCTACAGTGGAAGCGGAATACATGGCTGCTGCGAGCGTCAAGTGAAGGAGTTTGGATCGAAACTTCATCATCGAAGCTTGGCGTGGTTCCAAGTGCATTGGACCCCTTTGGAGATATTTTGTGACAACACTGGCGCCATATCACTCGCTAAGGAACCAAGATATCATCCAAAGACCAAGCATATCAACCGCAAGTTTCATATAATCCGAGATTATATAGCAGATGGAGATCTGAAGATTAGTAAAGTACATACAGATCTGAATGTCGCAGATCCATTGACTAAACCTCTTCCACGTGTAAAACATGATCAAGACCTCGATTGCCATGGGTGTGAGATTGTTGCCAAATGTAAACTAGATTATTGACACTAGTGCAAGTGGGAGACTGTTGGAATTATGCCCTAGAGGCAATAATAAAGATGTTATTATTATAATTCTTGTTCATGATAATGTTTATATTCCATGCTAGAATTGTATTCAGCGGCAAATTTAATACTTGTGTGGTTTGTGAACAACACCGTGTCCCTAATGCGCCTCTATGGACTAGCTCATTGATGAATGATGGTTAAGGTTTCCTAACCATGGACATGAGTTGTCAATTAATAATGAGATCATATCATTGGGAGAATGATATGGTGGATGACCAAACTAAGCGAAGCAATTAGATCGTGTCATCGTGTTCGTTTTGCGAAGCTTTTCTTATGTCAAATATTGTATTCCTTAGACCATGAGATACAACTCCCCTGGTATCGGAAGAAAGCTTTGAGGTCATCAAACGTCATCCTATGAGAGGGTGATCATAAAGGTGTCTCTCGGTGATCGGAAAGTATCATTGGGTTGTATGTATCGAGATGGAATTTGTCCTCCCAAGTGAGAGATATACTTGGGCCCACTCGGTGTCGATATCAACACCGCTTGCAAGCATGTGGTTAAGGAGTTAATCACAAAGTGATATCGGATTACGGAACGAGTAAAGTACTTCTTGTGAACGAGATTGAACTAGGTATGGCATGCAACGATCGAATCTCGGGCAAGTAAAATATCGCGAGACGAAGGGAATATATATGGGATTGTTTGAATTCTGGCATCGTGGTTCATCCGATATGATCATCGATGAATGTGTGGGAGTCAATATGGGTGCCCAGACCCCGCGGTTGATTATTGATAGAAGATCATGTCTGCATATTCTCGAACCCGCAGGGTCACACACTTAACGTGTCTCGACGCTAGGATAGATTGGATAATTGGTTTATGAGTTTTTGTTCGAGTCTCGGATGGGATCCGGACATCACGAAGGTTCGGAGTGGTCGGAGAATAAGATTCTTATAAGGCAAGGTGCAGTTTTGGAGTTCAAATTGTTCCGGGTTAATCGGTATTGGAAGCTTCTAGAACCTTCCTAAGGGGACCAACGTGGCCCCACCTTCCGGGAGGGGCATGGGCCTATGAGGGAGTGTCCTGGCATTGGGCCAGGCACAGGCCCCATAGGGCCCAGCCGATCCTAGAGAGTTTAAATCGTTTAAACTAGAGATAGGGTTTCTAGAAGAGGGGAGAGTCCATGCCCCCCACTCCTTATCCTTTGGGATTAGGGGAGGGGCTAGGGCTGCGCCCCCCCTCTATATAAAGAGGGGTGGGGGCGCACCAACCACACACCTCTCCTCCAAACCCTAGCCGCCTTTCTAGCTTTCCTCTCCCTCCCATCGCTTGTAGGCGAAGCCTGTTGTAGAAATTCTCCACCATATACACCACGCCCGTGTTGTAGATCCAATCTATCTCTCCACCATACTTGCTGGTCCAGGAAGGAGGATACGTCGAGTGCTGCGTGTGCATCTCACGGAGGCACCGCCACTTGTGGTGCTAGATCGGATCGGATCGCGAGGAGGAGAATCGAGTGCGACTACATCACCCGTTCCGGCCAACGTTCATCTGTGTAATCTTCAAGGGTATGAAGATCTAATCCAATCTCTCTCGTTGTTTGCATCTCCTAGATTAGATCTTGGCTTTCCCTCTGTTCGCTCCGTAGAAAATTTTGATTTACTATGCCGCGAAACCCTTCAAATTTTTCATTTATTTTTCTTGGGTGCATTAAGACGGATTGTGGATGGCTCAGATTGTCCAATGTCTGACAGATTTGTTGGATGGTTCAGATCTTTTTAATGTTTGATGGACAAAGTGAGCCACCAACTCTCATTTAATAGTAAAGACAAGCCACATGAAAATATGCAATGCGAAACTAAGGTTATGTTTGGTAGCTCGGTCCAACCCAGAAAATCCGATCTCAGCCCAATTTTAGGTGTTTGTTAGCCCGGTTTTGCACCCTCAACACCGCCCACCTCGCACAGAAACGCCCCCTCATCCCTGTCTGGTTGTGAAGCTGAAAACGAGCTTCGCATGTGGGCAGAGCTGAGCTCGTCCGGAAAATCCACCCCCCGTGCCCCGCACGTCGACCGAATCTAACAAGGGTCAATTTGCCCCACCCCATTTCCCCCGAACCAGCTCTCTATCAAAATTCGCTCCACGTGCCCGCACGACGGCAACCTCCATCCCCGCGCCCCCTCAATGAGGGCCGCCGCCGCCTCCTTGACGAAAGTCGCTGCCGATAGGTCCGCCACGGCCAGCGTCCGCCAGAGCCTGCAGTCGAGGCCAGCCTCCTCGCCTGTGTCCCCTCGTGCATCGCCTTCCTCAACGCAGCCATGGATGGCCGCAACCTAGCGTCGCCACGGAGAGCCCAGCTCATCTCACCAGCGCCCAGCGACCTCGTGCCTCCCGCCAGGCCCACCACGGCCAGCCCCGCGTCTCCATCAGAGCTCTATGGCCGAAGCTCGCCAGAGCCCGCCAAGCCATCCATGACCAGCCCCGCATCTCCGCTGGAGCTCCCTGGCCGGAGCTCGCCGGCGCAGGGATCCGATTTCTTTTTTATTCATGTATAGGGACTCAATTGCTTTTTCTTTATGTATTTGGGGGCTTTTGTATATATTTTAGACCTCCTCAGTATATCTCAACACATACAACCCACCAAACAACGGATGAATTTAGAATTTCTCAATAGACATGTGGTACCAAACACAGGCTAAAATCTCACCTCAAACATGTTGAAGTCAGCTTGGCTCGATAGAGATATTGATTCTGAGGTGGCCCGGACTACCAAACACACCCTAAGCACAAGATAGCACCATGTCAGGATTTTGTTACGCGCCCCCGTTTTTTTCACTTATTGAACTCAATCAAATACTTGTGCACTCCAGAACATCCCATTTTGGCACGAAACTAGATGTTCAGATATTTAAGGTACTACTAAAATGACAACTAGAATCTCTCATATAGTACATATATTCCTAAGCGCAAAGAAAATTTATATAAGACAGTAAATTGAAACATGTTGAAATGAAATTAAAACCCGGTTGAATAATTATGTTATTATCCCCAATATTGAAAAAAATAATTTTACAATGTAACTATATGACGGTAATCTATTCTGTATCCAATTGCACCGCAACATTATTTGCCAACAAAGGTTCACTATATAAACCGACAAAACTGAAATGCATTGGATTGTTAGTCCTCCTATACTCGTGTTACATCAACTAGTCCTTACTTAAATTTCGTAAGTTCTGCCACTAGTTGTCATTTGAACTTTTGTGTCGTTTCAGAGATATGCGACATGATAGGTAACGAACCACAAGAATGTGTTTTTTTTTTCAAGACGAAACAAGTGGCCATATGTACCAGTGCATGCATGTATATAGAAATATTGATAGTTTGTAAAATATGAATTTGATAACTAGCTTAAGTAAATGACATTCAATCGAAGAGTTAGGAGAGGGAATGGGATTTGATACAGAGAAACGGATTTGACCTGAAACCAAAGAAAAGTAGAAACCATATGGATGTTATAAGTTGAACGAATTAAGTGAAAAACGATCAGTTTCCATATGACATTATTTTATACTAGGGAATTTGGCGCAACCACAAGCTGCGCCGGTGGCATATTTGATGATTTCCGTAGTCGTGTGTTTGAGTCAAGAATGTAGGAAGACAATGCTGATATATCTTGTTGGACTGAGACAGACGGCCTCCTGCTGCATTTCATAATAGATGATCTTGTATTGCAAATGAGGGTAGATTGGTTCTGATCTACAATACTTCTATATGATTAATCTCTGGATTTGTTTGATAAACCAGCAACTAAAATTTCTCATTAGTTGCTCTGAATATTTCCTTTCCATGAGTTACCTTCAAGGTCTAATTTATTTACATTCCTTCTAAATAACACGTTGCAAGTTGAATCTTACATATTATGAGAAGATAAATTGAAACATATTTGGAAAAGACTAGAGGAAATACCAACTCAGACTTGAGGAACTGAATACCAGTCTTGGTTACCCCATCACTTCGCTGGCTTCGTTCCATCCTCTTACTGAACAGAGGACCGCAAAAGGCAACCGATAAGAGGAGAACAAAATGCTCCACATCGGTGAGACTCTAACATGCCACTTTCCTTACTCCACCCCCACATAATATTTTCCCAAATGCTTCTTGAAATTTGGAGGTATGTTGATGCTTCATTTCTGAAAGTGTAAGGATAACAGAACATTGGATTAATGTTTCAACCTGAAGATGGTGTGAAGAGACACCCATGGATATCCCTCCATTTGTAGTGAGTGGCTGCTATGATTGCCAACTGAAGAATCAAGAGAAATAATAAGACACCTGATGATATTTTCACACATCTTGACAATGGAGGCAAGTGTTTTCATGTTGCGAAGCGATTTCCTAAATTTGGGCAACTTTGAGCATACACAGGCTATTGTTCTATATCTGTTTCATGCGGCAACAATTTGAACATTTTAAATGTATAGATCGAACCTTCAACGGTTCTCTCAGCTGATGTATATGACTGGTTGGCACACAAGCATCCATTGTGGTTCCCTAAAACCAAGTGGAACTTGAATACTTCTTCCAAAAGAAAATAAGTTTGTCAGCCACAAATTACACAGTAAGAAGAGCATTCCATAATTCTAGGTAGTGAGAAGCATATGCTTAATTTGATATTGTTTTCTTGGCTCATGTAAATATTTGGAAATGTAGCTGCAATAACACGGGCCATCTTGATCTATATAATTCCTCATTTATGTTGGCTAGTATGAGATCTAAATGGCTGTGTTATCTTATTCGGAAAGATTATTAATGCCTGATTTACCAACCTTTTTCAAAATTGACTCTTTTTATGCAGGTAGAAGGATAGACTGATGTTAATTTAATCATGGTTGGGTGGTAATAAAATCAAGCATTTGTAAAAGAACAATGGTGTCATTAGTGCCCTAAAATAGAGGACAATAATGTGTGTCGGCAGAAGAAGAGCCACATATTGTCTGCGTTAACTCAAGTGGTTTATATATAGGTAAAGCTAGTATGTCGAGACAATTCTACAATCATATTGTTGGCAAGAGCAAGTAAATCAAGCGACTGGATGAAAGATGTACCTCACTAACAGCGACAGCAATGAAACCCAGCTCATATTGGTTTTGCCATATTTCATATTGTCACGGCAATAACAATGAAACCCAGCTCATATTGGTTTTGCCATATTTCATGTTGTCTCCGTTAACTCGAGTGGTTTTATATAGAGGTGAATCCAGCAGGTTTAGACAATTATGCATTTATATTGTAGGCAAGAGCAAGTAAATCAAGCGGCTAATACCTCACTCATGGCAACAACAATGAAATCCAGCTCATGGCTTAGGAATTTAAAGTTTAAACTATAAGGAGACCCCTTTTTGTTGACCCACTCGTCTCGTCTCTCCCCCCACCGCCTTGTGCTTGGCGAAGGCCGCACCCCTCCCCGACCTCCTTCTCCCTCCCACCCCCGCCTCCGTCGGCACCGCGGGCAAAGCCAGGCGGGGCAGCGGCGTTCTTCTCCGAGCGGCGGTAGGGGTGTGCGGGCCCTCTCTGGCGGCGGGATCGCGCGGGGGCTCTGCAGGGCGTGGTGGCAGCGATTGCGGCGGCTCCATGGGCGTGGGATGGTGGAAATAACAATGAAATCCAACTTATATTGGTTTTTCCATAGTTCATGTTGTCTCCGTTAACTCGAGTGGTTTTATATAGAGGTAAATCCAGTAGGTTCAGACAATTATGCATTTATATTGTAGGCAAGAGCAAGTAAATCAAGCGGCTGATACCTCACTCATGGCAACAACAATGAAATCCAGCTCATGGCTTAGGATTTTAAAGTTTAAACTATAAGGAGACCCCTTTTTGTTGACCCGCTCGTCTCGTCTCGCCCCCCACGCCCCCCGTGGGCGACGGGGCGAGTGCCACCACGCCCCCCTCCCCCGACCTCCTTCTCCCCTCCTTCCCCCCTCGCCGTCGTCGGGGCGCACCGCTGGGCAAAGCCCGGTCGGGGCCGGCGGCAGCGGGCGTTCTTCTCCCGGCGGCGGTAGGGGTGTGTGGGCCCTCTCTCTGGCGGCGGGCTCACGCGAGGGCTCTACAGGGCGTGGCGGCAGCGATTGCGGTGGCTCCATGGGCGTGGGATGGTGGGGGGCTTTGCTGCGCGACAGGCGAGGCCGCTGGTGCTCCCTGCTAGGAGCTCTGCAGGGCTCGATCTGGGCCAGGTTGGGCCCGATCTAGGTCGTGCGGGCTCCGGTCGGGTCCCTCGGTCTCCGGCGAGCGGTAGCAAGCCCCCCTCCCCCTCGCCGGTGGCGGCGGGCCCCTCAGCATGGAGGGGGACGGAGGTGCTGTGGGTGCTCCCATCGATGGCCCTTGCCAGGCCCGATCTAGGCTAGATTGGGCCCGATCTGGACCAGGTGGGCCTTGGTCACCAGCGTGAGGCGCCTCATCCGTGCGAGGCGGCTGGGATTCGGATCTGGGCGAGCAGGCCTGGATCAGTGGTCTCCTGATTTTCCGTGCTAGCGGGGTCTCGTGGGCAGCACGGAGCTAAAAATGACAACTAGAACCTCTCAAAGTACAGATATATCTAAAAGCAAAGAAATTTTATATATGACGTAAACTATAACATGTTGAAATGAAATTAAAATCTGGTCGAATAATTATGTTATTATCCCAAATACCAATCAAAATAAATTTTACTATGTAACTATATGATGATAGTCCGTCCCCAATTGTGTTGCATCTTTATTTGGCAACAAAGGTTCACTATTTAAACAGACAAAACTAAAATGCATTGGATTGTTAATCCTCATATCCTCATGTTACATCAACCGTCCTTATTTAAATTCGTTAGTTTGCCACTAGTAATCATTTGAACTTTTATATCGTTTTCAAGACTTGCAACATGATAGTAAACGAACCATAAGAATATGTGGTTTTCTTCAATATGAAACATGTGACCATATGTATCAATGTATGCACATATATAGAATTATTGATAGTTTGTAAAATATGAATTTGATAACTAGCTTACATAAATAACATTCAATCAAAGAGTTAGAAGAGGGAATGCGATTTGATACGGAGAAACTGATTTGATCGGAAACCAAAGAAAAGTGTAAACCAAATGGTTGTTATAAATTGAGCGAATCAAGTGAAAAACGATCAGTTTCCATATGACATTATCTTATATGTAAAATTCAATTGTAAGTTTATTGATTTTTTAATTTTTTTACAAGTCTAATGATTATAAATAAAATTACTAATTGAATTAATGTTTGTTTGCATTCGTTTCCTAATTTAATGTTACTTCTTGTGCATGTCTAATGTACAATAAATTCAAAACCCCAATATAATCTACAAACGTAAGGCTCGACGCCTAGACCAATAAGCTGAATTGGAAAGCGAACTACATTCACTCTATCAGATACCTGTAACGTTGAAGTCAAAATTCTTAACATCTATAACCATGGTTTAATTTGTAACAAAATATTTGCTGCAAATTATTGGTAAATGGTTTTATTTCATTGGCACGTGAAATTAGTGGCTTTGACTTGCAAAAAAAGAAATCTACACCTAGACCACACATTCTTCCTCATAGCACTATCTCCTCTCAGTTTCCTCTCTATTTTTCTCCTAGTGCGCATCATGTAGCTATCCCTCTCCTTTTGTTGATAAGAAATTTGTCGGTCGTTGTTATCCCGTCTTTCTCTGGTCAAGGGGACAAAGTGGGGCTTGGGGCAGGTGGATTTGGAAGGCCACGTCATTCTTCCTCGTTGGACGAGTGTTATCTTGGACCATGATATTCTCCATGTCAACAACTCAATGGTAACGATAGGTTGGATGTAGTGATTTAGGGTACACTAGCTCCGACAGCAGTTGATATTGTATGAGCCGGTACAATCACCGATGAGTCTCGACCGATGAGGTAGGTGTAGGGTTCGCAGCATAGAAAACAAAAAATTTCCTATGATGGGAACAACTATGTACCAAGATCTATCTACTAGATACAAACAACGGGCGGATGTATATCCGTAGAGAACATACCCTTGAAGACCGACAAAGCTTAACAAGTCCAAACTCGTGGTTGATGTAGACAATCTCTTGCCGATCTCAAAATCGAGAGGAAGTCCTAGCGCCACAAACCAGCGGCTCATTCGTGCTCGCACACACATCCGAGGCACCGAGAAACCTTTGCCTCCTCGCTCCAGTGATGCAGCGGAAGCACAACTCTTTCTTGCCGAAAAGCCATCGGGAACATGTATCTCGCTAGTCCGAGACCATGAGGATAAATACTAGAGGGGGAGAGAGATCCTTCACGAGGAGGTGTGCTTTGAGAGGATGAGAGGGGGACCTTTTATAGGGGAGAGGGGGGCACCCAAGGGGCATGGCGCCCAGCCATGGGGCTGCCCCCACCTCTTCCTCATTCATGTGGGTGGACACTCCACTCACTCAAATGCCTTTCAATTCCCTCCACTCAAATTCCCATTAAAATTCCACCAAATTTAATGCAAACTCTCATTAAATAAAAACTCATTTTATTTATTCAGAATTTTGTCAATTACTTTAATGACAAACATTCACATATAACCCCTTTCTAGTATTTCATTTCACATGCAGAAACACTTTCTGCAATTTCACTCGAAAACCCGTTTCGGTATCTAGTGAAATAAATTCCTGCGCTTGTTATTCTTTCCGGCATGAAATTTTTGCTCCAAATGGATGTCGGTGTCTCTTAAGTGTGTCACCCTACAGTTCGCGAATAATGCGGACATGATCGAGACCCCTCTCAGATCAATAATCAGAAGCGGGATCTGGATACCCATACTGACTCCCACACATTCAACGATGACTTTCTTGTGATCGTCGGAACCTTTTACGCTAGTATCTTAATCCCTTTGTTTCGCGATATATTACATGTCCGAGATTCGATCATCGGTATCTCCATACCTAGTTTGATCTCGTCTTGACATGCACTCTTTTCTCGTTCCCGTGATATAACATTCTAGTGATCAAATCACTTGCTTGCAAGCTAATCAATGTGATATCACCGAGAGGGCCCAGAGCATATCTATCCGTCATCGGGATGAACAAATTCCACTCTCGATCCATGGGCCTCAACATAACACTTTAGTAGTTCTTAACCCATCTTTATAATCACCCTGTTATGGTGTGATGTTTGATGTTATCAAGAAACTCTTCCGGTGTTAGTGATTGACATGATCTCATGTTCTAAGGATTAGGATAACTTCGTAAGTTGTTATAGCAATATAAACTTAATGACTTTGATCGTAATGCTATACTTCGGATGAATGTTCATCACACCATTCTAATAATGTTGTGACCTCGTTATTAACAACATCCAATGTCCATGATCAGGAAACCTTTGACTATCTTGTTAATCAACGAGCTAGTTTATAAGAGAGGCATAACTAGGAACTTCCTTTTGTTTATTAAACACACATGTATTAACGTTTCCGTATTAATACAATTATAGCATGTGAAATAAACATTTACCATAAATAAGGAATACGATAATAACCACTTTATTATTGCCTCTCGGGCATATTCCCTTCAGTCTCCCACTTGCACTAGAGACAATAATCTAGTTTGAAAACTTTGCGTATTGAACACATATGGCTTTCTGGTGTTCCATATACTCAACTGCAAGTGGTTAACATATTCTATGGATCTGATGTATTCAGGTCCATGTGTATTTGCATGTCTTTGCGTCTTCACGCATCACTCATTCTCCAATGAGATGGCATTGTATAAATTTGGTCTTTTGGTGAGACCTTTAGTTCCTTGGGGTTAAATCATGTCGATACTATTGCCGTACAATATATCTTTAGTGTTAGCCCGTTGTGAACCACACCTTAGTTTGATAACAAACTACTTGATACAAATTCCCTCCTTTGCTGCTACTATAGCAGTCATATACTTAGCCTTTTTGTTGTAGTATCCGTCACAATGTCTTAACTTTGGAATTCATCCAAATCCATCATGGAAACTTTCTTTCCATTACATTGTGTCACCCATAGTTTAAATTAAGATAAACTTAATTTGTATCTTGTGACAAAACTAGTATCAATGTAACGCTTTACAATGAACTATTTGTAATTGTTTTTCACCTCTAGACAAATATATTCTTAGTTCTTCCAAAAGATCATAAGAATATCCTCACTATCGTCCAATGATTATTTTATGATTTATTCTGGTATATGATCATAACACTTAGAGCATAGGACATATCTGGATATGTACATATCATGGTATGATTGATCAAAACATTCTTGTGATTTCACTCATCAAGTGTCAAAGCACTTGAATCTTGTTTCACTTATCAAGTGTCGATACACTCGAATCTTGATTCAATTCCTTTCCATGCGACAAGAACCGTTTCTTGTCGTTTCTATATCGAACTCCTTCAATATCTCATATATGTATGTTTGGCATAACTATATTAGCATTACAGTCTATCCACTATAGACATGCATGCTAAATATTCGGGTTTTGCCTAAGTCTTTCATCGAAATGGAATTCTTAACCTTTGTCAATAAAAAATAGATCATTTCTAATCAACAAGATGTCCTCCACATAATGTATTAGAAATATGTCTTAGCGCTCCCACTTAATTTCTTGCAAATGCAAGCATCTTCATCGTCTCCTGATGAAAACTCCTTTTTCATCATGGTGAAGATTCCAACTCCGCGATGCTTACTTCAACCATTGAAGTTTGCATGCCCTTTTAGCATCATTTTAATTTAACAAAACCCTTTAGACCGTGTCATGTACACGTCCTAGGTAACCATTCTATTAGAAGAACTTTGTTTTGTTTATTCATCTACCATATACCAAATTATATGTAGTGGTTGCTACTTTAATCCGTCCAGACTAAATATCGCTATGAAAGATCAAATCTTGTCATAGTCAACTCCTTGAACATTGTCGTAAAAACTTTACCAACATGTCGACTATATATGTGAAACATACATATCTGTTTCTTTATAGATCCAAATACGACCGATAGGTTTTTACACCTTTTCGAAGGGTCCTCCAAGTTCAAAACTTGATTTCTCGTGTATGGAACTATCACGGATTTTATGGCTTCAAGCCATTTGACAGAGTCAGGGCCCATCATCGCTTCTTTGCATGTAGTCGGTTCATCATTGTCAAACAATAATGATTTACTCTCAAATCTCAATATTTGATTGTTTATCCGACCTACTTGGTTCAATAGGAACTTAGACCTCCGTGACCACAACCTTTGAGGCACATAAGCTATGAGCATTATGGCTGCCTCCGTAACATTTTCCGGCGCTGGGCAACTCAGCACATTTAGCTAAGGTTCGTTAACCTTATCAAAGTTCTATTGTCCTCCCACTTAACTTTTACGAAAAAATCCTTTTCCAAGAAACTTCACATTTCAAGCGGCAAACTCTTTTGTCCTCAGTGTTATGGAGGAATAACCAATTGTTATTCGAAATAACCTACAAAGACATGCTCATCCGACTTTGGTTGTAAACATCTTACTTATGTTTAGCATACCAAAATTTAAGAAATGACAATTTGGGTTTTATCCTAAACCAGAACTTCCATGGTGTCATTTCAACGGATCAATATGGAGCTATTTTCAGTGTAAAAGCGGTAGTCTCTAAAGCTTTAATCTTTAAAACATAATGGCAGTTTTAGAAATAACGCCTTTGATCCAACCATGTCACACAAGGTTTCATTACAAATCTCAAACACTCCATACTCCTATGGTGTTTCGGGAGATGTAAATCTAGGTGTTTTGCTAAACTTGCAACTCAAATAAATCCCTTTATGATAAATCATAATTCATTTATTTTTCTTGTTACACTTGTAACTCAAATAAATCCCTTATGATAAAATCATAAACCATTTATTTTCTTATTACAATGATTTTCCACTTCATCTTGAAAGTCTTTGAACGTTTTCAAATATTTCATACTTATTTCTCATTAAGTGAACATTCACTCAAATTTCTGGAGAAAGCATATGAAGTTGAAATCCATCGCTTACGACTATACATAATGGACTACATACATCGATATGTATATAAATTCCAATATTTTAGTCGTTCGTTCTTCTTTGGCCTTTGAACGAAGTTTTAATTATCCCGAGGAAAGTCTCACAAGCGTCACTTGATCAAATCAAAGACTCCAAAAATCCATGCATATGGAGTTTCTTCATGTTTTCTTTCCAATATAATTTAAACGGCGATGTCACTTTGTAAGTGATCTTCCTATCATTTGTCTTGCGACATTTTAGCATTAGCTTTATAGATGTGATTTCTCCAATTAGATTTGTAAATCATCCATATTATATGGAATACGGTAATTATTTGAACAACCTTTGTTCTCATAATACCTGATTTAAATAACAATTATTAAAACAAATCTTGAAGTCAAGCTTTGATGTCAACGAGAAATACAAACAACGGTTTGTTTGTTTTCGATGAACATCATCACATATTCTCTTGCTATTTACTTAGGCCATTGTGGTTTATGAATTGCGTCGTTCCGTATGAAATTTCATACCAACCAATTCGGCATCCAATACCCAAGAACCACATTGTTTAACAAGCAAAGAATACAACCATAACATGTATATCATCCATATACCTAAATTGGATATTTTCAATCTTTTCTTTTCTGCCAAATATATTTTATAGATTCTCTTTCAGTATTTCCTTTTCCTTTTAAAAGAATCTATCAACATCAAAAATGGCGCCATATACATGACACATAGTCCAAAGCGTGTATATTCAAATAATAATACCTTTGGACTTGCACTTTGAAGTAGATCACCATCATCAAAATGATCGGCATTCTTTCAAAATCCATTCTTTAGTAATCTTTTAGTGTAGTAAACACTTTACATACATCTTCTATTCATCCTTATCATGACGACTTTCATGATCAAGCTAATGTAGCTTATAAAGACGAATCGTGAGTATAACGTAACTTTCCAAAACCCTTTTGGATGATTAGGATGTCTAGCATCTCCAACCTTTGTAAATTCTCATCCAATATGAGAACATACATTATAATCTATCATATTGCAACCAAAACATTGTTTTAAATATCGTTATATTTGCGACATATGATGGTTTCTGAAACAATTCTTTCAGCTCCTAGATAAACTTGATATTAAAACAATCAAGAATCATGGAGGCAAACATGATACTTAATATACTAACACTGGAATTGTTACTCTCGATTTAATATCAATTATTAAATTTCACGGAGTAAACAAAGTTTGCTGAAAGTTTTCAATAGGACTTTAAACTTTAGATTGACACTCAACACAATACGATGCCAGTTCGTAAAGTAAATATCCAGAAATCTATAGTTCTATTATCTCAATTACAACTAAGCATAAGGTCGTGAACGAATGCCAATGACTACAAAAAATTATGCAAATTCATTTTGATTTAATTTATGATAAATTGAGTTCTACTAATCCAAATTAGAAATGAACTCCCATTCAAAAACAACATCCCTCGTGCCTTTTTGGTGATTACATGAACCAAATCCACTACACCAAGTCCGATCATCACGTGAGTCGGTGTAGCTTCAAAGGCGATCATCAAATGGGCATCATATCTTCCATATGACTCATGCTTAACCTTTCGGTCCATGTTCCGAGGCCATGTCTGTACATGCTAGGCTCGCCAAGTAAGAACCTTAGTATTTGCGTGTGTAACTGTCTTACACCCGAAATATGATCGTGGATCCAAGAACACCCGATCATCACGTGATGTCTTGGAGCGACGAAACATAATCGGTGCATACTTAAGGAAGAACATATTCTTATCTTGATATCTAAATGAGGGATCATCTTATTATGCTAATAAAACGCCAAACAAGCAATATAAGATGCAATCAAACATCTCATGTCAATAAGTGAAATGATATGGTTCTTGCACTTGATCTCCATCACGTGTATCATGGTATGATCAATATCATACCTCTATGTGTAAGGCCAAGGTATATGGAACTTACACGTTATGTGTGTTGTAAGAGTATCGACTTATACTTCTACTTACAACATCACCATATCATGACACTAGCCCAACAACAATCTAAACTAGACGCCTCTAATTTATCCATTGCAAGTTTTACATGGCTTAGGGCTTTCGAAGATAGAACCGTTCTTACCTACAAACATGAACCACAACGAGGATAACCAAATTGTTGACAACTCGTTGCAAATTAGATATTGACTATAGTAGGAGAGACAGACACCCGCTAGCCACTTATGCAAAACTCGTTGCATGTCAAGCGTGGAACAGGTCTCATGTGCGAGGACATGTAAAGTTCATCCCACTATGCCACTGTAGGTATTCGTAGCATGGAAAAAAAAATTTCTATCGCATACAAACAAACAAGCCAAGATCTATCTACTAGATTGTAGCAACGAGTCGATGGAATAACTCACCCTCGAAGATTCCAAAGTTTTTAACGAGAGCGGATTCTCGTGGGTGATGTAGTCGTACTCTTCTCGATCTCAAGATCGCGTAGACGATCCTTCCCGGCCAAGTCGTTCCGGCGCGCTCCCTTGATCGGTCACACGTTCGAAATTTCGACGAAGACCTTCCTCTCCTTGTTCCAAAGAAAATGGAGGTTGTAGCACTCTCCTCGTGATTTCGGCAAAGCAACCATGGTACCTAAGTAGAGGGAGATCTCGAGGCTTCGCCTTAAGCCGAGGCAGTATGGTGGACTATGAGAGAATCCTCGACGATCTAGGGTTTAGACACGCCGAGGAGGAGGCTAGGGTTAGCTAGGCGGTTTCTTTGCTAGGGCGGCTATGGCGGCTATGGCTGAGCTAGGGTTTAGAGGTAGGGAACTTGTGTACTAGGAGGGGCAGCCCTGCCCCTCCCTTTATAGGTGGGAGGCGCGACCAAGGGGAGGGGAGTCCCTCCCCAACTCGGCTTCAAGGTGGGCCGGCGGTGGAGGGGAGGAACTCCTCCCCCAACTCGGTTTCCACCTCCCTCTCCACTTCCCAAAATAGCCGTTTGACTTTCAAATTGGCGTTTGACTTTTTCAAACTAGGATTTGATTAAATCCTCTATTTTGTTCAGCAATGACACTTAGTACATGATGCAATCATACCAACTTGATATAACACATTCATGTACCCTTCCCCTCCGGAGTGCCGGACATTCCGGAACCTTCTAGAACATTCCCGATGAAAACACCGGAACTATTCCCCAACTCCGAAACAGGACTTTCCTTATATGAATCTTATTCTCCGGACCATTCCGGATCTCCTCGTGATATCCTGAATCCCATTCGAGACTCCGAACAACATTCGGTCTCTTTCTCATCATTCCATAACTACTCAAACAACGTCGAATCCTTAAGTGTGTCTCCCTACGGTTCGTGAATAATGCGGACATGATCGAGACACTTCTCCGAACAATAACCAATAGAGGAATCTGGAAATTCATATGGCTCCCACATATTTCTATGATTACTTTGCGATCGAATGAACCACTTACATACGATACCAATTTCCCTTTGTCTCACGATAGTTTACTTATCCGAGGTTATGATCGTCGGTATCTCTGCATACCTAGTTCAACCTCGTTACTGATAAGTACTCTTTTCTCGTTCCCGTGATATGTGATCCCTTGTGAGCCAGCCACATGCTTGCAAGCTAATTGGATGACATTTCACCGAGAGGGCCCAGAGTATATCTATCCGTCATATGGATGGACAAATCCAACTCTTGATCCATGTGTTTCAACCAATACTTTCCGAACACTTAATGCCACCTTTATAGCCACCCAGTTACGGTGTGGTGTTTGATGTCATCAAAGCATCCTTCCGGTGAAGGTGATATGCATGATCTCATGGTCGAAGGAATTAGGTTACTATGTATCAGAAAGCATATAGCAATTGAACTATTAAAATGACTTGACCTTTATGCTACGCTTATCTATAGGAGTATGTCCACCATATCATTCTCCTAACGATATGATCTTGTTGTTAATAACATCTCAATGTTCATGATAGGGAAACCACAATCATATATTAACCAACAAGCTAGTATTATAAAGAGGCTTTACCAGGGACTTCAATTTAAGTTTACAAATCACACAAGTATTAATGTTTCCTTGTTAATACTATTATAGCATGAATGTAAACATTTATCATAAACACAAAGATATAATAATAACTACATTTATTATTGCCTCTAGGGCATATCTCCAACAGTCTCCCACTTGCACTAGAGTCATCTAATCTAGATTACATGGTAATATACCGAACACCCATGGCAGTTTGGTCTGGTCATGTTTTGCCCTCGGAGAGGTTTAGTCACGGATCATACATTCGGATCTGTGTGTACTTTGCAAATCTTTATGTCCCCATCTTGGACATGTTCTCGAATAGCGTGAAAACGTAGCTTGATGTGCTTGACTTCTTGTGTGACCTTGGTTCTTGCGCATTGGCTATGGCGCCCATGTTACCACAAGAGATAGACATTGGGTCCAACGCACTAGGAACCACACCCAGCTCTGTAATGAACTCTTTCATCCATATCGCTTCTTGTGAAGCCTCAAGCAGCCATGTATTCCGATTCATTGGATCTACACAACGCTTTGCTTTGCACTCCTCCATTAACTTTGCACCATTCAAAATAAATACGTATCCAGATTGTGATTTAGAATCATCCGGATCGGTGTTCCAACTAGCATCGGTGTAACCATTAACAACTAGTTGTTCATCACCTCCATAAGAAAGAACCATATCCTTAGTTCTTCTCAAGTACTTAAGGATGTTTTTGACCGCTGTCCAATGATCCACTCCTGGATCACTTTGATATATGCTAGTTAAACTAACAACATATGCAATGTCGGGTCTAGTACATAGCATGGCGTACATTAGAGATCCTATGGCTGAGGCATAGGGAGTCTTACTCATCCTTTATCTATCTTACCGATGTGAGACTTTGAGTTTTACTCAAGGTCGATTAACATGGGCAAGAACCCTTTCTTGCTATCTTCCATTCCAAACCTCTTTAGAACTTTGTCCAAATATGTACTTTGTGACAATGATATTTGGCGTCTTGATCTATCTCTATAAATCTTTATGCCTAATATGTAATCGCTTGCCAAGATCCTTCATTGAAAACTATTATTCAAATATTCCTTGACACTATTAAGAAGGTCTACATCATTCCCAATCAACAATATGTCATCTACATATAGTATTAAGAATGCTGAGCTCCCTCACTTTTTTGTAAATACAAGCTTCTCCATAAGTTTGTATAAAACCAAAACTTTTGATCACCTTATCAAAACGTTGATTCCAACTTCGGGATGCTTGCTTCAATCCATAGATGGACCGTTGAAGTTTGCATACCTTGTTAGCATCTTTAGGATCAACAAAACCTTTGGGTTGCATCATATACAACTCTTCATCAATGTCTCCATTGAGGAATGCTGTTTGACATCCATCTGCCATATCTCATAATCATAATATGCAACGATTGCTAACATAATCCTCACAGACTTTAGCTTCGCTACAGGTGAGAAAGTCTCATTGTAATCAATTCCTTGAATTTGTCGAAACCCCTTTGCGACAAGTCGAGCTTTATAGACAGTAACATTACCATCAGCATCTGTTTTCTTCTTGAAAATCCATTTGTTCTCGACAGCCTTCCGGCCATATGGTAAGTCCAGCAAAGTCCATACTTGGTTTTCGTACATGGATCCAATCTCGGATTTCATGGCTTCTTGCCATTTGTTGGAATCTGGGCTCATCATCGCTTCCTCATATATCGCAGGGTCATCGATGTTGTCCACCAACATGACACTCATAACGGGATCATACCAATCTGGAGTGGTACGTGTTCTCGTTGACCTGTGAGGCTCTGTAGCAACTATAACCGAAGTTTCATGATCATCATCATTAGCTTCCTCTCTAATTTGCGAGCACCACGGGAACTTCTTAGGTCTTTGCGCTACTCGCAATTCGAGAAGGTTCGACAACCTCGTCGAGTTCTACTTTCCTTCAGTCACTTCTTTCGAGAGAAATTCTTTCTCTAGAAAGGATCCATTCTTAACCGAAGATTTTGCCTCGGATCTATGATAGAAGGTATACCCAATAGTTTCCTTGGTATCCTATGAAGACGCATTTTTCGCTTTGGGTTCAAGCTTGTCCTGTAACTTCTTTACATAGGCTTCGCAACCCCAAACTTTAAGGAACGACAATCTAGGTTTCTTCCCAAACCATAATTCATACGGTGTCGTTTCAACAGATTTAGATGGTGCCCTATTTAAAGTGAATGCGGCTGTTTCTAATGCATAACCCCAAAATGATAGCGGTAAATCTGTAAGTGACATCATAGAATGAACCATATCTAAGAGAGTTCGATTACGACGTTTGGACACACCATTACGCTGTGGTGTTCCCGGCGGTGTCAATTGTGAAAGTATTTCGCATTTCTTCAAATGCTCGCCAAACTCGTAACTTAGATATTCACCTCCACGATCAGAACGTAGAAATTTAATATTCTTGTTACGTTGATTCTCTACCTCACTTTGAAATTCCTTAAACTTCTCAAAAGTTTCGGACTTATGTTTCATGAAATAGATATACCCATATCTACTCAAGTCATCCGTGAAGGTAAGAACATAACGATAACCACCGTGCGATGCTACACTCATTGGACCACACATCGGTATGTATGATTTCCAATAAGTCCGTAGCTCGCTCCATCATACCGAAAATGGAGTCTTAGTCATTTTACCCATCGGACATGCTTCACATCTTTCAAGTGATTCAAATCAAGTGATTCAAGAAGTCCATCGAATGGAGTTTCTTCATCGCTTCACTCAATGTGACCAAGGCAGCGATTACCACGTATAGGTCGAGTTATCGCCGATTTCAAGCGTTTAGCCTCAATGTTATTAATATGTGTATTTCCACTATCGAGATTCAATAAGAATAGACCATCTATCAAAGGTGCTTGTGCATAAAACATATTACTCATATAAATCGAACAACCATTATTCTCGGACTTAAACAAGTAACCGTCTACAATAAACAAGATCCGATATAATGTTCATGCTTAACGCAGCACCAAATAACAATTATTTAAGTATAAAACTAATCGATGGTAGATGAAGGGGTAGCGCAACCGCCATCACATCAACCTTTGATCCGTTTCCACGCGCATCGTCACCTCGTTCTTCGCTAGCTTCGTTTATTCTGCAGCACCTGTTTGAGTTACAAATATGAGCAACCGAACCGATTATCAAATACCGTGCACTACTAGTACTAGTGAGATACATCAATAACATGTATATCGGATATACCTTTCTTCTTGATGCCGTTCTTCAAATCCGCCAAGTACTTTGGGCAATTCCTTCGATGACCTTCTCCCTTGCGGTAAAAGCACTCGAGATCGCTTAGGTCTAGCCCTGGTCTTCTTCGGTAGCGGTAACTTTCTTACCACCCTTCTTGAAGTGTCCTTTTGATTAGACTTGCCTTTCTTGAATTTGGTGGTCTTATTGACCATCAACACTTGGTGCTCTTTCTTGATCTCCACTTGCAGATTTCAAGATAGCAAACAGTTCGCAAACGCTTGTTCATGTTTTGCATATTTTAGTTCATCACAAAGTTCTTGTAACTTGGTGGTAGTGATTGGAGGACACGGTAAATCCCAAAGCATTAGGAATCACTATACCCAAGCTTTGAAGTTTGTTTTGCGTGCCCAGACATCTTAAGCACATGCTCACTTACGGAGCTGCCCTCTTCCATCTTGCAGTTAAAGAACTTTTCAGAAGCCTCATAGATCTCAATTGCCGCGTGAGTCTCAAAGATCAATTTGAGATCACGGACAATATCATGTGGTCTGAATTCTCAAACCTTTTACGAAGCTCGATTCTAAACCATACAAGATAGCACCTTTGAATCTGGAGTCTTGAGTCTTAGCAAGGTAAACATTCTTTACTTTGTCGGCAGACATCACCGCAGCGGTCACCCAAATGTGCATCCAAAGACATAGGTCAAATTACCGGTAGTGAGGACAATCCTCAAATTGCGGAACCAATCTGAAGTTTCTTCCATTGTTTTTCAACCTTTCTTTCTCTAGGAGCATTAAAATTGATGGTAGGTGCCATTGATCCACAACATATTTGCAATAGTTTAGACTAAGTTTATGACAAATTGAGTTCAAATTAATAATAAAATTAATCTAGGTGAACTCCCACTCAAAACAATATCCCTCACATTGTTTTAGTGATCACACGAACCAAATCCACCACATCAGCACCGATCATCACGAGAGTTGATATAGTTTCAATGGCGAACAATCGACATGTTCATCATATCTACTATATGATTCATGCTTTACCTTTCGGTGATCCGTGTTCCGAGACCATGTCTGTACATGCTAGGCTCGTCAAGATCAAACCTTAGTTTCCGCATGAGCAAATCTGGCTTGCTCACGTTGTATACACTCGCAGAATCTAACACACCCGATCATCACGTGGTGCTTCAAAACAACTAGCTTTAGCAACGGTGCTTACTAAGGATGAACACTTTAAAACTTGAAATTGTGTGCTTGAGGGATCATCTTATAATGCTACCATCGTGAACTAAGCAATACAAGATGCATAAAAGGATTAACATCACATGCAATTCATAATATGTGATATGATATGGCCTTTCTTCTTGTGCTTCTGATCTCCATCTTCAAGCACGAACATGATCTACATCATCACCAACATTGCATCAAGGTCAATGACGCTGCTCCATGGTTGTCGTCCACCAGCTTCAACTATTACAACTACTTTGAATAGACACGCGGGTCTTAACAGAATTTAAAGACAACCATATGGCTCCTACCGGTTGCCAACTTACAATAAGGAACATTGCATACATCAAATATAATCACAATCATGGCCATATCACATCATAGCACACCCCTGCAAAACAAAGTTAGACGCCTCTAATTTTCTTTGCATATTTTACGTGGTTTGGGGCTTTTAATAAGTGTCGCTCTAACTTACAAACAAGAACCACAACATTGATACTAGTATTGTCAATCACCCGTTGTAAATTGAATCTTAACTATGTTGGGAGAAAGCACCATAAAGCCACTTATGCAATACAAGTTGCATGTCAAGCGTGGAGCAAGTCTCATGAACGATGTCATGTAAGGTTAGCGGGCGCTTCATCCCACCATCCCAAGATGCAAAGTACACAAGAAGCAATCGACAACAAAAGCATCAACGCCTACAATGACCATTGTGTTCTACTCGTCTGTGATCTACATATAGACACTCGATACCACTTTGTAGGGTTCGTAGCATGGAAAACAAAAAATTCTACGCATGCAAACAAACAAGCCAAGATCTATCTACTAGATTGTAGCAGCGAGTCGATGGAACTCACCTCGAAGATTCCAAAGCGGTTAACGAGCAGATTCTCGTGGGTGATGTAGTCGTACTCTTCCGATCTCAAGATCGCGTGAGCGATCCTTCCGTATTGCGTTAAACGGCGCTCCGATCGGTCACGTTCGATTTTCGGAAGACCTTCCTCTCCTTGTTCCAAAGTGAGCGGAGGTTGTAGCACTCTCCTCGCGATTCGGCGGAAGACGTGGTACCGAAGTAGAGGGAGATCTCGCGAGCTTCGCCTTAAGCGAGCGAGTATGGTGGACTATGAGAGAGACTTGGTGATCTAGGGTTTAGACACACCAATTAGAAGGGGCTAAACCAACAGCTAGGGCAATTAGAAGCTCTAACTCAAGGCTTGGGAGAAATCCTAGGCTGTGGCTAGGGTTTAGGTTTAGAGGAGGCAACTTGTGTGTCTAGGAGGAGCCCTGCCCTCCTTATATAGGTGGAGGGCGCGGCCAAGGGGAGGGAGTCCCTCCCCAACTCGGATCCCTAGTGGGCCGGCGGTGGAGGAGGAACTCCTCCCCAACTCGGTTCCCCACTTCTTCTCCACTTTCCAAAATAGCCGTTTGACTTTTCAAATTGGCGTTTGACTTTTCAAACTAGGATTTGATTAAACCCTTTATTTTGTATAGTGATGACACCTAGTACATGATGCAATCATTCCAACTTGCAATGACACATTCATGTACCCTTCCCCTCCTGGTCTTGGGACATTCGAACCTTCTAGAACATTCCCGATGAAAACACCGAACCATTCTCCAACTCAAACAGGACTTTCCTTATATGAATCTTATTCTCAGGACCATTCCGGATCTCCTCGTGATATCCGGATTCCATCCGAGACTCCGAACAACATTCGGTCTCTTACTCATCATTCCATAACTACTCAAACAACGTCGAATCCTTAAGTGTGTCTCCCTACGGTTCGTGAATTATGCGGACATGATCGAGACACTTCTCCGAACAATAACCAATAGAGGAATCTGGAAATTCATATGGCTCCCACATATTTCTACGATTACTTTGTGATCGAATGAACCACTTACATACGATACCAATTTCCCTTTGTCTCACGATAGTTTACTTATCCGAGGTTTTGATCGTCGGTATCTCTGCATACCTAGTTCAACCTCGTTACCGATAAGTACTATTTTCTCGTTCCCGTGATATGTGATCCCTTGTGAGCCAGTCACATGCTTGCAAGCTAATTGGATGACATTACACTGAGAGGGCCCAGAGTATATCTATCCGTCATATGGATGGACAAATCCCATTCTTGATCCATGTGTCTCAACCAATACTTTCCGAACACTCAATGCCACCTTTATAGCCACCCGGTTACGGTGTGGTGTTTGATGTCATCAAAGCATCCATCCGGTAAAGGTGATATGCATGATCTCATGGTCGAAGGAATTAGGTTACTATGTATACACTTGCGGAATCTAACACACCCGATCATCACGTGGTGCTTCGAAACAACAAGCTTTAGCAACGGTGCTAACTAAGGGTGAACACTTTACGACTTGAAATTCATGTGCATGAGGGATCATCTTATAATGCTACCGTCGTCTACTAAGCAATACAAGATGCATAAAGGATTAACATCACATGCAATTCATAATATGTGATATGATATGGCCTTTCTTCTTTGTGCTTCCGATCTCCATCTTCAAGCACGAACATGATCTCCATCATCACCGGCATTGCATCAAGGTCAATGACGCTTCTCCATGGTTGTCGTCCACCGGCTTCAACTATTACAACTACTTGGAATAGACACGCGTGTCTTAATATAAATTAAAGACAACCATATGGCTCCTGTCGGTTGCCAACTTACAATAAGGAACATTGCATACATCAAATATAATCACAATCATGGCCATATCACATTACTGCACACCCCTGCAAAACAAAGTTAGACGCCTCTACTTTCTTTGCATGTTTTACGTGGTTTGGGGCTTTCAATAAGTGTCGTTCTAACTTACGAACATGAACCACAACATTGATGTAGGGTTCGCAGCATAGAAAACAAAAAAAAATTCCTACGATGGGAACAACTATGTACCAAGATCTATCTACTAGATACAAACAACGGGCGGATGTATATCCGTAGAGAACATACCCTTGAAGACCGACAAAGCTTAACGAGTCCAAACTCGTGGTTGATGTGAGCGATCTCTTAGATCTCAAGATCGAGAGGAAGTCCTAAGCGCCATAAAGCAATGCATCCGTGCTCGCACACACGTTCGAGGCAGAGCAACCTCGCCTCCTCGCTCCGTGATGCAGCGGAAGCACAACTCTTTCTTGCCGAATAGCCACTGGGAACATGTATCTCGCTAGTCCGAGACCATGGGGAATAAATTCTAGAGGAGAGAGATCCTTCACGAGGAGGTGTGTTGTGAGAGAGGAGGAGAGGGGCCTTTTATAGGAGAGGAGAGGGGCACCCAAGGGGCATGGCGCCCAGCCATGGGGCTGCTCCCACCTCTTCCACATTCATGTGGGTGGAGCTCCCACTCAAAATGAAAAGCCTCCACTCCCATTAAAAAGCCTCCACTCAAAATCACTCACATGCATTAAATTTCCACCAAATTTAATGCAAGCTCTCATTAAATAAAACTCTTTTATTTATTTATTCAGAATTTTGTTAATTACTTTAATTAACAAACATTCACATAAAACCCTTGCTAGTATTCTATTTCACATGCGAACCAGTTTAGCAATTTCAAAAGCAGTTTGGTGTCTAGTGAAATAAATTCCTCGCTTTCCTTTTCTTTTCGGCATGAAACTTTTGCTCCAAATGGATGTGTGTCTCTTAAGTGTGTCACCCTACGGTTCGTGAATAATGCGGACATGATCGAGACCCTCTCGGATCAATAATCAAGCGGGATCTGAGACCCATCTTGACTCCCACACATTCAACGATGACTTTCTTGTGATCGTCGAACCTTTTACGCTAGTATCTTAATCCCTTTGTTTCGCGATATATTACATGTCCGAGATTCGATCATCGGTATCTCCATACCTAGTTTGATCTAATTCTTGACATGCACTCTTTCTCGTTCGTGATATAACATTCTAGTGATCAAATCACTTGCTTGCAAGCTAATCAATGTGATATCACGAGAGGGCCCAGTATATCTATCCGTCATCGGGATGAACAAATTCCACTCTTGATCCATGAGCCTCAACATAACACTTTATTAGTTACGAAGCCATCTTTATAATCACCACATTACGGTGTGACGTTTGATGTTATCAAGAAACTCTTAGGTGTTAGTGATTGACATGATCTCATGGTCTAAGGATTAGGATCACTTCGTAAGTTGTTATAGCAATATAAACTCAATGACTTTGATCGTAATGCTATACTTCGGATGAATGTTCATCACACCATTACACTAATGTTGTGACCCCGTTATTAACAACATCCAATGTCCATGATCAGGAAACCTTGATCATCTTGTTAATCAACGAGCTAGTTTATGAGAGAGGCATAACTAGGAACTTTCTGTTTGTTTATTAAACACACATGTATTAACGTTCCCGTATTAATACAATTATAGCATGCAAAATAAACATTTATCATAAACAAGGAATATGATAATAACCACTTTATTATTGCCTCTCGGGCATATTCCTTGATCTCCCACTTGCACTAGAGACAATAATCTAGTTTGAAAACTGCGTATTGAACACCTATGGCTTTACGGTGTTCCATATACATAATTGCAAGTGGTTAACATAATCTACGGATCGGCGCTTCAGTCAGGTGTGTATTCATGTCTTTGCGTCTCACGCATCACTCATTCTCAATGAGATGGCATTGTATAAATTTGGTCTTTTGGTGAGACCTTTAGTTCCTTGGGGTTAAAACACATCGATATTATTGTCATACAATATATCTTTAGTGTTAGCCGTTCGAACCACACCTTAGTTTGATAACAAACTACTTGACACAAATTCCCTCCTTTCTTTGCTACTATAGCGGACATATACTTAGCCTTTTGTTGTAGTATTAGTCACAATGTCTTAACTTTGGAACTCTTCCAAATCCATCATGGAATCTCCTTTCCATTACATTGTGCCACCCATAGTTTAAATTGAGATAAACTTAATTTGTATCTTGTGACAAAACTAGTATCAATGTAACGCTTTACAATGAACTATTTGTAATTGTTTGTCACCTCTACACAAATATATTCTTAGTTCTTCCAAAAGATCATAAGAATATCCTCACTATCGTCCAATGATCATTTTATGATTCATTTTGGTATATGCTCATAACACTTAGAGCATAGGACATATCTGGATGTGTACATATCATGGTATGATTGATCAAAACATTCTCGTGATTGCATTCATCAAGTGTCAAAGCACTTGAATCTTGTTTCACTTATCAAGTGTCGATACACTTGAATCTTGATTCAATTCCTTTCCATGCAACAAGAACCGTTTCTTGTTGATTCTATATTGAACTCCTTCAATATCTCATATATGTGCGTTTGGCACAACCATATTGGCGTTACAGTCTATCCACTATAGACATTCACGCTAAATATTCGGGTTTTGCCTAAGTCTTTCATCGAAATGAAATTCTTAGCCTTTGTCAATAAAAGATACATCATTTCTAATCAACAAGATGTCCTTCACATAATGTATTAGAAATATGTCTCGGCGCTCCACTTAATTTCTTGCAAATGCAAGCATCTTCATCGTCTCGATGAAAACTCCTTTTCATCATGGTGAAGATTCAACTCATGATGCTTACTTCAACCATTGAAGTTTGCATGCCCTTTTAACATCCTTTGAATTTAACAAAACCCTTTGGACTGTGTCATGTACACGTCCTAGGTAACCATTCTATTAGAAGAACTTTGTTTTGTTTATTCATCTACCATATAACAAATTATATGTAGTGGTTGCTACTTTAATCCGTCCGACTAAATATCGCTATGAAAGATCAAATCTTGTCATAGTCAACTCCTTGAACATTGTCATAAAATACTTTACAACATGTCGAATATTTCATAGATGTGAGACATCCATATACATTTCTTTATAGATCCAAATCGACCGATAGGTTTTACACCTTTAGGAGGGTCTTCCAAGTTCAAAACTTGATTTCTCGATATGGAACTATCACGGATTTTATGGCTTCAAGCCATTTAATGGTCGGGGCCCATCATCGCTTCTTTGTATGTATTCGGTTCATCATTGTCAAACAATAATGATTTACTCTCAAATCTTAGCATTTGATTGTTTAACCGACCTTCTTGGTTCAATAGGAACTTTAGACCTCCGTGACCACAACCTTTGAGGCACATAAGCTATGAGCATTATGGCGACCTCGAGCGATTCCATTTGCTGACTCGGCACATTTAGCTAAGGTTCGTTAACCTTATCAAAGTTCTATTGTCCTCCCACTTAACTTTTATGAAAAATTCCTTCTTCAAGAAACTTCACGTTTCAGCGACAAACCCTTTTGTCCTCGGTGTTAAGGAGGAATAACCAATTGTTATTCAAATAACCTACAAAGACATGCTCATCCGACTTTGGTTGTAAACATCTTACTTATGTTTAGCATACCAAAATTTAAGAAAAGGACAACTTGGGTTTTACCCCAAACCATAACTCATATGGTGTCATTTCAGCGGATCAAGATGGAGCTCTTTTCGATTAAAAGCGGAAGTCTCTAAAGCTTTAATCTTTGTAAAACATAATGGCGGTTTTATAAATAACACCTTTGATCCAACCATGTCAAACAAGGTTTCATTACAAATCTCAAACACTCCATACTCCTATGGTGTTTTGGGAGATGTAAATCTAGGTGTTTTGCTAAACTTGCAACTCAAATAAATCCTTTATGATAAAATCATAATTCATTTATTTTCTTGTTACACTTGTAACTCAAATAAATCCCTTTATGATCAAATCATAATTCATTTATTTTTCTTGTTACAATGATTTTCCACTTCATCTTGAAAGTCTTTGAAACGTTTTCAAATATTTCATACTTCTTTCTCATTAAGTGAATATTCACTCAAAATTCGGAGAAAGCATATGAAGTTGAAACCCATAAACTACTGCACATAATGGACTACATACATCGATATGTATAAATTCCAATATTTTAGTCGTTTGTTCTTCTTTGGCCTTTGAGCGAAGTTTTAATTATCCCGAGGAAAGTCTCACAAGTCACTTGATCAAATCAAAGACTCCAAAAATCCATGAATATGGAGATTCTTCATGTTTTCTTTCCAATATAATTTAACAGATGTCACTTCATAAGTGATCTTTCAATCATTTGTCTTGCAACATTTTAGCATTAGGATTTATGGATGTGATTTCTTCAACTAGATTTGTAAATCATCCATCTTATATGGAATCGGTAATTATTTGAACAACCTTTGTTCTTATAATACGATTTAAATAACAATTACTAAAACAAATCTTGAAGTCAAGCTTTGATGTCAACGAGAAATACAAACAACGGTTTGTTTGTTTTCGATGAACATCATCACATTTTCTCTTGCTAGTTACTTAGGCCATTGTGGTTCATGAATTGCGTCATTCCGTATGAAATTTCATACCAACCAATTCGGTATCCAATACCCAAGAACCACATTATTTAACAAGCAAAGAATACAACCATAACATGTATATCATCTATATACCTAAATTGGATATTTCCAATCTTTTCTTTCCTGCCAAATATATTTTATAGATTCTCTTTCAGCATTTCCTTTTCCTTTTAAAAGAATTTATCAACATCAAAAGTGGCGCCATATACATGACACATAGTCCAAAGCGTGTATATTCAAATAATAATACCTTTGGACTTGCACTTTGAAGTAGATCACCATCATCAAATGATCGGTATTCTTTCAAAATCCATTCTTTAGTAATCTTTTAGTGTAGTAAACATTTTACATACATATTCTATTCACCCTTATCATGACGACTTTCATGATCAAGCTACTTTAGCTTATAAAGGCGAATCGTGAGTATAACATTACTTTCCAAAACCCTTTTGGATGATTAGGATGTCTAGCATCTCCTAACCTTCGTAAATTCTCATCCAATATGAGAACATATATTATACTCTATCATATTGCAACCAAAACATTGTTTTGATATCGTTATATCTCACACATGATGGTTTACGAAACAATTCTTTCAGCCTAGATAAACTTGATGTTTAAATCAAGAATCATGGAGGCAAACATGATACTTAAGATACTAACACTGGAATTGTTACTCTCGATTTAATACCAAATTATTAAATTTCACGGAGTAAATAGAATTTTGCTGAAAGTTTGCAATAGGACTTTAAACTTTAGATTGACACTCAACACAATACGATACCTAGTTCGTAAAGTATATATCCAGAATTCTATAGTTCTATTATCTCAATTACAACTATGCATAAGGTGGTGAACGAATGCCAATGACTACAACAAATTATGCAAATTCACTTTGATTTAATTTATGATAAATTGAGTTCTACTAATCCAAATTAGAAATGAACTCCCACTCAAAAATGACATCCCTCGTGTCTTTTTGGTGATTACATGAACCAAATCCACTACACCAAGTCCGATCATCACGTGAGTCGGTATAGCTTCAAAGGCGAGCATCCATATGGTCATCATATCAAAACATATGACTCATGCTTAACCTTTCGATTACGTGTTCGAGGCCATATGCATACATGCTAGGCTCGTCAAGTAAGAACCTTAGTATTCGCGTGTAATCGTCTTACACCGAGATATGCTCGTGGATTCAAGTACACCCGATCATCACGTGATGTCTTGAGCGGACGAAACATTGTCGGTGCATACTTAAGGAAGAACACATTCTTATCTTGATATCTAAATGAGGATTATCTTATTTTGCTAATAAAGCAAACAAGCAATATAAGATGCTATCAAACATCACATGTTTATTAGTGAAATGTTATGGTTCCGCAGATGATCTCTATCATGTGCATCGTGGTATGATCACTATCATGCCTTTATGTAAATCCAAGGTCTATGGAGTTTACGTTATGTATGTTGTAAGAGTATCATCTCATACTTCTACTTACAACATCACCATATCATAACACTAGCCCGACAACAATCTAAACTAGGCCTCTAATTTATCCATTGCAAATTTTACGTGGCTTAGGGCTTTTGAAGATAGAACCGTTCTTACCTACGAACATGAACCACAACGAGGATAACCAAATTGTTGACAACTCGTTGCAAATTAGATATTGACTATAGTAGGAGAGACACCGCTAGCCACTTATGCAAAACTAGTTGCATGTCAAGCGTGGAGCAGGTCTCATGTGAGGACATGTAAAGTTTGTCCGGGCCGCTTCATCCCACTATGCCACCAATATCCAAAGTACAACTAAGAAGCAATAAAATGATCATCATACCACATACTCATATGTGTACTACGTGCAAAGTATCTACGCATAGATCCGGCTCGATACCCTTTGTAGGGTTCGCGACATAGAAAACAAAAAAAATTTCCTCGATGGGAACAACTATGTACCAAGATCTATCTACTAGATACAAACAACGGTAGGATGTATATCCGTAGAGAACATACCCTTGAAGACCGACAAAGCAACGAGTCCAAACTCGTGGTTGATGTAGACGATCTCTTGCCGATCTCAAGATCGAGAGGAAGTCCTAAGCGCCAAAAGCAATGACGCGTCGTGCTCGCACACACGTTCGAGGCACCGAGCAACCTCTGCCTCCTCGCTCCAGCGATGCAGCGGAAGCACAACTCTTTCTTGCCGAAAAGCCACCGGGAACATGTATCTCGCTAGTCCGAGACCATGGGGAATAAATTCTAGAGGGGGAGAGAGATCCTTCACGAGGAGGTGTGTTGTGAGAGGAGGAGAGGGGGTCCTTTTATAGGGAGAGGGGGGCACCCAAGGGGCATGGCGCCCATCCATGGGGATGCCCCCACCTCTTCCACATTCATGTGGGTGGAGCTCCCACTCAAAATGAAAAGCCTCCACTCCCATTAAAAAGCCTCCACTCAAAAATCCACTCACATGCATTAAATTTCCACCAAATTTAATGCAAGCTCTCATTTAAATAAAACTCTTTTATTTATTTATTCAGAATTTTGTTAATTACTTTAATTAACAAACATTCACATAAAACCCCTTGCTAGTATTCCATTTCACATGCAGAACGTTTGACAATTTCAACCAAGCAGTTTGATTGTCTAGTGAAATAAATTCCTGCGCTTTCCTTTTCTTTTCGGCATGAAACTTTTGCTCCAAATGGATGTCGATGTCTCTTAAGTGTGTCACCCTACGGTTCGTGAATAATGCGGACATGATCGAGACCCCTCTCAGATCAATAATCAGAAGCGGGATCTGGAGACCCATACTGACTCCCACACATTCAACGATGACTTTCTTGTGATCGTCGGAACCTTTTACGCTAGTATCTTAATCCCTTTGTTTCGCGATATATTACATGTCCGAGATTCGATCATCGGTATCTCCATACCTAGTTTGATCTCGTTACTGACATGCGCTCTTTTCGTTCGTGATATAACATTCTAGTGATCAAATCACTTGCTTGCAAGCTAATCAATGTGATATCACCGAGAGGGCCCAGTATATCTATCGTCATCGGGATGAACAAATTCCTCTTGATCCATGAGCCTCAACATAACACTTTATTAGTTACGAAGCCATCTTTATAATCACCACATTACGGTGTGACGCGTTTGATGTTATCAAGAAACTCTTAGGTGTTAGTGATTGACATGATCTCATGGTCTAAGGATTAGGATCACTTCGTAGTTGTTATAGCAATATAAACTCAATGACTTTGATCGTAATGCTATACTTCGGATGAATGTTCATCACACCATTACACTAATGTTGTGACCCCGTTATTAACAACATCCAATGTCCATGATCAGGAAACCTTGATCATCTTGTTAATCAACGAGCTAGTTTATGAGAGAGGCATAACTAGGAACTTTCTGTTTGTTTATTAAACACACATGTATTAACGTTCCCGTATTAATACAATTATAGCATGCAAAATAAACATTTATCATAAACAAGGAATATGATAATAACCACTTTATTATTGCCTCTCGGGCATATTCCCTTCAATTGATACTAGTATTGTTAATCACCCGTTGTAAATTGGATCTTAACTATGCTAGGAGAAACAGGCACCCGCAAAGCCACTTATGCAATACAAGTTGCATGTCAAGCGTGGAGCAAGTCTCATGAACGATGTCATGTAAGGTTAGCCCGGGCCGCTTCATCCCAACATCCCGCAAGATGCAAAGTACACAAGAAGCAATCGACAATAAAATCATCAACGCCCACAATGACCATTGTGTTCTACTCGTGCAACAAATCTACATATAGACACGGCTCTGATACCACTATAGGGATCCGTAGCATGGAAAACAAAAATTTTCTATCGCATACAAACAAACAATCCAAGATCTATCTACTAGATTGTAGCAACGAGTCGATGGAATAACTCACCCTCGAAGATTCCAAAGTGTTTAAGCAGGCGGATTCTCTGGGTGATGTAGTCGTACTCTTCCGATCTCAAGATCGCGTAGACGATCCTTCCGGGCGCTGCGTTAAAGCGCCCTTGATCGGTCACACGTTCGGTACTCGAGAAGACCTTCCTCTCCTTGTTCGGAAGGCGTGAGGTTGTAGCACTCTCCTCGTGATTCCGCAACACACAATGGCGTGGTAGGAAGTAGAGGGAGATCTCATGAACTTCGCCTTAAGCGGAGCGTATGGTGGACTATGAGAGTCCTCGATGATCTAGGGTTTAGACACGCCGAGGAGGAGGCTTGGCCGGTGGCTAGGGTTAGCTAGGCGGCGGAGGCGGTTTGCCCTAGGGCCGGCGGCGGCTATGGAGGCGGTGGCGGCTTGGAGCTAGGGTTTAGAGGTATGGAACTTGTGTACTAGGAGGGGCAGCCCTGCCCCTCCCTTTATAGGTGGGAGGCGCGACCAAGGGGAGGGGAGTCCCTCCCCAACTCGGCTTCAAGGTGGGCCGGCGGTGGAGGGGAGGAACTCCTCCCCCAACTCGGTTTCCACCTCCCTCTCCACTTCCCAAAATAGCCATTTGACTTTAAATTGGCGTTTGACTTTTTCAAACTAGGATTTGATTAAATCCTCTATTTTGTTCAGAGATGACACTTAGTACATGATGCAATCATACCAACTTGATATAACACATTCATGTACCCTTCCCCTCCGGAGTGCTGAACATTCCGGAACCTTCTAGAACATTCCCGATGAAAACACCGGAACTATTCCCCAACTCCGAAACAGGACTTTCCTTATATGAATCTTATTCTCCGGACCATTCCGGATCTCCTCGTGATATCCCGAATCCCATTCGAGACTCCAAACAACATTCAGTCTCTTTCTCATCATTCCATAACTACTCAAACAACGTCGAATCCTTAAGTGTGTGTAACACCCTCAGAATCGGCCCTATGCAAGTTTTAGCAAAACTCGCCAAACCCGCATAGAAACGATTCGAAGGTGCCCACCAGGCACTTTCGTGCGGGTGGAAAGCAAAGTAATAACATTACACAACAGTCCTCGATGGGACCCACAGAACAGATATATATACAACAGCGACTCGAAGAGTCAAGAATACAAACATATTATACAAAGATCCAAATCACCTTGAAAATGAGGCGTCCACTACGGACAAGATGCAAATGGGGCTAAGAGCCCGAAGAATAACCAATGGCGTCCATAACCTGCGAGCCAAGCCGGAAGGGTAACCACTAACGGCGTCGATCTCAAACACCTTAAACAAAAGGGTGCGACAAAGGGCAAAGGAAAAGAAGGAGGCGTCGATCGAGGCGATTGCAGCGAGGCTAGAATTCGCGGTCCTCGCCTACATAGGTATGGTGGATCTGAAGCGGCAAAGAAGCACTAAACAACCTATAGAGACTCGATACAATGGCGGATATCGAGAGGATAAGAATGACCTAACGGATCCAACTGAAGCTATCACCAATCAAACCCATCCGGTGTTTCCCCTCGAGACCAAGCGAGGAAGTAAACCGAGAACTCACACGATTGCGTTTACTCATTCGATTATCGTTGCAGCAATTACTAGTCGAGTTTAGATAATCGTCACGAAAGCGATGGGCACTTTAGTTAACCATTCCGTGATAGTTGAAGCACTTACTAGTCGATACAATTAGCATGAGATAACCCAAAACCCGGCAGTTGATACTTTTACTTAGCCATTCCGTTGTAGTGAAGGCGATTACTAATCATATCGGATACAAGTCAATTTAAAACAGTAAACTTTAGTTATAGTTGTCTATGATCGACACCATGCTCCAAGTCGTCCATAACGCGGACACGGCTTCTCGAAAGATTTAACCTGCAGGGTGCACCAAAGTATCCACAGCACTTGACCCTTTTGCGGATCGTTAACATACACCCATCGGTATGTCGGCGGGGCCTAAGTCACGACGTTCCCGGACAAAGCAAGCACGGGGCCACCCTAAGTACACCATAGCGAAGTCGGCGGTCTCGAGACGGACTTAGGGTTTGCGTCAATGGCTGTGAATGACAAGATGCCCCAAGCGGGACCGCCGACACCGCTGAAACATTCCGCTTCCTAAGCGATGCAGTGCTCCTCACACAATCGTAAATACATAAGTAGCATGGCATAAGTACAGGATAGTAAAACACCTCAAACTAGTTGTGGCCCCAAAGACAATACTTTGAAATCAGGTAATAATCGATGGGGGGCCCATATCTCCCCACCTGTGGTTAGCGCGCTCGATCTCGGAACAGGTGTCAAGAACTCGGGTCCTACGGGACACAAGTGGGCGGTCGGAAACCAAAACTTACCTATCACCCACCGATGCCTCTGCTTAATTCAATTTTAGTTGTTAAACAGGAATTAAAGTGAACAATAAGTAAATCCATGATCATCTCCATCATCAACATGCGGCAATTCCTCCAACAATTGTGGTACTTGACGACAAGCAAAACACTGAAGCAAGCGACTACGACACGCGGGTCCAACTATCTACCAAACAACAGGTAATAGGATGTGTCCAGGGCTATATATGGCTGCAAGGGGATATCACGGGTACGAAAACTAGAGCATCGCAACGCAGATAGCAAAGACCAACAGGAGGGAATAAATACTAGAAAGTAAGATAGGTAGAAAGGGAGATGCTGCTTTGAAAACATTGTCGAAGGGTTCAACCAAGATCGGTGACTCACATCAACTCAACGGCCTTATCCGCGAAGAAGCAAAACACTAGAAGAAACACCGGATGCAATATTTAATACAACGGCAGAAGATCGGCATGATGCATGTATGATGTATGGCATGGCAAAGGTGCGATGCAATTAGGTCAATATTAAGCGGAACCGGGGTCCCGACAATTGATTAGGTGGTTCATGTTGTTTATACCCTCGCATATTAAATGTTGTGTTATCAAGACAAAAGATAGTACCGGTTCGCTACACAAATTTAAATGAGGCTAATATAAGGCTAGATTTGCCCGCATATGGGCCCCATATTTAATTATTAGGTGAATCGGCATAAGGCCCCCAAACCACAGATATGCATGCGAGTATGACAATTTAATATGCAACAGGTTTGTTATCATTTATAAAATAGGGTATCGAGGAAAAAGGGTCACACATTAGGGTTCGGCAGATCTTGGGGTTCCGGAGTTCGGGGTTCGACAGGGTCCAGGGTCCGGCCTCGGGGTCCAGGGTTCGACGGATTGGTCTCGGCGGGAACGTTCTCGGACTCCGGGGTCGTTCTCGGCGCATCCGGGGTCTTCGGGTCACGTTGTCGGTCATGGCGTTCGGGACGAAGCACTCGTCGCAACGGGGTTCTCGGCGGACTCGGTGTCCGGGGGTTCTTCCAAAAACCGTGGCGCGTCCGGGAGGCGATCTTAGCGTCGGTCATCCTCGGGGTCGAACTTGCGGGTCATGTATACGGAAGATCTTGTGGCTCGATGTCCGGGAGGCAGATCTTGGAGTCGTGCCGAGGTCTTGTCGGTGGTCTTCGCATTCGGTTCTTGCCTTGTTATCGAGACGCAGATCTTGTCGCATGTGGTTGCGGTCGCGACATGGGCTTGGGTAGGTCGGCACATGTCGAAGGTCTTGTCGAGTAGTCCCGATAGGCGTTCACGAGCATCTCGTGGTAATTACATCTATGGAAGATCTTGGCCAACATCAACACACAAGTCCAACAAAGGGACACACACATACACGAGGACAGCCACGGCAGCTTGGCGCTTGGCAGGGGTGGGGTCAACCACAGTGGGCGCCGGCGAGGCAGCGGACGCAGACCGAGGAGGAGGAGCAGCGGCCACGGAGGCGAGGCTGCGGGAGCCAGGATGCGGAGGAGGCGGTGGGGCGGTTCGAGCACGCGAGGTGGCACCACTGAGGTTGCGGCCGGGCGTGGCAGCTCGGAGGCGGCAGCGCGCTGAAGCTGAGGAGGCGGCCGGCGGAGGCGGGAGCGGCGGCGCGTGGCGCCAGGTGAAGGCGGAGGCCTTGGCGGAGCGGGTCCGGGCGCTGAGGCCGGCGACGGGCAGGCTGAGCCGGGAGGCGGCAGTGGCGGCAGGCGGGAGGGCGGCCAGGAGAGGCCGAGGTGGCCGGGCAGCCGAGCAGCGGGTGTGGGCGGTGGATGCGGGCAGCCGTGGCGGGCGGTGGTTCTTGAGGCGGGCACCGGAGGAGAGAGAGGCCTGGCGTGAGGGGCTTGGCGTGTGGAGGTGGCTGCCAGCAAGTGAGGAGCTGCATGGGAGGAGGTGGCCGGAGGACAGGGGATGGGGCGGTCAAGAGGAGAGGTGGTGGGGGAGAGGGAGCGCGGGTGGAGGAAGAAGGAGCACAGGGGCCTTGCGTCTGGGGTTGGTGGGACTGGTGGGCTGGGCGTGCGTGTCACGTGTGCGTGGCGTGGGCGTGTGTGTACTGGGTGAGTTTGAGTGGTGGGGAGAGAAAGGAGAGAGAGAGAGGGAGGGAGGTAGGCTAGGTGGCGGCACCTGATTGGGTGGGGGAAGAGGAGAGGGTGACGTGGCAGATTGTGATAGGTGGGAGTGAGGTGGCCAGGGTTGTGGGTAGGATAGTTGGTGGGCTTAGGATTTAGAAGGCAGGATGGACCGATTGTGTTATACGGGGGTGGTCGTTCGGGTCGGGTTGGCCTGTTCGACTGCCCCCACTAATTAATTAAATAATTTATTTAATTAAAACCGGGCGTTTGCAAAATATTGCCAGACGAAATAAAAATATTCCGGAGACCCGGATTGATTTGAATAAAGACGGGGCGAGTAATATAGAATACCAGAATAGGGTTTTTAGCAAAAATGGTTTTAAACAGATGGATGCATGCTGATGTTATGATGATGCGCAGAGACAAACCATGCGATAATGATGATGCAATGCACAAAAACAACGCGATTTTCTAGTAGTGGTTTTGCGGGATGCCACAATCCGACACCACTAACAATGGATCTCGCCCTCGAGATCCGCCTCATGGTACCGGAAAGAAGGTCGGTGATCTGCATCTTCTCGCTTCATGTAGATCTTCGCGACACCACTAACAAGAGGTCGTTGTTCCTGTTCGTCAAGAGAACACTCCGGATAAACAACGGACGAAGTTAAAGGTAAGGCCACCTCTAACTTCAGCGGAAGGAGTAAAATTGCATCGATCCACCATTCAATGTACAAAAGCGAATGATAAGAGTAGTGGTATGGTCGCGACTCCATCCCGCACTCAAAGCATTACTATGTACACGAATAAACAGATTATGCAACCAACCCTCGGATTCAGACTGAAGATCTCGACAAACGAGGTTCGGAAACAAAGGAGTGATGCGGACTTTGCATCGGATCTGGCGTAGAGGATGCCGTCGCGTCAGAAAACACCGGAAGGCACAACCAAGGAACAAATAATGGTACCACAGACAAGGATCACTCAGGCAGCAGGAAGACCGGATGTAGCAACACCGTCATCAAAGAAGGAAGCGAAACCCTGAAGGTACGACGGAAACCCAACCACGAGAATTCCTGGACTCGAAGAAAGAGAAGAGAGCGGATTCAAAACACGTAGGGGTAAGAGAAGAACAGCGGAGGGTAAGGAGTAAAATTAGACCTAACGAACTGTCCAACCGGTTTTGCAAAATAGTTTTGACACTCTACTTCCGTTAGCTAGGTTATCCTCTGTTTGGACTTGTGGGGTATCGCACTGCCGGGCTCGATACCACTCTGTAACACCCTCGAATCGGCCCTATGCAAGTTTTAGCAAAACTCGCCAAACCGCATAGAAGCGATTGAAGGTGCCACGAGCACTTTCGTGCGGGTGGAAAGCAAAGTAATAACATTACACAACAGTCCTCGATGGGACCCACAGAGCAGATATATATATACATGACTCAAGAGTCAAGAATACAAACATATTATACAAAGATCCAAATCACCTTGAAAATGACAGGCGTCCGACTACGGACAAGATGCAAATGGGGCTAAGAGCCCACGAAGAATAACCAATGGCGTCCATAACCTGCCCGCCAAGCGGAAGGGTAACCTGCTAACGGCGTCGATCTCAAACCTGCTTAAACAAAAGGGGTGCCGACAAAGGGCAAAGGAAAAGAAGGAGCGTCAAGATCGAGGCGATGCAGCGAGGCTAGAATTGGCGGTCCTCGCCTACATAGGTATGGTGGGTGGCGGCGTGGCAACAAGCACTAAACAACCTATAGAGACTCGATACAAGCTGGCGGATATCGAGAGAGGATAAGAATGACCTAACCGGATCCAACCTGAAGCTATCACCAATCAAACCCATCTGGTGTTTCCCCTCGAGACCAAGCGAAGTCAACCGAGGAACTCACACGGTTGGCGGTTTACTCATTCGATTATCGTTGCGGCAATTACTAGTCAGTTTAGATAATCGTCCGACGAAGTAGCGATGGGCACTTTAGTTAACCATTCCGTGATAGTTGAAGCACTTACTAGTCGGATACAATTAGCATGAGATAACCCAAAACCCAGTGATCGTTGATACTTTTACTTAGCCATTCCGTTGTAGTGAAGCGATTACTAATCATATCGGATACAAGTCAATTTAAAACATAAACTTTAGTTATAGTTGTCTATGATCGAACCGTGCTCCAAGTCGTCCATAACGCGGACACGGCTTCTCGAAAAGATTTAACCTGCAGGGTGCACCAAAGCATCCACAGCACTTGACCCTTTTGCGGATCGGTTAACATACACCCATCGGTATGTGGTAGGGCCTAAGTCACGACGTTCCCGGACAAAGCAAGCACGGGGCCACCCCACTAAGTACACCCGCAAAGTCGGCCGGTCTCGAGACGGACTTAGGGTTTGCGTCGATGGTGAACGACAAGATGCCCCCAAACAGGATGTCGACACCGCGAAAACATTCCGCTTCCTAAAGCGATGTGCTCCTCACACAATCGTAAATACATAAGTAGCATGGCATAAGTATGTATAGTAAAACACCTCAAACTAGTTGTGGCCCCAGTACAATACTTTGAAATCAGTAATAATCGATGGGGGCCCATATCTCCCACCGTGGTTAGCGCTCGATCTCGGAACAGTGTCAAGAACTCGGTCCCTGGGACACAAGTGGGATCGAAACCAAAACTTACCTATCACCCGATGCCTGCTTAATTCAATTTTAGTTGTTAAACAGGAATTAAAGTGAACAATAAGTAAATCCATGATCATCTCCATCATTAACATGCGGCAATTCCTCCAACAATTGTGGTACTTGACGACAAGCAAAACACTGAAGCAAGCGACTACGACACGCGGGTCCAACTATCTACCAAACAACAGGTAATAGGATGTGTCCAGGGCTATATATGGCTGCAAGGGGATATCACGGGTACGAAAACTAGAGCATCGCAACGCAGATAGCAAAGACCAACAGGAGGGAATAAATACTAGAAAGTAAGATAGGTAGAAAGGGGGAGATGCTCGCCTGAAAACATTGTCGAAGGGTTCAACCGAAGATCGGGGCGAAGATCACATCAACTCAACGGCCTTATCCGCGAAGAAGCAAAACACTAGAAGAAACACTGGATGCAATATTTAATACAACGGCAGAAGATCGGCATGATGCATGTATGATGTATGGCATGGCAAAGGTGCGATGCAATTAGGTCAATATTAAGCGGAACCGGGGTCCCGACAATTGATTAGGTGGTTCATGTTGTTTATACCCCCGCATATTAAATGTTGTGTTATCAAGACAAAAGATAGTACCGGTTCGCTACACAAATTTAAATGAGGCTAATATAAGGCTAGATTTGCCCGCATATGGGCCCCATATTTAATTATTAGGTGAATCGGCATAAGGCCCCCAAACCACAGATATGCATGCGAGTATGACAATTTAATATGCAACAGGTTTGTTATCATTTATAAAATAGGGTATCGAGGAAAAAGGGTCACACATTAGGGTTCGGCAGATCTTGGGGTTCGGAGTTCGGGTTCGACAGGTCCGAGTCCGCCTCGGGTCCGTGGTTGACGGATTGGTCTCGGCGGGAACGTTCTCGGACTCCGGGGTCGTTCTCGGCGCATCCGGGGTCTTCGGGTCACGTTGTCGGTCATGGCGTTCGGGACGAAGCACTAATGCAACGGGTTCTCGGCGGACTCGGTGTCCGGGTTCTTCAAAAACCGTGGCGCGTCAGGAGGCAATCTTAGCGTCGGTCATCCTCGAATAACTTCGGGTCATGTATACGGAAGATCTTGTGGCTCGATGTCCGGGAGATCTTGGAGTCGGCGGAGGTCTTGTCGGTGGTCGCATTCGGTTCTTGCCTTGTTATCCGAGACGCAGATCTTGTCGCATGTGGTTCTTAGGTCCGACATGGGCTTCGGGTAGGTCGGCACATGTCGAAGGTCTTGTCGAGGTAGTCCGATAGGCGTTCACGAGCATCTCGGTGGTAATTGCATCTATGGAAGATCTTGGCCAACATCAACACACAAGTCCAACAAAGGGACACCGCACATACACGAGGACAGCCACGGCGGCAGCGGCGGCCTTGGCAGTGGTGGGTCAACCCAGTGGGCGCCCAGCGAGGCTGGACGCCTTGAGACGAGAGGAGGAGCCCGACGCCACGGAGAGGCTGCGGGAGCCCGCGGGATGCGGAGGGGAGGCGGCGGGCGGTTCGAGCACGCGAGGCGGCCTTCTGCAGGTTGCGGCGGGCGGCAGCAGCTCGGAGGCGAGCCAGCGGCGGAGGCCGGGGCGCGGAGCGAGGGCCTTGGAGCCTTGGGTGAGCCAGGCCCGGGAGGCGCAGGCAGCGGGCGCCTTGAGACAGCGAAGTGCGGGAGGCGGCCGGCGAGGCAGCGGCGAGGTGGCCAGGGCGAAAGCCAAAGGGTGTGGGCGGTGGATGCAGGCGGTGGCGGCAGTGGGTTCTTTGGCACCGCGAGGAGGAGAAGGAGGCGCGCTTGGCCGGGCGTCAGGAGGTGGCGGGCGGCCCGGGCGGAGGAGGGTCTTGGCGGAGGACACGGGGATGGGGCGGTCGAGGAGAGGTGGTGGGGAGAGGGGCGGGTGGAGGAAGAAGGAGCATGAGGGCCAGCGCGTGCAGGGGTTAGTGGGACGGGTGGGCCAGGCGTGCAGCGTGCGTCGTGTGTTGCGTGGCTGTGGCGTGTGTGTCTTGGGTGAGTTTGAGTGGTGGGAGAGAAGGAGAGAGGGAGGAGGTAGGCTAGGTGGCGGCACCTGATTGGGTGGGGGAAGAGGAGAGGGTGACGTGGCAGATTGTGATAGGTGGGAGTGAGGTGGCCAGGGTTGTGGGTAGGATAGTTGGTGGGCTTAGGATTTAGAAGGCAGGATGGACCGATTGTGTTATACGGGGGTGGTCGTTCGGGTCGGGTTGGCCTGTTCGACTGCCCCCACTAATTAATTAAATAATTTATTTAATTAAAACCGGGCGTTTGCAAAATATTGCCAGACGAAATAAAAATATTCCGGAGACCCGGATTGATTTGAATAAAGACGGGGCGAGTAATATAGAAAACCAGAATAGGGTTTTTAGCAAAAATGGTTTTAAACAGATGGATGCATGCTGATGTTATGATGATGCGCAGAGACAAACCATGCGATAATGATGATGCAATGCACAAAAACAACGCGATTTTCTAGTAGTGGTTTTGCGGGATGCCACAGTGTGTCTCCCTACGGTTCGTGAATTATGCGGACATGATCGAGACACTTCTCCGAACAATAACCAATAGAGGAATCTGGAAATTCATATGGCTCCCACATATTTCTACGATTACTTTGTGATCGAATGAACCACTTACATACGATACCAATTTCCCTTTGTCTCACGATAGTGTACTTATCTGAGGTTATGATCGTCGGTATCTCTGCATACCTAGTTCAACATCACATCGATAAGTACTCTTTTCGTTCCATGATATGTGATCCCTTGAGCCAGCCACATGCTTGCAAGCTAATTGGATGACATTTCACCAGAGGCCCAGAGTATATGTATCCGTCATATGGATGGACAAATCCACTCTTGATCCATGTGTTTCAACCAATACTTTCCAACACTTAATGCCACCTTTATAGCCACCCGATTCGGTGTGGTGTTTGATGTCATCAAAGCATCCTTCCGGTGAAGGTGATATGCATGATCTCATGGTCGAAGGAATTAGGTTACTATGTATCAGAAAGCATATAGCAATTGAACTATTAAAATGACTTGATCTTTATGCTACGCTTATCTATAGGAGTATGTCCACCATATCATTCTCCTAACGATATGATCTTGTTGTTAATAACATCTCAATGTTCATGATAGGGAAACCACAATCATATATTAACCAACAAGCTAGTATTATAAAGATGCTTTACCAGGGACTTCAATTTAAGTTTACAAATCACACAAGTATTAATGTTTCCTTGTTAATACTATTATAGCATGAATGTAAACATTTATCATAAACACAAAGATATAATAATAACTACATTTATTATTGCCTCTAGGGCATATCTCCAACAACCACCGATATCCAAAGAACAACTAAGAAGCAATAAAATGATCATCATCACCCACATACTCGTATGTGTACTACCCGTGCAAAGCATCTACACATAGATCCAGCTCTGATACCACTGTAGGGTTCGCAGCATAGAAAACAAAAAATTTCCTACGATGGGAACAACTATGTACCAAGATCTATCTACTAGATACAAACAACGGGCGTATGTATATTAGTAGAGAACATACCCTTGAATACCGGCAAAGCTTAATGAGTCCAAACTCGTGGTTGATGTAGACGATCTCTTGCCGATCTCAAGATCGAGAGAAAGTCCTAGCGCCGCAAACCATCGGCGCATCTGTGCTCACACACACGTCCGAGGCACCGAGCAACCTCCGCCTCCTCGCTCCAGCGATGCAGCGGAAGCGCAACTCTTTCTTGCCGAAAAGCCACCGGGAACATATATCTCGCTAGTCCGAGACCATGGGGATAAATACTAGAGGGGGAGAGAGATCCTTCACGAGGAGGTGTGCTTTGAGAGGATGAGAGGGGGCCTTTTATAGGGGAGAGGGGGGCACCCAAGGGGAATGGCGCCCAGCCATGGGGCTGCCCCCACCTCTTCCTCATTCATGTGGGTGGACACTCCACTCACTCAAATGCCTTTCAATTCCCTCCACTCAAAAACACACTCAAATTCCCATTAAATTTCCACAAATTTAATGCAAACTCTCATTAAATAAAAACTTCTTTTATTTATTCAGAATTTTGTAAATTACTGTAATAACAAACATTCACATATAACCCCTTGCTAGTATTTCATTTCACATGCAGAAACACTTTCTGCAATTTCACCCGAAAACCCGTTTCGGTATCTAATGAAATAAATTCCTGCGCTTGTTATTCTTTCCGGCATGAAATTTTTGCTCCAAATGAATGTCGGTGTCTCTTAAGTGTGTCACCCTACGGTTCGCGAATAATGCGGACATGATCGAGACCCCTCTCAGATCAATAATCAGAAGCGGGATCTGGATACCCATACTGACTCCCACACATTCAACAATGATTTTCTTGTGATCGTCGAAACCTTTTAAGCTAGTATCTTAATCCCTTTGTTTCGTGATATATTACATGTCCGAGATTCGATCATCGGTATCTTCATAGCTAGTTTGATCTCGTTACTGACATGCACTCTTTTCTCGTTCCCGTGATATAACATTCTAGTGATCAAATCAATTGCTTGCAAGCTAATCAATGTGATATCACCAAGAGGGCCCATAGCATATCTATCTGTCATCGGGATGAACAAATTACACTCTCGATCCATGGGCCTCAACATAATACTTTAGTAGTTCTGAACCCATCTTTATAATCACCCTGTTACGGTGTGACGTTTGATGTTATCAAGAAACTCTTCCGGTGTTAGTGATTGACATGATCTCATGGTCTAAGGATTAGGATCACTTCGTAAGTTGTTATAGCAATATAAACTCAATGACTTTGATCGTAATGCTATACTTCGGATGAATGTTCACCACACCATTCCAATAATATTGTGATCTCATTATTAACAACATCCAATGTCCATGATCAGGAAACCTTTGATCATCTTGTTAATCAACGGGCTAGTTTATAAGAGAGGCATAACTAGGAACTTCCTTTTGTTTATTAAACACACATGTATTAACGTTTCCGTATTAATACAATTATAGCATGTAAAATAAACATTTATCATAAACAAGGAATACGATAATAACCACTTTATTATTACCTCTCGGGCATATTCCCTTGAGTAGGTGCCTCCATTATTGATGGTGGAGGTTAGAGATTGAGGTAATTTACGATGTCGTGATGGGTGTTTATACACACTGTACGTGTCTATGATTTTACTTGTGTACACATGCGTAACATGTTGGAAAGATCTCACGTGTATGCTTCGAAGGGATTTTCTTAGATTTCAAATATGTTTCTTGTTATTGTTTATATTGGTCACATATGTTGCATGGTTTTAGTTTGGATGTTGCACACGTTGCAACATAGTTATGAATGTTTTGCGGCAATGAATGGAGCTTTGTTGCATACCTAAAATTATTTGTTACATAGATATAATTTAATGTTGCAACAAATTTGGCTGATTTTCCACGGGAAAAGGGGAATTTGTTGAAGCGATGTTGCACGCGGAGGACCAAGACTTAGCTCTCGCCAAATTATTATAAATATTTTTTAAAATTAATATATGGTAAAAAGAAGAGTTCAACTATAACAGTACATCTTATCTTAAAATTTTACACATTTAGCGTTTCATGGCACCATCAACATATGCCCTTCCACATCATAAGAAATCATTAAATCCTACCCCCAAAACTACATCTAAGTTCCAAGAAAAGTGTGATGAACATTCTTACTATCTCATGACTCTCTGCGCTACCGTGCTCGTCGACGAAGGCTTCATCTATGTATAGAGAAAGCATGATAAACTTGAAACGGAATAAACCGTTCAAGAATGACAAAGAAGTATAGCCACGCATGCGCCAAAGAGGAGGAAGATCACCAATATAGAGAATGGATCACCAAATAAAATCCCAAGCAGAGAAGAACAATTCGTGATTTTATGCAATGTCAAATTCATTTATAGCTAGCAGCTCAAAGTCGGCTTGATATTACGAACATAGAGATACACAAAGCAAACAACCATGCGAATGGACCAAGAATGTGCAAGTGGAACTTATGAACCTCATGGACAATTGTTGAACTCAAATACATGTCGAGATTTTTCATAGTGAGAGAATCGACGAGATAAAGAGCATGATGTTGATGACGTTGAGCTCTGTGTGTAGGATTGTTGCTGTCTCCTTCCTCTTCTGCATCGCCTGCACAAACGCCGCGGTTGCCCTTCTGTATCACCTGCACCGACGAGTGCTCCTGACGGATTACGGGGTGCATGCCCAACCCAATACCATTGACACCTCGTTGAATTGACTATCATGGAATCCCTCCATGGGCTTCGTCCTTTCTTGTGTCATTCGTGTACATGGAGAAGAGCAATCGATATATTTGGGACCGCTACAAGATAAAAAGTTGGGTGCAGAACGAATTATTAAGAATTCTAGTGATACATTTGAGGCCCAAGCGGCATGTATCAGTAAACATGAGAGTGAGAGAAAGAGCACCATGGTATTTTCTCGCATGTTCAATTTTTCTACGGTTTGACTCAATAGCCCATCAACTAGATGGTAACGCGCTCTAGAATTCCTCAGTATGCCACAAAACTATCAAACGAGATAATTTAAGAGGATCTTCAAGATACTAAAATTACAACTAACATTCATGTTACATGCATCATGTAGTATAAGTTGCAAAGTAAATTTATATATGAGATATATTAAGGAAACATATATTTGTTTCAACCAAATTTATTAACATGTTGGAATGAAGATATAAACCGATGGAACAATGATTATCTTATCCCAATTACTGGTACCAATTTATTTTCTCATAAGTAAATGCCAAAGGTTTGTCTTGTATACATTAATTGCATTTTATTTGAAAAATATGGTTCATTGTGTACACAAGCATAACTAAAATGCACATATATATTGAAATATTTATTATTTTAAGTATGAATTAGTAACTAGTTTCCATAAGAACTTAAACATAAGAGTTAGGATAGATAGTGATTTTGAGATAAAGAGAAACATATATATAATTTGGAGTCCGAACGACTGTCAAGAAAATGAGCTGGATGAAGTGCAAAAATGGCTTCGATGTGAGCTTACTTAAGATGTAAATTGCGATTAAAACTGATCCATTTGACAAACATTTTACATATATATTTATAATAAATACAAATGGTGATTGAACTAATGTTTGTTTGCCATCATTTTTTAATCTAATGGTAATTCTTGGAATAAGGTGGATCTCGTTGATGACTCAGTTATAAGTCCAACTAGATTCAGGGTGCGCCTTGGCGCACCATCCTGTTGATTTTAAGCTAATTTGGCGATGATAATTGACCGAAATTATGTACCTGAACCAATTTGGCGATGGTAATTGATGAAAATATGTACCAAAATGGTTGTCTGTAGCGTGAAGGCTCAAGTTTGATATACAATTTCAAATCAGATTATAATTCAGTGGTGATATGAGGAAATTCCAAAAAGACATGTAAGTTGAACAGAAGTTATATAACGCAGATCTTAAGGTTGATCTGTTCTGGACAAGAAAAGAGTCTATATCACTGGGTAGTATCAACATTAAAAGGCAGTCAGAATTCTTTCAAACATGGAGACAATTGGTGTTAGGTGGTGCCTTCTTATTTCCACCACCTATGTTCTGAAACCATAAAGAAATAACAAATTCAGTTTGTGAAAACTTAAACACCACGCTAGTGCGAGATTGCTAATCATGCATAGAACCTAGCAGCATCGTACAATCATACAGTTGGTTGTGTTCTAAAAAAGTTCTTTTTGATCCAGAGGCATGGAACTTGTCTTGGTAGCACCTGACCCTTTGATTCAATGGCAAGGCGCAGGTTCATGGGATATGGGAGGTGGATTTATTGATCGAGAAAACAAAGTGGAACAAATCAAAGTGGAAAATTCTTCGAGGTGAGGTATATTTTGCAGTTGACCAGTTGAAGAGCCTTTTAAAGCCAATGGAGTTTTCTTCTTTTCAGCAAGGATAAATGGAGGAGTATAGAAATCAAGTACAAAGAATTATTTCTTTAGGACTAAGAAGATGGACAGGGTTGTTTAGAAATCAAGTACAATATTACTTTTTCCGGAATAAGAAATAAAAAATACGAAAATAAATGCTTCAAGTCTAAGCAAAGATAAAAGAGGTATCTATCAATATGGATTTTTCGGAAATAAACGCTTCAAGCCTATAGCAATTTCTCAATGCTGCTTGTAAACCATGTTAATATATAATTTTTTAACAAAAAAATCTAAAGTTTTTCTTGCAGGTTTTATAGTTTGATTATTTGGTAACTAAGAAGGAAATCTGAATTTTAAAGCAAGTTTATCTAGATGGTTGCTATAGGACGCATTAGGCACTTTCTAAATTCAAACTTGACTTCCACATATACTTTCTATGTTTATTATCTATAGTCTCTTCTAGGAACAGAAGTACTGAGCTTTGCATGGGGCGGTATAGACAAACCACATTCACATACCTCATTTACAAATCGGGTAACCAAGTCGCAGCATCATCCTTCACCTTGACGAACCAGGGCCAAACACAACGCCGTGTGAGGCACTGCAGGGCGACCAGACAAAGGGATCAAATATCCAACATTAAAATCCTATAAATTACACAAGAAGCACCTTAAGAAACCTATCATCAAAACAAAAATGATTTTTGGAAGCCAACACATGTCACGTGAACCAGGTTCTTCCGCATTTGTCATATATGTACCATGAGGCAAAGGCTTCTTGCACACTATGACGTCAAGTTCTCCAATCTGGAGGTAGATCTGCCCGCAATAATATCTCAGAAATATAAGGATGTTGATGGGCTTACAAAGGGCATCGAAGTCCTCTTCAAGAAGAACAAGGCTACCTATTCAATGAAATGAAACGCAAATAACTCTTTGCGTTTCTTCGAAAAAAAAGAATGTCAGAGGGTTTGGGAAACTTGTCTCTCTTTCAGAGGTATATGTGGATTTGGTTGATGGTGGTATCTAGGTACTGTCTTCATGAGGAGAGCACATGAAGAAAGGTAAACACAAGAAATACAATAGTTCTAAAGGACTCTCATGTGCAAGGCCTGCACCAAAGTATTCCTTACCAACTATAGGCACATATTATGAACACCAACCCAAAAAATGAGAAAGAACGTATGAGTTAACCTGTAGGTCCATGAACAGAGCAGTACCAGGCAGGAGAACACCGAGGAAGATCGAACAATCCGAGGTGCCAGATGAACAATAGATAGCAACAATTTTGAGACCAAATAAGCGGACGAATCATTGTACAAACCGGCCAGGTAACATCTAAGCATGCACTTTTGAAAAAAGATATGTGGAGGTGCCTGGTCGGCACAAGGACAACAACGGAATAACGGATGCGGGTTGCAATGCTGCCAGCGAAGGCGCTGGGGACGCAGACACTTGGGTTGAACATTCACAATTCCTGATTTAGAATGAAAAGTGCACCAGACAATGAAAACCATCAAAACCATGTATGTATGCAAAAAAGGATAGACTGAAATGCCATATACAAAAAAGTATGTTAACTTAAGCATTGCTCACCAAAAACTGAGTGCAAACTGAATATAGTACCTCGGTCCAAAAAGAAATAACATTTATTGGAAAGAGGGTCAGGGGTCTACTATGAGCCACATGACAACGTAATATGAAGTGTAAATATATGTGGAACCATGGTACGTACTCTTTTCTATATGGCATTTCAATCCATCTTTTCTGCATACATGGATGGTTTTGCAAAAGTACTAAGCAAGTTGAATTTTTTTTAGCCAAATGATATTCATAAATAGCCGGTTTGTCTCGCTATGGTTATCTCCCTAAGCTCATTCTATACACAATATTTAATATGAGTATCATTGTTACTTTTGCAACTCACACATATAATTGGCAAGAAAAATAATTAAGCCAAATTTTCTAGAAACTTAGTACTTATTCGGGAGTGGCTAGAGACTAATTAGTAAGCTTAACTCAAAAAACCAAAATCAGGTTGCATGCATGAACAATTTATCTGCTATATATTTGTAAAACAAAAAAGGAAGTACCTTATAAAGAAATTCAGCGACAACCCACACAACATACCATTTTAAGTTGTTAATTATTTATAATAACAGGAAAACGTCAAATAGACTACTCAGTACCTTTATAATTCCAATAAAAACGGACCATATTCCATAAAAAAAGGGAACACCATAGGTACACACCAATATATAGGAATCAAGATCCAGAACACAAGTTAATTACCTTGCTAGATCCCCCCTATAGTACCTAACTTACAGTTGGAGACATCCCCAAGATTTGTCATGCTGCAGCGACCTAAAACACTATAACAGGAGCATCTATTAGATATTTATCCCCAGATGAATATCTAAGTTTTTTTAACATCAGATGAATATCTAAGTTACTGTATACTGCAGTTGAGAATGAAAACAAACAAATAAAGTGGCACATTATTCTTTGCGTGGAAGCTGAAAATCAATTTTGGATATATCTCATCATAGTAAATTAATCTATTACCATAAGGAAAATAGTTCTTCATATCCAAGGTATCATTGCAGGAGGAGCGAGGCTGGAATGATAGCTGGGATATGCATACATAGTTATTCAGAAAACAAGAATGTAAATGGGCTATTATACCTAGAACTTACAATTCACTACATGGCCCATTTATACAAAATAGAAGCTAAGAATCCCACAATATTGTATCGATAGGTCTACTAGTAGATAATCTGGGATATCATATAAAATCTAGAATATGTATTACCGATTAATTAATTATCAAAAAAAAAATTTGAATAAGAATTCTTGTAATTCTGTTTACCCTTTGTGATGCCATATATGTGTAGCTCTTTATAATCAAGTAAACAATAAATGCTCATCACCGATTAGTTGCAACACAGCTAAGAATAGTCCTAGTCCCAGGGAGATGGAAAACTTCATAGCCTTAACAAAAGGAATGTGTATCTCGAGAACCAATATAAGAAATCCAATTGTGATGATAATAAGTAACTCTGAATTCATATTTGAAATGAGCCACTGGTGTCAGCTGTAATATTCTGAACCTTGTGTTAGCCTCAAAATAATTATTTTGTATGGAAATAATAACCCTAAAATGATTAAACGGTAGCTTACTATAGCAAAAGTTTGAAAGAAACAGTCAATCAAAATCAGATTGACCTAGCAAATCAAAACAAGCAACAATGGGTGCTTGAAAGTAGACAATGGCACCAACCAGGAATTTACTTTCTTATTCCTGAAGAAGCCATGTGGGCCAGAACGAACCATCTACTACTAATAGAAAGAGCAAAACAACACTGGTCCAAGAATATGCATAAGTCTTTTTTCCCGAGAAAGCAAACACAGAAGGAAACAAACCACATAACTGAGCAACTGATAGCAGCATGAACCAAAAGCACGGATCAAAAGTTAGTATTGATGTCGAACGTTGTCTACTCAGGTTAGTTTGTGCTTATCCAATCATGCATGTTGACATTCCCGGTATTGGCATCCGGTGTTTCTTTTTAGCTAATCAAACTTCATAATATCATATCCACTATAGAGTAGCATGTGGTGCTACTGCAATCAAAATTATGCAGTCCTTGCTTATTTGTGCTATTGCTATTGATACATTTATCTGAGTAAGGTAGATGTTTTTAGATGTATTTTCTTATCTGCATAGCGAGCATGCGCTACTAAATTTTTGTGACCTCCTAATTTTCACTATGGTGATCCCAGCTTTAAATATTTTTTCTTTAAATTTTCCACATTAAGGATGAACACCAATACAACAAGAATGCGTAAAAAATATAGCCGAGAGTAACTGCCATGTCGAGGGAGTAACACATAAAAAGGAAGATGTTGTTATGGTATTTGATCGTCCAGCTATGCATAGCACGAGTCTTCATGCATGAAGGCTGATAAGTTGATAGCTTGAGAATCAATCCAAATATTTTAAGCTTCATAAATAAGTTCATTTTTATACAAGAAGGAAGACTCCTCTTGTTTTATGACTAACCATGCTCAGCCTTAGGAGTAGGTCCTATGTAGTAGAAACCTGGTGCATGTGACTTCTAGAAAACCTGTAGCAATAAGCACATCCAAAATATTGTGAGGCAACCCAAAGGAGTATGATATAAATATATATATAAATATTTCTTCACATCTTATTTACCATCGCTCAACCTACATCATCACCATCATCTTAACATCTGCGAAATCAAACCTCGGCACTAGGAGCATGCGCCAACTATTTTAGTACTGGTGCCGGTAATGTACAAAAGGTAAATAGTATAAGCTAAAATAAAAATACAAACTGATTCAATATTGAAGCTATCAATTTCGCTCACACGATGTATAAGCTGTAATGGTCTAAGATCCATCATTCTTGGTTACGTAAGACATATTATACAGGGGTTACTGAAAGAAAAACCCTAAATGGATTTTTAGTATATGTAAGAACCATCGTATACTTATTTAGGTAATCTAGGGGCATCATCATCATTCTTTATGGATAATTCTTCAGGTGTAATCTGACAAAATTGCATCTTATATACCTAATGCTAAGAAAAACTTTGCAGTAGCTTAGCCACAAAAAACAAAAAAATAGCAAGACCTTATCAAGAATTAATAACTCATTGGTTAACATAAGGCGCACAACTCACAAATTTTTCCATCTACTAAATAAAAACGAAGGCACTATAAACATACAAATTTAGAACCTGGACCATGGAAGACAGAAAGGAAACACAGGTAAGGAGATCTCAGCGACATCGCCTGGCACCCACGCCATCTGAACAACCAAATGGAACCATGGCACCTAGAACCCAGCAAAAATAGAGATTTGAGGAGACTAACTACTAAACTGAATTAACTGATATTTTTTAACAACCAATCAAATCCATTTGACTTGACATAGTGGATGCATCGTCCATAACAAATTCATTAGCGAGATGGAGATGTATGACCAAGATACAGATCTATTTTCTCTTTCGGCCTCACATCATTGTACACAATTTTAAGAAAACGGTTGTTGTATATCAAGACCAGATTCAGTTAACACGGGAACAAAGGGCATCATAAGAACATACGGTAGATATATGTAGCATTCAGTATATAGGGGAAACAAAACGAACATCAAAAGTTACTTTCCATTTGGCTGCAGCCTCCTTGGGTAAATTTGCTCTTCATCGCAATGCCGAAGTGGAGAGTGTAAAATTTATAAAGAATAAAAGCTATGGATTGGTCAGACCTACCAAGTTAGCAACAAAATATGTAAAAAACCATCAAGATTTGGAACAATTGAATGTGGTCTAGAAATCAGTATGTGTTCTCTGCGCCTACAGGAAAGAATAAGAAGCTTCGGGATCAGAAGAAAATACTTTATTTGTGGTCAGCGTTCATCACTAAAACCATGAGAAGTAATGTTGTTCTTGTTGCCGCCAGGTAAAAAAATTCATTCATCGGTCCCCAAGAATCTGAGGCCACATTAGTAAGAATAAACTGATCTTAAATAAATTAATTAATCCCAACAACACATTACTAAGCATGCCTGGGAGGTACCTTGTGAATGTAGCCACCTAGTTCATTGGAGCCTGGTTTAATTGGGAATAAGGCATGTTGATCTATCGCTGGAACCTACCACCCAAACCTTAGTTATTCAAAATATAAAGTAAATTACAGAGGAAGAAATCGGATAGATGAAACCGTGCAAAAGGGGTTGAACCTGTAGGGAGGATGAAGGAGGTGACGACATGCTTTAGTTTAGGAGGCGGATGCTCGCTCGACGCCATGGCCATGGTCGTCGCAGGTCAGGCCACGAGCTCCCACATGTTCGCTCTGCCGCCGGCTGGGCCATGATCTTCCCCAAGTTCCCTTCGCCGCCGACTGTTCCACCACCACCCCAAAGTCCCCTGCTCCCAAACCGCCGTCCACAAACCCCCCACGAATCCTCTCTGCTCCTATTTCAGCTAGCAAGGGCGCTCTTGGTGCTGCCCCAAGCTCCCATGGAGCCGCCGGTGTGAGGCTATATGGGAGGGGCGCGCCAGAGGCCCGTGCTCGGCGGCTCGAGGTCAACCATGGGGAGAAAAGTGGGGGATGAGGGTGGAGGCCAGGGAGGCGGAGCGACACCAGCCGCCGCACGCAGGGGAGAAGGGGGCGAGCGTGGGAGGAGAGAGGCATGAGAACTGGAGGACCATAGGCGGCTGCTAGGGTTTTCTAGCACTGATGTGTTGGTGTGATTTTATACGGTGCACTAAAAAATATCTAACGGTTTAACCAGTTGTGTGATCCAATCTAATGGCCCGTAAAATCTAATTTACCTGAGAGCGTGGTGAGGGGGCACCAATTACATCTTTAGATAATGCAATAATTTCAAACTAATATAAACTCTCAGTTTTAGGGTATTGCTCTTCAAAATTGGAAGCGTACTTTGTTCAATCTGCCGGTATAAATTTTTAGTTAAAACTCTTAGTACATATATATAAATGATTTAAACATAACTACAATATAATATAAGTTTATAATATTTTAATATATTATCAAAATCAAGAGTTCGACTTTATCGGTGTCATCTTATAGGGATTTATTTCCATTTTTAGTGCTTAATGACTGCACTAATGTTAATTTTTGTTTTCACATCATATATGGCTTCTTGAATATTTTTCCTTTTCACTATCTTAATCCATACACATTCATCATCCTCATCTACGCCATACGGAAGTCGTTAAATCCTACTTACCATCAAACTTGTTCTATGTGTGTTCTCCTGTCTCCATGGGAGTTGCCACCGCACTTGGTCTCGGAACCAGCAAGGTCTATTATCCCATACCAAGTTTCTCTTCTTCTATGCTCCCACAACGATCTCACATCCTAGATATTGTGTCTACACGCTGCCCTGCTCGATCCAACGGTTGAAGTGCAAATTGTCGCACGAGCGAGGGCGATGCTATCTACATCTTGAAAAGCATGATGAACATTCGCGTTACCATGCTCGTCGATCGCCCAACATTGGAAATCGCCGCCCAAGGCTTCATCTACATCCCAAGAAACTATGATGAACTCATGTGAAGAGACAATCATCTTGTCAAGGATGACGACGAAGGACAACCGTGCAAGCGCTAAAGAGGAGCAAGATCATGTTGGAGCACGGGTGTCCAAACAAAATCTCAGAAGAACCATTTGGGATTTTGGTTTTCGAGCAATGGCGAATTTTTTTCTCAGCGAATTCCTTTTTTTTTTTATTTACGCGTACGTGACAAGTGACACCAAAAACTTTGCAGCTAAAACTCGGCGAATGATCTTATGTTATGAACAGCGAAACACTAAACAAAGAACCGTGCGGATCGATGACCAAGCGACTGCCTAAATAATGGAATCCTTCTGCTTGGAGTGATCATTCAAGATCAGCTCATGGCCACTTGGTGAACTCGAAGACCTTGAGGACGATGTCGAGCCCCGTGGGGATCTGCCAGATGAAGAGCAGGACGTTGACGGTGTTGAGCGCGATGTGCAGGCTCCTGGCCGTCTCGTTCCCCTTCTGCATCGCCGGGACCAGCGCCGCGGCCGCCGCCCACAGCACCGTGATGGCGGCGCCGGCGAAGAGGTGCGGGCCAGGGAAGAGCTTCCCCGTGCGGAGCCACGTGTTGAGCGCGCCGCCGACGGACTCCGTGACGCCCAGCCCCAGCAGGATCGACCCCGCGTTGAAGTGCCGGTCCCTGAACGACCCCTTCACCAGCTTCTTCCGCTCCTGCATTCCATACCCGGAGCAGAGCGCATGGGAGCAATCAGACACCGCGCCATTGCGGCAACAGCAACGGACAGGAAGGTTGTTGGTGGTTACCTCGGTGAGCTCGTCGATCTTGATCTCGGTGGGCGACTTGGGCGCGGGAGGAGGGGGCGCGGAGTCCCCGGCGCCGACGGCCACGGCGGCGGCGGCCGGCTTGAGCTGCTTCTTGAGCTCGCTGATCTCGTCCTGCACGGTGCGGACGCGGCGCCACTGCCAGCCGAGGTAGCCCGCCCAGAGCGTGTAGGCGAAGAGGCCGCCCATGATGATCGGGTGCAGCAGCGCGACGGACGTCCCCTCGAGGATGCCCAGCTCGCCGCCCACCGCCAGCGCGTCCGGCGGAGGGAGCGCCGCCAGCAGCAGGGGCGCTGCCGCCGCGACGAGCGCCGTCGGCAGAGGAGCGGCGGACGGCCGTGGCAGCTTCTGCGGCGGCGGTGGAGGAGGAGAATGTTTGGAGTTCTTGGAGGTGGAGGCGGAGCAGGAGATGGGGTGTAGGCGGGCGGCGCGGACGACGACGGCCGTGAGCGGCGAGGCCATCGGTGCGGCCATGGGCGCGACGGTGCGCGTACTGGGCGTGTGCGATCGGTCGGTGGAGGTGTGGCTGGTGGCGGGGGTAGGGAGACAGGGGAGGAGATAAGGAAACGGACGGACGGAGCGGAGGGGACTCGCGAGCCGAGCGAGCGTGAGCTTGGTGGGGAAGGAGAGGCGGGACGTGGCGTGCACGCGCGCGGCCAGCGCTTTTGGCTGGGCTGGTTTCGGGCCGAGAGCGATGGGTTTGTCTCCTGGTGTCTCGTTTCTTCTGGGCCGATCGCGCGGCATGAATGGAGCCTGGGTGGGACACGTTGCTCCAGGCTCTGGGCCGTGCGCAGCAGCGCAACATGTCACACGTCAGGCAAATCACGTTCGGCGAGTCTCACTCAAACAGATTGTTGTCCGTCGTCTTAAGAAAAACTGGCTGGGACCGGCGCGGCGGCACGTGAATACCGCTGTGAGATGCATTGACCCCCATGAGCAATCTTCTATTAGAGGACTGAGATCTGCAAAGTAATGTCCAATCAAGTCCACTCTCATCCGTAAGTTTGCCACTCTATGGAAAGCCTGGAATTTTAGTACTGACTGAAATTTTGATAACTAAATGAAAAGTTGCAAGGGCTTCTAACAATTTGAAACATAATAGGCACTGTAATGTTTGTTATCAACTGTACATGGTAAGAATACAATACACCAATAAGGGATTACGTGGTAACTAAATGGAAAGCTGCAAATGAACATTTACTATATATTTATAGTACTCCATATAACCATAAAAAATAGACCATACCATCAACGCATGTAGATCGAGACTTGCCGTTGTAATGTCGATTTTCTTATACATGTGAGAGGGATTGTAATTGAAATCAAGCACAAAACATCCTGAGTTGCAAAAGGAAATAGTTTTAATGGAAATCACCGGAAAGACTTTAGTGAGTGGATTCTAAGATAGAAGATAGTCCCTATTTCTTAAACTTCCCTTTTTTAATTGTAGTGCTACAGTGGGTGGTAACTGGTAAGAGAATAAAGTTCTACAAACCGGGCAAAAAGAGTACATATGCATGGGAAAACATAAATAATCAAAAATTAACTACAGTAGGTTTACAATTCTATTCTCTATTATAACTTTTAGCCATCACCTAAAAGTATATTCTGGTGTGTTACCTCATTTTCAACAAATTTCAGTGAACCATAAATATTGTAGGAAAAACCTTCACAATGAAATTAATCTAAAAGAACAACATGGTCAGATGATCATGCACAGAACTCTACGCATATCAGGGAGAGGGACCATAATCCATACCTACTTCGTATATAATGGAGTTATCCTATTCTATTTTCCTTACCCACAGTACTGCTAGGTAGTATTTGGTACACCACATAGCATGTACGTATGAAAGAGTGTCCCTGTTGAATTAGCACAAATTATACAGAGATAATAAATGGAGAACTCTTAGATCGAATGAAAGCATTAAGGGGAGATAGTTGTCTCTGCAGGCGTTTATAGTGCTGTCAAGTTCAAATTGCTTCGCGAGCGACCCTGGTTTTGCTACAAAAACTTCTAGAAAAAACTGAGACTATGATTTGTTTTGGGATGAAATGGTCTCCTTCAACATGCTCCAACCAAAACAAGTTTTTGGATAAAAGACAGATATAGAGTAGTGAACGAATTTTAGCTGAAAGGTTTTATTCCAAGGCATAACAAAAGAATCTATGATCACTCTAACATATGCAATCATTCTCTACAAATACATAATGCAATAGACTGGCATTGTCACAAACTTTAGTAGTCTCGCGCAGCCATACTCTTGTACAATTAGAAACAAGCCGAAAATGCGGTAGAACCAGATCTGCCCCATAGGAGTTCAACGCAGATAACAGACAGACATAACATAGGTTCCACATAACCAACAAAGCGTCCTAAAAAGCTCATTATTGTAACTTCCGATAGTAGGTGATCTTAGAAGGACTCATGGCCTCCAGCAAAGCCATGATCACCACCACGGTCACCACCAAAACCGCCAGCACTGCCATAGCAACTGCCGCCGCCTCCACCATAACTACCACCGCCTCCACCATAACCGCCACTACCACGGTAGCCACCACCACCACCTCCTACAGTTCTCTCATTGGCGAAATTCACATGGACATTCCGGCCATCAAGTTCCTACAAGTATCGTTGAGGTGTTAGATCCAGTATAAGAGCTATTAGGGGTAGGCACAATACACTGAAACATCCATCAACCGGTAAAAATATAAATACGGATATTAGTTACCCTAACTCCCTCACAAGAAAATGAAATAATCACCACAATTACACAACAGGAAATAAATGCAACCGGTAAAAATATAAATACGGATATTAGTTACCCTAACTCCCTCACAAGAAAATGAAATAATCACCACAATTACACAACAGGAAATAAATGCGCTAATCTACAACTTAAAATCCAAATGCTAAATCAGGTTAGGACATCCTACACAGGTTTATTTAGATTCTACGCAACCAAACAGAGTCTACATGCTAGGAAAATCAAACTGACTTCCTCTCAGCCCCATAGTACAGGCTACCAGATGCTAATTTAGATTCTATATACACATGCCAACACAATCTATCAACTCTGATATAAAGCGGAAGCACATGTCTTTTTTCGACTGGCCTTACCATCCATCTGCTCTACAGCAGAATTTGGTGCCGCCCCATCCGCAAAGTTCACAAAACCAAACCCTCTAGACCAACCACTCTCTCCGTCAGTGATTACACGTGCTGTAACAGGAAAAACATTAAGGTCAAGAAGGGTTTAATACAATATAACCTTGACATGTAGGAATAGCTAAACAGTACACAAAATGACTATTATTAAAGATTCAAGATATACAACCTTCAGTGACGTCTCGGAAGCTGCTGAAGGCATCTTTAGTAAGCCATCATCCATGTTCTAGGACAGACCTGCGATAAGAAGACATTCAAAGTCCGGATGATCTGGACATGCTTGTGTAGACACACATGAGAAGTTTAACAAAAACAACTCACCACCAAGGAAAAGCTTGGAAGACATGAACTGGGCAGCATTAAACAGGGCAGGAGCTGAGCCCGTTGGGGGCACTGCTTGTCAAAGCACTTCCCCTCAAAAGGCTTCCGAGCTTGTTGAAAGCCGCCATGGAGGAAGACTGAACCTAAAAGGACGCATAAATCAGTCAGCTAGAGAACGAACCCAAGAAGGCAAATTCAATCTATTCTGGTTCACTCATGTTCGGCTGATATTTAATTGAAATTCAGCATGGATACATCATTCTCGTTTATACCTTAAACTGATCATGCGGCATGCATGGTACTGATCATGGATTTTGTATAGAATACTATGAAGATGTAGTGGAAAGAATCTCACAGGTCAATAACAGTTGCTGAAAGAATCGGGGTCGTCATGTAATGCTAGTTTGCTGAACTCTCAAATGTTCAGATGTTCAGATGCCAAAAGCCAAGCATATGTAGAAACCTAGAGCTATTTATTTATCCCATAGTAAGATTAGTTAAGTTGCAAAGCTTGGGACTAATAGGTCCTTGTACAGTTTCTCTAGCTATTTATTTATCCCATAGTAAGATTAGTTAAGTTGCAAAGCTTGGGACTAATAGGTCCTTGTACAGTTTCTCTTGATAGCATACAGAGATCACTAAGTTGGTCTTTTAAATTCTCTAAAATTGTCACAACTAACTTTCTTAGGCAAGACTTAGTATATGTTGTCGGCACACTAAAAACAGGGAGACAACAAATATTTTCAAACACTAAACTAAGTTGATGGCTCCCTGGTCTCTAGCTCTTCTCCTGCAACCTGAGTACCATCATACCACTGGTAGAAAGGCAGCACACACAATCATGAAAGTTCTAGTTCTTTTTTAAAATACTGAAACAAACAGAGTCTCTCGTATCATAAATTTTGAACTTAGAATTTGGTCTTAACTTTGACAAGCAAAACATAAGAATCTATTAAAACTAATTCTGAAAAAGATATGCACTGCAAAATACGGATTTGCATCTCCCATCCACCTGCTCAGTAATCAGCATGACAGCGAGTGATCAGATTTTGCTGTGAAGCATCTCAACCGTCCCAGCCATGACACAGCTTGAAGCCATGCTACATCAAACAGGTATGACTGTTAAATAAATAGATAACTTAGTCAACTACCATCTACGTCAAGGTCCCATTTGTTGTTTTCAAATAAGATTACACACTGTCGACTACCATCTATGTGCTGCAAATGACAAGTCTTAAGATGCCACTGAATTAAGGTCAACCTCAACATTACATACTATGCATATACAGAGTACTTGTATCTAAGGACTCCTGCTGTCCGTAGCCTCGTCAGCAAGCAGACGATGGACGCGACCGTTGTGGTGGCAGGAGCCCGGCTAGAGAGGGACAGGTGAGAGGGGAACCGATAAGAACATACAGCAGGGAGATTGAACTCACCTAGTTTCCAATGGCTCGGCGTGGAACGGTGTTCCGCCGAAAAGTGCAAATCGTTGCGAACGATCGACGCCCAAATTTTGGGTAGGGGAAGCTCAAGGATGGGCACAGGCGCTTGGCCTTCTTCCTAGGCTGCGCTCTCCACAGAGGACGTCAAGAACGACATCGAGAAGGTCAGCACCGTAACAACCAGGACCCGCGAGGACAGCGGGGCCATGAGCAGCAGGTTGGCGGCAGGCGGAGGAGAAACGCGAGCGCGGAAGCAGGTGGAGATGCCGTCGGAGCAGATGGAGATCCCATCAGGCTCCGTGAAGTCAGTCGGGGTGGAGGACGAATCCGAGGAGCAGCAGGACGCGGCGTCCCGCGTTGACCGGCAGCGGCTCTCGCAGCGTGCGGCGGGCGTCGGGAGGTGCGGGTAGCCCCTCCGCGTCATGGCTGGGGCCGGTCCGCTAGTGGAGCATGGCAGGACCTGGGAGTCGCGGTGCCGGCGGAGGAGGAGAGACGGAGGATCACATGTTAGCGCCTGCAACAATTTCGCCGAACACCCTCTGTACTGTGGGAGAGGGTGTGGGCGGGGGAATCGGGGGCTGGTTCTCGTTGGTGAAGTGGGTGGCGACGCGTTGTGGCGCTGAGGATGGCTCCGGAGACGGCGAGGCGCGCGGTGTGTGGAACGGCGGCGAGGACGGGGAACGGGGCGGAAAGAGAGAAGGAGGAGGAGCGCAGAGCCATGGTGGTGCGTGGACAGGGAGAGCGAGATCAGGGGTTAGTGGATGAAATCGTGAAGCGGTCCACGGAAGATATAAAGTACTGGGATTTTTCTCGAAGGACCGTGTCGCATACACGCGGCGACCAAACATTAGAAAGGAAAATGATAGGACTCCCCCGGGGGATCGTATCCCCCGGGTCTTCCACGTCGCTCGTTCGCGGACGACGCCATCCTCTGGGTCCAGCGTTGCTTGCTACGTCGTGGCGGTCTTGCTACGTCGGCATGGCTTGCTACATGGCGACCACGCTTGCTACACGCCGCGTCGCTTGCTTGCGCGGTGGCCGTGACGTCTTGGACGGCGTTGTTTGCTACGTCGTCGCGGCGCTGCTAAGAGGCCGTGACGCCGCTACCATAGCCAACGGCGCCGCTACACACGATGCTAACGAAGGTGGCGGAGCTGCTCCAAGAGCCGGTGAGCCGGCCTAGGGCAATCCTATGCGTCGCTGCTACATGCGTGGCGCTACTTGCTACCGTGGCGGCTTGCTATGTCATTTTCGAGTTTGCTACATCTGCTTCTGAGTTCGCTACATCTGCTTTTGAGTTTGCTACAATAGCGCAAACTTCTTGCTACGAGGTCTCCGTGAGCTCTCCAACAAAATTCTCCGCAAGTCTAAGACGAGTTTACTACATTAGCGCAAATATTATGCTACATAGTCTCGTGAGGTCTCCGTGAAGTCTCCGTGAGATTCTCCGTGAGTCTCCGTGAAATCGGTTTTGCTACATTAGTATATTTTTTGCTACACTGTCACGGCCAGGTCTCCTGAACTCTCCGCGAACTCTAGTCTGCTTTTCTATTTTTATAAAGAAGTTTTCTACATGTAGCAAAAACGGATATTTTGTAGCAAAAATGGGCGTTTGTAGAAAAGTGGGGTTTGTACATTATTTAGTGGACACGTGTCGTGAGGAGGACCCGGTGGATGGAAAGTTTTAATCCCCCGGGGGACGCCTAGTATGACCCCGTTAGAAACAGCTATAGGCTCAGCCACGCGTTCCGTCTGGCCACCACACGCACCACGTAGTCTGGCCAAGCGTACACATGGGTTGCATGCAGCATCAAGCAACCGAAAATACGACAAGAATTGCTGGACAAAACCAACGTGGCAAGCAACCACAGAAAAGACCAAAACAAGCAATGATAGAGAAATAAAAATATAGAGATATGTATAATACCAACACGGCAAGCAATAATAGAGAATGATTGACCTCTTACCGTCCAGTGCTATGGCCACACAAAAACACACCAAGCAGAAAAAGCATAAGAGGACGACACATGGGGCCCACGTGCCCACACAAGCGCCACCTACAGCCGGCCCACAACACAAACAAGCTACACGGCACCATGAACGCACACAGAAAAATATGCAACCAAACAAGTGGACACGTGTCGTTGACTCAAAAATCAACAAGCCGTCCCAAAATTCTGAGAAAAAGAAGATGTTTCCTGGTTTAGGATATGTATATATTGTGTTTGACGAACCATTTTTTTTTGCGGGTAACACTGTAAAAAAAAATTAAAAAAATTAGACGTACATACGTGCATTGCTTTGTCGCGTAACATGCCAAAGAACTCAAATGGAACGCGGAAGATGATTGCCAGAGCTACAAATGGCATTGCAAAACATGTTTGCGCCAATGACATAATGTCTCCAGGAACCATTACGAAAAACAACCAGATTCTAAGTGATCTGCCGGACACACGGCTCCACGCACCCTCCATCGGCGTTAGACACGCCACTAGAGCGAGGGCTGGAAAGAACCTTACTATATGGATCTGTCACCCGCCGCCACAAATGCCTCCTCGGTCAAGTGGTTGTGACATAGATGACATTAGGGACCGACTTGCTACCGCAAATGCTTTTGGTTAGCTATGTTTAGGGCATGTTAGGGGTAGCGGGATACTTTTCTGTATAAGAAATGTGACTTGTTGTTCATAGTCATATAAGTTTGTCTCCCGTGCATTCAAAATCATGTTAATAATTTATGCACAACTATATATATTTAATTTTCAACAATGACACACATGGAAGCAAATCACAACAAATGCTCTATGTTGCTCTCCATGCATCGAAAAGAAATTCTATATTTCCATAATTTTTATTACTAAATTGGTAAATTAGTCTGCATACTCATCTAATTAGCTAAATCAACACATACCGCTTTTCTGTTTCTTTGGTCACACTCGCCCCTCCAATAATGGGTCAATTCACGTGTTGGTTGATCCATCTTGAAGCAATCGGAATAACTTGAGCTTCGAATACCATTTTGTAATAACATGCTCGAATGGCATTTTCGACTTTCTCTTAACTAGGTCATTCCCATAGACGCCCTTATACTAAACATTTTTACATTTGTCATTATTTTTCACAACCTGTAAATTAGCTTGTTCTCATAATAATAACCTTTAACTTACAAATTTGATAACTTTTAGTAAACATGTTTAATATTATATCTTGCATTTCAATGTTATACAATATATGCATGTATATTTACAAACACAAATATGCTAAATAGGAAAATATTTTGCTATTGAAGTAAAGTTTATGTCAAGAATTATTGTTTTGTCTTAATTCTATCTATTTTAGTGAAATGACAATTATATTAAGAATAATTGACGGACTAATATACAATAGTGTCCTTACGTTCTACTTTACTACTTCCTCTATGTGAAAATAAGTAACTTCAATTTGTCTAGATTCACATATATCTTTAGACATGTTTTAGCGCGTAGATACGTGTGAATCTAGACAAATCTAAGTCACTTACTTTTGGATAGAAAATGTATATCTCAAGATATTGATAGGATGACTTTTAATGTGTGGGTTCAAAAAGTATCCTAACAGAGATACTCGAGTTATGCTTTTATATTCGCTAATTTGCATCTTGCCCGTGTGGTCATGTCTCGATTCATGTCCTACAAGGTTCGTATGCAATGGTTATACATGCGTGCTCCATCCATTTCCTAGACAACTACAATGTTTCTAAGTCCAGTTTTTGCCCAAAAAGTTTCACAAGCTTTAGAAAAAGTCTACCTAGTTTTAGACCAGCTTCACATGCTACGAACCTCCCCAAAATATATAGAAACACACTATAAAGGCAGGCACTCGCACAGACATCCTATCCCTATAAACACCTTCAAAAGACTGAGCCGACGGATTGTGTCTTAAAATTGATAAAATCACCACAAACGTCTCTGAAAGGATACGGATGTCGCCTAGAGGGGGGGTGAATAGGCGATTAAAACTTTTCCTAGAGTGGCTCAACAAAGGCGGAATAAAACTAGTGTTTACTTTGTTAAGCACAACCTAGAACAACTAAGGTTCACCTATGTGCACCAACAACTTATGCTAAGCAATACAAGCAACAAAGTGATAGCAAGATATATATTACTTCAAGCACGAAGGCTATCACAATGTAAAGTGCATAAGTAAAGAGCTCGGGTATAGAGATAACCGAGGCACGCGGGGACACCGATATTTTACCGAGTTCCTCCCAACATGGAGTACATCTCGTTTGGAGAGGGGGTGGTATCAAACCACCAACGCCACAAAAGGCCTCCCTTATTCTCCGGTGAATCTCACCCCAATGGGATCGATCCACGCTTCCACTATCGGTGCACTTGTAGGTGGCAACCGGAACCTCTCACAAGGTTGGGGCACTTCTCCACAACTTAATTGGAGGCTCCCAACAAACGCCACCAAGGCCACAATGCCACCAAGGCCACAAACCGTCTAGGGTTCCAAGAACCCAAGAGGGACAAGCTCCAATGAGTAACTCAAATTAAATCCTCCAAAGAGAACACAAACCGATGCACCAAATGCAAAAGGCAAAAACACCACAAAGGTGCTCAAATCTCTCTCTCCCAAATTCCACCAAAGCTACAAAAGCTTATGTGGGAATAAGAGAGGAAGAACAATGGAGGAAATCCACAAAAGACTCCAAGATCTAGATCCCAATATGTTCCCCTCACTTAGAGGAGAGATTGATTGGTGGGATTGTAGATCTAGATCTCCTCTTTCAAATCCCTCAAAAATATGCAAGAATCATTGGAGGGATTGGGAGAAAGCAAGATCAAGAAGGTCAACAATGGAGGGGAAAACTTGCAAGAATGGTTAGGGAACCATTGGGGAAGAAGGCCCCTTAAATAGGTTCCCCGAAAATCCAACCGTTGAAGCCAAAAGCGCAAATCCGGTACCGGACATTCCCAGATTACCGGACAATCCTGGGATCCCAGGTCCAAACGCATTTTTTTCAGTACCGACGGTACTACGGAGCGGTACTACCAGACCTCCGGTACTACCGGACCACTGGTACTACCGTCATCCCCGAACGAAAACGGCCATAACTTTTGCATCCGGACGATTTTGATGATCTTGGGCTCGTTGAAGAGGACAACAAGCTCTAAAAGATAATGCAAAGAAACATTATAGTCCAGCAAGGAGGATAGATCCAAATGACTAAAGGTTTAACCTCTATCAAAAAGATGAACCGATAAAACCTCCAACATCAAAAACGTAATAGAAAATGCATATGAAATCCGTTTTTTGATGAACGAGAGCTTGTCATGGAGATTAACACAAGCTCTAAATCCTCACATGAGTAAGAACCAAATAATGGAAGGGTTTACCTATCTCTAAAATACAAACCGGTAAAACCTCCAAGATCAAAACGCAATAAGATATAAAAGGTAAATCCGTTTTTGATGTACTAGAGCTTGTTATGGAGATTACCACAAGCTCTATATCCTCACATGGATAAGACCAAATAACAACCAAATATGATGATGCAAGTATGCAAAGGTTTGATCTCTCTCCGAACGATGTGACCGAGTTACTCATTCGAGAGCCCCTCTTGATAGTACGGTTATCTATCCTAAACCCGGTCTCCCAACAAACATGAGACCGGCAAAAGGGAAAACCTATCAATATTATACCTTTGCCTTGAGCAATCCACTTGAGATCGATGTAGACGATCTTTTCCTTCTCAAGATGGACACCTTTCTTGATTCCTCATCATCGATCCATGATCACCGAGGATGGCAAGCATCAAACATGAGATCTTCTATAGATGGCGCATTTTGAGCTTGCACAACACATCTTCTTCTCATTTCATCTATCTTGAAGTCAACACATGCTCCAAGCAATGCCAATGGAAAATTCCTACAAGTACAACTTAATACACACATTAGTACATAAAGATTGTCATTAATTACCAAAACCACACATGGGGGCCCAACATGTTCTTTCAATCTCCCCCATTTTGGTAATTGATGACAATCCCTTTAAGAGGGTTTATATAAGGAATATTAATGAATAACATAGTAATACCAATATCAAATACTACAAAAGAATGTGATATTGGTACCACCACCATATATAGAGAAAACTCCCCCACAATCTATGCATGTGTGATGAACTTGAATTTCATTCCATATATTGCCAATCATTATCATTGGTGGAGTTTCCTCTATATATACCACATGCTAAGCAACAACAAAGATGCGAGAGCATGAGAGGCAAATGCATAAGAACAAACTCAATGCATAAACCAACTTCCCTTAAACCCTCTAAAACTTCTCCCCCATTGGCATCGATTGCCGAAATGGGTGACAAGTTCTAGAAGGCAAATATAGTAATAATTCCTCCAAAGGTGTGCCTTTGCACATATCCAATGATGAATACTTGAGAGGGAGTAGAACTATATCGAGGACCCGAAGATTGCGAAAATAAAGTCAAATGATGCAAGCAACTACAAGGTCCGACAAACCAATTTGAAAACAACAAATGAGTCCAAATGGAAACAACAAGATATTATGATATGAGCAAAATAGTGTTTCAAATAACAAATAGAGAAGCTCCCCAAGATTTGTGCACAATTCAAAATAAATGTATTGGGATACATAATGCACAAATATGGAATCCTTGCTCTCCCATAAGCATTTAAAACACAAAAAATGAAAGATCAAATAAATGACTAAATAAAATAGAGAAGTTCCCCAAGATTTGTGCATACTTTAGAATCGTTGTATTTCAATACAAAAATGCACAAATATGGAATCCTCACTTCTCCATAAACATTCAAGGCACAATAAATGATAAAATAAGACAAATGAGCATTATTAAATGAATTAGATGAGCTCCCCAAAGATAATGCACCAATTATGATAATTGTATTCGGGAATAAGGTGCATAATCATGGAATCCTCACTCATACAAGTTTATTTAACAATGCAAGGTATGAGAGAACAAATATGAGTGCCCAAATATGCAAACAAGAGGAACTAACACTCATAGGAAATTAAATTTGGAAGCCACCGAAGAATCAAAAGGAATAGAAAGGTGGTCTCCAAGGATTTAACAATCAACTAAAATTATCTTCTCATATGTGTATATGTATCTAAGTGGATGACATCACAAATACATATGCCCATAAAGAAACAAGCACATACAAGGAAGATAATACAAGAAAGCACATGAAAGGCAAAAATGAAGTCATAACATATATCAATAAGATTTTTGCTTCAAAGCATGGCCAAAGGATCAAATATATCTTATTGTAGATAATGGACTTCAAACACAAACACACTACATATATTACAACTATCACCAAGGGAAAAGGAGAAAGTTGAAATATATGAAGAAAGGCAACAAGTATCATAATAGAAAAAAAAGACTAGCAAAATCTCACTATTGCATATGAGAGAAGTTGAGGAAATGATAGGCAATAAAATTGCTAGATTGACATATTTGGGATTGGAGGATCATGTGCATGATTTTTCATAGTCCCAACTACATGTACTCATCTCAACTTAAACACATATACACTAGAGAGTCCTCTTAACACCATGGCTAGAACTACAACAATTACAAATACATTAATTCATGCTAGAAGGCAACCGACAAAAGGTTGGAATCAAGATATATGAGCATGAGAAAGAGATACTTGTTACCGAGATAAAATTGGTAGGATGTAGAGGATATGAATTCATTGATCATCCCATAGCTTGTCTCAAATTTTCATGTATGCACCACTTCTTCAAAAATTGAGAGACAAGCATCCAATATGTCTCCAATGTACCTAAAACACAATTAAGTACAAAATGGTCCCCAAACTTATTGGGTCCAAAGTAGTTATAGAAACTACAATACATAGGAGAGACTCCACATAAATATGTGCATATTAATATGAAATTGAATTTCATGCACAACTTAGCCGATGGGATTTGGTGGTGTTTCCCCTATATATTGGATCAAAGAAAGAAAGCATGCCATAATATAAACATATAGTAAATATGCATGCATAAAGCTTTCAAGAACCAAAAGGGAGATACAATTTGAACAAAAACACCAAGTAAATCAAGATTGCACACAAAAGAGTGTGACAAGACAAGCGGTGTACAAATTGTATCAAAGAACCAATTCAACACATGAAAGAACACACGTTCAACAAATGAACTAGGCATAATCCAAGGAGCAAAAGATAGATAGAAATAAAAATGCTCAAGGATTTATCTCATTCTAAAATGGTCAAATCAAGAAACAAGGAATGAGACAAAACCAACTCCCAAAAAGAGCAAGGTTTCAACAAGAAACCAAACTCCCCAAACTTCACATGATGGCACAAGTACCAAAATGAAAAGATTGAGGTTCCAAGCACATAAAACACGATATGGATCAAAACAAAGAAGCATAAATATGAGTGTTCTAAATAATATAGGATAGCTCCCCCATGGATAGTGCATTTTGTAGGATTTTCCTTTTAAATGCAAAATGCACACAAATGGGATCATCACTAGTACCTATAACAAGTAAAACACAAGATGATATCAATAAAATAAGAAGATCCACAAGAAGCAAGGAAGGCTTGGGAGACAACACAAAACATTTTCTTGGCCAAAGATAGGATAAAATTAAGCAAGGGCCAAAGTGAATATGATCAATAAATTCTACCATAAGTTGGGTACTCATTGTCCAAGGACAAGAAATAGAATAATTTTCCCAAGGTAGCTTGCATGGATATCCAAGATCATAGTCACAACAAGAAGCATATAACTAAATATAAGAAATTGAGCATGATACTTCGAACAAGATTCTTGGTAGCTTCCCCAAGTCACACAATCACTAGTGAATAGAGTAACTTGAAGCAAATGGTTTCCATGAGGATATATATATCTAAATATGAGGAAACACATACCAAGAAACACTCTCATATACAAGATCCAAAATAAGATCAATAAAGCCATTCATGCAAATTGGAACTTGTATGAGCCAATGTGTCACATAGGCGCTAGATAATTATCAATATCAAGTCTAAGTGACACAACCTCAAATATTCACATTTTCTAGGATTGTAATATGCACTAAGCATAAGACTCCCCCATAATGTGATACTACCATAAATCCACCACGAGGCAAAAGGATACAAATAGAGATAATTAATGGACATTCTAAAACTTAAATTTCTCATGAGAATTGTACCACATAGAGACTAGACAATAATCCAATATAAATACTAGGTGGTATTCCTCATGTACACACATTTTTAGGATTGTGGAATGCCCAAGCATAACACTCCCCCAAAATGGGATAATCCATTAATCTCTCACAAGAGCCAAGTAAGATACCAAATATAACTAAGTAAGGCTCCAATACAAGAAACACACATACATGGAGTGCCACCTAATCATACAAAAATATACTTGATACCTCAAGATAATTAGGTGGAAAACACAACATGTACAAAAGCATGGAAGATACAAAACCAACACATGCATAAGGGGGCGAGTAACTTTCAATGAAATGAGTTAAGCATATGTTACCGCAAGGAGGAACATTGGAAATATAATAGGAGCAATATAATCCACATGACTTGGCTTTGACAAAAATAATAATGAAGATCCCTTAATTCTTCATGATGTAGCCAAGTCTCCAATGCCCTCCAAAATACACCTATTGATCAAGTTTTGGATAGTTGGTCCCCAACCAAGTTGGGTCCTAAGAGGTTAGTCACAATAGGCTTGGCAACCCAAATGGTTCTTTTCTTGATACCACATTGAGCACCAAAAAATTTGGCAAACACATTGCCAACCTCATCCATACAAAGAGAATAAGCATCATCAATAATGATAGGGTTGGATGAGGATATACCGATAGTGCATGAGGAAGAGATATGCCCCTTCTCACGACATATGTAGCAAGTTCTACTCTTGCCATCTTTCTTCTTAGGTGAAGCCACAACTCGAGGAAGATCTCGAGTAGTCCTCTTAGGAAGAGGCCCATTAATGACTTGAGGTGGATCTTGAGGCCGCTTCCCTTGTTGCTTCACACTAAGAGGCTTTTTCTTCAATGGGCAAGATCTAACATGGTGCCCTTCTTCCTTGCACTTGAAGCAAACAATGTTGGCCGGATTCTTGACTTGATCTTGGCCATTCTTCTTGTTGTCCTTGTGCTTCAACTTGATAGTGGACTTGTTCTTGACATTGGAGTTGAATCCAAGCCCACTCTTGTCATTGGGGGATTTTTGCACACTCAAGATTTTGTTGAGTGTGACCTTCCCTTGATGACCCTTTTTCAAGTCATTTCTCAAAGAAGTGACTTGAGCCTTGAGCTCTTTGATTTCCTCTACATGGTTAGTTTCAACACAAGTACTAGAGGAAGTAGATGCTACATTGTTAGAGCAACAAGGCATGGAATGTAATTCATCATGAGATATAGCATGGTTGTGAGAGGATGAATTACAAGGACTAGCACATGACAATATAACATTTGGAGTAGATGTAGTGCTAATGTCCACATGAGGCCCACTAGATGTTACCTTTGACACGATGGCCTCATGAGCTAACTTTAGCCTACCATGGGAGACTAGAAGATCCTCATGCGAGCTTGAGAGCTTAACATGACTTTCTTCTAATTTCCCATAGTTTCTAGTTAGCAACGCAAGTTGAGCCTTTAGCTCAACATTCTCCTTCAAAATAGATGCTTCACAAGAAATAGAGTTAGTAGCACAAGCATCATTATTATTAGCAAGAGGTGAGGGCAACTTGTCAAGCTCTTTTGAATATGAGGCTTTAAGTTGCTCATGTGACTCGGTGAGTTTGATGAGCTCACCCTTTATGACCCTAGAGCCATTTTTGAGGTGCTCAAAATCCTCAAGGAGTTTAGCATAAGCAACTTGAGTCTCGTCATTTTTATGTTTGAGATCACTTGCCACCTCAAGATCTCTATCATGAGATTCCTTTACTCTAGATAGCTCTAAAGCAAAGGTCTCCTCAAGAGATTCCTTGGTGGTTTGTTCCTCTTCAAGAGCTTTGTTTAGGTTTGCAATTATATTAGCATACTCACGCTCAAGACTACACATTTTATCAACATTGTTATCATGCACCTCAATTTGTGTTTCTAACTTATCAATATGTTCTTTGCTCTTAATAGCAAAGTCCAAGACTTCAACAAAGTTAGAACAAGCAATATCCTTTTTAACAAGGGCACGATAAACAATCTCACCCTTCTCATATAAATCATTAATATCAAGCTCTTCTTCCACATTATCCACATCCTCCTTATCACAAGAGGTAATGGGTTCCAAAGTAGGAGTTACCTTAGAATCCCTAGCCATAAGGCATAGGTGGGTACCGGAAGAAGTTGAAGATGAGATTGCATTTGTGGCTTCATTCAAAACCATGTCTTGGCCCATAGAATCTTCGGTTTCCTCTACATGGTTAGCAACACAAGCACTAGAGGAAATGGAAGCATTTTTATCATGGCAACAAGACAACACAAGCATATCATCATGAGATTTATTCAAGTCATTTCTAGATGATATGCAAGGGCTATTAACACAAGCATGTAAGGAGTTTGTAGTGCTAGAAGTGTTAAAGTCCAAATACATATCATTGCAACTCGATAGGGATGAGGGATTACAAATAGTAAGCACACTATCCAAATTGCAATTTCTATCACCACTCACCATATCATTACCTTGTGAAAAGTCACATGTTGGTGAAGTGGTAGAGGATGAGAACTCATCCCGACCGGAAGTGGAAGCAACACAATCATCCTCAATAATGTTGGACACAACATATTTATCTTGAAGTTTTGTCCATAACTCATGAACGCTCCAAAAAGGAATGATTGAAGATGTAACTACATAGCTCAAAGCATTAACAAGCACATTAGAAGCTTGAGCATCGAGATATAAGTTTTTCTCATCCTCACAAGATAGATTTTTGAAATCCATAGGAGGAGAAAAACCTATATCTACACGCTCCAAATTTGGGTCCATGTCCAAAATGAATGAGCATGCGATTTTCCATATATCATAATTTGTGCCATCGAATATGAACATGTCATTGTGCACTAATCCTCTAGCCTACATCTTTACTCTCAAGGCGGTGAAGCCTAAAATGAGAGACCGGGCTCTGATACCAATTGAAAGGATACGGATGTCGCCTAGAGGGGGGTGAATAGGCGATTAAAACTTTTCCTAGAGTGGCTCAACAAAGGCGGAATAAAACTAGTGTTTACTTTGTTAAGCACAACCTAGAACAACTAAGGTTCACCTATGTGCACCAACAACTTATGCTAAGCAATACAAGCAACAAAGTGATAGCAAGATATATATTACTTCAAGCACGAAGGCTATCACAATGTAAAGTGCATAAGTAAAGAGCTCGGGTATAGAGATAACCGAGGCACGCGGGGACACCGATATTTTACCGAGTTCCTCCCAACATGGAGTACATCTCGTTTGGAGAGGGGGTGGTATCAAACCACCAACTCCATAAAAGGCCTCCCTTATTCTCCGGTGAATCTCACCCCAATGGGATCGATCCACGCTTCCACTATCGGTGCACTTGTCGGTGGCAACCGGAACCTCTCACAAGGTTGGGGCACTTCTCCACAACTTAATTGGAGGCTCCCAACAAACGCCACCAAGGCCACAATGCCACCAAGGCCACAAACCGTCTAGGGTTCCAAGAACCCAAGAGGGACAAGCTCCAATGAGTAACTCAAATTAAATCCTCCAAAGAGAACACAAACCGATGCACCAAATGCAAAAGGCAAGAACACCACAAAGGTGCTCAAATCCCTCTCTCCCAAATTCCACCAAAGCTACAAAAGCTTATGGGGGAATAAGAGAGGAAGAACAATGGAGGAAATCCACAAAAGACTCCAAGATCTAGATCCCAATATGTTCCCCTCACTTAGAGGAGAGATTGATTGGTGGGATTGTAGATCTAGATCTCCTCTTTCAAATCCCTCAAGAATATGCAAGAATCATTGGAGGGATTGAGAGAAAGCAAGCTCAAGAAGGTCAACAATGGAGGGGAAAACTTGCAAGAATGGTTAGGGAACCATTGGGGAAGAAGGCCCCTTAAATAGGTTCCCCGAAAATCCAACCGTTGAAGCCAAAAAAGCGCAAATCCCAGATTACCGGGACATTCCAGATACTCGGACATTCCCGTACTACGGACAATCCTGGGGATCCCAGGTCGCCAACGCATTTTTCAGTACCGGTACTACGAGCGGTACTACGGACCTCTGGGACTCTGGTCCACAGTACTACCGGTCATCCCTGAACGAAAACGGCCATAACTTTTGCATCCGGACTCCGATTTTGATGATCTTGGGCTCGTTTCGAATAGGACAACAAGCTCTAAAAGATAAGGCAAAGAAACATTATAGTCCAGCAAGGGAGGATATATCCAAATGACGAAAGGTTTAACCTCTATCAAAAAGATGAACCGATAAAACCTCCAACATCAAAAACGTAATAGAAAATGCATATGAAATCCGTTTTCGATGAACGAGCTTGTCATGGAGATTAACACAAGCTCTAAATACTCACATGAGTAAGAACCAAATAATGGAAGGTTTTACCTATCTCTAAAATACAAACCGTAAAACCTCCAAGATCAAAACGCAATAAGATATAAAAGGAAATCCGTTTTGATGAACTAGAGCTTGTTATGGAGATTACCACAAGCTCTATATCCTCACATGGATAAGACCAAATAACAACCAAATATGATGATGCAAGTATGCAAAGGTTTGATCTCTCTCCGAACGATGTGACCGAAGTTACTCATTCGAGAGCCCTCTTGATAGTACGGTTATCTATCCTAAACCCGGTCTCCCAACAAACATGAGACCAAAAAGGAAAACCTATCAATATTATACCTTTGCCTTGAGCAATCCACTTGAGATCGATGTAGACGATCTTGTCCTTCTCAAGATGGACACCTTTCTTGATTCCTCATCATCGATCCATGATCACCGAGGATGGCAAGCATCAAACATGAGATCTTCTATAGATGGCGCATTTTGAGCTTGCACAACACATATTCTTCTCATTTCATCTATCTTGAAGTCAACACATGCTCCAAGCAATGCCAATGGAAAATTCCTACAAGTACAACTTAATACACACATTAGTACATAAAGATTGTCATTAATTACCAAAAACACACATGGGGGCCCAACATGTTCTTTCAGTCTCTCTATCGACGGGAAGTCGTCTTTGACTAAAAATATTCATTTTGACAAAACAGGCTTGTCGTCCGGCTTTATAAATAAAAGCCAGTGGACTAGACATATACAAACATTCATAAGTTCATCAATTGTCCAGTTGAGGATCGACACGCAACGCAACAGATTGGCTCCAAAGGAGACAAGTTGTCCGTTTTATAGAACATTGGGCGGATTAGGTATGTTTGTCATAAGAGTGCAGATTTATGGTGGGTCTACTGCCTCAAGAAATAGAGAAAGAGTAGTTTCTTAATTGCAGTAGCTTACATGTGCAACCATGTGTCAATATGAGTGGTTGTTGTTTAGACCTAATAGGTTGTGATGACTCGAACCTATTATAGTCAGAGATGTAGATAATTGTTAGGTTGGTACTATGGGTAGCGGGTTTGAGCTACTTCTCGAATGGTCTTATCTTGGTTTTCTCCCGACCATGACACAAAATGCGTGTACTGGTAAAAAAGGTTGACCAAGTGACATGAGTAAAGTGTACGAATCTCTTAAAAGTGTCAAACTAAGTACTTAGTCGTGTCCGTGGTTATAAACAAATTGAGCCACTTGATTCTGCTATGACATATTTCTCGCTCATACAATTTCCTATTTACTAAAATTTAGAGAAAGACTTAATTGGGTTGAGTGTATAAAACTGATTTGATAAAATATAGGATAAAGAATACGTTGCTTTTATGCAAATAAGCCAAGCTCCACCTATCCAAATCAACATGTAGTTGTTAGGTATATTATATTTTTCTTTAGCTCTACTTGTCATATATTTATTGCATTGATTGTTCGTGGATACAACAATTTATGTTGCAGGTTATTTCGACTCAAGGTGATCGATTAGGTCACGAGCCAGCACTTGACATTTATTCGCCCGAGGGGCTACTTGAGGATGGAGGATTACTTTATTACTTTATCATTGCTATTTGAATATAAGCTCTCTTCCATGCTACACAACTATGTAATAATTGCAAAAAAATTGTGTCATGCGCTTTATTTATGATACACGGTTGCACTCTGTTATCTATCGAGTCTACGTGTGCTAATGAACCGATCTAGGGATAAACATTACATATAGGGATACAATCTTTTCAAGTTGTGTCACTTCGTCAACACAGCTAGCTGACTGTCTCACCTCCAACGCCCTCCAAGTGTTTGACGAATTGACTAGTTGAGTTTTTTTCTGCTACTCTTATTTTGTTTTACTTTTTGTCAATGACATTCAACCTAGTCAATTCTATAGTGTAGATGAAGAGGTCGAGGGAGATAATCTTCGACGACTCTTCGTTATCATAGGAGGAACAAGACGATAAGGTAGAAATGGCCATGGTTGTGATCTATAACACAAAGTTCGTTGGTCACGACAAGGATCACAATTTTGCCATTTGTATAGTGGGAGGACCATGCCAAGCTTATGAGAGATTACTTCAACCCCAATGCAATCTATCTAGAGAAGTATTTTCACTAGCGATGTCGGATACACAAGAGTCTCTTCCTCACCATTGCCAAACCCGCGGAGAAGCATGATGCATAATTTGATTTGTAAACTTTAATTTCATTTTTTCATAATCATGCTATTTTGGCGTCGTCATCATCGAGGCGTTCAGTTTAATTCCAGGGGTGGCATAGGTTGTAATATCTGTGAACTTCAGGGAGAAAACAGTAAAATCGAGACAACCCTAGGATAGAAACACTCCTGATTTTATTATTAGGTATAGATTTGAACCCTTTCATGCTTTGGCTTTGAATAGTTTGGTTTGGGAAAAAATGAGTTTATTATCGGGGACGGCTACCAACCTTTCTTTATTTAGAGGACCTAATATAAGGAGTGAAAGGATAAAGAGCCATATAGGGGATAATTTATAAGGGATCGGCTAGATATGACTTCACTTTAGTATAGGTAGGATTTGCTTCCTGATGGCCTACAGGAGTATATATTTGTCAGAGCATGTTTTCACGGAAGTATTGTTTTCAGTTTTTATATCGAATTCCAACAAGGAACTTAGAAAAGTGTTTATTTGTCGCGTTTATGTAACACTCAAGGTGTCACTAGTCTTGAGTGAATTGAGTGCAATAGATGAGAAGGAAAAATAGTGAATGTGGATGAATGAGTTTATATATTGAACAATGCTTAAATTAAAGAACATAAAAGTAAACAATACGAGGATTATTTGGGGTTCATATAGACAAGAGATTTGACGCAGAGAAATTCAATTCATGGTGATAGCGAATGTGCCAAATGGAATAAGAGGAATAAGTGATTATAGTACTTGTTATAAATATGTGAGTAGACAAGCAACCCGTATGATAGCCAAGACTCCTCTTGGTGATTTCGTCTGACTCTAGTGATCTATCCGTCCGTTACCAAAATCATGGTCAGCGCATCAATTAAGATTGCAAGATTAGATCAAAGCTTTAGACTCTATGGCTCCTTGTTGTCCTCGAGTTATACTAGCTCCTCTTTGATATCGGCCATGTCACTCGGGGTTCGTCGATTGACTAGCAAACGAGTTCATGTCTGAGTTCTCGAGATCATGTTATCCGAGCCATTAAATTAGATACAGGCATTAGTCATACATAGGTAGTGATTATCACATAGAATAAATACAAAGATAATCACAAAATAGATAAAAGTAAAATAGACACACCACATCTCACCAATTTTCTACATCTTCCATGCCTATGGGAATTTACTCGCACATGAGAGGAGAATAACATAATAAGATTATAATAATGTAAATAAAGTTCATCTCGATATTACCGTGGAGAACCATAATAAAGTGGCTATCAAATCAAACACAAACCCAAATAGGAATAGAGGTTTTGAATCCCTAATTTTACAGATTTGAATCTCTCTCTCTCTCTCTGTACAAGGTGGAATTATGGAGCAAATGAGGATCTAGATGTTAGAGATCTTAGGAGAAGTTGATGTGATTGTTTTTCTCCTTCAAATCTGGTTTCCTCTCTTTTGGGGTGTTTGCAATTTTCTTTCTCTTCCTTCACGAAAGTTTCTTGGTTTGATAAGTAGAAGCCACTGACGCCTGGTACGGGCAGACAATACGAGTAAGTTCTGCCCGTACTGATAGTTGTTAAGACTCTAGTACATGTCGAATAAAAAATCCTTCAATTAGAGATGTTTTCACCAATCTTAGCAGCCTACCTCCACAGCGTGAATGCGATCACCGCATTCCTCTTGAAATTGGTTCATGATTTTTTGAATTGCCCTCATGATTCTTGAAAATTTGTCCATGTTTTTAATTATTGGTTCCTGGTTTATGAAACTAGTTCATGTTTTTCTAAATTGGTTTATGATTTTTGTAAATGGTTTATGACTTTTTCGAAATTGGTTCATAAGTTTCGTATTTTTATTCATGATTTTTGAAAAAAGATCATAATTTTAATTTTTCCATGATATTAATTTTTTATCAATAATATTAAAAAATATTCATAGTTCTTAAATCATTATTATGGAGAATGTTCAGAGTTTAAATAGAATATATACACAAAAAAGAAACAAAAAAAGAAAAACGTAATCTTGACAGCTGGGCCCACTTACCGCGCCGCTTCAGGCGGGGGATAGCACGCCCCGTAAAATACAGCTCGGCGCAAGAAAAAACTGCAAACTGTAGTGGGCCGGTACAAAAGACCTCCGGAAGTAGCAGAAAGCAAGCACCCCCCTACCAGATATCTGAAAAACCCTAACCTAACTAGGATCTCCCTCCACTCCTCCCGATCCGCCGCCATGGCCGCCGTCGCGACTGCGCCGTCCCGCAAGACGGAGACTTACACCGACACTAAGCGCCGCGACGACGTCCGCGGCGCCAACATCGCCGCCGCGCGCGCCGTCGCCGATGCGGTGCGCACCTCCCTCGGACCCCGCGGCATGGACAAGATGATCTCCTCCGGGGATCAGGAGGTCATCATCACCAACGACGGCGCCACCATCCTCTCCCGCATGTCGCTTCTCCAGCCCGCCGCCCGGATGCTCGCCGAGCTGTCCCGCTCGCAGGACGCCGCCGCGGGCGACGGTACAACCACCGTCGTCGTCCTCGCCGGATCCTTGCTCCGCCGCGCGCAGTCCCTCCTCGCCGCCGGCGCCCACCCCACAGCCGCCGCCGACTCCCTCCACCGCCTCGCTGCCCGCGCTGTCGAGATCCTCGAAGGCATGGCCATCCCCATCGAGCTCTCCGACCGGGACTCCCTCGTCAAATCTGCATCCACAGCACTCAACTCCAAGGTCGTTTCCCAGTACTCCACCCTCCTTGCCCCGCTCGCTGTTGACGCTGCCATGTCTGTGGTTGATCCCGCCCACCCAGAACTCCTAGATCTCCGTGACATCCGCCTCATAAAGAAGCTTGGTGGCACCGTCGATGACACTGAGCTTGTCCGCGGCCTCATCTTTGACAAGAAGGCTAGCCATGCTGCAGGGGGGCCATCTAGGATCGAGAATGCCAAGATCGCTGTCATACAGTTTCAGGTATCTCCACCCAAGACTGATATTGAGCAGAGCGTCATCGTGTCAGACTATGCCCAGATGGACCGCATCCTCCGTGAGGAGCGCAATTACATCCTAGGGATGGTTAAGAAGATCAAGGCATCTGGATGCAACGTCCTCCTCATCCAGAAGAGCATTTTGCGTGATGCCGTGACTGATCTGTCGCTGCATTATCTTGCCAAGGCTAAGATTCTGGTGGTGAAGGATGTGGAGAGGGACGAGATTGAGTTTATCACCAAGACTCTCAACTGCCTGCCAATTGCCAACATTGAGCATTTCCGTGAGGATAAACTAGGCCATGCTGATCTTGTCGAGGAAGTGTCTGTTGGAGATGGCAAGATTGTGAAGATCACTGGTATCAAGGACATGGGGAGGACTGCCACTGTGCTTGTCCGTGGCTCCAACCAGCTAGTTATTGATGAAGCTGACCGCAGTCTCCATGATGCCCTGTGTGTCATCAGGTGCTTGGTGAACAAGAGGTTTTTGATTGCTGGTGGTGGTGCACCTGAAATTGAAATGTCAATGCAACTGGCTGCTTGGGCAAAGGAACTCCATGGGATGGAGAGTTACTGCATCAAGGAGTTTGCTGATGCACTTGAGGTAATCCCTTACACATTGGCGGAGAATGCAGGGCTCAATCCAATCTCTATTGTTACCGAGCTGAGGAACCGTCATGCCAAGGGCGAGAAGAACACTGGCATTAATGTGAGGAAAGGCCAGATCACAAACATCCTGGAGGAGAATGTCGTGCAGCCATTGCTGGTGAGCACGAGCGCCATCTCACTGGCGTGTGAGTGTGTTAGAATGATCTTGAAGATTGATGATATAGTCACTGTAAGGTAGATGTATTATGCGATGTCTCCCTTTGGGCTGTAGTGCTCTGAACTTCTGTGTGGGGCATGGCCACTTTGTCCTGTCTGGCTTGATGTTATTTTAGGTTTATTAAGTTCGAATTTTATTTTTGGACGCAGCTCTTAATCTGTTTGTTGTGAGTTTGTGGTTTTGGTGTCTCATGTCTGTTAAAGATATTGGTACCTTGTATCAGTAATTTATGCTCTACTTGTGTAAACTAGTCGATGTTTTCTCTTTACACCTCAGCTGAATCTTTTAAAAAAAGACCTCCGGAGGTAAGAAATTCTACCCAACTGATAGGCATCAGGGGAAAACGAGGTCGCCGCCATGGATTGAGGCGAGGTCGCAGCAAAGGGAGGTGCAGGCGCTGCTGCCTCTCTACCGCTGCGGTCCACCGCTGCGATCTCATTCTGGGCTTCCCCGCTTTTTCCGGCTGGAGCCTGTGGAGGAGACCCTGACCACGCACACATCCTCACCACTGCAAACTCCCCTAGCAGCACCATGCACACATCCTCACCACGGCAAACTCCCCCAGCAGCATCCAGGTTAGTGCGCCTGTTCCTCGTCTGTTTTGCCTTCGCAGCTACCCTTCCTGTGTGCTTGGCTTCCCCATTTTAGCTTACCGCTCTTCCAAACAACCCATCACAAGCTGAACAAGATTCAGCTGTAGCCTCAGATTTCTATGGTCCGTGAAGTACTGTGGTAATGTATTTACAGGGGATTTGAGATTAACCGCTACATGATCCTCTGTCAATGGACAACAACATGTTGAGTTGGTTGATCCGTATCTCATGTGACAGTATATAGTAGAGGGTGACAGAGCTGCTAGATGACCCCCCTGGCTGTCTTGTCAATGCAATGCAGAGACTGTCACCCTTTGTTACAGCAACATATATGGTCCTACGGCTCCTCATTGGTATCTCAAATATTTTTCTTCTTTTCTCAAAGGTGGATCCAGGGGTATGTTCAGGAAACTTTTTCTGAAGGCAGTTCAGCAAACGGTTTATTCCCCATAAGTACAGGAATGGATTCTAAACTGTAGGCCATATAAAGCTTTCTTCACTGACAAGTCAGGAAATATCCTGTCATTTCTTTCCAGGATGCCACTTTTTTTTACTAACAAGTTAAGAATTTGATCCACTCCTTTCCTTTATTTTTTTACTAACAAGGATGGTTCTTTCTACCAACAAGCTAAGTATATATAAACCAACAAGCTAAGTATTTTTCCCGCTCACATAATTTCTTTTCTTTTCTGTGATATGTGAGCATGTACCTTCGTCTCAACCTATGCTCGGGCAGCTGGGCAGGGATTTCCAACAAATTTAGAAGCTTCCAGTTTCTCTTGCGCCACGGAGCATCTTCTTAGGAAATAGATTTGGTTGTTGTCGCTTCCCAACATTTCAAAGAAGGACGTGCTTCAGTTATGGGTAAGCATGAATTATTATGGCCTACATCTACCTCATCAGGGTGAATTATTATGGTTTTCATCTACCAACCTGTACAATACTTGCCTCTTGCATCCTTTTGGTTGCCAGAGTTGGAGTAGCTAGCAAACTTTGGTGATCAGGCTATCTCATGCATCAATCTTGACATTTCTGGTCGAAGTGAGGTTTTCATTTCTGCACTTAGATCCACAAGTTTAGTTTTATCAGGCATCATAAATATGACTTATATAAATTGGTGCCTAAAGTTGCATTTTGTGGCTTGTGTTGATGTAAATTGGATTAAAATTTTGTATTTTCTTTTCTACTAAATTAGAAATGTAACTCTACTTTCATACAAAATATTGTAGTTTTTGTCATCGAAATGGAACACTAAGGAGATATTCACGTACATAATGTTTGTTTCAGGGTAAAAAAATGTTCCTGGTTATATTTATCTAGGGATAATGACGACCTAATAGTGATGATCTAATTAGCAAACTCTTAAAACAGGCATATAAAATGGTATTACTTCAGTTCATAAATACATGTCATCTTATAAGGCTTTTAGTCATAAATACAGTATTACTTCATGAATATACTGTATAAAGCATTTCTTGAATTTGTGATGAATAATATTTTCATGATATAGATGTTATATATTTTTTGACTAGCATTTACATACAAAAGGTAATGGTCAAATGTGTTTGTTGGGGACTCTGTCAATGTCTAAAGGGACATCCATGTATGAACAGAGGGTGTACAGATTATCAACATAGGTTCACTCGAGTCCTGTTGAATTTGTATTTTGTGGTACAATTTGGCGTTGCTATGCTATTTGCTCTGCGTTGTGAAGTCTGATAAGATTATTCTGCTATATATTGTCCAAGAAAAGTTTTTTTCAAGTTAACCTGATTTAGCAATATGACAGTTCTATGAAAACTCACGATGTGGACAATGAAGCAAGAGAAAAACAGAAATTAACAATCATCAAGGATTAGTATGGGGATTTACAATAATACACAACAGTTGCACTTTTACACTTGGAGGTTATATATGACTTTTTTGGTACAAGAATTCAACATGCATTCCCATGTATTTTGCAGAAGTTGTGAAGCAATCACGACTATTGGATGACCATCCCGAGCAAGACTCCTTGAGGGAATTTCACTTCCCTGCGAGGCTCCCGCGTCCTCGGCCCCAAGGTTCTCTCTCTTTATTTAGGAGTGGACTTTTTGGCTTCATTTTCAGATACAGTACCTAGCTAGGTACTATTGCCTCTCTTTTTTTAACTACATTCTCATATATTTTGGGTCCTATTCATTGTGTAGAGTATATTTCATTAATACATATGAGTATTATTTGAACTTTTAATCGTGTTCCATCCTGGCCGGAACGGACTAAAAGTTCTGCTTTCGAGACAAACAGAACACACAAGTTGTCATTCCGTACCCTGTTAGATTTGATTCCAAATTAGTAAAGCTCCCAAACAAGTATATATTTCCTTCAAATATATGAATACAGACACCGAGTAGTATATATATATATATATATATCTCCTGTTCATTAGTAATTGATGCCCTTTAATTTCACTTCACTCAGCTGACAGCGATGTATCGGAGGCCTTTGTGAAGACTCTGGAGAACTTTATGAAGGGCGTTTCAGACTACGGCGCCTCCGAGTCGAAGCAGCCACCAACCATTTACAAAGTCCCTGAGGAGATGAAAAACAGATACAAGGAGGCCTACAACCCGATGGTCGTCTGGATCGGCTTGTTCAATGGCCAGACCGAGACTACGCGTGGCAGCGCCGTTCGGGGCTACAAATGGTGCTGCATGCGTAAGCTCATCAGCAGGCATCACCTTCTCCAAGAGCCAGAACGAACGCCCTTGCTTCTGCGCCGGTGCCTGGAGTCTTTGGAGGGCGTCCTCCAGCGGATCATTTCATCCTATATCCCGCGCCACCATCAGGTAAACTATGACCAGGGTTTAAGGCAGTCGATCCTGAGCATCATGCTGCGGGACGGATGCTTCACCCTCCACCGCCTGATCAAGTACGCGAACATCGCCAGGATAGAAGCTGCTAATCTCACAGGAAATGGTGCCGGTAACAACATTGAGGAGGACGACGACTGGACCCAGGTGTTCGGGAGGTGCTGGGTGTGGGGATTCGTCACGTGCGACCTGCTCCTGCTCGAGAACCAGATCCCTTTCTTTGTCCTGCAGAAGCTGTTTCAGCAGCTCCGGACAGACCCTGACGAGAGCAGCGACGTCCTTGTGGCCGGCGCCCTCCGTCTCTTCCGCTCCCTCAGGCCGCGTAAGCTGCACTCCTCGGCCATCGCTAGCCGCGACGTGCACCACCTCCTGCACCTCTTCTACCTCTCCGTCGGCCTACCTGAAGAAGCGGTGTCGGCGACCGACAATGATCCCCGCCGGCACGCTGCTCCCCCATCAGAGCTTTCGCAGTGGATACCGTCCGCCAGGGAGCTGGAGGAGGCTGGCGTAAAGTTCCGTGCAAGGAAGGACGCGAAGAGCTTCCTCGACGTGAGGTTCGACGGCGGTGTCCTCGAGATCCCTGAGCTGGAGCTGTATGACTACAGTGAGTCCCTGTTCCGCAACCTCATCGCCTTCGAGCAGACCTACCCTTTCACGCCTGGTCACGTCACCGCCTACGCCATCTTCATGGATTGCCTCGTCACCTCGCCGGAGGACATGAGGCTGCTGCACCTCAGCGGCGTGCTGGTGAACCAGATGAACGGCGAGCGGGATGCGGCGGGGTTCTTTGGCCGCCTCTGCGCGGAGGCCCACCTGGCTGCCGACCACAACTACCTCGCTGGGGTGATCCTGGAGATAAACAGGTACCAGCGGTCCAGGTGGCCCAGGTGGCGTGCCGCACTCGTGCGCAACTACTTCAGCAACCCGTGGGTGGTCATGTCCCTCTTCGCCGCCATCTTCTTGCTCGCACTCACCATGATGCAGAGTTTCTTTGCTGCCTATTCCTACTTCAAGCCGCCCAAGCAGCAGTAACTGTAGGCGAAACTTGATAACCGGTTGCACAGACTGCTTCTTTCTGATGGATACACTAAAGGAGATTGGTGATCGAGGATGAAGCCACTAAATCTGTGCTTGCTTAACAAGGGAGCCTGAGAACGGCAGGGCAGATTTATTTGCATCACATGCTTCATCCATCATGGATTGTTGTTGCAGTCAGTTCTTCCATGATTCGGTTTACAGAGAAGCTTTGATGGCATGTGCGCATATGCTGATGGTTCTTTCCTTTTCAAATGAAAGGAGGTCTGACTGTTTGAGTGAGTCCTGGCGGTATATGGCATTTTATCCACCTGTTTTTTCCAGCAAATATAGCAGCAGGCATGGGATTGCAACGTTGAAGTTACTGTATGATCATGATTCTCGATAATATTGTGGTTGTATGTATCAGAGAATGTAGATGCCAAGAGGCTTTCTCTTACTAGATGACCCGGTGCGCCACTGGCGCCGAGGCCTGAAGCGATACCGTTTTTTAATCATATATTTTAGCTGGACAATAAAGTTTTTCATGTATATTGTTATATGGTTCTATCGCAATTTACATAAAAACAAGAAATGTAATATGTTGCTTGTACTGTCAATGCACAATATATGGATTGTTGCTATGTGACAGGAAGTAATTTTTTTGTTTATTACTGTGATACAGTAGAAGTCCCTACAGTGTAGATTAAGGACTAAGTATGTGCCTTTAATTTACATAAGAACAAGAAATGTAATATCTTACTGTTTTCTTCTTGTGTTCCCTGAATAAAAATGGCTGAGACGTTATATATATAGAAGTAATACCGTATGCGGTGCCATTCATAAACCTCGAGTCTTCCTATTGATAGATTGGGCGAGGAGCAGCAAACCGTATCGTCAGTGAAGTGGATCAGTCGAGCTGTTGTAGTTTCTCGACTATATAAATTTAACATTGAATTAGAAACGAGGACTAACCAAGTGTCAGAATACAAAATTTTGTAAGCAAAAGAAGAAAACATAATCGCTGGATACCATATGGAGGTAATTTGTAGACATAAAAAGAGGAGAACAAATGGGGATATGTAACTTGCTGCTGCTTACTCACCTATTTGACCAAACATCTATACAGCAGCATGGATAGAGGGTAGTTTCTTGTAGTGAGAGGCTCACCTAATATTCAGAAAAACATAGGTATAGTTGATTTATTTTCCTTAGAAACCATATGGAGGTAATCAACGAAAAATAGTGCATGATATATATATATATTTTTTTGAACATTGAACGGGTGCAAAGCACCCGACATATATTGCTGCAAAGAAGCCGATGGAGTACAAAGGGGCCAAAAAGATAAGAAATTACAAAGAGGCCCAAGAAAATGCATAGAGGACCCTAAAAGAAACTAGAAAAAGCAATCCAGTCCTTGGTCTTCATCCTCCTCCAGATCGGCGACGAATCTCCAACATCGACGGCCGTCCAAGCTAGGAAGCGACCGACGAGAGGAGCAGAGCAGCGCGGAGCGGCAGCCCTACTGCCATAGGGTCCGGCGTGATGACGGAACCGCCGCCAAAAGAAACGCCGGAGAGGAGCTCCAGGAGAAACAACCGCCGCCGCAGGCACACCAGACCCAGCTTACCTAGCCACCACCATGGAAGCCAGAGGAAGCTGGAGAGGGAACCTACCTCGGCATGGACAGCACCAGCATCCAGAAGAGGGAGAGGAGGGACGACGCAGCACTCCGCAACCCCCTCGCCTCCACGGCCGGCCGGGAAGGAGAAGCCGCTGCACCACCCGCCACCACGCCCTTCTCCCCCGCCACCACGGCCGGCCAAGAAAGGCAACGAAGCTTCCACTCCCACCCCAGATGCCGGCTCCTAGACCCTTATTGAGAGCCTCAAGCAGCAGATCTCCCCCAGAGCATCGGCCACCGGAGCCCACGAGAGAGGAAACCTGCCGGCAAGCCCCAGATCTGGGTCAACGACCTGGGCAAGCTCCGGGACAGAGCCCGAAACCGTGACGAAATCGTCGCAAGCCAACCTACAACTAACCTAGACTACTCCGGTGCCTCCCCTCCGCCACCTCCGGCCGGCAGCGCCGCCGGAGGGGCTCGGGATTGGCCCGGCCGCTCTCTTCTTCTCTCGGGGAACTGTTCACAGGAGAGAGGGGGGGATTGTGGCGCGCGGGGTTGTTAGAGTCGTGCATGATATATTTAGACAAAACCGTAGGCATATATGACATCATGTAGATGCTCACCGTAGCTCGACGCATTGCTGCTTCACTTATGGTCAGAACTTCGCTCCCACCGCCTATCTAGTACATCAATCTGACACATTTGACTAAAATGCAGCTTTTTAGAACTACTCCGTTTTAGAATATGAAATCAGATTCTTCATTATTTGCAAAACATTATCTAACATTTAGGATATGCTTCATCAATCACCAAAGGAACAAATCAATACATAAAAATTGCATTATTTCATGACTAAAATGCAGCTAGATCAGAGATCAACGGTACTTGTTTACTCAAGAAAAGATACCAATGGAAACAAACAATCTCAATTGACGAAAGCTCAGATCTGTAGAAAGCAAAGGGGAATAAATCAAGTATTATAGGCTTCCCAAGCCACGTGGGCATCCTACACCCCTCTAACAATATAAGAAATAAATCAAGTATCGTAGGCTTCCCTAGCTGCGGAGGCATCCTACACCCTGCTAACAAGATTAGCATTGGCACTACTATCTTTTTGTTGTTGCCATTTAATAGCAAGAATAATAGAAGAATGATTGTTACTACCTCGGCAGACAAGCCGGACAAGTAGTAGTAGTAGTAGAAGCATTTCAACTTCAGTTCTTGGCCCAAACATAGATACATTTTCCTGCATTTACCCTTTTTCTGATTGAGAGGTAGCAATGACTTCAAACACAAGGAAAAAATCGTGATGACTGAAACTTCAAGGAAATAAATATTTGAACCTACCATTTGGAATCCGCCATCAACACATCATCAAAAGCTGCCACCGAGATGTCAATAATGTAAATTATATAATCCAAAAATCAGGCAGAACTGAAGAGTGTTTAACATATTTTTGATAGAAATGGAAGGCTTGCAGAAAATCCCACAATAACAAGCAAGCTATGGTCTTGAGAATACACAATAGGGGATATAGCATATCTATGCACAAGCATGAGTGATAACTAACATTTTTAAAGCCGTGTTCAACAAAATGTTAGGCCTGTAGAAAATACCATAAGAGCAAGCAAAGCTTGGGTACCAAGACAACAAAGTGGCTACAACATTGATACACCCAAGCATGACTAATGTAAAACTTGACATCCGAAAGTAAGATAAATTCACTTCCTAGCAAGACAACTGAATAATCTGATAGGCTGTACATTTTGGTGCTGTATCAGTATCCTCCAACACAAAATATTGTTCCCAAGATCCATAGACATCCCTCCTCTGTAGAAACGAAAAGAGAAAATAAGTCAGAAACCATCAAAAACAAAATGTACGTGCAATGCTGTAAATAACTGTAGGTAAAAGCCAACATTTACCAGGAAGCAAGAAGATACAACATCTGAATCTTGTAGATATGCATATTTCCACTGATAACAAGCATGGATAGGTAATATGAGTTCAATAGCAGCACAATATACTCGTTAACTCATACGACAATGCAGTTCAACCCAAGGTAAAAGCGAAACATTCAAAATTAACCTAGAAAATTAATCATTCAAAAAAAAAAACTCCCCGAGGAAATATTAAGTTTCAAAAACCTTGCCTGCAAATAGAAAAATCAAGATCCGTAAATGAATCATTGTGTTCGGTCTTCTTATCTTTAGCCAACATACGTGGATGTACAGGTCACATGGTAAGCTGCAAAAAGAGAAGAATAGAGAACCTTATTAGCCCAGCTATAAAGTGAGAAAATTTTGATCAGATCTAGCGGTTGTTGTTGACGCGGGTGGCGCCTGCGGACTGTTGGGACCAGATCGAACGGCTCAGGAGTGCACGCGCACAGAGAGGCCCTTCCCAGAAGGCGGGTATCACAGCAGGAGTTATAGGAAGTAATTAATCCAAAAAAATCTATTAATTATGATATTGACAGGTACTTGCCAGTGCCATCTTATCCACCTCGCATTTTTCGGAAAATTACATGTAGCAGCTTGACAAGCATTGTAAGTCGCTACGTTTGAGTTATTGGGTCATCGTGATGTTCAATAATAGTATAGATGTGTGTATCTGAGAATGTAGAGGCCAGAAGAACCAAGTGGCAAGAGAAGTTCTCTATTTAATTGCTTCTTTAGCGAAGGTTAGGTCAACACATTCAGATAGAAACCCGATTCTAAGGTATACAGGGTAATCTACATTCGTCTAAAACATTTCTTTACCTACATTCACCTAAAACATTTCTTTACCTAATAGAACGGATGCTTGTATTTATACTTGAATACGCATGTATCCTCTTATTTATACTTGAATACGCATGAATCCACTTGTTGGTCGTTCCCAAGCCGAAATTCGGACTTAACTTTCACCGAACGAAACTAGTTTTCGGTCCGGGAATGCCGAGTTTCCCACTCGTGTTCCCAGAACGAGTTCTTAGGTTGCCTTTTTTCCGCCCAATAAATTCGACCAGTTTTCGACATAGTTCGGCATAATATGAATACAGAGTAATGTTCGGCCTAGTTTGGCATGAATTTAAACAAAGTTCGGCATAAAATTAAACATAGTTCGGCATACAATAACAATACAACATATTTTGGCCTAGTTCGGCCACTTCATGCTCGACATCTATATGTTGCCCCTGCGTATCCACAGGTGCTCAACTAGATCATACCGCACATGTTGATGCACTACCGGATCTCGGATTTCCTAACGCATGGCGATGAAGGCAGCCCAGGTTGGAGGCACCTGGTGATCAGACTTTACAAGAGGTCCGTGTCTATAGTATGGCTTGTTCTGCTCGACCAAACTCACTTGGTCCTTCCTCTTATCCTCAATGATCATGTTGTGCAAGGTCACACAACAGTTCATCACTTCCCACATCTGATCTTTCGACCAGGTCAGAGCAGGGAATCAGACTGCAAACCTCTGTTGGAGCACACCAAATACCCAATCCACGTCCTTTCTGCAAGCTTCCTGTTCCTTTGCAAACTGAGCATGCTTGGGGAACATTGGGTTTGAGATAGTCTTCACAAATGTTGGCCATCTTGGATAGATGTCATCTGCAAGATAGTATCCCTTGTTGTAGTGGTGCACGTTGATCTCAAAGTCCATAGGAAGAGCATGATCCTCAACAAGCTTGGCAAAGACATTTGATGAGTTGAGCACGTTGATGTCGTTGTTCGATCCTTCCATGCTAAAGAAGGAGTGCCAAATCCAAAGATCATGTGTAGCAACTGCCTCGAGTATCACAGTGCAAACTCCTTTGTGGCATTTATACATTTCCTGCCATGCAAATGGACAATTCTTCCAATGCTAATGCATGCAGTCTATGCTTTCAAGCATCCTAGGAAATCCTCTACTTTCATTGACTGCGAGGATTCGAGCAGTGTCTTCAGTAGTGGGTGTTCTCAAGTATTATTTCTCAAACACTACAATCACTGCCCTGTAGAACCTGCGCAAGCAATCGATGGTGGTGGACTCGGCCATGCGGATATAGTCATCGACACTATCACTCGACGCTCCATATGCAAGCAACCTCATTGCCACTGTGCACATCTGAAGTAAGGAAAACCCAACCATGCCGGTGTAGTCCTTCTTGCAAATGAAACAGGGGTCGAACTCCTGGATGGCATGCACGATCTCGAGGAAGAGCTTCCGGCTCATCCTGAAACGGCGCCGAAATACTTCCTCTTCGTGCAGCGGCTCGTCGACGAAGTAGTCGGCGTACAACATGCAGTAGCCCTCCATACCCTGCCTTGCTTTGCACTTCCGTCGACCCTTCGCCGAGCCTCCACGCTTTGGCGTTGCCATCTGCACGTACAGCCGAGCGAGGATCTGCATGTGATCTGCATCTTCGGCCGCAGCGGCGTTCTCCTCCTCCAACAACACGGCGAACATCTCCTTGTCGTCGGTGTCCATGGCTGAACCGGCAAAACGCCGAACATTTGGCAGACGAGGTAGTGGGAGCTCGCAGCGAAGGCGAGCTACGACAAAGTTTAGGCGGCGAAAGATGGCATAGGCCGAGGGGAAAGGGGCGGCGAAAGATGGCATAGGCCACATTTCATGTTGTAAAATCAAATTGGAAATGCTCCCCTCTCCTCTTATCAAGTATGAAGTGCTTGTCAGGGATCTACGTGTCTTCTCTGGACCAGATAAATTTGATCCGCACTAGACTTTTTGTTTATAACCATCCAATGTTTTATATAGAGATTATGTTGCATTTATGCTTGACATTTGTTCGTGGATAGAAAATCCATTGGTAGTTGCACAAGACATGTGACTTGGAACTACCATTCCTTAGTTTATGTTTTCCTCCCATAGTTTCTCTTCATTCAAAATGCTCTTGTCAGGGATAACCCTAGACAAAAATAGATTGTTGGCTATCCTCAAGGAGTCAAGACATGTGACTTGAAACTACCATTCCTCAGTTTCTGTTTTCCTCCCATAGTTTCTCTTCATTCAGAATGCTCTTGTCAAGGATACCCCTAAACAAAAGTAGAGTGCATTTTATTCCAGTTCTCTTTGGCAAAACCATCTGAATTCAGTTGGTGCAAGTTGGAACATCATCTAGACCACGTTAGTTTCATAGGAAATGTTCAACATTTGTGCGGTCTCCTCTGGCGGCGGCGAGGAGAAGGAGGACATGGCTCGACATAGCAGATGATATCCTCACTCCCGAGCCGTCTCGCGTTGTCACTTGCTTTCTAGCCCGTAGATGGGAGTTATGGCAAGATGGAACAAATGGTCTTACTAAAAAACCAAAAAACTATATATAGATACAAAATGGAATCGGTGTGGTTGTTCGAAGTGAAATATTCATGCTACTATTGATTTGATCGAAAAAGTTTTGAATTATCTACATAGAGAATGAGTTGATCTAAGATTGCCGTCACTTGTTTTAGCCGAGTAACTGAATTGTACTCGACTATTTGAGTGGCAAAAATCAGCACAAAATCTAGTCGACCAAATGTCTAGTGCAAATAATTGATTGTGACACATTTATCCTAAACATTTTTAAAATTTATTAGTATATAAATTAGTACAATTTTATGATATTACTTCAGCGTACATCAGCTAAAAAAACTTCAACATAGACATATGGAGACTCTTACTATTTGTCCAACAATACTAAGCATGTGTAATATTTTAAGTTCAATTTCACTATTATACATTGTCATTACAAACACACTTCTAAATAGGATCTATATATTGCTATTAGAATAAAATTAGTTTGCTTTCTCCAATTTATTCAACACAATTTATTTTACTAGAGTTCCATCATCCAAGTCATAAACAAGACAAGATCATATTTACCCCTGAGAATAATTGGTGCACTCATATGTAATATAGTTCCACTATATGTGTATATTATATTGTAGCAAATTTTAAGATATTGTCTTGATAGGGTGTCATTCAATGTACTACAAGTATCCTAACTGAGATTTCCTAGGGTAGATTCTAGATTTTATGAGGCATTAAGTTGTTTCAGAGAAGGCACTATATATAAGTTGTACAATGTATTATCTTTTATTGGCATCTTTATCAATTAATGAGAATTTACTATTTTTGGTAAGAAATTGGTTTTTTAAGAAAAAGACATGTGGTACAATAGAGAAAACAGTCTTCTCTTATTTTTAAGAGATCATCTCTTAGTTAAGGTAAGACAATCTTCTTTTTCTTATTTTTCTCACGTCCAACTAAACAAAAATCCAATGTGGCAACGGCGATGGAGATGGTGGTGGAGATCGATGGAGATGGCTCCGGGGGCACTTCCCCGTCCCGGCAGGGTGCCGGAACAGGGACTTCTGTCCCCCGAATCTCCCCTTCGGTGGCGGCGGCGATGCGGAACTTTTCGTGGATGTATGATGGTTCCTCTAGGTTTTTTTGCCTCGGGGGCTTCTTATAGGCGAAGGGCAAGGTCGGTGGAGGCCCAGTGGGCCCACACCCCTGGTGGCGCGCCCAGGGTGGGCTCGCGCCACCATAGGGTGTGGCCACCCTGGTGTCCTCCTCCGTCTCTGCTCCGCGTTTCCGTATTTCTCCGAGAAAAATAGTAACTTTGGCTTTTATCCCGTCCAATTCCGAGAATATTTATTTTTTAGCTTTTCTGAAACCAAAAACAGCAGAAAACAGGAAACTGGCACTGCGACATCTTGTCAATAGGTTAGTTCCAGAAAGTGTATAAAAATACCTCAAAGTGTAGATAAAACATAAGATAGTTGATATAAAATAAGCATGGAGCATCAAAAATTATAAATACGTTTACGACGTATCAATGTCGCCCCCACTTTCCGATGCCGCTGCTCCAAGTAATGGATCACCAAGCCAAAACCTCATCGCCACCAGGAACCAAATCACCATTGCTAGTCTCCAGACCTTGACTTTCATGCCATTCTTCGCGACTGAATTCACCATGACACTAAAGACATGTCCCATGATGGCAGCAAACTGCAAAGCTTCGCATCACTACGTCTAAAACCAAATGTTCATAAAAAACATGGTTGGGCGTGACCAAATCCCATCTGATCTGGCAAACTCTAGGCATGTCGTCCATTGTAGTTCACCAACGGAGCCTTCCGAAACACAACAATCCAGCCAAATCGATGAAGACGGCCAACAGGTAGATGTTCGTCTTGGGTGATCCTAGGACCAAGCCCCCTTTATACGAAGCCATACCAGCATCCCCCACACCACCATTGGCAACCTATGGGATCTGCCTCACCGACCCCAATCGATGGCCATGGCCAACAACACGCAAGGAGACGATAGTGCAGGGTCGATCCATGACTAGAACCGCCCGTGACACTGCAAGGAGAAGATGGGGAGACGACATAGGAAGCCACCTAGATCAAGATCAAGGGTTCGTCCCGAGCTGACCCGCAGCCCAACCCTCACTGCCAGTCAAGCACCGCCAAGGGGACCTCTGCCACCACCGCCGCCCTAGCAGCCCTGACGACTATCTCTGGAAAACCACCACGCCCAGGCCTCCTTTGTTGGCCGGGCCTACCATCGCGGCGAGGGCCAGTGGCAGCAGTGGAAAGAGGCGTAGGTGATGGGTGCGCAGGGGCGACACAATGGTATTTCCCCCGGTGGAGCCCTAGGAGGCGCACGCGAGTGCTATGCGTCAATCAACTAGGTGCGCCTATCTATTTTTGTAAAAGTGCTATACATATAATACTATTCAATGCGTTTTATTTCTATCCTCTCCTTTTTTTTTGAAAAAACATATGAATTCAGTCCGCACACAGTGGAACACTATCCATAACATGAGAATTTCACAGAAAAAGTTCAACATTTGTACAGTCTCCTCCAGTAGAGCCGAGGAGAGAGACGCTAACAGGGCAAGGAGTTGGACGCGACTCGACGAAGAATATGGGATCGCCCTTGCTCCGTTTTTGGAATCCATGGAGCTCCGCCACCTGCTTGCTAGCCCGCGGATGAGAGTTCTGTCCATAGGGAAGAAATACCCTTATGAAAAAAACTTGATTTTTTATTACTGCTCACATCATGGAGCTCGTGTGCTTGGAAGGGAAAATTTCGTTCTACTATTGATTAGGTTGATTAAGGAAGTAGCTACACGAAAAATGGGTGGATCTAAGGTTACTGCCAATGCATCGGCCAATTGTTTAACTAGATTTGTTGATTGGTAGTTGTTGATTGGTAGTTGACCGTTTGGTACAAGATCTTATCAGCTAAATGACTAGAGAAAACAATTGACCATCCCCTATTTATACTAAACATTTTTACATTGTATCACATGGCTTCGTCACGAATATAAATTAGATTGTTTTTATAATACAACCTTCAATGTACATGAGCTAAAAAATTCAAAGTACACATACGAAGACTTTTAATGTTTGTTCCAACAATATTAAACATGTGTAATATTAGAACTTAATTTTCACTATTATACAATACACACATGCGTCATTACAAAAACAATAGTACTATAGAAGATCTCTATTTTGCTCTTAAAATAAAAATTAGTTTGTTTTCTCAAATTTATTCGATACTATTTGTTTTTTTGGAGTTCTGCCATCTATCTAAGTCGTAAACAAGACAAGATCAGTGTACCCATCAGAATAATTGGTGCACTCATTTGTATATGCGTATGTTCTATTTTAGTACATTTTAAGACCTTTTCTTGATAGTGTCTTTCAATATACTACTCTATCCGATCCATGTTAATTGTCTTTGAATCAGATGAATCTAACACTAAAACATGTCTAAATACATCCACTTCAGCGACAATTAATATGGATCGTAGGGAGTACAAGTTTAACAAATATCTTAACTGAGATTTTGATAGAGTAGATTCTAGATTTTATGAGGCATTAAGATGTTTATCCTCTAGTTATGCTATTGTCTTTGCTGGTTGGTTGCTTGTGAGCTCAAATGTGTATTCATGTTCTTCAAGGCTTGTAGTTGCATTGATGATCGTACAAGCCTTAAACTCTGGACATGGCATTCACTAGTTGTGCCTAGCAACGGCGGGCTTCGAGTCACCTTCCTTGTCGAAGGCATTCTCTAGAGGCTGCTCATTTTTATCAGGGTGAAAACATCTACTCCTACCTTCTGTTGCGAGATCGGGCGACAAAAACATTCGTGCCTCCCGATGGTCTCGCTCTTGGAGAACCTTTTCCACAGTCCGGGTGTTGCCGATGGTGGTGGTTGATCCTACTAGTGCGAGGTGATGTTAGCTATGACGGCATTTTTTTTCTCTCTTTTTTTTCTTTTGGTTGTGCATCCTTGATAAATCAACCGGATCTTGGATTATATTGTTGGAGAGGCTTTGTGTAATTGTTGGTATCTTTTCTTTGTGAACTATTGTTGGTATCTTTTTTTTGTGAACTATTGTTGGTATCTATTTAGTATTAATATATTTTTTAGGGAAAAAATTATGATCGTACATACGTGCTCCATCCGGCAATAACAATGTTTGTAGGTCCATGGTCGAGTACAAAATAAAATTTATAAATTAAGATAATGAAGAATGAACAGAGCAACTACTACAAGACAAAAATTCGGTGTGTTCAAACCAACTTGGCACGCAACGACTCCGAATCTGAGTGCAGAAAACACGGTTAAGTTTCTTGATAAGGATGATGGCACTAGGTGTACCACTGACGACCAGATGAGAAGCTGGTCGAGAGTTTTCTTCAGTGGGCTTTTTCGATCTGAGGGGGCGTCGAACATGGACAGAATTCTGAACAATGTTGTTGAGCTCGTTTCCCCGGAGATGAACGCTGCTCTTATGGCCCCTATCTGTGATGATGAAATAGAAAAAGCCCTTTTTCAGATGGGTCCGACTAAATCCCCGGGGCCCGATGGGCTCCCAGCTCTGTTCTATCAGCGCCACTGGGCCCTGATTAGGAGTGATGTTTGTGTAGCAGTTCGAGATTTCCTAGAAGGCAAATGTTGTCCTGAAGGTTTTAATGATACGGTTCTGGTTCTTATTCCAAAGGTGAATTCGCCCGTCAACCTTACACAGTTCCGACCTATTAGTCTTTGCAATGTTTTGTACAAACTTGCCTCCAAAGTGGTAGCGAATAGACTAAAGTTGATTTTGCCAATTCTGATCTCTGAAGAGCAAAGCGCTTTCGTACCGGGGAGGCTTATAACTGACAATGTATTTATTGCCTATGAGTGTACACACGCCATCAGAAAAAGGAGCCGGAAAATCCCACTATGTGCCGTAAAACTGGATATAGTAAAAGCCTATGACCGCGTAGAGTGGATTTTCTTGGAGGGTATTCTTAAGAAGATGGGTTTTGCGACGGAGTGGGTCACAATGATCATGAGATGCATGTCTACTGTGAAATTCTCGGTCAAGCTCAATGGTGGACTGTCGGAATCGTTCACTTCGTCTAGAGGTTTGAGGCAGGGAGACCCTCTTTCCCCGTATCTTTTCCTGTTTTGCGTCGAAGGTTTCTCTTCCCTTCTAAAGGAAGCACAACTTCAAAATCTGATCAGAGGAGTTAGATTTGGCTCCCAAGGCCCTCATATTACACATCTTCTTTTTGCGGATGATAGTGTTGTGTTTCCTGAAGCCACTATGGAAAACATGCAAGCTCTCAAGGTGGTTCTACAGGATTACGAGGCCTGCTCTGGACAGAAGGTTAACCTTGCTAAATCCTCAATTTTCTTTGGTAAGGGCTGCAACGATGCTTTGAGGATGGAGCTGAAAAATCAGGTTTGGATTGAAAGTGAGGCACTGTCAGAGCGCTACCTCGGACTGCCGACGGTAGTGGGGCGATCTAAGGAAGGCGCATTCAAATATGTTACTGAACGTTCTTGGAACAAGGTGAAGGGCCTAAAAGGCCAAGGTCTGTCAAAGGCGGCACGAGCATTACAGTTAAATCAGTTCAGTCTGTCCCACGCATTATGAGCTGTTTCCGTTTTCTAAGAAACATTGCAATAAAGTGAGCTCAGTCTCCTCTAACTTCCTGGTGGGGCACGAATGGGTGAGGAAGGTTCACTGGATTGTGTGGGAGCGAATGTGCAAGAGGAAAGATCAGGGGGGACTGGGTTTTCGTGATTACGAGTGCTTTAATCAGGCTTTCCTTGCTAAACAAGGCTGGCGCCTGCTAACAAACCCCAATTCTCTCTGTGCCAAAGTGTTGAAGGCTAGATACTACAAAGATGCTGATTTCCTTTCGGCTCTTTGTCCAAAGGGTGCCTCCTTTACTTGGAAGATTATTTTCTATGGAAGACAACTTCTTATGGAGGGACTGATTTGGCGGGTAGGCAATGGTGAAAAGATTAAAATTATGGAAGATAAGTGGATACCTAGAACATCAGCCCAACATCCACTGGGATGTAAAGTTCAAGACCCTCCGGTGATGCTTAAGGAGTTTCTCACACCGGGGGGAGGAGCATGGGACTCTGATAAGCTTCACCAATATTTTTATGAGGTAGATGTGGAGGATATTCTAAAAGTCCAAGTGGGTCGTCAAGGAACGGAAGATTTCGTGGCCTGGAACTACACAAAAAGTGGTGTTTTCTCCGTGAAGTCAGCGTACCACTTAGCTATGGATAGAAAGGCGCAGAAGGAGGTCTCTCCTGGTGTAACACCCTCAGAATCGGACCTATGCAAGTTTGAGCAAAATTCGCCAAACCCGCATAGAAACGATTCAAAGGTGCCCACCAGGCACTTTCGTGCGGGTGGAAAACGAAGTAATAACATTACACAACAGTCCTCGATGGGACCCACAGAACAGATATATATAACGGCGACTCCATGAGTCAAGAATACAAATATAATATTCAAAGATCCAAATCACCTTGAAATCGATAGAGCGTCCAGCTACGGACAAGATGCAAATGGGGCTAAGAGCCCTGAAGAATAACCAATGGCGTCCATAACCCTGCCCAGGCCAAGCCGGAAGGGTAACACTAACGCGTCGATCTCAAAACCTGCTTAAACAAAAGGGTGCCGACAAAGGGCAAAGGAAAAGAGGAGCGTCGATCTTGAGGCCAAGACAGCGAGGCTAGAATTGCGGTCCTCGCCACATAGGTATGGTGGATCAAGCGGCAAAGATGCACTAAACAACCTATAGAGACTCGATACAACTGGCGGTTATCAGAGAGGGTGGAGAATGACCTATCCGGATACAACCTGAAGCTAACACCAAACAAACCCATCCTGGTGTTTCCCCCTCGAGAACAAACGAGGAAGTCAACCGAGGAACTCACACAGTTGGCAGTTTTATTTATTCGGTTATCGTTGCAGCAATTACTAGTCAGGTTAAAGATAGTCGTCCTGATAAAAATAGGCAGTGGGTCCTTTTAGTTAATCATTCCGTTATAGTGGCAACACTTACTAGTCAGATACATTTAACATGAGATAACCCATAAAACCCAGCAGTTGTTGGTACTTTTATTCAGCCATTCCGTTGTAGTTGCAATACTTACTAGTCAGATACAATTGTCGCAAGCGACAACCAAACAAGCAATTGTGGGCAGTATTAATTAGCCATTCCATTATAGTGAAGCTGATTACTAGTCATTATAAGTCAAATTTATAGCAGTAAACTTTAGTTATGCTTGTCTATGATCGAGATACTGTGCTCCAAGTCGTCCATAACCGCGGACACGGCTTTGAAAGTTTTACCCGGCGGGTGCACCAATAGCAACACACACTCGATCAACCTCGAAAACCAAATCAAAACCCAACGAGGCTTTCACGGTGAACAATCACAGGATTCAGAAATATTTCAGGGGCCACCCATTGAGTAGATCCATAGCGGAGTAAGCAAGCTCCGAGACGGACTCAAGGTTTGCGTCAATGGTCATGGCGGTTGGGAACCCGAAGTGTGGCTGGGCTTGTCGATACCGCGTAATCACTCCGCATCCTAAGCAGTCAGTGTGCTCTCGCACAATTTAAATCTGAAGTAGCATGGCATAAATGCAGATCGTAAATAAAACCTCAAACTAGTTTGTGGCCCCAAGAAATAAGATGAATCAAGCTCGGCTCGAGGGTCCCATATACCTCCCGGATGTGGATAGCGCGATAAATCAAGGAACAGGTATCAAGTACTCGGGGTCTTACGGGACACAAGTGGGCGTTCGGAAACCAAATATTTTCTATCACCCACCGATGCCTCTGCTTATTTCAATTTTAGTTGTTAAACAGAAATTAAAGTGACGATAAGTAAAACTAGAATCATCTCCAGCATCAACATGCGGCAATACATCAGCAACTGTGGCATTGAACGACACGCAACAGCACTTGAGCAAGCGACTACGACGCGCAAGTCCAACTATCTACCAAACAACAGGTAATAGGAGGTGGCCATGGCAATATAAGGCTGCAGGGGATATCACAGGTACGGAAGCTAAAGCATCGCAACACAGATAGCAATAGATCAACAGGAGGGAATATATACTATAAAAGTAAGATAGGTAGAAAGGGGGAGATGCTCGCCTGAAAACATTGCCGAAGGGTTCAACCGAAGATCGGGGCGAAGATCACATCAACTCAACGGCCTTATCCGCGAAGAAGCAAAACACTAGAAGAAACACCGGATGCACTATTTAATACAACGACAGAAGATCGGTATGATGCATGTATGATGCATGGCATGGCAAGGTGCGATGCAATTAGGTCAAGATTAAGCGAAACCGGGGTCCCGACAATTAATTAGATGGTGCCAGTTATTTAGAAGGCCCGCAATTTAATTGTTGTTTAGCAATGCAACAGATGGAACCGGTTCGCTACACATGTTTAAATGAGGCCAATATAAGGCTAGGTTTGCCCGCATATGGGCCCCATATTTAATTATTAGGTGAATCGGCATAAGGCCCCCAAACCACAGATATGCATGTGAGTATGACAATTAAATATGCAACAATTGTATTATATTATGAAATTAGGGTTCCGGGAAGGGGTTCACATTAGGGTCTCGGCGATCTTGGGGTTCCGGTTCGGGTCGGTCTCGGGTCGTGGTTCGTGAGGACGTTCTCGGATAAAAGGGGTAGGTCTTGGCGCATCCGTGGTCTTCGGGTCATGTTGTCGGTCTTCTCGTTCCGGGAAGCCGGACTTGGTTCGGTGTCGGGGCGCGTCGGATTCTTCCGGGCCGAAGCACTTGTCGCATCGGGGTCTCGGTGTCGGGTGAAGATCTTGGCATTCGCAGTTAGGGTCTTGATCGGGTAGGTCTTATCGGTCTTGGCGTCCGGGCCTCGGCGTCGCATCCGGAAGAAGATCTTGTGGCATCCGGGGCATCGGATCATGGCGTCATTTTGTTGTTTCCACGGCGGAGACCTTAGCGGCCTTGTCGAGGATGTTGTTGGAGGTTCGGCGAGCGTCCGGGGAAGAAGTACTTGGCGTCCTGGATTGGTCTCGAATCCATGAAGCAGATATGGTCGTCGCGTGGATCTTGTCGATCTTGGGTTATCATGTCAGCGTCCTCGGTGATCCGCGGCGCAGCTTTGGTGTCGAGCTTGGCGGTCATCGGGTCCGGCGCCGATGGCGGTTGGCGAACTTGGGTGCATCAAGACGGCCATAGGAAACATAAGCAGATCCCCATGGCGCACATACATGAACACACACAGACGCACACACGTGGCAGCGGGCCCACAGGTCGACGGTGGCGGGCCAGGCGAGGTGGGGCCGGGTTGCGGGCCGGGGAGGATGGCGAGCTCGGGACCGCGAGGAGGACGGCGGAGCGGTGCCGCGGCAGCCGGGGCGCAGCGCGGCGCAGGAGGTCGCGAGGGGCGCGGGGAGGGTCCGTGGCGAGGTTGGTGGAGCGACGCCGGCGGCGCTGGGCGCCAGCGCGAGGCGCGCGACGGCAGCTCGAGCTGGCGCGATCGACGGCGAGGCGGCGCGGCGATCCGACGACCGCGGCGATGGGCGAAGCCAGCGGGCGGCGAAGTGCGGGCAGCTGCACGCGAGGTCGATCGCGGGCGGCGGAGGCGGGTGACGGGCGGCGCGCCGAGCGCGACGGGCGGGAGGCGAGGGAAAGGCGCGGCGGGCGACGCGGCCCGGCGGTTCGGGGCGGATGGGCGGGTCGGAGAGGGCTGGCGGAGGAGCGGAGGAGGCGCGCAGAGGCCAGCGGGAGGGTCGTGTGGCAGGAGCCGGGCGCGCTGCGGAGGCCGCGGGGCGGCGTGAGCGAGGGGCCGCGAGAGGCCGGGAGAGAGGCTTGAGGCTCGGCCGCCAAGACGAGGTGGAGGCGCGACGGCCGGGGCGGGCGGAACGAGGGACGCCGACGCTGGCGGAGCTTCGCGACAGCGTGTGGCGGGGTCGGCACGGGCTTGGGGGTGGGAGCGGCACGGCGGGAGGCTGCAGGCCTCGCCGGGGAGGGGGTAGGAGGCAGGGCGGTCGCCGGCGTGGCCAGGGAGAGGGCGCAGGAGGGAAGCGCCTGTGGGAAGAAGACGAGAGGAGGTGGGACGCGCCAGGGGCGGGCCAGGCGTGGGGTCAGCGGTTGGGGAATCCGGTGTGGAGGGAGGTAGCGTGTGTGGTGTTGTGTGTGTGGGGTGTGGGGAGTGTGTGGCCAGGTGGGGAGGGAGGAGAGAGAGAGGGGCCATGTGGCGGTTTCTGGTTGGGTAGAGGGGGAGAGAGGGTGAGGTGGCGTGTTCTAATTGGGTGGAGTGAGGTGGCCAGGGGGTGTGGGTAGGATAGCTGGTAGGTTTAGGAATTAGAGGGGCCGTTTCAGGTGGCCCGATTATAATTCCGGGGTGGTCGTTCGGGTCATTCGGCCCGTTCGACTGCCCCACTAAAAACAATGCAAATAATTTATTTATTTAAACGGACCATTTGCAAAACACATTTAATCAAAACAAATATTCCGACGATCCGGGTTTGCGTTTGAATAAAAGACGGGGCGTTTGGAAAACAAATCGGGCTTTGCGAAAATAGTTTTGACAAACAACATATGATGATGACGATGCAATGCACAAATTCAACGCGATTTTCTAGTAGTGGTTTTGCGGGATGCCACAATTCGACACCACTAACAATGGATCTCGCCCTCGAGATCCGCCTCATGTTACCGGAAAGAAGGTCGGTAGTCTGATCCTTCGCGCTTCGTGTAGATCCTCGCGACACCACTAACAAGAGGTCGTTGTCCGTGATCGTCGAGAGAACACTCCGGGACCAAAAGGTCGAAGGTAGAGGTATCAACAAATAAAGCCACCCCTAACTTCGATGGGAAGAGGGAACCGATGCATCCTCATCCACTTCAATGTACAAAAACGAATAGAAGGGGTAGTCGGCATGGGGGCCAATCCATCACGCACCCAAACTATTACTCTGCACAATCAGTGGAAAAGCATGCAACCATTCTCGGAATCAGACTGAAGATCTCGGCAAGCGAGGTTCGGAAACAAAGGAGTGATGCAGACTCTGCATCGGGTCTGGCGTGGATGATGTCATCACGTCGGAAAACACCGGATTGCACAAACAAGGAACAAAGAATGATACCACAGCAGACGGATTCATCCGGCAGCTTGAACACCGGATGGTAGAGCACCGTTATCCAAGAAGGAAGCGAAACCCTGAAGGTACGACGGAAACCCAACCACGAGAATTCCTGGACTCGAAGAGAGAGGAGAGAGCGGATTCAAAACACGTAGAGGTAAGAGGAGAATAGCAGAGGGGTAAGGAGTAAAATCAGACCTAATTAGAACTATCCAACCGATTTTCAAAAATAGTTTTGACACTCTACTTCGGCCGTTAGCTAGGTTATCCTACAGGCTGGACTTGTGGGGTATCGCAACTGCTGAGCTCTGATACCACTCTGTAACACCCTCAGAATCGGACCTATGCAAGTTTGAGAAAAATTCGCCAAACCCGCATAGAAACGATTCAAAGGTGCCCACCAGGCACTTTCGTGCGGGTGGAAAACGAAGTAATAACATTACACAACAGTCCTCGATGGGACCCACAGAACAGATATATATATATATAACGGCGACTCCATGAGTCAAGAATACAAATATAATATTCAAAGATCCAAATCACCTTGAAATCGATAGAGCGTCCAGCTACGGACAAGATGCAAATGGGGCTAAGAGCCCTGAAGAATAACCAATGGCGTCCATAACCCTGCCTGTGCCAAGCCAAGGGTAACCCCGCTAACGGCGTCGATCTCAAACCTGCTTAAACAAAAGGTGCCGACAAAGGGCAAAGGAAAAGAGGAGCGTCGATCGAGGCCAAGACAGCGAGGCTAGAATTCGGTCCTCGCCACATAGGTATGGTGGATCAAGCGGCAGCAAGGCATGCACTAAACAACCTATAGAGACTCGATACAACTGGCGGTTATCAGAGAGGGATGAGAATGACCTATCCGGATACAACCTGAAGCTAACACCAAACAAACCCATCCTGGTGTTTCCCCCTCGAGAACAAACGAGGAAGTCAACCGAGGAACTCACACAGTTGGCAGTTTTATTTATTCGTTATTGCAGCAATTACTAGTCAGGTTAAAGATAGTCGTCCTGATAAAAATAGGCAGTGGGTCCTTTTAGTTAATCATTCCGTTATAGTGGCAACACTTACTAGTCAGATACATTTAACATGAGATAACCCATAAAACCCAGCAGTTGTTGGTACTTTTATTCAGCCATTCCGTTGTAGTTGCAATACTTACTAGTCAGATACAATTGTCGCAAGCGACAACCAAACAAGCAATTGTGGGCAGTATTAATTAGCCATTCCATTATAGTGAAGCTGATTACTAGTCATTATAAGTCAAATTTATAGCAGTAAACTTTAGTTATGCTTGTCTATGATCGAGATATCAGGCTCCAAGTCGTCCATATCCGCGGACACGGCTTTCGTAAAGTTTTACCCGCCGGTGCACCAATAGCAACACACGCTCGATCAACCTCGGAAAAACCAAATCAAAACCCAACGAGGCTTTCACGATGAACATTCACAGATTCGAATATTTCAGGGGCCACCCTTGAGTAGATCCAACGGAGTAAGCAAGCTCGAGACGGACTCAAGGTTTGCGTCAATGGTAAGCGATCGGGAACCCGAAAGTGTGGCTGGGCTTGTCGATACCGTAATCACTCCGCATCCTAACAGACAGGTGCTCCTCGCACAATTTAAATACTGTAGTAGCATGGCATAAGTAGATCGTAAATAAAACCTCAAACTAGTTTGTGACCCCAAGAAATAAGATGAATCAAGCTCGCTCAGGGGGTCCCATATACCTCCCGGATGTGGATATCGCGATAAATCAAGGAACAGTATCAAGTACTCGGGGTCTTACGGGACACAAGTGGCGTCGAAACCAAATATTTTCTATCACCCACCGATGCCTCTGCTTATTTCAATTTTAGTTGTTAAACAGAAATTAAAGTGACGATAAGTAAAACTAGAATCATCTCCAACATCAACATGCGGCAATACATCAGCAACTGTGGCATTGAACGACACGCAACATCACTTGAGCAAGCGACTATGACACGCAAGTCCAACTATCTACCAAACAACAGGTAATAGGAGGTGGCCATGGCAATATAAGGCTGCAGGGGATATCACAGGTACGGAAGCTAAAGCATCGCAACACAGATAGCAATAGATCAACAGGAGGGAATACATACTATAAAAGTAAGATAGGTAGAAAGGGGGAGATGCTCTTTGAAAACATTGCGAAGGGTTCAACCAAGATCGGTAAGCTCACATCAACTCAACGGCCTTATCCGCGAAGAAGCAAAACACTAGAAGGAACACCGGATGCACTATTTAATACAACGACAGAAGATCGGCATGATGCATGTATGATGCATGGCATGGCAAGGTGCGATGCAATTAGGTCAAGATTAAGCGGAACCGGGGTCCCGACAATTAATTAGATGGTGCCAGTTATTTAGAAGGCCCGCAATTTAATTGTTGTTTAGCAATGCAACAGATGGAACCGGTTCTCTACACATGTTTAAATGAGGCCAATATAAGGCTAGGTTTGCCCGCATATGGGCCCCATATTTAATTATTAGGTGAATCGGCATAAGGCCCCCAAACCACAGATATGCATGTGAGTATGACAATTAAATATGCAACAATTGTATTATATTATGAAATTAGGGTTCCGGGAAGGGGTTCACACATTAGGGGTCTCGACGATCTTGGGTTCCGGGGTTCGGGGTCGGTCTCAGGGTCCAGGGTTCGACGGAGACGTTCTCGGATAAAAGGGGTAGGTCTTGTCGCATCGGGGTCTTCGGGTCATGTCGACGGTCGTGGCGTTCCGGGAAGCCGGACTTGTTCGTGTCGGCGCGTCAGTTCTTCCGGCGGGCACTTGTCGCGTCGGGTCTCGGTGTCGGGTGAAGATCTTGGCATTCTGCAGTTAGGGTCTTGGATCGGTAGGTCTTATCGGTCTTGGCGTCCGGCCTCGGCGCATCCAGGAAGAAGATCTTGTGGCATCCGGGGGCATCGGATCATGGCGTCTGTTTTGTTGTTTCCACGGCGGAGACCTTAGAGGCCTTGTCGAGGATGTTGTTGGAGGTTCGGCGAGCGTCCGGGGAAGAAGTACTTGGCGTTCTGGATTGGTCTCGAATCCATGAAGCGATATGGTCGTCGCGTGGATCTTGTCGATCTTGGGTTATCATGTCAGCGTCCTCGGTGTTCCGCGGCGCAGGCTAGTCGTTTTGGTGCCGAGCTTGGCGGTCATCGGGTCCGGCGCCGATGGCGGTTGGCGAACTTGGGTGCATCAAGACGGCCATGGGAAATATAAGCATATCCCCATGGCGCATATACACGAACACACACAGACGCATTATCGGGCAGCGGCCCATGGTCGACGGTGGCGGCCGCGAGGTGGGGCCGGTTGGGCCGGGAGGATGGCGAAGCTCAGCGGGACCGGCGAGGCAGGACGGCCGGGCGGTGGCCTTGGCGGCAGCGTGAGTCGCAGGAGGTCGCGGGGCGCGGGAGGGGTCCGGCGAGGTTGGTGGAGCGGACGCCGGCGGCGCTGGGGCGCCAGCGAGCGGAGGCGCTGGCGACGGCGAAGCTGGCCGGCGACCGACGGCGAGGCGGCGCGAAGCGATCCGACGACGGCGGGGCGGCGGGCGCCAGCGGGACGAGCGTCGGGCGGGTGCAGGCAGCCGCACGGGTCGATCGCGGACGACGGCGAGGCGGGTGACGGGCGGCGCGGCTGGCGCGGCACGGAGGCGAGGAGCTAGGCGCGCGGAAGGACGCAGACGGCTCCGGCGTCGGGGCTGGGCGGCGGTCGGGAGAGGCTGGCGCGGAGGGCGGAGGAGGCGCGCAGAGGCCGGAGGGGTCGTGGCAGAGCCGCGGGCGGCCAAGGCTGCGAGGTCGCGGCTCGCGCGAAGGAGGCGCGAGGCGCGGAGAGAGAGGCCGGCGGCCAGGCAGGTGTGGGAGGTGGAGGCCGACGGCGGAACGGGACGACGCCGGGCGGAGAGGCGAGCGTGACGAGGCGGGTCGGGGTCGACGGGGGTGGTTGGTGAGCGGCGGCGGCGGAGGCGCAGCCTCACGGGAGGTGTAGGAGGCAGGGCGGTCGCCGGCGTGGCCAGGGAGAGGAGCGGGGCGCAGGAGGGGGAAGCGCACGCGGGGAAGAAGACGAGAGGAGGTGGACGCGCTGGCAGGCCAAAGGTCAGCGGTTGGAATCGGTGTGGAGGGAGGTGCGTGGTGTGTGTGTGTGTGTGTGTGTGTGTGGCTGTGGGTGTGTGGAGAGAGAGAGTGGGGAGGTTTGTTGGGTAGAGGGGGAGAGAGGGTGAGGTGGCGTGTTCTAATTGGGTGGAGTGAGGTGGCCAGGGGGTGTGGGTAGGATAGCTGGTAGGTTTAGGAATTAGAGGGGCCGTTTCAGGTGGCCCGATTATAATTCCGGGGTGGTCGTTCGGGTCATTCGGCCCGTTCGACTGCCCCACTAAAAACAATGCAAATAATTTATTTATTTAAACGGACCGTTTGCAAAACACATTTAATCAAAACAAATATTCCGGCGATCCGGGTTTGCGTTTGAATAAAAGACGGGGCGTTTGGAAAACAAATCGGGCTTTGCGAAAATAGTTTTGACAAACAACATATGATGATGACGATGCAATGCACAAATTCAACGCGATTTTCTAGTAGTGGTTTTGCGGGATGCCACACCTGGGTCATCTAACTCGGTAGCTCTGCACAAAGGGAGGCTGGCGCTATGGGACTGTAATGTGCCAGGGAAAGTGAAGGTCCATGTTTGGAGGCTAATTGAGAACGGACTAGCCGTGGGAACAGAACTATCGCACCCTAAAATAAAGGATGGGGTTGCCTGTCTTGTGTGCCACAAAGAGGAAAGTTCGGTTCACAGATTCTGGTCTTGTTCTCATTCAACAAACTCATGGCACGAGCTTGCCTTGCTATCTGGCGTTAGGTTGGAGAAACCACCTCGGCTTTTACGTTGTCACTCGGATTTGAAAGGCTGGTTACTTGACTGGATTGGAAAGGAGAAGGGTGATAAGGTGGCATTGATGATGATGCATCTCTACCAGTTATGGATTGCCAGAAATGAGGCTAGGGAGTCTGGCCAGATTGAGGAGCCCGCTCAAACTGCACGAAAGACCGTCAGGTTTTTGGAGGATTGGACACTGGTCCATGAGCCAAGGCCGGCTGCGAAAATAAAGAAGGTGAAGCCTTGGTCCAGCCCGCCTCAGGATTGGTGTAAGATCAACGTCGATGGGGCTTTTAACGCTAGCTGCTCGGGTGGTGGGGGCGTAGTCATCAGAGACTACCATGGTAGCTTCTTAGCATGGGCATGCCATTTTTTACCACAAATCCAAGATGCCGAGTGTGCGGAGCTCTTAGCCTGTAAGCGTGGACTGCAGGTCGGGACGGAGATCAATTGCCAAAAGATTGTGTTGGAAACTGATAGCTCTGGTGTGGCTGCAAAACTTGTCGGGAATGAGCTTGAAAGATCGGGACACGGCGTCCTGGTGGAAGAGATAAAATTCCTGATGCGATCATTTCAGGAATGCAAGGTTCAAGCAGTTAGACGTTCGGCGAATGAGGCTGCTCATCAATTAGCGAAGCATGGCTGCAATAATAAATTATGTAAAGTTTGGTTCTCTGTAGCTCCGGATTGTATCGGTGACTGTCTGGCTCGTGATTTAGCCACGGGTTAATTTGAATGCAGCATGTTGATTAAAAAAAAACATAAAGAATGATGGGTGAAATGTTATCGCGAGCCATGAGCCCATGACTGAAGAACTGAAGTCGATCCATGCACAAGAACAGAGCACAGGTCACAGTCTCACAGGTCTTATTAACAGCACTACGTAGTACGAACGCTCGAAACAGTTCACGGCGCGCAAGGCGTGCAGCTAATTAACCTACAGTACAGATCATGCGGCGGCGGCCGGAGGCGGCGTGGAGCCGGCGGGCGGCAGCATCTCGTCGGCGATGGCGTCCTCGAGCCAGCCCTCGGCGTCGGCCATGATGCCGGGGCTGAGCCGCACCATGAGCACGCAGAACTCCCGCTCGCTGAGCGCGCCGTCGCCGTCGTGGTCGCCCTCGCCCACCATCGCGGCCGCCTCCTCGGCCGTCATCCCGGCCACGCCCAGCACGCGCTCCGCGCTCCGCCGCAGGCTCTCCGGCGTGATCGCGCCCCGCGCCGGGTCCGCCAGCACCCGGAACCCCGCCCGCAGCTCCTCCAGCAGCCCCGCGGTGCCCAGCCGGCCCGCCATCACCGGCAGCAGGTCCTCGTACGCCCCGCTGCCGTCGACCTCGCCGCCGCCTCCGCGCTCCGCCATGGATGCCCGCTGCCGCCGACTCTGATCGCCGCAAGAATTGTTGTTGTTTGGACTTTGGACTCTGGTGCCGACGGCAACTGCTGCGTGGAGGTTCGGTTCTTGTATAAAGCGAGGAGGGAGGAGGAGAAGGTCGTCAGGAATGGATCATGGATAGGACGGCACGGTCGATGATGACGACGTTCGGCGACCCCATCTCGGCTCGGGGGAGAAGCTTCCGGGAAGCTGCGCGCGGGAGGAGATATTTGGGTGGACGGCCAGACGGCACCCGTGGTGGCTGTACCGTGTCTGCGCTCACAACGGCATGAGCGGAGCACGGGATGCACGATCGACGGAGACGCGCACGTCGCCGAGCGGTGATGTGAAACGGCCCAGGGGCCAGGGGATCTGACATGACGTCGCGTTGCTCGTCTCTGTCTGAGGAAGCTTCCTGGGAAGGAGCCGGCCGGCTGGGGCGTGTTAATGCAGGGTGGACCAGTTGTGCTTTTTAATTTAACCCTTAAACTTGCTAATAATGAGTTCAAGTTTCAAACCTATACTTAACTTTGGCCTACACAATACAAATACAACCTAGAACTCGTAAAACTCTCCAAATGCATACAATACGAAAGTATGTTACTCCCTCCGACCCATATTAGTTGACTCAAATTTATTTAGATTTAAATGAATCTAGACACTATTTAGTATATAGGTTTGTCAAATTTTGACAAATCCAAGTCAACTAATATGGGTCGGAGGGAGTACACGATGGCTATAGTAATATTGATTTGATATTGCTCGTGATGATATGTTTTCTTTATAGTTTGCCAAAATTTATAATGTAACAAATTGAAACTGAGGGAGTAGTAACAACAATTTGCAGGTAATGTAACAAAATCCGGGGAAATGAAAAATAAATTGAACACATGCGAACCTTAGCTACACTTTGATTGACGTGTCATCAGGCTATTGAGGAAAGCTGCAATTTAGAAGGGAACAAAAGAAGACTACAAAACAATAACTACTCTATGGGTATATGATATTGTACATCATGTTTATTTCTTTCTCTTTTACATGAATCTCAAACCGATCTGAAAGAACTTGGCATGTATCCAAGCATGGATGCCTCCAGTTGATGAATGGATGATAATCAACATTGACGGCTACATCAGCAATAGCACAAGCAAGGTGTGGTTAGGGTGTGCTACAACTAGTAGTGATAGACATTTATGCCGTTTGCAGGTAACCCACCGAGTTTACGTGATGCTCATCAAGATGAGAGTCGAGAGCATATCTATGATACCATAGCTTATGTGATACCACGATCCCAATCTTCACAATTTAGATGTGCGAGTTTCATAAAATTCTATTAATAAATTTGTGAATGTTCAGATGATGTGTGTTTACAATCCCTATAATTTGCAGAACCAACTTTAAAATACAAATGGAGAAACAAAAATGACAAATCCAACATGAATAGTGTCACAAAAGACAAAAACATAAAATGACACTGTTCACATAGCAATTTGTATTTTTTACTTCGTTGTGCATGTTTTGAATTTTGTGAAAATTTTAGGGAATGTCAACACTCACAGATTTGTTTCGGATTTTTTTGACACTTACAAAATTGAATTTTTACATTTGGTAGGTATCATATGAGGTGTGGTACCACTAGATATTTTCTGAGTATGGCTCGTACTCCATCTTAATGCCATGTGCTGAATTGGTAGCGAGAGAATTATAATGGAAACCAACACCAAAGCCTAAAAACTTTCGATCACGGATGGCAACTATGACTAGATTAGTTATTTGCCAATGGGTAAATTTCTTAACTTTTTTTGTTGATACCTGTCAAATTATTTTCCGTACAAGAGGACGCAATCGTGGTTGCACCATTGCTAAGCCATATATGTTATTTGAAAGATATTGTGTTTGGCTTCGAGAGTTTCCTTGCTTTTAAGAGGAGTTTGTAGTTAGAAATTCAGCTGATCAACGTGCTTAATAAATTGGAATTGTTTTCTCTACTCCCTGAAGGAACAAATTTCGAGCATGAGAAGGCTTTCTTTCTTGCTGCCATGATGGATGGGGTGTATAAGTTTTTATACAAACTCACTCCATGTTGTTGGAAATATAAGCAATAATCCATATGATTTAATCCGAATAATAAATTGATAAAGCATGATCATACAAACGGTACTAAAACCAATTATGCAGATCAACAAAGTAGATGAACAGATTACATCTATAGGAGATAAACCTATCACATCTACACCAAACGCTAGAATAAAGAACTCTAGCATAATCCGAAAAAGACAGTTGAGGATCACATACAGTGTAGGCTGAATAGCAGCCGCATCGGCCGCAGCAACGTCGCCCATGTTGAGGTTGTCGAAGAGATTGCTGACGTCCGGGAAGAAGTCGTCGTCCGGGAACTCGTCGTTGGACGACGTCGTAGTTGCCAGTAGTCGCGCTTGAGCGCTCCTCAAAAACCTGATCGCCCCTCACCCGTACAGGTTCACGAGAGGCGGGGTTCCGGAGGCCTACTGTCCCGATCTGCGGTGCACGCCGGAAACCGGGATGGGGAAGACGAAAGCGGCGGCGCAAGGTTCTGGAGGTAGGCGCGTGTGTGGATTGATCCCTGATTAGGTTTAGCGCAGACGCTTATATATGGCAGGTTAGGAAGATCGTGGGGCTTAGCCCACGTCTGAGTCGGTAACAGTCCACGTCCATAAAAACTGGAAACGGCTGTAATTAACGCGTCCGTTAATGACTCATAATCAGTTTTCTCAACCAGCAAAATAAAGCTCGGCTCGGCGAGATTCCCGCAACCCGCGACGCGTGTCGTGACGAGGCGAGGCGAGGCATCACTAGTGGAAAAAGGGCCATCCGTTCGCGACCCCTCAGAGCATTAGTCCCGGTTGCGCCACCAACCGGGACTAATGCTGGCACGCGTCCCGGTTCGAGCGGGCACGGGGCCAGGGGGCATGCGTCCCGGTTGGTAAGAATCGTCGGTTGGAGCCACCACGGGACTAAAGGTTACAGCCACGTGGCGTGGCACACACCTTTAGTCGGTTCTTGGCTCAACCGGGACGTATTCTCCCGTCCTCTATAAATGCAACGCCCCAGCCCCCTCTGCCTCCACTCTGTTTTTTCTCTTGGTGAAAGGTGTGAGGGGTGTGCTAGTTTTTTCTCTTCTATGCATGGATTGAAGGTGTTTGATGAAATGTTTGAGTGAATAATCCCGTTCAATTTCTTATAGAATAAAAATATAGAAGGTGTCCGAGACGCACTTGAGCTTTCTCCTCTTTATTTCCCTCGATCGAGGTTAGCAATCTTATCTTTTCTCTGTCATTGATATAATTCATGTGTCGATGTGAATTGGTTATTTCACTATTTATGATGTCCTGTTTTTTGATAAACTTACTTATATGATGCAGATGAACGGTCGAGAATCGATGTACGGTGACCCACGCGTGGCCGGGTATATGAAAGGCGTGGATAAATTTATCGATGTGGCTCGACAAACAAAGAGAATGGTTTTATCGTTGTCCATGTGTTCAATGTCGGAACAACAAGGAGTACTCTTCCTCGAAAATCATTCGCTGCCACATGATTATGAAAGGTTTCATGCCCAACTATAATTGCTGGACCAAGCACGGGGAAAGAGAGGTTATGATGGAAGATGGTGAATAAGAAGATGATGATAACAACTATCATCATATGTTTCTGAATCTGATGATCTTGCAATGGAAGACAATGGAGAGGAAAGAGGTGAAGAACGGACATCGGATGAGCGGTGATGAACTTGGTAGGGTCATTTCGATGCAAAGCGAGACGTGAAGCGAAAATGAGAAGTTGAAGTTAGAGGGCATGTTAGAAGATCACAAGAAATTGTTGTACCCAAATTGTGAAGATGGCACAAAGCTCGGTACCACCTTTGGAATTGTTGTAATGGAAGGCAGGTGTGGTCTAACAGACTCCTCATTTGAAAAGATGCTGAAAATAATGAAGCGAAGTTTCCAAAACATAACGAACTTCCCGAGAGTACCTCTGAAGCAAAGAAGACTCTCGTCCTCAGGATTAGATGTGCAAATATACATGCATGCATTAATGATTGCATCCTCTACATGATGTAAGGAGTATGAGAATTTATATAAATTCCCGATATGCGTTGCGGTATAAGATCGCACGAGATGACCACAGTGATGTTGAGGAGATCCCCTCGGAAGAGGGTTCTGCTAAGGTTATGTGGTATGCTCCTATAATACCAAGGTTAAAAGCATGTTCAGAAACAAAGAGCATGCCGGGTTGTTGCGATGGCACAAATAAGACCGTAAGAAAGGCGGGAAGTTGAGACACCTGCGATGGGTCACAGTGGAGAAAAATCGAGAGACTTCCCGGACTTTGCAGTGACGCAAGGAACTTATGGTTTGGTCTAAGTACGGATGACATGAATCCTTTTGGGGAGCAGAGCTGCGATCCACGACTGGACCGTGACTCTATGTATCTACAACCTGCCTCCTTGGTTGTGCATGAAGCGTAAGTTCATTATGATGCGGTGATCATCCAAGGCCGAAACAGCAACGCGACATTGATGTGTACCTTAGGCCATTAGTTGAAGAACTCTTACGGTTGTGGGGCAAACCAGATGCGTCGTGGGATGAGAACAAACAAGAGCCATTTGATCTCGAGGGTTGTTATTCGTAACCATCAATGATTGGCCTGCTCTTAGTAACCTCTCGGACAGACAAACAAGGGATATAAGGCATGCACCTTTGTTTAGATAAGACTGAAGGTACATATTTGCATAAATGCAAGAAGGTTGTGTACTGGCGAATCGACGATTTGTTCCGACCAATCATCCGTAAGAAAGAAAGGCAAGCATTTCAAAGGTGAGGCGATCAGGAAGAAGCCTGAACTCCCTCTGGTGATGATGTATTTGGTATGGTCAAGGACATAGAAGTAATCTTTGGAAAGGGTCGGCGGTCAATCAGTTCAAGCAGCGTCGCTACAGGACACGCACCCATGTGGAAGAAGAAATCTATATTTTGGGAGCTGCCATATTGGAAAGTCCTGCGTGTCCGCTCTTCAATCGACGTGATGCGTGGCGAAGAATATTTGCGTGAACTGCTAGGATTCCTAGGCGTGTATGGGAAGAAAAAGATACACACGAAGCAGGAGGACCAACAAATTATGAAAGACCCAAAGAACATGCATACACATAACAAGGCGGATAAAGGCGTCACTTAAGTCGTGCGCTATGCTCTTACCAAAGCAGAGAAAATCTTTTTGAAGTCCTTTACTATCAAGGTGCGTCGGGCTTCTCATCTAATATAAAGGGATAATAAATATGGCGGAGAAAAAGTTCCAAAACCTGAAGTCTCATGACATCACGTGATTATGACGTTGCTTCCGATTGCATTGAGGGGCTTCTACCGAAAATGTTCGAGTACCCATTGTGAAGCTGTGCATTCCTCAATGCAATATCTCGAAGATAATCAATCCAGATATTACGCCAAGGTTCTGAGAAGGATGTGGTACAATGTCTTGTTAGTTTTGAATTGGTGTTCCCACCATCCTTCTTCAATATTATGACGCATCTCTGGTTCATCTAGTGGAAGAGGTTGCCATTCTCGGTCCGTTATTTCTGCACAATATGTTCCCCTTTGAGAGGTTCATGGGAGTCTTAAAGAAATATGTTCATAACCGTGCTAGACTGAAGGAAGCATCTCCAAGGGATATGGAGCAGAGGAGGTCATTGAGTTTTGTGTTGACTTTATTCCGACCTTAAGCCGATTGGTGTTTCGACTCATGGCATGAGGGAAGACTAAGTGGAAAAGGCACCCGGGAAAGAAAGCAATGATATGTAGGGACAGGATTCTTTCACTAAAGCACACTACAGTTCTACATTATTCCACCTTGGCAGCTCCGTATCGAGGAACACAAGAATATTATGCGCTCAAAAACCGGGAAGCTGAATCATGGATTCTGAGATGAACACATGAAGTCTTTCGGTGGTTGGATGCGGACACATCTCTTGAATGACACCACTGTTGGAGATCAGCTATACTTGTTGGCTGCGTCACCATCTTCTACTGTATTGAATTTCCAAGGGCACGAAATAAATGGGAATACATTCTACACGATCGCCCAAGATAAAAAGAGCACTAACCAAAATAGTGGTGTCCGCTTTGATGCAATAGACGAGAATGGACAAAAGGACACATATTATGGTTACATAGAGGAGATATGGGAACTAGACTATGGAGTCTCTTTTAAGGTCCCTTTGTTTCGCTGCAAATGGGTCAACTGAATGGGGAAGGGTAAAGATAGACCAGTTATGCGGAATGACAATAGTGGATCTCAACAATCTTGGTTATAGAGATGAACCATTCGTCCTAGCCAATGATGTGTGTCGGGTTTTCTATGTGAAGGAAAAGTCCTCCAGACAGAAAAAAGAAAAAAAATATGCAAACGAATACATCATATGATGAGCCAAAGCGTCACATAGTTCTTTCAGGGAAAAGAAACATCGTGGGAATCGAGGACAAGACAGACATGTCAGAAGATTATAATAAGTTTGATGAAATTCCGCCCTTCACAGTGAAAACTGACCCAAGCATTCCGTTAAGTAAAGAAGATGCTCCATGGTTACGTCTGAAGCATCATAAGGAAGGACATATGCCAAGAAGTTCATGCTCATATTATATAACTCTAGTTCATGTCTTTCGCGGTTTGTGGCTTGACCGAAGGATATCTTTCGCGGTTTGTGGCCTTTAGTCCCGGTTTTGTAGTCTCAGTTTTTAATATTAATAAATGTCTTGAGTGTTAGTCCCGTTTTGTGGCTGGACTGGGACTATGAAGAAGTTGTCCCGATTCGTACTTACCATTAAGATCTCATCTCCAAACGCGCGCAGTCACATATTAGGGAGTGCCTCTATGACCAGTTTCTTGGAGATGCCGGAGGACTGGGATCCGACGACATCTCCCTGAAACTGGTCGTAGTGGTGTCCCTGCTCTCGAAAACCATCTTGCATCTTGTAACTTCTCTAACTAGATCAATACGCCTTGGAGCTAACTAATTTCACATATTAGGGAGTGCCTCTATGACCAGTTTCTCGAAGATGCCGAGTCTTGGGCTCGTCGGCATCTCCACAGGCTGATGGTGTCCCACTCACGAAAACCATCTTGCAGCTTGTTGCTTCTCTAACTAGATCAATCGCCTCGGAGATAACTAATTTCACATATTAGGAGTGCCTCTATGACCAGTTCGGAGATGCGGAGGGCCCAGGCTCGTCGGCATCTCCTGAAACTTGCCGCAGTGGTGTCCTCGCCTCGAAACCATCTTGGAGATGCCTCAAACTGGCTGGAGGACTGGACTCGCAAGGATGCCTATTTATAGTACAAGCAGCTCGGCATAGTGTCGACACATACGAAATAATGTCGACACTCACCCCTATCATTAGTGCTGACTCGTGTTTTGTCCCGGTTGGTGTCTCCAACCGGGACTACTGGTTGATCTTTAGTCCCGGTTGGTGACACCATTCGGGACAAGGTACACGCCGCACAACATAATGTTGACATAATGTTGTGCCCATATTATGCATGTGTCGCACGACATAATGTCCCGGTTGGTGACACCATCCTTTTTGTCGCACGGAAAAGCCCTTTTCCATTTTTCGAGCGCAAAAAACGGGTCGTTTTGTGAAGTAACCACCAAAATGCCGTTTCAGAATGCCACCGTCCCATTTTCCTAAAATACTAGACCACCTTACATGGACTATATCCCAAAAGGGACATCTCAAACCTTTTCGTCCATCCCGGGTAAAAAGGACAAAATGTCTGCCGAATCGGTAGGAAGTGGGTCCGGTTTGTACTACAGGTACATGATCTATCGCCCGTGATTTTTTGAAAAAATCATTTTTAGACTCGCAATATGTGGTTTTCTTCAGAGATCCAATGCAAGTTCTAACGATGCTCGTCCCCTATCTTCATGCACACCGGTTCGACCATAGTTAGAAATTCAGATAATTCAAAACGGGCATAATAAATTCAAAAAAATCCGAACAATGAAAATCCTTCGCGTGGTGTCATATTATGTTACATAGTTGAAAGTAAAAATACCATACTTGGTATATTGATCATGTTTCGAAAAAACCTTCACAAAATGACCTATCATGTTCGAGGTTTCATGGCTTTTGGTCCAAATGACCGATGTTATGTGCTGAATCACGGCATAGTTTGTGATGTTGTGCCCATATTATGCATGTGTGTGGACATTGGTATGGAGAACAATGTTGCAGGAGGAAGTTTTCCTTTTTGTCGCACGGAAAATCCCTTTTCCATTTTCCGAGCGCAAAAAACGGGTCGTTTTGTGAAGTAACCACCAAAATGCCGTTTCAGAATGCCACCGTCCCTTTTCCTAAAATACTACACCACCTTACATGGACTATCTCCCAACAGGGACATCTCAAACCTTTTCGTCCATCCCGGGTAAAAAGGACAAATGTGTGCCGAATCGGCAGGAAGTGGGTGTTTTGTCCCGGTTGGTGTCTCCAACCGGGACTAAAGGTTCATCTTTAGTCCCGGTTGGTGACACCATCCGGTAAAGGTACACGCCGCACGACATAATGTCGACACGCCATTTTTCCCGCCATTTTTCTTCCCGCCATTTTTCCCCAGATTCATCCTCTAGTTCTTCCCTTGATTCTTCACTATATATATGTAGGGTTGGCCTCCATTGTCATTGCACATCTCTAAACTCATATCTGCAACCTCATCACTCTTTCCCATGGCTTGCACCGTAGCACTAGACTCATAGAAAATGGTTTTGGATTATTTATTCAAATCCATACACTTTTTATGTTTAAAGTTTTTCTAAATTCCAAATTGATATTAAAAAAATATAAGTTAATTCATTTTTAATTGTAAATGGTTCATATTTTAAATGGTTACATTAATTATTTTTTAAAACAGAAAATGGTTTTGGATTATTTATTCAAATCCATACACTTTTTATGTTTAAAGTTTTTCTAAATTCCAAATGAATATTCAAAAATATAAGTTAATTCATTTTAAATGGTTACATTAATTATTTTTTAAAAATACAAAATGGTTTTGGATTATTTATTCAAATCCATACACTTTTTATGTTTAAAGTTTTTCTAAATTCCAAATTGATATTAAAAAAAATATAAGTTAATTCATTTTTAATTGTAAATGGTTCATATTTAAATGGTTACATTAATTATTTTTTAAAACAGAAAATGGTTTTGAATTATTTATTCAAATCCAAACACTTTTTATGTTTAAAGTTTTTCTAAATTCCAAATTAATTATCATTTAAAAAACAATACGAATTTAAACCCCAAAATAAAAAATAAGGCGGGAACAGAGAGAAAATACCTGAAAAAATTTGAAAACAGGGGAATATGTCCGGTTGGAGCCAACCGACTAAAGACTTCTAAGCAAACCCTTGGTGCTGAAAAAATTAGAGTATACGTCCGGTTGGTGGCTCCAAGGACGAGGATTTTAGTCCCGTTGGAGCCACCAACAGGGACAAAAGGCCTTCGCTTATAACCGACGCCTCCTCTTCTTCTTCCCATCTCACTTGCTTTCTCACCGACGCACGCCTTGAACCGCCCGGCCGGCAGTCGCCCGAGCTCGCCGCCACCCGCGCGTTCCGTCCGCCACCACCGCTGCCTCCGTCCACGCGCGTCCCGGCTACTTTTCCCCCTCGCGCGTGACCTCAATCGCCTGGATTGGAAACTCCGTCCGCCGTATGTCTCCGTCAATTCCGGCGTCTCCCGAGCTCGCCTGTCCTTGCCACCACCTCTGTCGTGTTCCTGGTGAGCTGCTGATCCTCATGGTGTTCTTCTTTCTCTCCCTCTCCTCCTGTACTATTCTCCCCGCGTGTGCCCGACGCCGCTGCTCGAGCTCGACGGAGGCGACGCTCCGGTGACCAACAAGGAGCGGCGCCGCCACTCTCTTTCTCCCTGCATCACGCTCTCTCTAACGCACCCATCCGCGCGTCCAGGCGTGCCCGCTATCGCCGTCGCTGCCGCTGCCTGGGAGCTCACCGCCAGCGTGACGTCGTGCTGACGTCACTCGTGCGTCTGCTTTGCGTGGCGGTGATGTGGCCTAGGCCATCGACCTCGATGGGCGAGCTCCTATGTGGTATAAAAATGATCCGTATGCGTGGAGGCTGAGTTGGCACGGGGCCCTTCTCGCGATCTCACGGCTAGGGGTCTCCCCGGTGTAAAAACTATTTGCTTTTTTTTAATTCCAGAAAATGATTTAATATTGTAAAATCAATAACTTATTGTTTATAAGTCAGAAAAATAAAAATAATATATCAAATTGTTCAGAAAAATGAAACCTATATATTTAACCTATAATCATGCATTGTTCAACAACTTAAATGACAAGTATAATTAGAAGAACAAATGCACCCCTCTCATATGTTCCGGAGTTTCCCCGAGTTAGGGTTTTCACCCCTCGGAGCCCCGATTAAATCGTTGAGCATGTATTAGGGTTACATTCCAATGCAAATTAACTTGTCATATCATCATACTTGCTTGAGCATTGCATCGATGCCATGTGTTGATTGTTTCCCTTTCTTTTCAGTGTTTGCATTACTAGGTTTATTATTAGTTAGGTATTATTAGGTTTATTAATTAGTTTGGTATTATTGGTCTTCGACCCCACTGGTTAGTCACTTGGGTAGCCCCAGACCCAATTCACATTGTAGCTAGGTTTAGGGTTTAGGGTTTCTCTTCATTTTTATTATTGTGTATGTATATATTAGGGTTTCTCTGAATTAGGGTTTATATATCTCAACACCGTACCTAACTTTCTCCTTTAGCCGCTTTGACTTATTCGTTTTTCCACCTATGCAGAAAATATGTACCCACACGTCAGAGACGAAGAAAAGGAAGAGTTGATCCAAGGTGTGATCCGTGGGGAAGAAAATTTAGACGTATTAATGTTTCTGAACAACTCCGGTAAGGGTGATCCTCTTTTTACCGGAATTGACGACTTGTTTGAGGTTGAAGGTGTTGCCTTCCGCGAGGGAGAAGGCGATGCCTTGTGTAATCGAGAAGAGGACCGCTCCGGCGAGGTGCATGTAATGTAATCAATTCATTAATTAATCATCTTCTATCTATATAGAAATAATAACGACGATCTTTCTTCTTTTAGCCCTTCGGATCGAAGGAATCTACTGAAAAGAGAAGACGAGGCCCAACCAAAAAGTTGCAAGACCATGAGAGGTTCAGGATCGAAGATGTCGCTGAAGACGGCAAACTGACGGCTCCCGAAGTTGTCGCAACCAAATTTGTGGCACAATGCGGAGTAATCGTTAGGGACTTAATCCCGATCACCATTAGAAATTGGAATAGGCCTGCTAATGCGGATGAAGAGGGAACATGTTTATTTGTCCCTAACCACGCCAAAGATTTACTATGAAAGAGGCTCATGGTTAATTTCAAACTACCGAAGATAGAGCTGGATCCAAATGCGGAGGATCCGATTGAGGACGCTTACAACATGGGAGAGCCATGGAGGCTAAGGTCGGAGTGGGCTTTGAAGAAGATGGCCCAATGTTTCACCAACTGGAAGAAAAGATTACACCTTGACTATGTCATGAAAGAAGACTCGATTTCAAGAATATTTAGTTTGAGAAGATAAAACCATTACGGGCTGAGTTTGTGGAATACAAGACATCGAGAAAAAGCTAAGAAAATGTACGCAGCGAATAAGTGAATCTGCTAACAAGAAGTATCACCATACTATGGGGCAAGGTGGCTACGGTGGCATTCCTAAGTGGGAGAAACTTGAGAATGAATCTGCGTGATAAAAATATCACCCAGAGGCACGATTGGGTAGAACGTGCAAGGAATTGGTTTTACGGGCATGGGGGCACGTTGGACTCGGAAGGGAGGTGTATATATAACATATGACATAAAGAAGATCCCTTGCCAATCGAGAGGATGATAAAAGCAGTAAAGGCTGTTAAAGATGGGAACTTCATTCCCGATAGAGAGAATGATGAGCTCACACTCGCCCTTGGAAATAAGGAACATGATGGACGAACACGAGGAACAAGAGGATCCCAACCATGGAGGACTGGGTTTCCCGAAGAGAGGAAGAAATATCCTGATAGAAGCCGTCAGAGGAGAAAGGACAGGGCGGAAGTTGAAGCAGATAGTCAGAAAGAGCGAATGCGTTTAATTGAAGAACGGTTAAAGCAACAGCAAGATGAAATTAACGCACTTAAAGAGCAAAGTACTACCGGCCCATCTCAGCAGCACACTGCATTCGATGCTACCGGCCTATCGAATAATCAAAAAACCAGTGTGGCTTCCACCGAGGTCCCGGGTGATGACAATGGCGATGACGATGGTGCACCGACGATGGCTCCTGTTGGATACCCAGTGGATGATATCACAGAGATGACACACTGCGAGCTACATGTCAAAGTTGTGAACATATCAATGAAGGTGGCGGTCGGCTATGCCTTACCAATTGGACCCACACCAACTTACCATTGTCGTCCGGTTACAGAGGGCTACGCTGTTGTCGGGGTGGATGAAATCATGCCCACCTTTGAAGTTTTGGATCTTCACTACCCTGCAGGTGAAGGGGATGTGACTGTACTGGGAGACGGAAAAAACGTCACCATTCTATGGCCGAAGGAATGTATCGTGCTTCGAAATCACACGCCAAGGCCATCTTCGCCTCCGCCTCACCCGTCTCCAGCGAGGTCGTCGCCGCCGCGGCATCCGTCTTCGTCGCCTCACCCGGCTCGTCGCCTCACCAATCTCCGCGCAGCCATCGCCGGCGCCTCGGGATAAAAAGCGTAAAGGCGCTCTTGTCTTGTCGTGGTAAGCGATCTCGAAACATAAACAAGAGCCTCTTCCAAAAGTACCAAAGGTTCCTCCCAGAGCTTATGACTGTCTTGAAGAGGAGGCTGCGGCGATCGTTGATGCGAAACGACAGCGTTTTTAAGCTGGGCGGCGCCGAAAGAGCCAGAGTTCCCAACACCAAAGAAGAAAAAGCCAAAGTGTTGAAAATGCTAAAGACTATTCATCAACCCGAGCCAAAGCGTCATCGGACTATGAGCGTTCTATTCTCAAGTCACATGCGGCACAAAAAGCCTCAAGAGCGATCGATGCAAGCGCGAAATCTATTGCCCAGCTCGGAGAACAAGCAAAACAGACTTGCGCCCCTCTCAAGGTGATTTCCCAAACCAATGTGGGTCGAGCAAATATGGGGCGAAGAGCGAGATGATCCACGGTAGTTACTGTCTGGAGCTGCCGCTGCTCAAGGTATGAGTATTGCCAGACTTATCGATTAGAGTTCTTCCCGTGAGTGAAGTAGCATACAAATACCGATCACGGTAAACCTCTCGTCAAACTGAGGAGGTAAACAATCTTCCAACAAAATGCGAAGATTGCATAAGCGGTACATGCATGCCACAAAGCGGGGCTAACTGGATAGTCTTTGAGGGTTACAAAAATCATCATGAGAAGAAAAGGATGACATGATATCCATTGAATTTGATGAACTATTTCAGTTATTCAATCAAGACGCCTTGGACAAATCGATCGTCGATTGCCTATTGTGCAAGTACTAATTCTGTAATTAATTTAGTCTCCATTATCTCACCTTGTTTATTGCATGTATATAATCATCTTGTAATATGCGAATGAAGATTCTCGAATGCAGCGGAGGACAAATCTATGACATTGGCTTCATTGACCCATATTGGGTTCATGAAGCTAATCTCAAAACAAGCGCCCGGGATACGGAGGATAATATAGTACACGCGTTAAGGTTTCAAGAAACCGAAGGAAATACTTTTTCCTTACAACTTCGAGTGAGTGTTATTGTCTTGTATACACTTTCTATTTCGCTTACTCGATGTTAAGTATATAATTGATTAGTTATGCATTCGCAGCTTCCACTATATTCTGTTAATCATTCAACTTGACAAAGGGCGTGTACTAGTCATGGACTCGAAACATAAACCCGTTGAGACGTGGAAGGACATGCAGATGCTTCTCCAGCGGTAATTCTAATCATTACGACACTATATCGGCAACATTCGTGAATTTTATGATATCAAGTAATTAATAACTTCTTTTATTCGTTTTCCACGCCGGGCAGTGCTTGTAAACGGTTCACCAACAAGGCTAGGGGTGTTTGGAAAGAGGAGTTTACATTTCAACCACTAAATGTAAGCACAACTAACTATATCCGCGCATCTCTTTGATTCCAGTTTTGATACAGTTATTATCATGCTTGATTATTATTTTTGATTGAACTCTGTTCTCGTAAAGTGCCTGACGCAGGGACTAGGTAACAATCTATGTGGATACTATGTTTGCGAGTTCATCCGGCAGAAGTGCGATGAGAAGGGAAGAAAGTTAGAGCAACTCCACGTACGTAAACAATTTCTATAGTTTTTAATTACAATCAAATTGTGTTTAGTTTCATTCATATAGACTGACTCCTTTTTTAAATATCAAATCGAACGTCTACGGGACGGTCTTTTGCCAAAGGATCGCGTACGAGCAATTCAGGAGGAATTGGCGGGATTCTTGGATGCAGAAGTCCTAAACCCAAAAGGGTAATACTATTCGGCTGTGTATAGACAATAGGAATTGGCCGGTAGCATCGAATAGCAACTTTTGTATGTAGTGCATGAACTCGATCCGTGTATTGAATGTAATATTGTCATGATGATCTTGTGTAATATAAGGTTCCTTCATTGATAAGTGCAAAACACTAAATAAACAATAAAACAACCTAAATGAATTCTCTTGCGACACAAAAAGTGGTGAAAATGCTTCATGACAACAAAATGTGCCAAAATGAATTCTCTCGCGGCGGAGAAATGGGCCAAATCTCTGCACGGCGAAGGTTATTAGTCCTGGTTACGTTACCGACTAATCTCCACCTCGCTCTATGTCGCTGCCACGTGTGCACCCTTTTGTCCCGGTTGGTGGGGCAACCGGGACTAAAGATTAGGGCTTTAGTCCCGATTGCCCCGTCCCGGTTGGGCAACCGGGACTAAAGACCCGTACCAACCGGGACCTATAGGCCTGTTTCCACCAGTGCGTGGCGGGAGGCGTCGGAGGAGGAATGCGCGAGGGCTACTCTTCTTGTCACACCTTAGTGAGTGGTGCAACACTCTACTATATAAGGTGGTCCAACTCCCCTTCAACTAGCAATGTGGGACTAAACTTTAGCACCACTAGCACAGACATATGCTTCCATATACAAGTGGGCCAAAGAGAATTTCAGAATTTGTCTAATGGGCCAACAGTCCAAAACTCACCAAATTCCAACAATCCTCCACAAAGTCTCATTGGCACATCACATCACCTTTATTTTAGAACATTGTTTTATATACCGGTGTGTAGTGGAGATTATTAAGTTGAACTTCCACGTTAAACTTCATGCTACGCTAGCTAGCAACTTGAATAGTGGACTATGCCTTGAACTACAAATTTTCTGCGCGCTAGTTTCACACAAAATCTAGACCGGTACAGGGCTACCGTCGGCTTCCCCGCGGTTTGGAGCTTATGCGTCATACTCCAGGGCCTTTCATGAGTTTATTATAGAACACCCAACACTCACAGACTGCGACGTTTGACAGTTAGACTCATATAGGTGTGTTCCTCAAGAGATGTTCCCAGCATTAAGATAAATATCAACCTGCCATGCAGATTAAGAGAGTATTGCATCTTTATGGAGATGTAAATATAATATGAGGATACTCTACTCTTAGCTGACCAACAGCTTGTCTCCCAGCTCTAATTCACGGGATCTCCGATCACATAGAGTGGGTTGCCACTGGGATCAAATCATAACGTGGGTCTCAAACCCATCTCCCTCGATGCATTATCTATCACATTCCGTGATAAACCCTTTGTGAAGGGATCTTTCAGGTTTTTAGATGGTTGGATATAATCCAACGCAATAACTCCGGAGTTTCTCAGTTTCTTAACAGATTTCAATCTCCTCTTCACATGCCTTGATGAATTCATATTATCCTTAGAACTGTTTACTTTGACGATCACAGTTTGATTATAACAGATCATCGGGATGGCGGGTATTGGTTTTTCAACCACAGGTAAGTCCATCAAGAGCTCACGGAGCCACTCTGCTTCAATAGTGGCTGTGTCTAATGCTGTGAGTTCTGCTTCCATTGTTGACCTTGTTAAGATGGTCTGCTTGCAAGACTTTCAGGAAACAACGCCACCACCAAGTGTAAACAAATAACCACTTGTGGCCTTAATCTCATCAGCATCAGATATCCAGTTTGAGTCACTATAACCCTCAAGTACCCGTGGATACCCAGTATAGTGAATACCATAACTCGCAGTGCCTTTCAAATAGCGAAAAACTCTTTCAGGAGCATGCCAATGATCATCTCCAGGATTTGACACAAATCGACTCAGTTTGCTTACAGAAAAGGAGATGTCAGGTCTAATAGCGCTGGCTAAATACATGAGCGAGCCAATAATTTGAGAATATCTCAATTGATCTTTAGCAGTCCTTCTATTCTTTCGAAGTATCACACTCGAATCATAAGGCGTTGGAGAAGAATTGCGATGCTATATACCCGGCGACTCAATATCTTTTCCACATAGTGAGACTGAAGCAGTGTAATCCCACCATTGTCATCCTTTAGTAGCTTGATGTTTAAAATTACATCAGCCACTCCCAAGTCCTTCATCTCAAAGCAGCGAGATAGGAACTCTTTGACCTCCTCGATAACAGCGAGGTTGGTCCCGAATATCAACATGTCATCAACGTAGAGACACATAATAACTCCATCGCCCCCACCATGGCGATAGTACACACATTTGTCAGCTCTTTTACAACAAATCCTTCAGCAGTTAAAGTTCTTTCAAACTTCTCGTGCCACTTCTTAGGAGCTTGCTTAAGACCATACAAAGACTTCACTAACTTACACACCTTTCCTTCTTGACCATCTACTACAAATCCGTCAGGCTGCTCCATATAAATTTCCTTATCTAGCTCTCCATTTAGAAAAGTTGTCTTAACGTCCATTTGATGAATGAGAAGACCATGTGAGGCAGTCAAGGAAAGTAGTACTCGAATAGTGGTCAATCTGGCTACAGGTGAGTAGGTATCGAAGAAGTCTTCACCTTCCTTTTGGGTATAACCCTTAGCCACAAGACGTGCCTTGTACTTTTCAATAGTACCATCAGGTCTAAGCTTTTTCTTGAACACCCATTTACATCCTACAGGTTTACACCCATAAGGACGATCAGTGATTTCCCAAGTACCATTAGCTAAGATGGAGTCCATCTCGCTTCGGACAGCTTCCTTCCAGTAGTCAGCATCTTGAGATGCATAGGCTTCTGAAATAGAAGTGGGAGTATCATCCACAAGGTACACAATGAAATCATCACCAAATGACTTTGCAGTCCTTTGTCTCTTGCTCCTTTTGGGAGCTTCATTGTCATCCTCCACAGGATCATCAGAGTGTTCTATCGGCATAGCGGGTTCAGGAATTATAGAAACTTCCTGACTAGATGAACTAGTTATCTCCTGATTTGATGAGCTAGACATGTCTTTCATAGGAAAGATGTCCTCAAAGAAAGTTGCATCATTCGACTCCATAATTGTACCAACATGCATGTCGGATACCTCAGATTTTACTATCAAAAATCTATAGCCAATGCTATGAAAAGCTTATCTCAGAAAAAACACAATCAACGGTTTTTGGTCCAAGCTTTCGCTTCTTGGGTATTGAAATATTGACTTTCGCCAAACAACCCCAAATTCGTAAGTAAGAGAGTTTAAGCCTTTTCTTTTCTCATTCCTCAAATAGAGTCATGGTTTTATCCTTTACAGGAACACGGTTTAGGACATGGCACACAGTCATTAGCGCCTCCCCCCACCATTTCTTGGAAAGACCCGATGTATCTAACATGACGTTAACCAAATCAGTTAGAGTGCGGTTCTTCCTTTCGGCCACCCCATTTGACTGAGGTGAGTAGGGAGACGTCCTCTCATGTATAATACCATGTTCCATACAGAATAAATCAAATTTGTTTGAAAAGTACTCTCCACCACGATCCGACCTTAGCCGCTTCATTTTAAGATCAAGTTGGTTTTCTGCCTCAGATTTATAGATTTTGAAGTGGTTGAAAGCTTCATCTTTAGATTTCAGAAGATAAACATAGCAGTATATAGTGGAGTCATCAATCAACGTCATGAAGTATCTTTTTTCACCTTTTGTCAACACACCATTCGTGGAACCAGACGAACCTCTACAAACCTATACACTAAAAGACATTTAAATACATTCGATTCATAATGCTAAAAGGGTCTTATATTTCTGAACAGAGTAGAATGTACCGTTATCAGGTTTGATCCCCGTCTAGCGCATGAAAAAAAACAGGATAAGGTATGCAAAAGGAGCTTGGCTCGGATGGTTGGTGGAACCAATCCACCCAGGTTCAAGTTCTAGATTTGACATGAGCGTTTGCATGTATCTGGATTTATTTTAGGATTATCCAGGCGCTATTCTTTCAATGGTAAGTGATGTGTCCGTCAACAGGTGAAGCGTCTACGGTGACTTCGTCAATCTCAAGATATGTCGGCTCAGTTCTTTGAAGGTGTAAGCGTCTATGTTATACCGTGTTCTAAAAAAAGATAACATGTGCATGGGAAAAAGAACAAAATTGGATATGGCTCGTATGGGCCGTTTGCATGTGCCGAGTATTTCTAAAAAAAAGGAAATGCTAGGAGTGCAGCTCGACAGACTGGCTACGGAAATATTTGGTTGATGCACTCAGACGAGGAGAGGTACTCCAGTACTAGTCAGTAGGCATCTTTTGAATATTTACAAATTATCTTAGCTGCACATCTAGCACGTGCACAAATATGCGTTCAAACACAGTGCACAATAACCGAACCGGTGAACCGGAGATTCGCTAAAGGAAAAGTGACTGAACCGGTACACGCGCGATCCAGGACAGAAGAGAGACACCGGTATTGTAAAATCTATCTAGGGTTTCATCCCTTTTGTCGGCGATGTCGTCGTTCTGTTCGTCTTTGGTGGTCTTGGTGTTTTGAAAGTGTTTATACTGTTTTCAGTGCCTTCTTTAGCATGGTAGCATCGATGGATGGCGCGTGGATTCATGCGTTCGACCGATCTCTTGGGATTCGGTCGTTTTTCTAATTCTTTGATGTGGTTTGAGGTCAGTCTATTTTGATCTACAAGTGTCATCTTCGGCGATGGATGCTATGGTGCGCTGGTCTTTCGGGGCTTTAGCACGACAACTTTCATCTGTCTACTACAACAAGCTCTACTATGATAAGTTTTGCCCGACTACGGTGATAGAGGGGCGATGATGGCGACGAGCGAGACTTCGGCTCATGCTAGTGTTTATAGTCATTGCTAGGTGGTCCAGTGACTTATTTATAATTCTTATTACTTTTAGGCTCCCTTGTACTGATGTTGATGATTATTAATAGGTTGGTGGATTTGAAAAAAAATTGTGTTCAAGCAAAGTTTTTTTTGAAGTGGTGTATAATTTAGGAGGTTGCTTGTATTGTAAAATGGAGGTCAATACATTCCACATTTTTTATGCCATACATACCAATTCTTTCGAATGCATTCAACGGAGAATACCACTTTTGAAGATGGAGTATACACTTTGGTGATGAAGTATATACCAAAATTTTGGCGTTGGAGTATATACCACTATTGTTTATATGGAGTATATACCACATTTTGACGATGAAGTATATACCATAAATTTGGGTGGAGTATATACCTTTTTTCTGCGTATATACTACAATACTTATTTTGTTGAGTATATAGCAAGCATTGTCGATGGAGTATATACGTATACCATTTTGTACATGGTGTGTATAATATATTTCGATAATGAAGTATATACCAAAAATTGGAGATGAAGTATATACCATTTTTAAACATATATACTACTCATTTTGCAGATGAAGTATGTACTAGGTCTATAGAGGTATACAAGCCTCCCAAAAAAAGAAGTACAAGCCCTTTATAAAATAGTACATGTTATTCTGAGCATCGAGCTGCCGGTGGCCGCATGTCGTCTTGGTCATCGGCAATATGCGACTCGTAAATCGAGCTGACGCTCTAACATACACATTCAGTTGGTGGATGCATGTCGGACCATGTGCTAAAGTGAACATCAGATGAACCAATACGTATAGGGTTACTATCTCATTTTATTTGATTATTTCAGTTGTTAAAATACTTACACAAAATATATTCAACATTGTAACTAACACGAGTTGATTTAGCAAAATTAATAGGTGCACTACTAATATAGCGGACTCGTGTCATTAATTTGGGGTCATGCACACCATAAATAAAATAGTTCCCCGTCTTTTCAAAAGGGCACATCGAAGAATCAGACTGGTCATAGTGTAAAGTAACATAGAGTAGTAACATGTATATGTTACTAGTCTATGTTACTATCTTTATAGTGGATAGTAATATGAGTATGGTGTCATGCAAATAGTTATTTATTAGGTTGTAGACTCATTTCATCTTGGTATGTGTGATGTTACAGTAAATAGATACCCCTCCCTCCTATTTTAAGATGCGTATAAGAATGGACTCACATACCAAGAAGCCTCGTCCAGCGCCGTAGAGAAAAAATCCTGGACTCAAATGCCCTCTCGCATGATTGAGAAGCATGCAACGCTGCCCACCTACTTGCATTAATACGCATGCATGCATTGGCCAACGCCTCCACTCCCTTCATTCTCCACCCTCTCTTCTTCCGAGCAAAAATTCACGGGCGCTAGACTTTCTTCCATGGCCGCTCCAAACAAAGCTCAATGGCTCCAACTAGCAGCAAAATTTTCATTAGATTTTCATTGAAAGAGCAGCACGTAGGAGGGAAGTAAGCCATGGCGCTGTTTTTGCAAAATTCGAATGGAATTTTCAGCCTCCGTAGCAGGCACTCTATAAATACCCCATGGCATCGTTGAGCTTTTCTCATCACCTACCTTTCCTTTCTCTCCTTCTCTCCCATGGATACCAACGGTCCTATCGACTGGGACGCCGTTGAAGATCAGTACGACGGCGTGGCCATCGACTTGAACTACGCATATGTATTTGAAGAAAGCGACGACGGTATGGTGTTGTTCATCGTTGTATCGTTTTGTCTAGTGTAATTTGTTGATTGTAACTTGTATTTGATCTTTGCGCAGAGGAACAAGGCGAGCACTTTGGGAAGGAGCATGAGCCCGACGTACGGCAAGAGCAGGATGTTGAGCATGTGCATGGCAACACTTCAGGTGGAAGCGGCAGAGGGTCCGGAAGCTCGCGCAAGCGGCTTGGGCTGACCGGCCGTGGCAGAGGCCGAGGCGTTCCGGGCAGCATCCATGCCGGGCGAGGCTTGCCCGACCGTGGCCAAGTCGGGAGTGGCGACCCCGGCCATGTCGGGCACGGCATGACAAGTCACAGCGGTGGCGTGCATGGGAGTGGGCATGGTCGTGGTGGCCGCGGCGGTCGTGGTGGCGGTGAAGCTGTGCATGGTCGAGGAGGCGGTGAAGCTGTGCCTGGCCGAGGACGCCGACGTCTAGGCCTTGCCGGTTGAGGGCGTTGTACCATAAGTTGGCATCAGACGACGGTAAACCAGCCGATCGGCTCTGTCCGCGGTCGTGGCCGTGGTCGTTGACAACTCGGTCTTGCCGGGCGTGGTACTGGCCGAGGCAGAACAGTTGACTTGAACGTGATGGCGGATGTCGACGAGTCAGGTGTCACATGCGGGCATCAAGGTCACGCGCAAGAATTTCATCACCGTTCAGCCAGATCCGATCTACATAAGAAAAAATCAATTCGGCCGTGTCTCCAAGCTGCACCCACATGGACTCTATGCATGCATCAAGATCAAGTCTACGCTCTGCGACCACACCCACGACCACGTCATGGAGTTGCACAACTACATTGACATATATGCACTGCATCAAGCCGGTCTACATCGACCCGAACATCTATGTTAAGCTATACGACTACGTCAGGCTACAAGCCAAGATTTTCGTCGAGCACATCCACGGAAAAGCGACATCGACATCATCCACACGCCAGGCCGGTGTGGAACACTACTACGCCGACTTCTCCGACATCAAGGCTTCGACATCATCGCCGCCACAAGGGACGCCTTCGAGCGACGATCATCGCCGATACGCCTACTCCATCATCGCCGACATCATCGCCAATGTCTACATCAATGTGGTCTTCATCAACATCTTCGTCGACACATCGCCGCCGCCGCTATGTCCGTCCACATGATGGACATACAACTACGATGCCCTCTGACAGTACAAGCAAGACGACAAAGATCGCCCGGCGTCCACGACGACTGCAACAACAAACCGACATCACAACTGTGATGCCCCTACGACCGCGCATATGGTTCTAACAAAACCGTGTGTGCTTGGTGGGTTCCTCCGGTCCTGGCAAAACCGGTGGTCTCACTTATGACCGTGTCCAAGAGACGCCCCCGACGGTACCTGTACAAGGTGCAAAACGTCCACAACTGCAGCTTCGTCAACAACAACAAAAAAACTGCGCAATTTTTTGCGCCTCCGGCAATGGCGGCCACACCACTACGACGACTACGACATCGACCACACCTACATCGACCACGGCTACATCACGATCGGCTATCTCGACATCGACATCAAGAACAACGTCTACAGCAACTCAAGAACTCCAGTCAACAGCGTCCGCGTCGTCACTTGCGTCCACGCCACTCCCGCTGTGACTGCGGGAGGGAAGAGAGGCACTAGAAGGGGACGCAGTCACCGCCCCTAGGTGTCAGCCATGATCATATTCACGTAGGTGATGATGACAAAGAGGTGAAGACGACGGAAGCGCAAGACTTCAAATCCAGTCGCAAGCGTCCGCTTCACTCCCGCTCCGACTGAGAGGGGATGTTAGAATACGTATACGTGTATATGTTAGAGATAGACTAGGACTCTACATCTTGTACTCCAAGTCTCCGCCTACCCCGTGTACGTATATATATACTTCCCGTGAGGGTCAAATCAATACACTGAAATATTAGGGATCCAATATTTCCACATCAGGCAACGATGGGGATGGTGCTGATCAGAACCAAGGCGACCAAGAACCCATCAAAAGTAAGGACGTTTTCTTCAGTACTCCTAGTTCGTTGTTGTTTTTACATGAATTTAATTAGTTTTATTTTCTGTTGATAAATCATGAACAATGTTTTTTGTAGATGGCCTTCCTGGCCGCAGGAAGCACCAATGGACAGAAGATGAAAAGCTAAGAGTCTACGGCATGCTTTTGGAGAGGACGTTAATAGGTAAACTCGAGCGTGGAGTTACTAAGGAGGTTGCCAGAATTTCACACATGACAGAGAACTGTACAGAAGATTTGGACGAAGGGGAAGAGAGCTGGAAGTATACTTGGAGTGCTGTCCAAGAAGCCAAAGAATTGTGGTCGTAAGAAGATCACTTTAGATCCATAGGCAATCAAAGAGATTGAGCCGAGATACAAAACAACACTCCTAGATCTTGCAAATGCACTAGTCATGTCGAGGAGTACTCTCCATAGGCGGTTGAAAGAAGGTAAACTTAGGCGACACACAAATGCCAGCAAGTTCACTCTCATGACGAGACCAAGAAGCGTAGGCAAGTATTTTCACTTGTTTGAATTTTTCCATGTTTTATGAGTATCTATTTTGATTCTCCCAAGTTGCCTAACAAGTTGTCTAACAAATCGTGTAGGGTTCAGTGGTGCCTATCTCAGTTTCAAGAAGAGAGCATGCCGGATGATCCGACCTTCAACGTGATTCATATAGATGAGAAGTGGTTTTATCGCACCCGAAAAAGTCAGAAGTTTTACTTAGCACTAGATGAGCCTGAACCTAAAAGAGTCACCCAAAACAAAAATTATATTGAAAAAGTTATGTTCCTCGCTGCTGTGGCGAGGCCAAGGTACGATGTAGATGGTACCGAGACATTTGATGGAAGAATTGGCATATGGCCGTTCACGTTCGAGGAGGCGGCAAAAAGGGAAAGTCCTAACCGTCCAAAGGGAACAATGGTGACAAAGCTTGTAACGTCGGTGACTAAGGAGGTGAGTAGAGAATGGTTGGTGACCAAGGTTCTTCCCGCTATAAAGGAGAAGTGGCCTGCTGCAGAACGTGGTAGGACTATATACATACAACAAGATAATGCTAGGACTCACATTAATCCCGACGATCCTGTTTTTTTGGCTACGGCCAAGGCGGATGGTTGGGACATTCGGTTGGTGTGTCAACCGCCTAACTCTCCTGATCTTAACATCCTTGATCTAGGGTTCTTTGCATCCCTACAATCTTTGTTTCACAAGTTGTTTCCAGGTTCAGTTGTTGACATTGTGTTCAAGGTGCACCAAGCATATTACCAGTACTCGACTGAGAGAAGTAACAAAATTTTTCTCACTCTACGGTCCTGTATGATTGAGATTTTGAAACAAAAAGGTGGTAACCATTACAAGATCCCGCACATGAGAAAGCTAGCGCTGCAGGCACTTGGTATCCTACCGGTGAGGTTGGAGTGCAGTAGAGATGTTGTGGATGAGGCTATGGAGTGGCTAGCTATTTAGATGAATGAAAGGTCTTGGTTGTAGTTTGAACAATGCAATTTTATTTAGTGAGATGTAAGTTTAAATTTGGTTGTTATTTGAACAATGGAATTTATTTTGTGCAATGCAAAAAAAATGAATTGGCTACTGTTCATCATCCGAAAATATCGACCGTAATGTTAAAACAACATTGCTTCATCATCTTAAAATAATAACAACTATTCATGATAAACCATGCTACTGTTCATCATCCGAAAATAACAGAAACCTTCATCATCTTAAAACAACGTTGCTTCATCATCTAAAACAAACAACAATACGGTTGATCAATTCTCAATAATCACGAAGTCCCTAAAACACATGATTATTTCTTCATTCTCTTGAAACCTTTAACTTCTTTGATGGAAGGAATGAGGATTTCCTACATTTTATTCCTTACCTCGTCCATGCCCTGGTTGTCTGGCGGGAATGGTGGCAGCGAGTCCGGCAACGAGTCCGGCACAAACATGGAGTTTTCCATGCACGGCAGGACTGAGTAGCTGCGTGTTGTGCTGAAAATGGTGCAGACGCCATGTCGTTCTTGGCTCGACGGGACTCGAAAGAAAGTGCACAAGGGGCGGCCACGCAGCTCGCCGCGCGTGCGCGGCGCGCCATGCAGCAGCCTGAAGGCCATGCCACGCTGCTCGGCGCCACCGGTCGGCCACGTTATAGCGCAGCTTAGCACCAGTCGCCGCGTCGTCGCCGCATCGCGCTGCCTCGCTTTCGCGGTCCGCCTCGCATCTCGTCGCGCCCGCCTGGCAGCTCGCCGTTCTCGCCTCGCAGCTCGTCGCGCCCGCCTCGTAGCTCGCCGTTCCCGCCTCGCAGCTCATTGATGGGGCTGCCCGGGGCAGCCCCTCTTCTTCCTTGCTCTCTCACTCACGGATAAAGGTAGAAGAAGAAAGGAGACAGAAATATTTCGGCGGCGCGCAAACGCCCCGTGTACGAGCGCCCTAATCTTATTTCACTTTCAGCTGGCTCAGATTACAAGCAGTACACAGGGAGGAGCTTTATACTCAGCGCGCACGCACATGCCCAGCTCCACTTCTTCCCACGCGCCCACGACGCGCTCGCGTACGATCCGCTCCAACGAACTGCACACGATCCCCTAATCTTGTAGGGATTCGTAGCATGGAAAACAAAAAATTTCTATCGCATACAAACAAACAAGCCAAGATCTATCTACTAGATTGTAGCAACAAGTCGATGGAATAACTTACCCTCGAAGATTCCAAAGTGTTTAACGAGAGCGGATTCTCGTGGGTGATGTAGTCGTACTCTTCCCGATCTCAAGATCGTGTAGACGATCCTTCGGCTGCGTTCGGCGCTTCATATCGGTCACACATTCGGTACTCGACGAAGACCTTCCTCTCCCTTGTTCCAGTAGGCAGCGGAGGTTTTAGCACTCTCCTCGCGATTCCCGCAGCACAACGGCGTGGTACCTAAGTAGAGGGAGATCCCGAGGCTTAAGCCGGAGCGAGTATGGTGGAGTATGAGAGAGAGCTATTAGTGGTCTAGGGTTTAGACACACCAATTAGAAGGCTCTAATCCGAAGGCTAGGGAAATTAGAAGCTCTAAACCAAAGCGGCTCTAAACCGGAGTCTAGGGCTAGGATTTAGATTAGAGGATAGGAACTTGTGTGTCTAGAGGAGGAGGAGGCCCTGCCCCTCCTTTTATAGGTGGGAGGGGCGGCCAAGGGGATGGAGTCCCTCCACAAGTCGGTCTTGGGTGGCGCGCCGGCTTGGAGAGGAGGAACTCCTCCCCAAGTCGGTTTCAACCTCCTCTTGCTTGTTTCCCACAGTTTCCTGTTTTAGCCGTTTGACTTTCAAACTGGCCATTTGACTTTTCAGTTTTAGGATTCAATTTAATCCTTTATTTGAAACAGCAAGAACACTTAGTACATGATGCAATCATTCCAATATGTAATGACACATTCATGTACCCCTTCCCCCCCCGGAGTGCCGGACATTCCGGAACCTTCTAGAACATTCACGATGAAAACACCAGAATCATTTCCGAACTCCGAAATGGGACTTTCCTTATATGAATCTTATTCTCCGGACCATTCCGGATCACCTCATGATATCCCAGATCCCATCCGAGACTCCGAACAACATTCGGTCTCTTTCTCATAATACCATAACTACTCAAACAACGTCGAATCCTTAAGTGTGTCTCCCTATGGTACGTGAATTATGCGGACACGATCGAGACACTTCTCCGAACAATAACCAATAGAGGAATCTGGAAATTCATATGGCTCCCACATATTTCTACGATTACTTTGCGATCGAATGAACCACTTACATACGATACCAATTTCCCTTTGTCTCACGATAGTTTACTTATCCGAGGTTATGATCGTCGGTATCTCTGCATACCTAGTTCAACCTCGTTACCGATAAGTACTCTTTTCTCGTTCCCGTGATATGTGATCCCTTGTGAGCCAGTCACATGCTTGCAAGCTAATTGGATGACATTCCACCGAGAGGGCCCAGAGTATATCTATCCGTCATATGGATGGACAAATCCCACTCTTGATCCATGTGTTTCAACCAATACTTTCCGAACACTCAATGCCACCTTTATAGCCACCCAGTTACGGTGTGGTGTTTGATGTCATCAAAGCATCCATCCGGTAAAGGTGATATGCATGATCTCATGGTCGAAGGAATTTAGGTTACTATGTATCAGAAAGCATATAACAATTGAACTATTGAAATGACTTGATCTTTATGCTACGCTTATCTATAGGAGTATGTCCACCATATCATTCTCCTAACGATATGATCTTGTTGTTGATAACATCTCAATGTTCATGATAGGGAAACCACAATCATTAATCAACCAACAAGCTAGTGAAGTATAGAGGCTATACTAGGGACTTCAAATTAAGTTTACAAATCACACAAGTATCAATGTTTCCTTGTTAATACTATTATAGCATGAATGTAAACATTTATCATAAACACAAAGATATAATAATAACTACATTTATTATTGCCTCTAGGGCATATCTCCAACAAATCTTGCTAACAACCTAGCCCTATGCGGCAAAGTCCAACACGAGCCTGGCTCACGTGCTGCCTGCAACACACACGCACACACACGCGGCTAACAACTTTGCATGCAACTAACTAACATGTCAAGATTAGTGCTAACAATTTCCCTCCTAATCTTGAACTCGTGGTCATGAGACAGCGCCACACGCCATCGCAGCCACCATCTTCCGGCGCGACGCCTGCCGCCGCAACGACTTTCTTGCTTCGAGCTTCGCCATGATCCGCATGCCCCAGCGCGCTGATACGCTCCAACACGTTCAACGCGGCCGGCTTGCTGTTGGACCAACTCCTCCGCTTAACTTCGCCACGCTCCACACGCCCCAGTGCCCGTCGCGCTCCAACGCGATCAACACGGCCGGCCCTGCGTGCCCAGAACGTGGTCTTCTTTCTCGGCGACACACGCCGAGCTTCTTCTCCACCGGCGACAGTCGCTGCGCTCCACACGCCTCCAGCTCACGCCCATGCCGCGCACCGACGCAGGCAACGCGGCCAGCCCGGCGCGCCCAGGACGCAGTCCTCTTCCTCGGCGACACACGCCGAGTTTCTTCCATGGCCGTCGCATGGCGCCGCTATGGCCTCCGTGGCCGCGCAGCTCCTCCACGCCGCCTCCATGCCGCGCCACCGCGGCCTCTACGCCACCACGCAGGTCCGCCGCGGTCGCCACGGTCGCCGCACATACGGCGTCCCCTCGCCGCCTCCGCGTCCGCCGTGCTCATCGCGGACTGGCCGTGTGCCACGGCCACGCCTCGGATCGACAAGGCTCTGATACCAAATGATGGGGCTGCCCGGGGCAGCCCCTCTTCTTCCTTGCTCTCTCACTCACGGATGAAGGTAGAAGAAGAAAGGAGACACAGAATATTTCCCGGCCGGCGCACGAACGCCCCCGTGGGCGCACAGACGCCCTAATCTTATTTCACTTTCAGCTGGCTCAGATTACAAGCAGTACACAGGGAGGAGCTTTATACTCGGCGCGCACGCACACGCCCAGCTCCACTTCTTCCCACGCGCCCACGACGCGCTCGCGTACGATCCGCTCCAACGAACTGCACACGATCCCCTAATCTTGCTAACAACCTAGCCCTATGCGGCAAAGTCCAACGCGAGCCTGGCTCACGTGCTGCCTGCAACACACACGCACACACACGCGGCTAACAACTTTGCATGCAACTAACTAACATGTCAAGATTAGTGCTAACACTCATCGCGCCCGCCTTGCAGCTCGCCGTTCCCGCCGCGGCGGCCAAGAAGCTCACCGTCTCCATCTTCCTCCTCCTCGCCGTGGCGGCGTCGAAGCTCACCATGCAGCTTTTCTTCCATGCCCACGAGTCCACGAGCTTGACGGAGCAAATCTTCTTCATCGCACGCAGCATAATCCGGGGCTTCTTCTTCCTCCTGGCTATCTATGAACCAGGAAGGATCCATGCCGCCTCCTTCATCCGGGGAGTGAGAGGGAAACAGAGAGAGGCGAGGTGGAGATGAGAGACACGGAAGAGGCAAAGAAGAGTCGGCGGGATGGGGGAATACGAGGAGGAAGATGAACGAGTAGGGAATTAATGCGGGAGACTTGAGCGTTGTTAGTCAGGGGTAGAAGGGTCCAGTTAGCGCTAGTTTTGGCTCCTCCTCAGAATACGCATCCTAAAACGGGAAATCCTAGAAAAATTTATACGCATCTTAAAATGGGAGTGAGGGAGTATGTTACTCCATCTATCTATCTCCACATTAACTCACTGCCACATAAGCAATTTTGCTGAGTTGAAACCTTAGTTACTACTGAAATTACTAGCACTATGACTAGCCTCAGACGCCTATATTCGCTTCCGATCGGACATGTGTATTGCCGGAGGATTGGAAGCAGCTCGGCCTTTCAATCTGCAACCGGCCCTGCAAGTATGTTTCCGTGAAACAAGGATCCATTTGCGTGCTTCTGTTATAAATACATCCCGTACTGCATGCGTGTTATTAGTGCTAGCCTCTTCAAGGAGTTTAAAACCTAAAATCGTTTTTGCAAGAAGATAGGAATCCGCTACCATTTAACGTGGAGTTTCCAAACTGCTCCTGTAACTACTCCTAATTCTTGATTTACAGAAAAATAATTTAGCTCTTATCTGGCATTTGATTTGCTTCCTGAAAGAACAAATTGTGTTTTTTTAGGGACAAATTGTATTTTCAACTCTACTTTATTTGCTTCTGATCAGATCAAATTTTGTGTTTCCAATACTATAATAATGTGCTTCAATCTAAAAATTATTCTAATAGTTTGTTTAGTTATCAAAGTCATGCTTCTACCTACTAGATAAGTTGCTTTATTCGTCACTGAAATTTGCTTCAGTTTAACATAACTTGTATCATAGATAACGCAGTATTATTCTCCAAAAGCATCACGGTATTGCTCATAGACCATGGTCTATAAAAATGGCTTCCAACAAGGATTATTACAAGTGCTTCGAACGAATTCGAGATGTGCTTCCAAGGAAGTGCTAATATTGAATGTTGTATTTGCTCCAGTAAACATATGTTTCAAATGGTAATGGATCACGTACAAAATGCTTTATACATACAAATTAGAGCTTTAGATCCAATACATGTTGCAACTACAAAAAATCAAATGTGTAACCACAGACACAAGCACGTTGTCAGCAAACAAGGTTGTCATCCTTTGAGCGCATAATGGTTGTCGTTGTCTTGAAGAGTTGGAAGCACAATTACCATAATTCATAGTGCCGCAACTATCGCCATGCTCATGACCGAGTTCGGTAGCAAAGTCGTCGACAACATGTTGAGTCATCGTCCCATCGCAGTTGCGCCTCTTGTCGAATTCAGCAACCTTGTGGATCTGAATGCTGCGGACATCCATGACCTTGCTGCAAACAAGATACAAAAACTACAATTACAATATGGCTCAAGAATATTAAAAAACCTGCAAAGTGTAAGCGTACCTTTCCGCACAAAGCAGGTGATCAAAATTCACGCTCTCCAAGAAAAATCCATGCGGGTGGGTGCTTCTTCTAGGTCTTGACGCTGACTACTATGGAGGCGCCGTGAAGTGAGAAGAAGTCCAACGAGAAGGGCGATGTCGAGTTTTGTGGAGGAACGCGTTAATATTATAATAGGCGCTGAGATTATGGGGTCAACGTGCGTAGTTAATGGACTGTTTTCCCCTTATTTTAAAGAGGATAAGGGGCCGACATGGGTCGTGCGATGCAGATAGAAATCGATGGCGCTGGATTAGTCCGATAATTTGTTTCCCATAAGCATACGATAATTAGTGTTTACCTTTTCAAATTTGTTTTAAAATTCGACCAGTGTTCTGAGCCCACATCCATTTAAAACAAATGACAATCACATATTTATACTAATCATTTTTTACTTTAAGATCATTTTTTACTTATTTATACTAGATGTTTTCGTTGATAATTCTCTTCTCATGAAATATAATACGACCCACTTAAGTAAAAAAAATGTATAAATGTGTAATATTATAACTTTAATTTCACTTCTATACAATACACATTTACATCATTATCAATATGACAACAGAACTCTATTTTGTTTGTAGGTCACGTTGTTTTTTCTTGAATTTAATTTGGTACACCTATGAAACTTAGCCAAAACATAAAAGATAACAAGAATCTACTAATCTATAGAAGAATATGTGCGCTTAGATGAAATATGGTTGATTATATATGTTCGCGTCTATTTTTATTATCTTTAAATATCTTGATAGAGCTAGTTTTGTAATATGCAAGTTCAACAATTATCCTAGTAGAGGTTTGTTGAGTTGGAATCTAGTGCATGATGTGTTAAAAAGGTTCGTTCTTGAGTTTTATTCTTGCCGTGGCTAGATGGCATAGTTTGCCTACAATCATACTTGTAGCGAGATCTGCATCCTTTCCACCCATAGTCACGGAAGGGAACCAAAGATTTTGCAAATCCAAGGTCGACTACAAAATAAGATATGCCAACTTACAAGTATTAATCGTGTAACCCCGCAAAAAAGTATTAATCGTGCAAGACACAAGTTCCGTCATAATTCTCTTTACAGTTCTGGCCACCACAACTGTGCGATTTCTTTATAGTTTCTTCACAATTTTATAGTTATCGTCATAGTTATGGCCATCAAAGGATCAAGAACTCTATAGTCAACACTGGCTAGCCAGTTATCAACAAAAAAATGAGAGAGCATACTATGACATCCCAAAACATACATTGGTTTAGATGTTGCGGAATGGCTTACTTTTTTCAAGGATACACCCTGGGAGGTGTATCGGTTTCATAGAAGAAGAGACCAAGATGGCCTAACCACGCCAAAAGGCTACAAGATACAAACACAACGCCACACGGAAACAACACAACTACACCAACCACACGACAAAGACTCTCCTTGAGCCACCTCCAACCAAGCATGGCAAGGGGATGACACACCGAGCTTCTAGGCCGCGTCACAACCGAAGGAAGGAACCACACAAGACCGATCCAACTCAAGGAAGACACAAGCCAACGCACCGTTCGCCCATAGCGCTCAAGTTGGCGAGCGAAACGGCGGGACCGAGTCCGACTGGAGGAGGCGTCGACAAGGGAGAACCAACAACGGCGTACATAGCGCCCCGGAAGCCCAAGCTCTGGCGGCAGCCAGGCCGGACTCTAGCTAGCGCACAAGGACTCATCAAATCACCGAAGGCGCCTCCAACAAGGAACGACACGGATGCATCGCCGCCCGATCCGTAGACCGAATCAAGGTTTCCCCGGTGATCGGACGTGGGGAGGCACAAGCAGCGCCATGACGACGCCTCCAAGAAGGTGATGGCGCCACGGTGTCGCCGTCATCGGCATCACGCGAGATTTCTCCCGGCCGTCGACCCCAACGCCCAAGCACGTGCAGCAAGGAGCCGCTTTTGGAACCAACGCCGACGGAGGCGGAGAGATGCCGATGGCGGGGCAGGATGTGCTTGTCGCTGTCCCACCTCGATCCCGAAGAAGGGGCTAGACGGAGGATCCAACCCACCGCCTGGTCGCCGCGGCACCGCCCGCGATACCCAGCAGCAGTGCCACCAGGCTCCACCCGCTTGCCTACTGCGCAGGCCCACCCAAGCCCATCTAGGCCCGGACGAGCCCTAAGCGCCACCCGCTGCAGGGCGCCTCCGCCCGGGAGGCCGCTCAGCCGCCGCCCGGACCTGTGCGCCGGGAACGCGGCACTCGCCGCCGCCTCGCTGAGCACGCGCCGCCGCCGCAGAACCGGAGCTGCCAAGACGGAGAAACCCGCCGCGCCGTCACCGCCCGGGCTTTGCCGGCGGGACCTCTGGCGGCGGCAGGGAGGCGGGGAAGAGAGGGAGGAGGCGCTGGGGCGACAGCGGGATTCTCCTCCCGTGTCGCCTAGGACGGGCGACGCGGGGGTCAGGGACTCGTGATAGTGTCCATCGAATGGCTTACGTAAGCATATGGTCATGGTATGAACAATAAATCCATGCACGGAAGAGTAAAAGGTATATAGGTCACATACAATCGTTAAAAAAAAGCCAAAATGGTATATTAACTTGCCGTGCATGAGCGTTCTAGTCACTAACTCACAAAAACAAAAACACGGCAGGAATAAAGATGACAATTTTACCCAGGGATACGAGTACCCGTGGGTATCGTACCCGTATAGATAGGGTATATGCATATTTTTATACACATGCGTAATACTCATACCCTACCCGTTAAGTCACGGGTACAGACATGGGTATAGGTTTGTACCCATGGGTATACCTATACCCTACCCGTTTAAAATGATATGTAAAACTTACTTATAGAGTTTCAATTTTCAACCTATGCATCCGAGCAATCTAAGGACGAGTATGAGATTATGATATCTATCCTTTGATAATTATCATATATATGTCTATCTATTATTGAGTAGAGATAATTAATTTTTATTAAATATGTTATTAGTAAATGTAAAATTGTATAAATTGTGTATTATTCGATCTATCTGTCGGATACCCAACGGATATGGGTAACCGTCGGATATGATCATGGGTAAAGTTTTATATCCGCGAATATGGATATGAGTAAAGTTTTCTACCTATTACACAAGTATAGGTATGGTATTGTCTTACCATGCCCATATCCTGCCCATACCCCTGCTTATTGTCATCCTTATGCAGGAACTTGCGTGCACAAACATTTAGTCACTCCATTTCGGCGACCATTAGTTTGCTGACGTGGCAGCCTGTTTTTTTCGCGATTCGTCCTATGAATGACTGTTTTTTTCTCCCGGGTGCATCCTGGTGGGTTAGGCATTTTATCAAGCACCTTGCATCGACACATCCTCCTGCTCCTCGCCGCCATACAGGCTTCTGACTGGCGACGGACGTCTCGCTCCGGAGCACCGTGTTAGCATCCACTTGGCCAGCTAGTACTCAGCCTACGTTCTGGATGTTATACGTATATAGTCCAACAATAAGAAGAGAGTCCACTCCATCCCAAAAGCACGGACTGAAGGGAGGAAGGAATCTCTTCCTTATAAGATGTGTGTGGCCTCCTTCCGTAGGCTTGGTGAGGCTAAACCAAGTAGCCTCCACTGGTCAACAGAGGGATCCTCACCTCTCATCCCTCCAGAAGCCCCTCGGAAAGGCATGACGATGCTGACTCAGATATCATATGTTAGCATTCAATTGCCAGCCTAGCACTTAGCCTATGTTTTGGACGTTTGCGCACATAGCCCAATAATAAAAGGAGAGTCTACTCTATTCCTAAAGTCCGGACTAAAGAGACTATCCTTTATAAGCTGGTTGTAGACTCTCCCGCTGACAAGGTGGAACTAAAGGCCCACGATGATGCCGCCATAGTCCTCTTCTAGTACCAGGCAGGAGTCGCAGCGCCCAGCGAGAGGAATCACGAGGAGGAGCACCTCAACTCATCGGCATCATGCTCGTATCCCCCGCCTTCGGCAAAGCTCACCGTCGTCTGTGAGCTCGCCTCCATCGCCTCCCACCCCGTCTGAGCCCGGAGTCGTGACAATGGCGAGCCGAAAGTCCTCCTGGACATCTTCCCCTTCTCTCCCTTGTTCTGTATCGGGCCGCCGCCATCGTTCGCTACTCGGATGGGCGTTGAAGTCGCCTCCGTCTGCCTGCTTGAATCAATGTTTCGTGCTCGCCCTTCTCGCTCATGAGCCCGCGGCCGTGCCGTAGCACCACCGACGTGAGGTCGCCGCTGGCTGACGTCACTGCCGCCCACCTTGCTCCTCTCCCCGAGCCCCAACTTGATGCCCCGCCACCGGCGACGAGCCCCGCCTCTCTCTCCCGCCTCCAGCCAGTAAGAACACACGGCCCAGCGAGCCCCCTCCTCATCTGCTTCCACGACGCGGAACATGCGTGCCTCTGGGACTCTAGCAGACGGGCCCTCGTCCAAGATGCTTCAAAATCACGACGTCTCCTCAGCATTCATTAACCGTCGTTGCGCACCGAAGTGGTTTCACTAGGGAAATAAATCCTATGAGACCGGGTCTATTTCTAAACCATCTTCTATATCTGCCATGTGTATGTCTTTTTAGTTTTCTAGGATTTTTTTTGTCTGTTAATTAGTCTTTTTTTCTAAACATCATGCTTGGAGATGGATCTATCCTTGACTGGATGCTCCTCAGCTTGGCGTGGTGGGCCTACCTGCCATTCCCTGAGGATAGATCTGAGCTCAGTGTAAGAACTGTTGTCGAACTAGTTACGAATTTTAGAAACTTTCACCTAGGCCATGAAGATAAGAAAAAACAAAGATTCACGAATCGCAAAAAAAAAAGTCTAGCACATCAGCAAACTCTAGTGTACGGTAAGTTTCTGCCCGCTTTTATGTTTTCACGAGTTGGGGACGACAACTCTTATTATGCACGGCAAACTTACAGATCATTTTGACGTTTTTCTCTTGGGAAAAAATCAGTCAAACACCTAGTCGCCCTCACTGCGATTCAACGACACACCAACATTCTCGCCTCCATCGAATGTTCCCTAAATTCTCATGTAACACGTATTCTCGTGTATAGTTAGAGCAACTCTAGGGTGGATCTAGGCCCCAGGCCACCCGGGCAATGGCCCAGGGGCGTGGTGACGACGGCGCAGCCTGCCAAGGGACCGTAGCAATATCGTTTCAGACTGTTTTCTACTGTTTATATTTCAGACGATTTTTTACTGTTTATATGAAGGTGGTCTGTGGCGTCGCTCACGGCTAGGTCTGCCACTGACTCTAGCACATCCCGCATATTGGCCTGTAACGGATTGATATGGAGGTTTCGGCGTTATTTCGGCCGGACAAGACCCCACATCGGTGATCTGGCCCGCATAATTTTTGCCAGGCCCTGCTTCCACATTGCAACGTGCGGTATATTTGCCGCACAGAGCCACCGATGCGGATCGAAACCATATCCCGCTCCGTCGCACCACCTTCCTCTCGGGCGAGCAATCCCTCTCCCCAATACAGATCCACATCCACCACACCAACATGTTCTCGGGTGGAGCTCGACGTGGCCGCGGGGGCGGCCACATTTGGCCGCGGATCTCCAGCCCGCGAGCTCGACGCCGACGAGACGAAGGAGCGGTGCCGAAGCGTGCATCCGCGGCTCATACCTATCAATCCGCCACCCGCGTTCTCTCACTAGGAGTCACAGTAGTGGCAGGCCCGCACCCTCTCCCTGTCCGCGTCGATCCCCCGCCGTCCCCGTCCACGTCGAGCTCCTGCGCCCTGGTTCTGGTGAAGAAGGAGGTCGACGATGACGAGGCGGAGCGGATGTTTGCGTCAGGCGTCTACATTGACGACACGGACATCGACAAGGTCACCACGATGCTCGAGGGGAAGGAGGGCTTCGCGCGCGGTGTCTTTGTCGATGGCTACCTCCTCGGAACCTTCCTCTCCTTGGTGTCCGAGAAAGGCCGCCGCACAACCGATAAGGCCGAGGACGGAGTGGCGCCGGGAGGCGCCGTAGCATGCCAAGATCTACGTCGAGATCGACTGAGCCACCGCCCAACTCGGCCCGCGTCGCCGCCACGACAAATAGGCTCCGATGAGGAAGTACACATACCACTTCTGGTATTAATGTACTGTCCGGTTCAGAATCCTTATTCGCTTACAACAATTGGCCCTTACAACTACATATGCGCCGCGCGCAATGCAAATTTGATGCCGCACGTCGATCGAGCTACCAATCATCAACAGATTAACGCATATCCCACGTACGTACCGGCTGATGAGCAATATGGCGAACGAAAACCAGGCGGACTCCCCGCCGACGACGTTGCCGGAAGACACGATGATCATGGAGATCCTCCCTTACCTGCCGGCCAAGTCGGTGGGCCGCTTCCGCAGCGTGTCTCGGGCGTGGCGCGCCGCTCTCTCATCGGCGGCCTTCATCGAGCTCCACCTCCGGCGAGCCAACAGGTCGGGCCTCCATCATCCCAAGCTTTTCTTCTGTCCGTGTCCGGGCGGCGACGTTTCATCCGGAGAAGAAGAGTACGAAGCACGGAGCACGGAGCTGATTGAACAGTCAGACAATTCTGAATATTCTGGGCAAAACGACAGTGACACGGAACACGGAGCTGATTCGCCGCCGCAATCTTCCTCGAGATCCTCCTCCCGATCCGCCTCGGATCACGCGTCTGGCAGTCCTGCGGTGTCCGGCGCCCGCGCAACGACCCCTCCCAATCCCACACGGACACCTGGCCCGCGGTCCCCGCGCACTGGACGCACTACCAGCCCGTCCGGATCTTCTGCATCTGGTTCCTCCACACCGGCGTCGTCGGCCACACACTCCGGATCATCTTTGCCGATCGGGTCTGACTCAGCGACAACACATGCTGATTAGTCTGCTGGGCCCAGCGAATCTGGCTCATCTGGATCTTCTGTGCCTACTCCTCCTGTGCACACTTTTGTGGTGCCTCGACCGGTCACTCGCGCGTCGAAAGGAGTACATCAGCCCAAGCAATATACAGATGGCACCGTACGCTGGTGTCTTTCTACCACCTCGAGTGAACCTGCAAACTTAGAAGATGCTCTCAATGCTCCTCACTGGAAGGCTTCTATGGATGCCCTCATGAAAAATAAAACATGGAGATTGGTTCCCCCCTCGGCAGGTAAAAATATTATTGATTGCCGTTGGATCTACAAAGTTAAGCACAAGTCAGATGGTTCTATTGATAGATATAAAGCTCGCCTTGTTGCCAAAGGATTTAAGCAACGCTATGGGATTGATTATGACGATACCTTCAGTCCCGTCGTTAAAATAGCCACAGTACGTCTTGTCTTGTCAATTGCTGTTTCAAGGGGATGGAGTCTACGACAGTTGGATGTCAAGGACGCGTTTCTTCATGGTGTTCTGGAAGAGGAGGTCTATATGACACAACCACCTGGTTATGCAGACAAGGAGATGATGAACTATGTCTGCAAACTTGATAAAGCGCTTTATGGCTTGAAACAAGCACCTCGTGCATGGTACTCCAGGTTGAGTTCAAAATTAGTTGCTCTTGGTTTCTTTGCCTCAAAATCTGACACATCATTATTTATCTATGGCAAGTCCCATGTTACTATCTTCATGCTTATCTATGTGGATGATATTACTGTTGCCAGTTCTTCTCTAGATGCCACCAATGCCTTGCTACGTGATTTGAGCAAGGATTTTGCCTTGAAGGACCTTGGCGATCTTCATTATTTCTTGGGTACATAAAGTTTCTGATGGACTCGCTCTCAACCAAGCTAAATATGCCTAAGACATCCTTAAACGGGTTGGCATGGTTGATTGTTCGGGTACACCTACACCGTTGTCTTCTTCTAAAAAGATAACAGCAAGGGAGGGAGACTTGTTGGGTCCAGAAGATAGTACTAAATACAGAAGCATGGTAGGCGCACTGCAATACTTAACTCTGACTAGAACAGATATTTCTTTTGCTGTCAACAAAGTGTGTCAGTACTTGCATGCTCCTACAACTCAACATTGGACTGCTGCAAAGCGGATATTGAGGTATGTGAAGCATACATTAAGTGTTGGTATAACATTTATGAGGTCCAGCTCTACATTAGCCAGTGCCTTTTCAGACGCCGATTGGGCTGGCTGTGTAGATGACCGCAGGTCTCCTAGTGGATTTGCTGTTTTCTTTGGACCAAATCTAATCTCTTGGAGTGCTAAGAAACAAGCAACAGTGTCACGATCCAATACAGAAGCAGAATATAAATCAGTAGCTAATGCCATAGCTGAGGTGATATGGGTACAGTCTCTGCTTGAAGAACTTGGGGTCAGAATAACTTAAGTGCCAGTTCTGTGGTGTGACAATTTGGGAGCAACATATTTGTCTGCCAATCCAGTGTTTCATGCAAGGGTCAAACACATCGAGATAGATTTTCACTTTGTCAGAGAACGAGTGTTAAACAAAGAACTGGAGATTCGATTCATTCCTTCAAAGGATCAAGTTGCTGATGGGTTTACAAAGTCATTACCTGTAAGCAGTTTTGAAGAATTTAAACATAATCTCAACTTGTCCAAGTTGTGATTAAGGAAGGGTGTTAGAGAGTTAGAGATCTAGTAGACTAGGACGTAGTAGCGTGTTGTATACAAACACTAGGTCGAGTCCTTGATGTATACTTCTTGTAACAACCGCCTGCCCAATATATAAACACCCATCGTGATACTCGGGAGTTTATCCGAGTAGACTCAAATCAATCTACCCGATCGCTACTTTTACAAAGACCAAAATTTCTTCACAGATAATAGGAGAGAACTTCCAGTAATCTTCTTGCATGCCCATACTATAGATGGTCTCCGATGCGGCCGTCTTGGGGTCATAGTAGCCCAACGACCAACCGGTACTGAGCAAAATTCGTCCGTCCTTTGGGTCGATAGCCAATGGTGTGGTCTCCTCCGACGAATACTCCGGGTAAACCTTCATGAGGTCTATATGGTACTCCCTTGACCAGGTCCCATTATCATCGTCCTTCATCATCCATATGTCAGTCACGTTAATGCTCTGGTTCGAGCAAGCCACACAAAGTGCACCTTGTAGACACAGGATGGACATACGCCCAACGGGATGGCCGCACCGTGGGCCTTGAATAACCTCGAATTCCTCTGACTAAACATTGAAGGCCACGAACTTCAAGATTTGGAGAATCTTGTCCAAGATTAGGCTTTACTCCCTCTGTTAGGGATTATAAAGCCTATGAACCACTTTGATAGATAAAAAAAAATCAATAACTCATCCTCTTGATTACTTCATGCACCAATAGTTATACATGCATGAGAGAGGATGGAGAAAAAGGAGAACATGCATTGGATGAGAAAGGCTAATAAATAAGAGAGGACTTAAAATTTCTAACATTTTTAAAAAGCTCTTGGGTCTTTTAATCCCTAACAGAGGTAGTACCAGCCAGCAGATTTTTCCATTGGCAAAGGTGGGTGGCGTGCTAGCTAATATTACAGGTCTAGGACGAGGGTCTATTGGTCGCCATTCCTGTTCTTCCACATACCGGAGCTTGCACTCAAGTTGGTACTCTAGTGTTGTTAAGTTCCTCTCTATGTACTCCCTCCGTTTAGGATTATAAGTCCCGCGCGAATAACTAGGTTACCAATTTAAATAACAAAACATAAATAGTATAGCATAAAAATTATACCAATAGAAACTTTAGATATTATATTTTTTAATGGTATAAATTTTTTGATATATAAATTATATTTTGTTGGTCAAATTAACAACCTAGGTATGCGCGTAGGACCTATAATCTCGAACAGAGGGAGTACCTGGCAAGCACTAGCGCATGCTTGCTAGTTTCCGAGTTGTAGCCCAACCCTATACGACCAACAAAGGAAGTGTCTTCGTCATCTTCAAAAAATATGTCCTCGCTGTAACCCATGAGAGGATTGCAAACAAAACTCCCAACACGGCTGCTTCCAGCATTGAGACCATGACAAGGCTGCGAACATCCAAGGCTAGGACCACAGGCTGGCGCGCCCAAATCGATGAAGAACTGCAGATCGATGTAACCTACAATGGTTGGGGGGGGGGGGGGATTGACGATTATCCTGATCCGAGGGCTCTTATTCAGGTTTGCATGGAGGACATGAGAGTGTATAAAGCGGTCGGTCATGACCATCGCACGCCATTCTCTGCATACCAAGCTCAAGTCGGCGACCGAGCGTGCGGGCATCCACTTGAGGATGTGAAACCAAGCCTGCTTCTCCGGAGACGAGGAGACGATCTCCTCTACCGTTCGTCCCACGGGCACGAGACTCTCGTGGAACAGGCCTAGCGTTGGGTGGTCGCAGCTAATAGAGCTACCTGTGATCGAGTCGTCGTCATCCGTTGTGAATAGGGCCTCCGGTTGACCGGGGGGGGGGATTGACGATTATCCTGATCCGAGGGCTCTTATTCAGGTTTTGCATGGGGGACATGAGAGTGTATAAAGCGGTCGGTCAGGACCATCGCACGCCATTCTCTGCATACCAAGCTCAAGTCGGCGACCGAGCGTGCGGGCATCCACTTGAGGATGTGAAACCAACCCTGCTTCTCCGGAGACGAGAAGACGATCTCCTCTACCGTTCGTCCCACGGGCACGAGACTCTCCTGGAACAGGCCTAGCGTTGGGTGGTCGCAGCTAATAGAGCTACCTATGATCGAGTCGTCGTCATCCGCTGTGAATAGGACCTCCGGTTGACCGCTATTGGCGTCCATGGCAAGCACCATGCGGTTTCTGTCCCGAACATGATCTTTTGGCGCCCGTCGCTGTCAAACATGTATATTGGAGCTATCCAGCCGGTCCTCTCGGGTTCCGGCCAGGCCGCCAGATCGATGCGGCAGAGCTGCTCCCACCGCCGTGGCTCGTGATCTCCCTGTTGCAGCATCCATATACTGTATAGGCCGTGGCGGTTGCCGATGTATCCATGGCATAGGCATATACTCCCACGTAGCTCGACAATCTCGTCAATATCATCTATCCGCTGGGGCGGCGGTGGCAGGGGCAGGGAACCGAAGGTCTCGCTGCTCACGTGGTAAGTGATGATGCGACGACGGTCTTGGCAAAGACTGGTAGAAAACGTGTCATGCGTCCCGGTTGGTAAGGGGCTTTAACCGGGACTAAAGCCCCAACCTTTATTCCCAGTTGCCCCACCAACCGGGACAAATGGGGGTACACGTGACGGCGTCAGAGCGCGAGGGGGATGGAGTTTTAGTCCCGGTTCGTAACACGAACCGAGACAAATAACCTTCTGCCGCGGCAGTGATTTGGCCCTTAGCAGAGAATTCATTTTGGCATATTTTGTTGCCGCGGCAGCATTTTCGCCGCTTTCTGTGCCACGGCAGAGAATTTATTTAAGTTGTTTTATTGTTTATTTAGTGTTTTGCACTTATCAATGAAGGAACCGTTATATTACACAAGATCATCATGACAATATTACATTCGATACACGGATCGAGTTCATGCACTACATACAAAAGTTGCTCTTTTACAATCCCTATTGTCTATACATAGCCGAATAGTATTCCCCTTTTGGGTTTAGGACTTCTGCATCCAAGAATCCCGCCAATTCCTCTTGAATTGCTCGTACGCGATCCTTTGATAGAAGACCGTCCTGTAGACGTTCGATCTGATTTAAAAAAGGAGTCAGCCTATATGAATAAAACTAAACACAATTTGATTGTAATTAAAAACTATAGAAATTGTTTACGTATGTGGAGTTGCTCTAAATTTCTGCCCTTCTCATCGCACGTCTGCCGGATGAACTCGCAAACATAGTATCTACATAGATTGTTACCTGGTCCCTACGTCAGGCACTTTACGAGAACAAAGTTTAATCAAAATAATAATCAAGCATGATAATAACTGTATCAAAACTAGAATCAAAGAGATGCGCGGATATAGCTAGTGGTGCTTACATCTAGTGGTTGAAATGTAAGCTCCTCTTTCCAAACACCCCTAGCCTTGTTGGTGAACCGTTTCCAAGCGCTGCCCGGCGAAGAAAACGAATAAAATAAGTTATTAATTACTTGATATCATAAAACTCACGAACGTTGCCGATATAGTATCGTAATGATTAGAATTACCGCTGGAGAAGTATCTGCATGTCCTTCCATATCTCAAGGGGTTTATGTTTCGAGTCCATGACTAGTACACGCCCTTTGTCAAGTTGAATGATTAACAGAATATAGTGGACGCTGCGAATGCATAATTAATCAATTATATACTTAACATCGAGTAAGCAAAACAGAAAGTGTATAGAATACAATAACACTCACTCGAAGTTGTAAGAAAAAAGTATTTCCCTTCTGGTTTCTTGAAACCTTAACGCGTGTACTATATTATCCTTCGTATCCTGGGGGCTTGTTTTGAGATTAGCTTCATGAACCCAATATGGGTCAATGAAGCCAATGTCATAGATTTGTCCTCTGCTGCATTCGAGAATCTTCATTCTGCATATTACAATATGATTATATACATGCAATAAACAATGTGAGATAGCTGGAGACTAAATTAATTACAGAATTAGTACTTATAGACAATAGGCACTGATGATAGATTTGTCCAAGGCGTCTTAATTGAATAATTGAAATAGTTCATCAAATTCAATGGATATCATGTCATCCTTTTCTTTCCCATGATGCTTTTTTGTAACCCTCAAGACTATCCGATTAGCCCCACCCTTGTGGCATGCATGTACCAGTTATGCAATCTTCGCATTTTGTTGGAAGATTGTTTACCTCCTCAGGTTTGACGAGAGGTTTGCCGTCTTGTATCTGTGCTACTTCACTCACGGGAAGAACTCTAATCGGGACAAGTCTTGGCAATACTCAAATCTTGAGCAGCGGCTTTTCCAGACAGCAACTACCTCGGATCATACTCCTCTTACCCCATATTTGCTCGACCCACATTGGTTTGAGAAATCACCTTGAGAGGCGCAAATCTGTTTTGCTTGTTATCCGAAATGGGCAACAGATTTCGCTTGCATCGATCGCTCTTCGTGCCTTTTGTCGCATGTGACTTGAGAATAGAACGCTCATAGTCCGATGACAGCTTTGGCTCGGGTTGATGAAGAGTCTTTAGCATTTTCAACACTTTGGCTTTTCTTCTTTGGTCTTTGGGAACTCGCTCTTTCGCCGCCTCGGCTTAGCGAAAAATGTTGTCGTTTCGCATCAACGATCACCGCATCTCCTCTTCAAGATCACCATAAGCTCTCTTGGGAGGAACCTTTGGTACTTTTGGAAGAGGCTCTTGTTTACGTTTCGGCGGTCGCTTACCACGACGCAGAGTAGCGGTACTCTTACGCTTTTTATCCCGAGGCGCCGGTGATGGCTCCCGCGGCGATGGCTGCGCCGGAGATTGGTGAGGCGACGGAGCCGAGTGAGGCGATGAAGACGGCTGCCGCGGCGGAGACGACCTCGCTGGAGACGGTGAGGCGGCGGCGAAGATGGCCTTGGCGTGTGATTTGTAAGAACGATACATTCCTTCGGCCATAGAATGGTGACGTTTGTTGCGTCTCCCAGTATAGTCACATTCCCTTCACCTGCAGGGTAGTGAAGATCCAAAACTTCAAAGGTGGGCATGATTTCATCTACCCCGACAACAGCGTAGCCCTCTGGAACCGGACGACAGTGGTAAGTTGGTGTGGGTCCAATTGGTAAGGCATAGCCGACCGCCACCTTCATTGATATGTTCACAACTTTGATATGTAGCTTGCAGTGTGTCATCTCTGTGATATCATCCACTGGGTAGCCAACATGATCCATCGTCGGTGCACCATCGTCATCGCCATTGTCATCACCCGGGACCTCAGTGGAAGCCACACTGCTTTTTCGATTATTCGATAGGCCGATAGCATCGAATGCAGTGTGCTACTGAGATGGGCCGGTAGTACTTTGCTCTTTAAGTGCGTTAATTTCATCTTGTTGTTGCTTTATTCGTTCTTCAATTATACGCATTCGCTCTTTCTGAATATCTGCTTCAACTTCTGCCCTGTCCTTTCTCCTCTGACGGCTTCTATCAGGATATTTCTTCCTCTCTTCGGGAAACCCAGTCCTCCATGGTTGGGAGCCTCTTGTTCCTCGTGTTCGTCCATCATGTTCATTATTTCCAAGGGCGAGTGTGAGCTCATCATTCTCTCTATCGGGAATGAAGTCCCCATCTTTAACAGCCTTTACTGCTTTTCTCATCCTCTCGATTGGCAAGGGGTCTTTTTTATGTCGTATGTTATATATACACATCTCTTCCGATTCCAACGTGCCCCCATGCCCGTAAAACCAATTCCTTGCACGTTCTACCCAATCGTCTGTCTCTGGGGTGATCTTTTTAGCACGTAGTTCATTCTCAAGTTTCTCCCACTTAGGAATGCCAGCCCTGTAGCCACCTTGCCCCATATTATGGTGATACTTCTTGGTAGCAGCATTCAGCTTATTCGTTGCAGACATTTTCTTAGCTTTTTCTGATGTCTTGTAATTTACAAACTCAACCAAGAATGGTTTTATCTTCTCAAACTGAGTCTTCTTGAAATCCGGAGTCTTCTCTTTCACGACATAGTCAAGGTGCAATCTTTTCTTCCAGTTGGTGAAACACTGGGCCATCTTCTTCATAGACCACTCCCTGACCTTAGCCTCCATGGATCTCCCATGTTCTAAGGCGTCCTCAACTGGATCCTCCGCATTTGGATCCAGCTCTATCTTCGGTAGTTTGAAATTAACCATGAGCCTCTTCCACAGTAAATCTTTGGCCTTGTCAGGGACAAACAAACATGTTCCCTCTTCTTTAGCATCAGCAGGACTATTCCAATTTTGAATGGTGATCGGGATTAAGTCCCTAAAGATTACTCCGCATTGTGCCACAAATTTGATTGCGACAACTTCGGGAGCCGTCGGTTTGCCGTCTTCAGTGATATCTTCGATCCTGAACCTCTCATGGTCTTCCAACTTTTTGGTTGGGCCTCGTCCGCTCTTTTCAGTAGATTTGTTCGATCCGGAGGGCTAAAAGAAGAAAGATCATCGTTACTATTTCTTTATAGATAGCAGATGATTAATTAATGAATTAATTATATTATATGCACCTCGCTAGAGCGGTCGTATTCTCGTTTACACAAGGCATCGCCTTCTCCCTCGCGGAAGGCAACACCTTCAACCTCAAACAAGTCGTCTATTCCGGCAAAAAGAGGATCACCCTCACCGGAGTTTTTCAGAAACGTCGATACATCTAAATTTTCTTCCTCGCGGATGACACCTTGGATCAACTCTTCCTTTTCTTCGTCTCTGACATGTGGGTCCATATTTTCTGCATAGGTGGAAAAACGGATAAGTCAAAACAGATAAACCCTAATTCAGAGAAATCCTAATATATACATACACAATAATAAAAAAAATATACATACACACTATATATACATACACAATATATACATACACACTAAAAGGGAAGGGGCGGCTGGAGCGCGTGGCGATGGACGGAGACGGAGGCGCTGTGGCGGTCGGGGAGGAGGGATAGGCCGAATGCTCAAACAAGGATGATGATATGACAAGTTGAATTGTATTGAAATAAAACCCTAAAACTTGCTCGGCAATTTAAACGGGGTTCCGAGGGTTGAATACCCTAACTCGGGAAACTCCGGAAACACATGAGAGGGGTTGATTTAGTTCTCTAATTAACCTTGTCATTAAAGTTGATTAGCAATGCATGATTATAGCTTAAAAAGGTAGAACTCATTTTTCTGAACATTTTGATATATTATTTTTATTTTTCTGACTTATAAATTTTACAATATTTAATCATTTTCTGGAATTATAAAACAATTTATTACATCAGGCGCGTCGTGTATAAAGCGAAGAACCAATACCGGAAAGAAAGGCGGCAATCGATCAACCCTCGGGTTCGGGATGCCCTGGCGAGGACACATCGGCTAACCCTAGGTGCAACATCGACTCAAATAGGGTCTATGACAACTAATATCATATACAAATACAAAATATGATAATATACATATACATATACAAATACAAATACATATACATATACATATACATATATAAATACAAAATATGATAATATATAGGACACTCTATCTATCGATAAAAGACCACAGTAGAATTGTATGCATCATGGCAAGAATTGAAATTCTTTCGAAATCATAGGATTATATCATGGTAGGACTATGCTTGCCTTTGCTTGTTGATAGCCGAAAGCAGAGCTACAGGATCCTTGTACTTGACTTGATTACAGTTGGTCAAGTATTTGTCTTCGAGCTTCGAGGGTGTTGATCTCTATCTTCGATCTCGATCTCGATATCGTATTCTACCGGGAAGAACCAAACACCGGAAAGAAAGGGAAACAATCAACACATGGCATCGATGCAATGCTCAAGCAAGTATGATGATATGATAAGTTGAATTGCATTGAAATATAACCCTAAAGCATGCTCTACAATTAATCGTGGTTTCGAGGGGTGAAAACCCTAACTCGGAGAAACTCCGGAACACATGAGATTGGTGGATTTGTTCTTCTAATTAAACTTTTAATTAAGGTTTTGAACAATGCATGATTATATCTTAGATATCTCGATTTCATTTTTATGAACATTTTGATATATTATTCATATTTTTCTAACTTATAGATTAAAAGTTATTGAATTTATAAGATTATAATTATTTCTGAAATTATTAAAAGCTGGTTAAACTTTTTACACCGCAGGCATACCTAGCCATAGTGACTGACAGAGGGGCCCCATGGCCACCTCAGCAGACTCGCAAGCAAGAGGGACCGGGGGGGCTGGTTGGTTATTTCTCACCGAGGCGATTCAGCCGCCAGAGGGTGACGAGTGGGCACACGCAGCAACACGTGGACGCCACACGGACGCCACGTCGGCTCGCCGGCCAATGGGCCAAACGGTGGCACGGGTCGGCGCTAGGAGGCGAGCGGGGCTGCATGGGCTAGCGCGCTAGACTCGCGCGGTTGCGTTGAGCCAAAAGGCAGCGACGCCACTTCGGATTGGTCACCGGAGCATGGCGCACGGCGAGCAGCGGCGCTTGCAGTCGTCGTGCAGCGGGACTACAAAGCGAGGGAGAGAGGGAAAAAAGGTCGGCGAGATCCGCATGCTCACCCTGGTGCTCAAGGTAGTGACGGGGAAGCGCGGGGAGGTCCTGAACGGCGTGAATGGCGACGGCGACCGACGTTGGTGACGGAGAGGACGTGATCGATTCCGGCGGGAGAGAGCAAGACTGCAAGTGAGCTTCGGTGAGGAGGTTCCTGGCGAGGAGGCCGTAGAGCGTGAAGGCGGCTCGACAGCTTCGATCCTGTGGCGAGAAGATTGTGAGATGGGGAAGAAGAAGAGGAGGGGCACCCAGTTATTAACCAAAGGGCCTTTTGTCCTCCAACCGGGACGTATACTCCAATTTTTTCAGCAGACCAAGGGTTGGCGCGCCAGGGGTCTTTAGTCCCGGTTGGTGGCTCCAACCGGGACATATGACCCTGTTTTCAAAAAATTTCAGGAATTTTCTCTCTTTCGCCTTATTTTTATTTTGGGGTTTAAATTTGTAATGTTTTTAAATGATAATTACTTTGGAATTTAGAAAACTTTAAACATAAAAAGTGTTTGAATTTGAATAACTAATTCAAACCATTTTCTGCTTTAAAATAATTAATGTAACCATTTAAACTATGAACCATTTAAAATTAAAAATGAATTAACTTATATTTTTGAATATTAATTTGGAATTTAGAAAACTTTAAATATAAAAAGTGTTTGGATTTGAATAACTAATTCAAAACCATTTTCTATTTTTAAAAAATAATTAATGTAACCATTTAAAATATGAACCATTTCAAATTAAAAATTAATTAACTTATATTTTTTGAATATTAATTTGGAATTTAGAAAAACTTTAAACATAAAAAGTGTTTGAATTTGAATAATAATTCAAAAACATTTTCTGTTTTTAAAAATAATTAATTTAACCATTTAAACTATGAACCATTTAAAATTAAAAATGAATTAACTTATATTTTTTGAATATTAATTTTTAATTTAGAAAAACTTTAAACATAAAAAGTGTTTGGATTTGAATAAATAATTCAAAACCATTTTTTGTTTTAAAAAATAATTAATGTAACCATTTAAAATATGAACAATTTACAATTAAAAATTAATTAACTTATATTTTTTAAATATTATTTTGGAATTTAGAAAAACTTTAAACATAAAAAGTGTTTGGATTTGAATAAGTAATTCAAAACCATTTTCTGTTTGTAATTTGGATTTGAATTAACTTATATTTTTTATATATTAATGGGCGAAAAAAAGGACGGAAAATAATGGGCGGAAAGAAAATTTGATTAGGATAGAACTGGAATTAAAGTACATAACGCAACTAACACAAAGTTACATAGAAGAACTGAAAATTAAGATACATGGCCGATTAAGCCACAATCGCGAACTTGTTTTGCAATGTTGGAATGATTCACCATGCTCCCCGCCACACCGTAATACTCGCCACTATAGTCGTCAGACCGCCACCGTTGTCGCTGCCGCCGTGGTCGCCGAAGTTGAACCTTGAAGGCGAAAATGCAGTGGGCTGGACTTGAGGGTAGCGCAGGCGGGGGCTAGAGTCGACGGCCGTGTCGTAGGCCATGACGCTCTGGAGAGTCCGGCCGCGCCACCACAGCCGACGGCCGGCCTCATTGAAGTTTGGAGGAGGTGGGTCGTCCTTCTCGTGCCTGGCGAGCGCCCTCTCATGCCGATCCACGAAGAAGGCTTCCCAAGTCGGGAAATAGTCGGGATGCCATCTGGGATTCCTCCACGCCGCGTGAGCTCAAGTAGTGGTTCGTGATGGCCATCCGACGCGCCACACCTAGAGGGACAGAGGAACTGCACGCCCGACGCCAAAGATCCAGCCGACGGGGACACAGAGTCTGAGGGCAGGGTGGGGTAGTTCGAGGCGAGCGCCCGCCTCCTCGGGAGTTAGTGCATGTGGAAGTCATGGGAAAGAGTGATGAGGTTGCGATATGAGTCTAGAGATGTACAATGCCAATGGAGGCCAACCCTACATATATATATAGAGAAATGGCAGAAAGATAATCGGAGGGAAGAACTCAAGGAAGAACCGCGGGAAGAATCATGAAAAATGGCGGGAAAACCGACCCACTTCCGCCGATTCGCAGCATTTGTCCTTTTACCCGGATGGACGAAAAGGTTTGAGATGTCCTTCGGGAGATAGTCCATGTAAGGTGGTCTAGTATTTTAGGAAAATGGGACGGTAGCATTCTCAAACGACATTTTGGTGGTTACTTCACAAACGACCCGCTTTTGTGCTCGGAAAATGGAAAAGGGCTTTTCCGCATGCAAAAAGGAAAACTTCCTCCGCAACATTGTTCTCCATACCAATGTCCACACACATGCATAATATGGGCACAACATCACAAACTATGCCGTGATTCAAGACATAACATCGGTCATTTGGACGAAAGCCATGAAACCTCAAACATGATAGGTCATTTTGTGAAGGTTTTTGAAACATAATCAATATACCAAGTCTGGTATTTTTCCTTTCAACTATGTAACATAATATGACACCACGCCAAGGATTTTCATTGTTCGGATTTTTTGAATTTATTATGCCGTTTTGAATTATCTGAATTTCTAACTATGGTCGAACCGTGTGCATGAAGATAGGGACGAGCATCGTTAGAACTTGCATTGGATCTCTGAAGAAACCACATATTGCGAGTCTAAAATGATTTTTTCAAAAATCACGGGCGATAGATCATGTACCGTAGTACAAACGGACCCACTTCCTGGATTCAGCAGACATTTGTCCTTTTTACCCGGGATGGACGAAAAGGTTTGAGATGTCCCGGTTGGGAGATAGTCCATTTAAGGTGGTCTAGTATTTTAGGAAAATGGGACGGTAGCATTCTGAAACGGCATTTTGGTGGTTACTTCACAAAACGATCCGTTTTTTGCGCTCGGAAAATGGAAAAGGGCTTTTCCGTGCGACAAAAAGGAAAACTTCCTCCTACAACATTGTTCTCCATACCAATGTCCACACACATGCATAATATGAGCACAACATCACAAACTATGTCGTGATTCAGCACATAACATCAGTCATTTGGACCGAAAGCCATGAAACCTCGAACATGATAGGTCAGGAATAAAGTCAACACAAAACTCAATGACCTCCTCTGTTCCATATCCCTTGGAGATGCTTCCCTCTGGTCTAGCATGGTTATGAACATATTTCTTTAAGACTCACATGAACCTCTCAAAGGGGAACATATTGTGCAGAAATACCGGACCGAGAATGGCAATCTCTTCCACTAGGTGAACCAGGAGATGCGTCATAATATTGAAGAAGGATGGTGGTAACACCAATTCAAAACTAACAAGACATTGCACCACATCCTTATGTAACCTTGGCAGAATATCTGGATTGATTACCTTCTGAAATATTGCATTGAGGAATGCACACAGCTTCACAATGGGTACTCGAACATTTTCCGGTAGAAGCCCCCTCAATGCAATCGGAAGCAACAGCGTCATAATCACGTGACAGTCATGAGACTTCAGGTTTTGGAAATTTTTCTCTGCCATATTTATTATCCCCTTTATATTAGATGAGAAGCCCGACGGCACCTTGATACTGTAAAGGACTTCAAAAAAGATTTCCTTCTTTGCTTTGGTAAGAGCATAGCTGGCACGACTTAAGTGACGCCCTTTATCCGTCTTGTTATGTGTATGCATGTTCTTTGGGTCTTTCATAATTTGTTGGTCCTCCCGTGCTTCTGGTGTATCTTTTGTCTTCCCATACACGCCTAGAAATCCTAGCAGGTTCACGCAAAGATTCTTCGTCACGTGTATCACGTCGATTGAAGAGCGGACACACATGACTTTCCAATATGGCAGCTCCCCAAATATAGATTTCTTCTTCCACATGGGTGCGTGTCCTGTAGCGACGTCGTTCGGAACTGATTGACCGCCGGGACCCTTTCCAAAGATTACTTCTATGTCCTTGACCATACCAAATACATCATCACAGCAGGAGTTCGGGCTTCTTCCGGTGATCTGCCTCACCTTTGAAATGCTTTCCTTTCTTTCTTATGGGATGATTGGTCGGAAGAAATCGTCGATTCGCCAGGTACACAACCTTCTTGCATTAATGCAAATATGTACCTTCAGTCTTATCTAAACAGTGTCTGCATGCCTTATATCCCTTGTTTATGCGTCACGAAGGTTACTAAGAGCATGCCAATCAATGATTCTGAATAACAACCCTCCCGTTTGTTCTCATCCCACGCACGACACCTGGTTTGCCCACAACCGTAAGAGTTCTTCAACTAATGGCCTAAGGTACACATCAATGTCGTTGCCCGGTTGCTTCGGGCCTTGGATGAGCACTGACATCATAATGAACTTACGCTTCATTCACAACCAAGGAGGCAGGTTGTAGATACATAGAGTTACGGGCCAGGTCTTTGTGCAGCTCTCTCCCAAAAGGATTCATGCCATCCGTACTTAGACCAAACCATAAGTTCCTTGCGTCACCTGCAAAGTCTGGGAAGTCTCTCTCGATTTTTCTTCACTGTGAGGGTGTCTCAACTTCCCGTCTTTCTTACGGTCTTCTTTGTGCCATCGCAACAACCTGACATGCTCTTTGTTTCTGAACATGCGTTTCAACCTTGGTATTATAGGAGCATACCACATAACCTTAGCAGGAACCCTCTTCCGTAGGGGCTCTCCCTCAACATCACCAGGGTTATCTCGTCTGATCTTATACCGCAACGCATTGCATACCGGACATTTATCTAAATTCTCATACTCCTTATCGCGGTAGAGGATGCAGTCATTAATGCATGCATGTATCTTTTACACATCTAATCCTAGAGGACAGAGAGTCTTCTTTGCTTCGTAGGTACTCTCGGGAAGTTCGTTATGTTTTGGAAACTTCGGCTTCATTATTTTCAGCATCTTTTCAAATGAGGAGTCAGTTAGACCACACTCTGCCTTCCATCGCAACAATTCCAGTGTGGTACCGAGCTTTGTGCTGCCATCTTCACAATTTGGGTACAACAATTTCTTGTGATTTTCTAACATGCCCTCTAACTTCAACTTCTCATTTTGTTTCACAGTCTCGCTTTGCATCGAAATGACCCTACCAAGTTCATCACCGGCTCATCGATGCCCATTCTTCACCTCTTTCCTCTCAATTGTCTTCCATTGCAGTATCACTGTATTCAGGAAACATATGATGATAGTTGTTATCATCATCTTCTTCTTCACCATCTTCCATCATAACCCCTCTTTCCCCGTGCTTGGTCCAGCAATTATAGTTGGGCATGAAACCTTTCATAATCAGGTGGCCGCGAATGATCGTGGAAGAGTACTCCTTGTTGTTCCGACATTGAACACATGGAAAACGTATAAAACCATTCTCTTTGTTTGCCGTAGCCACATCGACAAATTTATCCATGCCTTTCATATACCCGGCTACGCGCCGGTCACCGTACATCCATTCCTGACCGTTCATCTGCATCATATAAGTAAGTTTATCAAAAAACAGGACATCATAAATAGTGAAATGACCAATTCACATCGACACATGCATTGTATCAATGAAAGAGAAAAGATAAGATTGCTAACCTCGATCGAGGGAAATAAAGAGGAGAACGCTCAAGTGCGTCTCAGACACCTTCTATATTTTTGTTCTATGAGAAATTGAACGGGATTATTCACTCAAACATTTCATCAAACACCTTGAATGCATGCATAGGGGAGAAAAAACTAGCACACCCCTCACACCTTTCACCAAGAGAAAAAACAGAGTGGAGGCAAAGGGGGCTGAAGCGTTGCATTTATAGAGGGCGGGAGCATACGTCCCGGTTGGAGCCACCAACCGGACTAAAGGTGTGTGCCACGCCACGTGGCTGTGGCCAAACCTTTAGTCCCGCTTGGCACCAACCTAACGTATGCCTGCTACCAACCGGGACGCCCCGTGCCGCTCGAGCGAACGCGTGCCGATTAGTCCGGTTGGTGACGCAACCGGGACTAATTCTCTGAGGGGACACGAAACGGATGGCCTATTTTCTACTAGTGAAAGTGCAGGTAGAGGAACACGTCCGGGTCGTCGTCCCGCACGATGCACGCGGGAGGAGGCGGTAGGCCGCCAGTAGGCCGGCATGCCGAGGACGTAGACCTCAGAGCAGGGCGGATCGACGTCGTTCCAGCTGTCGCTGAAGACACGCACCACCTTGTACTCGGAGGTGAGCGAGCATTAGCCCTAGGCCGTAGGATACCCGGTAGAAAGACGGCGGCCAGGGCTGCGTGGCTGTCTCGCGCCGGCGAGTCGTCTTCATCGGCGCTATGCTGTCGGGAAGAGCCAAGGATAAACCGGTAGAGGGGCTGTAAACGAGGTAGCTCTTCCAGTTCCCGGTACGGATCAGAAGGAGGCCACGGAGAGGGCTGGTGATGGGAGCTGGATCCAAAAACTCGATGGGCTTGCGCGTGAGCTTTTCGGCCGGACCACCGCCGGGCTGCCACACGTGAACGTACTCTTCTTCTCCGGATGAAACGTCGCCGCCCCCTGGACAGAAGAAAAGCTTGGGGTGGAGGCCCGACCTGTTGACTCGCCGGAGGTGGAGCTCGATGAAGGCCGCCGACGAGAGAGCGGCGCGCCACGCCCGAGACACGCTGCGGAAGCGGCTGACCGACTTGGCCGGCAGGTAAGGGAGGATCTCCATGATGATTGTGTCTTCCGGCAACGTCGGCGGGGAGTTCGCCTGGTTTTCGTTCGCCATATTGCTCATCTCGGCCGGTACGTGGGATGCGTTAATCTGTTGATGATCGGTAGCGATCGACGTGTGCGCCATCAAGTTTGCATTGCGCGCGGCGCATATGTACTTGTAAGGATCAATTGTTGTAAGCGAATAAGGATTCTGAACCGGACAGTACATTAATACGGAGTATGTGTTTTTTTTTTTGCGAGTTACCTGTGGTAGCTATACATTGGGACGCAACAAGAATACCTGTGGTGCACGGAAGAATGTACGGAACAGTGCCCAAAACCACCCCCGTCGTCGTTTCCATGGAGGCAAGCAAGCTGGTGTGTCGTGTGGGTCACAGCGAAGGCCACTAGCTGTTGACTGATGCTGCTGGATGAAATTTTCTTCACCCATAGTGGGATCAGAGAAAACACAAATTTGACCAAATTTTAAAATTTCAATCGTAAAATGAACCAGTTTCTTTATTTTTAATCTGACCCTTTATTATGGCGCCCCGCCAATGCAAATGGTGTCATGTTTATTTTGCATTACACCATGGCTCAAAACGCTGGGCATATTAAAAAAACAATGGTGAAAAAATTATAAATGTTGCAAATATTATGAATAATAACATAATAAACTTTAAAATTTATATAGATACGTTTTTGGACGTATCGGCCCTCCACACTCTCCTATATTGCCAACACAACTAAAGTTGGAAGGAATTATGTTCTAGCGAATATTATACATTCCTTTCAACTCAACTATATCACTTGCGTCCATCCAATTCAAATCGCTTAGGACCCTTTCCACAAGCTCGCCCTAACTAGGACTAGTGAAAAACGCCATCAATATCTCCTCTAGGTCAATGAATTCGGCATGTCCTTTCAAAAAAAAGTGGCATGGTCAACATGATGGACATCCACGAGTATCGCCATCTAGAAGCATACATATAGAAATGCATCGACGAAAATTATATTACCACGATAGCACATTACACGGAACAATCCATGCCAAATTAGCTACAATCCATAACCCTAACCTACAAACTGTAACCGTTTCAAATATACCAAAACTAACCCTAGAGTACAAATCCTAAACCCTGAACTTTCCCAACGATCATATCAACCACATATTTTCGATAGAACAACAACAAAACAAAGATTGTATTCCAACCCCAGTTTCTAGGGTTTAAAGCAATGAACGATATAACCAAATCTCAAGATTCTAATTGGACAAAAACAAGGAGAGGGGGAGACTACCTTGTGAGATGGAGAGGAGTCAAAATCCACGAAAACCCCCCCCCCCCCCCCCATTTTAGACGGATTTGAGAGAAAATGGAGTAGTGTATACCCATAGCCCCAACCACTTAACAAAATATGTATGATACTCTGTGTTACGGGCCATGCAATGTAACCATTATGCCTTCTGGGATGTCGCCATGAAAAGGTCATATTTCAATAAAAATGGTTCGTTTGTGCTCAACGTTTCAAATTTGTATCAGCTTTGTCATTTTTCACATAGTGAATGTACATAGATGTAAAACCAAAATTTCATAATACTATGATTAACAATACTTATTCTCTCCCTCCCGAATTATTTGTCAATCTAGTTTTCTTGGAAAATAAAAAAGAATCTAAATTTTCATATAGTATATACAAAATAAAACACATCAATGTTTATGTCACCAAGTTGGTATCATTTATAGAGGACTCAAAATACTCAAAGTGCAATCATGCACAACATAAATATAATAGTTCACAATCTTTTCAATAAATTGTTCTAAATTTATGTGTTGGTTTGAACCCATATCCATTTAAAACAAATGACAATCATGTATTTATACTAAACACTTTTTATTTTTAGTTAATTTATTAGTAGTTATAATAGATGTTTTAGTTGATATACAGTACACATTTATATTATGATATGTAAAACAATGTAACTCTATTTGGTTTGTAAATTATGTTTTTTATCTCGAATTTAGTTTGGTGCATTTATTAAACTTAAGCAAAACATAAAATAGGTCAGGAATAGTAAATCATTAATCTATAGACGGGTATGCGCACTAAGATGTACTATCGTTGTTTATATATGTTATTAGTTCATATTGCCTTATCTAAATATCTTGATACAGCTAGCTTTATACAATATACAAGTTCAAGAAAATATCCAAGTTGAGGTTTGTTGATGTGGGAATCTAGTACATGATGTGTTAAAAAGGTTCGCCATCTGATTTTGTTCTTGCCTTGGCTAGATGGGAGATCTTCATTCATATCTGTCCCGGTGTGTTGTTGATGGGCGGGTATGCACGCCTGCCCTATCCATAATCATGGAGCTACAAAGTTTGCAAGTCCGAGGTTGACTGCAAAATAAACTTTATGTTAGCAGATTTATGTTGTACTCCCTCCGACGAGCATCCTATATATGCCTTGACTCCAAGACACCTGCGGCCTCCCTCTCTAGCCTCTGTCCGCACGCTTGCCACGAGCGACAGCAGCCGCTCGCCGCGCTCTGGCAGTAGCACGCGCGCGCCTTGCAGACAGCGCAGAACACTACCACGACCCTCTGTTCCCATCTGTTTTCCGGCGTTCCTGATGCTCCTTGGCGAGAGCTACCTGAACTAAACCTGTAGCCCTAGCATCCAGCGACCTCTAGCATCAAATCGCATCCGATTTGGAGCTCTGCAGGCGAAGTAATCTTCCGATGAAACTCGTGCAGTTTTATGTGTTCTGAATTTTTCTGTCACGTGCATCTGAAACCGGCCAGTTCATCGACACTTTACGGCGTGTTCGCTGGTCCTTTGCATGAGATCTACTCCCTCCATTTTAAAATATAAGATGGTTTATGTGTGTGTGTGTGGATTCACTTCAAACATGAGTGAATATACATATTAAAAAAAGTCTAGATACATTTTCTTTATAAACCTAAAATATCTTATATTTTAAAACGAAGGGAGTACAACTTTTATTTTCGTGGCATGCCCAGATTCTGAGCTGTTGCCATCTTCTTTCCAACTCAGACCGATTTCATTTGAATTCCTGATCTGAGATTTAGATTCCAGTCAGCGTTCCAAAAGGTTTTAAAAATAGACCCCTAGATCTTGTAAACCATCGACCCGCAATCCCCCAATCCACCACGTGTCAGTCCTAGCAGCCCACCCGCGCAGCAGCCAGTCAGCAGCCGCGGCCCAACCAGTCAGTGACGTTTTTAAGTGTACAAAAGTTTCAGGACCCTTTTTCTAAATAATATTTTTTTTAGAAAATGGATAAATTTAATTTAATTTATATCTTTTGAAATAATTTGAATTTTTAAAAACTTTCAAAATGGAAAGTGAATCTTTTTCAATTATGAATTCAAATCCATATTCAGGAAATTCTATAATTGCCCCTAACTATTCTATCTATTAACAATTTTGCCATTTTCCTCACATAATGCATTTTATATAATTTAAAATCACTATTTTCAAATAATACATGTTATATATGTTTTGTGATCAGAAAAAATGCAAGGATTAATAATATGTCATTCAAAATAATTTTTGGGCAACTATTTTTTTTGAATTATTTAAATGCCTATTTCTTAATAAATCCTTAATCCGTAATTCGGAATTCGACAAATGATATGTCCAAATCGATAGGCGCGATGATTCCTTTCCAACTACGCATTTCAGGATATTAATTGAAGCATGCATGATGTAATTATTGAATAATCGGTATTGTTTATGCAAGTAAAACTTGAATAATAAATTATGAAAATGCTTTATTATTATTCCTACACCTCACTCATGCCATGTTATGTTATACCAGACAATTACGCATCATTCAATCATGGCATACCATGCTTTGCTTGTTGCATATGTTTCATATGTTTGCGCACTTTATTTATTATGATCCTTTGTGTGTTTGGTTCTTATTCTGGATAAACGTCGAGCAAGGAGGTTATTAGGAGACCTAAGAGTACTATCCAGATCTCACTTATCCCACTGCTGAGCTTATAGGCAAGCATTTCACCATGCTTGTATTTACATATAGTACCTATTGCATCTAATTTTGCTCTTGCATCATGAATCACGTTTATATAACTGTTGGTTTCAATTAACAAGCGTCCATCCATATCTGGTTGGGCGTATGTTATAGCATATCTCTATAAAACTGTTTAGATGTTTATCTTTTGTTGCAATTGTGTAACCCCAAGTATATTCCTTTAGTTGCATAAAGACTTGCTGAGTGACCCGAGTGTCTTACACCATAATATTAATCAGTTTGTCACGTATATCCATTTGAAGGATACTACATATGATGCCGATGATGGAGGCAATAATCCCCTTGCATAGAGATTCTAGGGATGAAGATCTCTGAGATCTATGGGCAAGAATGTGCTTTGTTCATGGACATATTATGCCGATTTGACTCTTAATCTGTCCTTGGATCTGTGTTTTCCTCTTCCACTTAGTGCTTTGATGAGTGATGTATGAGGATAGAATCCTAAAATATTATTACTACTATCTAGGTATTTGAATTTTCCGTATGCTGCAATATATTTTATTTCTTTCTAAATGGTTTGGCTGACGTGCTCTTGTATGTCCTTGGTGTACATACGTATTTATGTACACTTAACTTGCGTAACAGCCGCTATGTTTCTCGTACCTGAAGCTATAACCATGAAAGTGGATAGAATTGTTGGCCGGTACCATGCCCTGCCCATCTCCGACTTGCCTTCTTGTAGCAGCCTCACGGCCTCCATGGTAGTACGTCCTTCATTCACTTTTAGGTTATACCGACTTGTGTTTAGAGCGTAGGGTCCGGGGGATTACATCTCGCCTTCCCTTCTCTCTCCCTACTTGTCGCCAGCGTGCCATAGAAGAAAAATACCGTGGGGCTAGTGAATCCGATGAAGCCACGCAAGCAGACGCTGAAGGAGCAACCACCCACCATGTCCAGGCAGGAGCGGGACGAGGAGATCGTCAGGGGAAAGTACGCGACTTTGGACCACAAGAAACGCAACCACACGTTGATGGTGTCCAAGATGGAAGCGACAACATTTCCCAACCTCAGCCTCGTTGTCTCTAAAGGCGCTCACATGCAACAGGACGGCCTGGGCGGCACGCAAGGGAGCACAAACTCGCTAACATACTCGGCGTACTACATGGATAGGTATGATTGGCCGCCGCTCTCATGTATCGAATTCTCCTCCAAGACGGTCGATAGAGATGTCGTAGCTGATCCGAACGACATCTTCTCGCTTCTGGCAGATCCTCGATGCCGCCCTAGAACTGGCCTCGCCCTCAACAACTCCTACTCCACCTCCTCGTCGTTCTTGTGCCGTTCGGCCGACCACTGACCTGTGAAACATGCCTCCAACGCGGCATGTTTGGCTCCGAGGGCGGCAAAAATGACGACGCCAACACGTTCGAGCAGATTACCAGCGAGCGATACAAGTACAACGAGGCATGAGAGCATGCCAGCCAAAGTGGTTCGGCCTCTCGCGACGCTGGTTTTTTTTGTGCTCGCCTATTTTGTGTGTGTGCCGTGGGCCATGAGCGTCGATGTGCTAATCAACCTATGGGAGCCGCGAGGCGCCCCCTATGTACGAGCCCATCCCTGGTGCCCAGAAGGCCCACAATAAGGAAGAGGATGGTGACGAGGTGGAGAACGACGTGGTTGACGTCCAGGCCGACGACACCAAGAAAAAGAGGGTCGGGAGCCGCATCCCAAAGTGGAGGTCGTTGGAGGACGAATGTCTTGTTGATGCGTGGAAGGATCTATGATCAATTCAACGAAAGAAGGCAATTTGGCGAGTTTGTGATACACCACAAGATCTATGCTCAAGGCGATGAATGAGGCGTCACAGTTTGCATTGGCCAAGACGAAGGAGGAGGCGAAAATCCTCACGATGAACATGTCGATGATGGATCCAGTAGCGAGGGCATGGCACGATATGATATGTACCGTGATCTCATCGGCAAGGGGGTGATGTGTTGGAGATATGCCCAAGAGGCAATAATAAAGTAGTTATTATCATATCTCCATACTTATGATAAATGTTTACATACCATGCTATAATTGTATTAACAGGAAACATTAATACTTGTGTGATTTGTAAACATAAAAGAGTCCCTAGTAAAGCCTCTTGTTAAACTAGCTTGTTGGTTAATATATGATCATGGTTTCCTGATCATGAACATAGAGATGTTATTAACAACAGGGTCATATCATTAGGAGAATGATGTGATGGACATACTCCTATAGATAAGCGTAGCATAAAGATCAAGTCATTTAATATAGTTCATTTGCTATAAGCTTTCTGATACATAGTAACCTAAACCCTTTAACCATGAGATCATGCATATCAACTTCACCGGAAGGATGCTTTGATGACATCAAACACCACACCGTAACTGGGTGGCTATAAAGGTGGCATTGAGTATTCGTAAAGTGTCGGTTGAGACACATAGATCAAGAGTGGGATTTGTCCATCCATATGACGGATAGATATACTCTGGACCCTCTCGGTGGAATGTCATCCAATTAGCTTGCAAGCATGTGACTGGCTCACAAGGGATCACATATCACGGGAACGAGAAAGAGTACTTATCGGTAACGAGGTTGAACTAGGTATGCAGAGATACCGACGATCAAAACCTCGGATAAGTAAACTATCGTGAGACAAAGGGAAATTGGTACCGTATGTAAGTGGTTCATTCGATCGCAAAGTAATCGTAGAAATATGTGGGAGCCATATGAATTTCCAGATTCCTCTATTGGTTATTGATCGGAGAAGTGTCTCGATCATGTCCGCATAATTCACGAACCGTATGGAGACACACTTAAGGATTCGATGTTGTTGAGTAGTTATGGAATGATGAGTAAGAGACCGAATGTTGTTCGGAGTCTCGGATGGGATCCGGGATATCACAAGGAGATCCGGAATGGTCCGGAGAGGGATCCAGGATATCACGAGGAGATCCGGAGAATAAGATTCATATAAGGAAAGTCCTGTTTCGGAGTTGGGGAATGATTCCGTTGTTTTCATCAGGAATGTTCTAGAAGGTTCCGGAATGTCCGACACTCCGGAGGGGAAGGGTACATGAATGTGTTATATCAAGTTGGTATGGTTTCATTTTGTACTTGGTGTCATCGCTGAACCAAATAGAGGGTTTATTCAAATCCTAGTTTGAAAAGTCAAACGGCTAGTTTTGGGAAAGAGGAGAAGGAGGTTTGAAACCGACTTGGGGGAGGAGTTCCTCCCACCGCCCCACCTTGTCTGAGTTGGGAGGGACTCCTCCCAGGCGTGCCTCCTCCACCTATAAGGAGGGCAGGCTCCCTCCTAGACACACAAGTTGCCTCCTCTAAACCTAAACCCTAGCCACGCCTAGGGATTTCTCCCAAGCCGCCAAGTTAAAGCTTCTAATTGCCCTAGCCGCTGGTTTAGCCCCTTCTAATTGGTGTGTCTAAACCCTAGATCACCAAGGCTCTCTCATAGTACACCATACTCTCTCCGGCTTAAGGCGAAGCCCTTCGAGATCTCTACTTCCCACACGCCAGGTCGCCGGAATCGCGAGGAGAGTGCTACAACCTCCGCTCTTGGAACAAGGGAGAGGAAGGTCTTCATCGAAAATCGAACGGTGTGACCGATCAAGGAAGCGCTTAACGCAGCGCCAGAAGGATCGTCTACGCGATCTTGAGATCGGCAAGTGTACGACTACATCACCCACGAGAATCTGCTCTCGTTAACCGCTTTGGAATCTTCGAGGGTGAGTTCCACTATCGACTCGTTGATATAATCTAGTAGATAGATCTTGGCTTGTTTGTTTGCATGCGGTAGAATTTTTTTGTTTTCCATGCTACGAACCCCTACAGTGGTATCAGAGCCGTGTCTATATGTAGATCTGTTTGCACGAGTAGAACACAATGGTCATTGTGGGCATTGATGCTTTTATTGTCGATTGCTTCTTATGTACTTTGCATCTTGCGGTATGTTGGGATGAAGCGGCCCGGGCTAACCTTACATGACATCGTTCATGAGACTTGCTCCACGCTTGACATGCAACTTGTATTGCATAAGTGGCTTTATGGTGTCTGCTTTCTCCTAGCATAGTTAAGATCCAATTTACAACGGTGATTAACAATACTAGTATCAATGTTGTGGTTCTTGTTCGTAAGTTAGAACGACACTTATTGAAAGCCCCAAACCACGTAAAATATGCAAAGAAAGTAGAGGCGTCTAACTTTGTTTTGCAAAGGCAAATGATGTGATATGGCCATGATTGATATTATATATGATGTATGCAATGTTCCTTATTGTAAGTTGGCAACCGCAGGAGCCACATGGTTGTCTTTAATTACTAAGACCCGCTTCTGCTCAAAGTAGTTGTAATAGTTGAAGCCGTGGACTACAACCATGGAGCGGCGTCATTGACCTTGATGCAATGCCGGTGATGATGGAGATCATGTTCATGCTTGAAGATGGAGATCGGAAGCACAAGAAGAAAGGCCATATCATATCACATATTATGAATTGCATGTGATGTTAATCCTTTTATGCATCTTGTATTGCTTAGTTCACGACGGTAGCATTACAAGATGATCCCTCAAGCACACAATTTCAAGTTTTAAAGTGTTCATCCTTAGTAAGCACCGTTGCTAAAGCTCGTTGTTTTGAAGCACCACGTGATGATCGGGTGTGTTAGATTCTGTGAGTGTATACAACGTGAGCAAGCCGGTTACTCATGCGAAGCTAAGGTTGATCTTGACGAGCCTAGCATGTATGCACATGGTCTCGGAACACGGATCACCGAAAGGTAAAGCATGAGTCATATAGTAGATATGATGAACATGTTGATTGTTCGCCATTGAAGCTACATCAACTCTCGTGATGATCGGTTTTGATGTGGTGGATTTGGTTCGTGTGATCACTAAAAACAATGTGAGGGATATTGTTTTGAGTGGGCGTTCAACGACAATATGATTAAAAGTTGAACACTATTTATCATAAATTAAATCAAAGTGAATTTGCATAATTGTTGTAGTCATTGGCATCCGTTTACCACCTTGCGCTTAGTTATAATTGAGATGATATAACTATAGAATTCTGGTTAGTTACTTTACGAACTGGTATCGTATTGTTTTGAAGTGTTAATCTAAAGTTTAAAAGTCCTATTGCAAACTTTCAGTTACTCCATGAAGTTTAATAATTGGTATTAAAACAAGAGAGACAATTCCAAGTGTTAGTGTATAAGTATCATGTTTGTCTCCATGATTCTTGATATTCAAAGGATTGTCTTAATATCAAGGTTATCTAGGATCTGAAAGAGTTGTTTCAGAAACCATGATGTGTGGAAGATATTATGATATCTGAAACGAAGTTTTGGTTGCAACATGATAGAGTATAATATGGCAAAAGTCATGTTCTCATATTTGATGAGAATTTGCAAAAGGTTGGAGACACTAGTTGTCCTAAAACCACCAAAGTTTTTTTTGGAGAGCAACATTATACTCGCAATTCATCTTTATAGGCTAAAAGTAGCTTGATCATGAATAATTCCATGATAAAGGTGAATATTTGATGTAGGTAAAATATTTACCACACCAAGAGATTACTAAAGAATGGAATTTGAAAGCACACCGAACATTTGATGATGGTGATCTACTTCAAAGTGCAAGTCCAAAGACATTGGTATTTAATTATACACGCTTTGGACTATGTGTCATATGTATGACTCCACTATTGATGTTGATAGATTCTTTCAAACTGAAAAGGAAATACTGAAAGAGAATCTCATAAGTATGTGGCAGAAAAGAAAAGACTAGAATTGTTCAGCTTAAGTATATAGATGATATACGTGTTATGGCTATATTCTTTGCTTATTAAACAATGTGGTTCCTAAGTATTTGATACTGAATTTGTTGGTATGAATCGTCATACGAAACAACACAATTCATGAACTACAATGGCCTAAGTAACTAGCAAAAGAATATGTGATGATGTTCATCGAGAACAAATAAAGGGTTATTGTGTTGCTCGTTAAACATCAAAGCTTGCCTTCAGGATTTATTTTATCAGGTATTATGAGAACAAAAGGGTTGTTCAAATAATTTCCGTAATCCATAAAAGATGGATGATTCACAAATCTCATTGGAGAAATCACATCCATAAAACTAGTGCTAAAAATGTCGAAAGACAAATTGATTGAAAGATCACTTAGGAAGTGACATCGCCATTTAAATTATATTGGAAAGAAAACATGAAGAAACTCCATGTGAATGGAATTTTGGAGTCTTTTGATTTTTGATCACATGACGCTTGTGAAACTTTCCCAGAGATAATTAAAACTTCGTTCGTAGGCCAAAAGGGAACGAATGACTAGCTTATTGGAACTTATACATATTGTTGTACGAAGTCCATTATGTGTAGTCAAGAGCGATGGATTTCAACTTCATATGCTTTCTCCGAAAATTTGAGTGAATATATGAATATTTACTTAATAAGGATAAAGTATGAAACATTTGAAAAGTTCAAAGGCTTTCAAGATGAAGTGCAAAATCATTGTAACAAGAATATGAATAGTTTATGATAAGATCATAAAGGAAGATATTTGAGTTACAAGTTTAGCATAATACCTAAGATTTAAGGAATCGTTCCGTGGATTTGCATATCCCGAAACACCATAAGAGTATGGAGCGTTCGAGATATGTAATTAAACCTTGTTTGACATGGTAAGATCGAAGGTGTAATTCATAAAACTGCCATTGTATTTTAAATATTAAAAGCTTTAGAGATCACTGTTTTTCCACTAAAAAGAGCTTCATCATAATCCGTTGAAATGACACCATATAAAGTTATGGTTTGGGATAAAACCCAAATTGTCCTTTCTTAAACATTGGTATGCTATGCATAAGAAAGATGTTTGCAACCAAAGTCGGATGAACCTGTCTTTGTATGTTATTTCGAATAACTGTTAAGTATTCCTCCATAAACACCGGAGACAAAAGTGTTTGTCGCTTAGAACGTCAAGTTTCTTTGAGAAGGAATTTTTCGTGAAAAGTTAAGTGGGAGGACAATAGAACTTTGATAAGGTTGAAAGAACCTTAGCTATATGTGCAGAGTTGCGCAGCGCCGAAAAGTGTTCCGGAGGCAGCAATAATGCTCATGGCTCACGTGCCTCAAAGGTTGTGGACACGGAGGTCTAAGTTCCTATTGAAACAAGTAGGTTGGGTAAACAATCAAATACCAATATTTGAGGGTTGAATCATTATTTGAGAATAATGAACCGACTACATGCAAAGAAGCGATGATGGACCTTGACTCCATAAAATGGCATGAAGCCATAAAATCCGTGATAGTTCCATACACGAGAAATCAAGTTTTGAACTTGAAGGACCCTCGAGAAAGGTGTAAGACCTTACAGTTGTGTTTGGATCTATAAAGAAATAGACATGGATGTTTCGCATCTATGAAATGGTCGACATGTTGGGAAAGAGTTCACAACAATGTTCAAGGGTTGACTATGACAAGATTTGATCTTTCATAGCGATATTTAGTCTAGAGATTAATATAGCAACCACTACATATAATTTTGTTATATGGTAGTTGAATAAACAAAACAAGTTCTTATAATAGAATTGTTACCAAGGACGTGTGCATGACATGGTCCAAAGGGTTTTGTTAATTCAAGGGATGCTAAATGCATATGCAAACTTCAATGGTTGAAGTAAGCATTGCGGAGTTGGAATCTTCACTATGATGAAACTGTTAAAGGAGTTTAAATTCGTCGGAGATGATGAAGATGCTTGCATTTGCAAGAAATTAAGTGGGAGTGCTAAGACATGTTTCTAATACATTATGTGGAAGACATATTGTTGATTGGAAATGATGTATCTTTTATTAACACAAAATTAGAATTTCATCTCGATGAAAGGCTTAGGCAAAACCCAAATATTTGGCATCAATAGACGCTAATATGGTTGTGCCGAAAGTACATAGATGATGTATTGAATGAGTTCAATATAGAAACTACAAGAAAGGTTCTTGTCGAACAGAAAGGATTGAATGAGTTCAATATTGATGATATATTCAAGTGTATTGACACTTGGTAAGTGAAACAAAGATTCAAGTATAGATTGATACTTGACGTATGAAATCACAAAGAGTATTTATATCAATTATGCTGTGATATGTACAAATCCAGATATGTCCTATGCTCTAAATGATGTGAGCATATACCAGAATGATTCATAAGATGATTATTGGACAATAGTAAGGATATTCTTATGATCTTTTGGAAGAACTAAGAATATATTGTTTGTAGAAGTGACAAATAGATGGTTAGTTCATTGTAAAAATACTACATTGATACTAGTTTTGTCACAAAGTACAAATTAAGTTTATCTCAATCTAAACTAAGGGTGGCACAATATAATGGAAAGTAAGTTCCATAATGGATTTGGATGAGTTCCAAAGTTAAGACATTGTGACAGATACTACAAAAAAAGGCTAAGTATATGACTGCTATTATAGCAGCTAAAGAGGGCATTTGGGTCAAGTAGTTTGTTATCAAACTAGGTGTAGTTCATAGCGGGATAATACTATGAAGATATATTGTATGGCAATATTATCAACATGTTTTAACCCCAAAGAACTAAAGGTCTCACCAAAGGATCAAATTTATACAAATTCATCTCATTAGAGAATGAGTGATGCGTAGAGACGCAAATACATGCAATTACACACGGACCTGGAAGTGTCAGATCCGAAGATCAGTTGACCACTAGAGAACGTGTACTTACAACACCGAAAAGCCATAGGTGTTGAATACACAAAGGTTTGAAACTAGATTATTGACTCTAGTGCAAGTGGGAGACTGTTGGAGATATGCCCAAGAGGCAATAATAAAGTAGTTATTATCATATCTTCATACTTATGATAAATGTTTACATACCATGCTATAATTGTATTAACAGGAAACATTAATACTTGTGTGATTTGTAAACATAAAAGAGTCCCTAGTAAAGCCTCTTGTTAAACTAGCTTGTTGGTTAATATATGATCATGGTTTCCTGATCATGAACATAGAGATGTTATTAACAACATGGTCATATCATTAGGAGAATGATGTGATGGACATACTCCTATAGATAAGCGTAGCATAAAGATCAAGTCATTTAATATAGTTCATTTGCTATAAGCTTTCTGATACATAGTAACCTAAATCCTTCGACCATGAGATCATGCATATCACCTTCACCGGAAGGATGCTTTGATGACATCAAACACCACACCGTAACTGGGTGGCTATAATGGTGGCATTGAGTATTCGGAAAGTGTCGGTTGAGACACATGGATCAAGAGTGGGATTTGTCCATCCATATGATGGATAGATATACTCTGGGCCCTCTCGGTGGAATGTCATCCAATTAGCTTGCAAGCATGTGACTGGCTCACAAGGGATCACATATCACGGGAACGAGAAAAGAGTACTTATCGGTAACGAGGTTGAACTAGGTATGCAGAGATACCGACGATCATAACCTCGGATAAGTAAACTATCGTGAGACAAAGGGAAATTGGTATCGTATGTAAGTGGTTCATTCGATCGCAAAGTAATCGTAGAAATATGTGGGAGCCATATGAATTTCCAGATTCCTCTATTGGTTATTGATCGGAGAAGTGTCTCGATCATGTCCGCATAATTCACGAACCGTAGGAAGACACACTTAAGGATTCGATGTTGTTGAGTAGTTATGGAATGATGAGTAAGAGACCGAATGTTGTTCGGAGTCTCGGATGGGATCCGGGATATCACGAGGAGATCCGGAATGGTTCGAAGAATAATATTCATATAAGGAAAGTCCTGTTTTGAGTTGGGAATGATTCCGTGTTTTCATGAATGTTCTAGAAGGTTCGAATGTCCGACACTCGAAGGGAAGGGTACATGAATGTGTTATATCAAGTTGGTATGGTTGCATTATGTACTTGGTGTCATCGCTGTACCAAATAGAGGGTTTATTCAAATCCTAGTTTGCAAAGTCAAACTAGTTTGAAAGTCAAACGGCTAGTTTTGGGAAAGAGGAGAAGGAGGTTTGAAACGACTTGGGGAGGAGTTCCTCCTCCACCGCCGCCCACCTTGTCCGGAGTTGGGGAGGACTCCTCCAGCGCCTCCCTCCACCTATAAGAGGAGGGCTCCCCTCCTAGACACACAAGTTGCCTCCCTCTAAACCTAAACCCTAGCCACAGCCTAGGGATTTCTCCCAAGCCGAGTTAGAGCTTCTAATTGCCCTAGCCACTGGTTTAGCCCCTTCTAATTGGTGTGTCTAAACCCTAGATCACCAAGGCTCTCTCATAGTCCACCATACTGCCTCCGGCAAGCCTGCGAGATCTCCTCTACTTCCGTACCACGCCGTCTGCCGGAATCGAGGAGAGTGCTACAACCTCCGCTGCCTTTGGAACAAGGAGAGGAAGGTCTTCATCGGTACCAACGTGTGAGATGACCGCGGAAGCGCCGATCAGCCGAAGGATCGCTCACGATCTTGAGATCGGCAAGTGTACGACTACATCACCCACGAGAATCTGCTCTCGTTAACCGCTTTGGAATCTTCGAGGGTGAGTTCCACTATCGACTCGTTGCTACAATCTAGTAGATAGATCTTGGCTTGTTTGTTTGCATGCGGTAGAAATTTTTTGTTTTCCATGCTACGAACCCCTACATGATGGCTGCAGCGGCGGTGTCTGCACCAACTGTCCCCATGGCGAAGACATTTTCGCCAACACTCCCCTCGGTGACGGTGGCGGTGAAGGATCCACCAACGAAACCCGAGCCGGCGCCCTCGATTATTGAGGAGTCGGAGGTGGTGGAGGCGACGAAATCGTATGTTATTTTGATAGCCGAACGTTGATGCTTGTTTGGTGTTTCGTGGATGTGGCGGGAACTCGGTTTAATGTTTGCACGGTGAACTTTCGATTTCTATTCATAAATAATTTGAATTTGTGTTGTTTTTAGGCCAAATCTCTGTTGAGGCCAGCCATAGCAGAAGCACCGGTGTGGGCAACCCCTCCCCAATTTTGATGTCGTATGTGCTGACGACTACGATTTGGGGAGAGAGCCGAGTGGAGATGCTCTAAATCGTTCCTTTAGAAATGGCAGCCCATGAGGACCACGCAAACTAGCATGCTGTCGTTATAGTTTCTTCACATTTTTGGCACTCGAAGTAGGCCGTGAATAGATCAATCGATCAATCAATCATCCACCGCACCCAGCAGTAAAGGAACAGGAAAAGCACGAGTCTGATGAGTGGTGAATCGCCATGGGAAACACATCAGTCAGGGCCGAGAGAGAGAGAGACGGGAGAGGCCGAGAGCTGTCCTGTCCTGTACTGACCTGGAAACACATCAGATTCAAGCTGCCTTCTACCCTTGCGAACTCGGTTTCCCATCTCAACTTGCTGTTACAGGATTTGGCGGGCTACTATTCTGTCGAACTTATTTACTTGTGTTTCTATGAATATAGCTCCAGCCTCAATAGGATTAAGCTCTTCTTCCCAAGGCCGCGCCGACCGTCAGCTCCTTGTTAGCTGTGTCCATGACGGGCAGCTGACTGCCCTGCGCGGCATGTAGCGGCGGGTCTGGCATCGGACGTATTCCGTCAATCTCTCTATAATTCTATATTTCTCACGACCACAGATTGATGCAAGAGAGTGAACATCATAACTCTCATAACTCACAGGCAGCGGTGGAAAACGAGACTCTAGTCCCGGTTTTGCACCCGGACTATCAATTCGGGACTAGAGGCCCCTGAACCGGGACTAAAGGCCACCACCTGGCAGCGGCTACGCGGTGAGAGTTAGAGGACCTCTAGTCCTGGACTGTAACACCATCTAGTCTAGGACTATACGAATTTCTGTCACGGCAGATTCATGTGTTTCTCTGCCACAGCACAATTTTGTGTTTTTCTTTTCATTTTGTTTTTTCCATTTCGTCTCTTTTTCAATTTATATTTTATTATAATTTTAAACATATTTCCGTAACATATTCTATGCTACTACATACACTATACGTTGATGCATATATAATTAATATTCGGTCTCTTGAGAGTATACATATACAATTTGATATATCATATATCAAAAGAAACGAAATGTTTGAAATTACATGGTCATTGATGATATATCATATCAATTATATAAAGATCACTAAATCATATTGTGTTCATCGTCCTCCACATAATGTTCTCTCTTTTTATCAATGACCTCCTTCATCAGAAATCCCGCCAATTTCTCTTGAATTGCTCGTATGCGCTATTCTGGGTCAAGACTCTCCTACAAACTGTGAATATAAGTTGAATCAACTATTCGCTCACTAGTCAACTCGCGAATGTACTCACAAACGTAGAGTCCATATAAATGAGTCACCGGTGGCTGCTGCAAATCCTTCACTGTTTTATAAGTTAGCTCATCTTTAAATAGATCTAGTACTTTTTTTAAAACCGTCCAACACCTGCTTGGTAAAGAAAATGAACAAATAAGTTATTAATTACTTGATATCAGAAAATGAACGAAAGAGACTGATATTATGCGATAATGATTGAAATTACTTCTGGAGCATTGCTTTCATGTCGCTCCACTTCTCTTGGTCCTAACTTAATGAGTCGTTGACTTCAACTAGGGACTTGTCAATTTGAATGTTTAGCAGCATCCAATGAAACCTACGGACATTTACATAAGCAGACACGCATAACTCATCAATTACACTTAACATCGAGTAAGCAAAAAAAACATGGCTATGTCTTCTGGATAGTCTGAGTAGGAAAATCCAGAAATATAGTAGAGAACCATGGCTATGTATCCTTAGCAAGGCCTGATGACACTCAGATGCCACTTCTTTTATAGCGATCTTGGTCGTGTAAAAGAAGTGGCATCTGGGTTTCCCAGTCGGGTACTGTGGCAGAATCCGTCGTCGCTACATTTACGGGCAAAAATAAACCGACGAGTGCAGTGGTGGATGCACGGGCACCACTAGCAAAATTTAAAGGTGACGATGCTGACATGGCTTTCGGGTCTACTGCAGGATACCCACTGACAACACTATTTATGTAGTGTTTGGGCCTGTCACCACACGGGATAGTGTGTCTCCCTCACCGTGTTTGTCGGGTTGGTGGAGCCTTGTCGTCTTATTCATGTCACGCGCATCAAACCTAGCCCTCACAGATCTGTGGCTGGGGTCAGTAATTTCATCAGAAAATTTTACTAGTTTATGGGAATTTGAATTCCTACAACATATTTTCCAAATGTGATTTTTTTTTTGGAATTTTCATTAAGCTTCCATAATTCTTTTTGTTGCTACAACCTCTACCGCAGTTCATATGCGCTAGAACGGGTCCAAAAAAGTTTCTGTTTTGGGTGAGCCAGCCTGTCCAACAAAATTAGTGATCGCGAGGCACGGTTACATGCTACTCGTTGGTAGTGCTGGCGCGGTAGAATGACTGCGTCCGGCTAGGGAGGAAATGATAGACACGTACGGCTATTCTCTTGCCTTCTTGTGAGGCAGTCCACTTGTTTAGATAGACACGTACGGCTAAGGATGATTTTTCCCTCAAGGATCTGGGAGATCTTCACTTCTTCTTAGGTATTGAGGTAAAGAAAGTAAATAATGGTCTACTTCTTATACAAGAAAAGTATGCTACTGATTTGATTGCAAGAGTTGGCATGAAAAATTGCACAACATGTCCTACACCTCTTTTATCCACTGAAAAGTTGTCTCTTAATGAGGGTACTCCTCTTGGCTCCGAGGATACTACTGAATATAGAAGCATAGTGGGTGCCTTACAATACTTGACATTGACACGACCTGATATTTTCTTCTCGGTTAATAAGGTTTGTCAATTTTTACATGCCCCAACAATTTCTCATTGGACAACTGCTAAAAGAATATTGAGATATATTCAGGATGCACTGAAGGTTCGACTTACTTTTCAGAGGTCTTCTTCAAGCCCGCTTAGTGCCTTCTCTGATGCAGACTCGGCAGGTTGTCTTGACGATAGAAGGTATACATGAGGTTTTGCTGTATTTTTTGGACCAAATTTAATATCTTGGAGTGCTATAAAACAAGCCACAGTGTCTAGATCCAGTACTGAAGCTGAGTACAAATCACTTGCTAATGCAACAACTGAGTTAATATGGGTTGAAGCTCTTCTTGATGAATTGAGTGTTTCACTAAAAGAGAAACCATATTTGTGGTGTGACAATATAGGAGCTACATACTTGTCTGCAAATCCTGCGTTTCAAGCAAGGACCAATCACATTGAAATTGATTTTCATTTTGTCAGAGAGAGTGTTGCTAATAAACTACTGGACATCAGATTTATTTCTAGCAAGGATCAAATTGCAGATGGGTTCATGATACATCGGAAACGTATCTATAATTTTTGATGCTCCATGCTTGTTTAGTATCTACTTTGCTTTGCTTTGTCTTACTTTGAGGTGTTTTTATATCTTTTCTGGAACTAACCTATTAACAAGTTGCCACAGTGTCAGTTGCATGTTTTCTTCATTTTGGTTCCGTAAAGCGAGAATCAATATTATCGGAATTGGACGGGACAAAAACCAAAGTCAATAACTTTTCGTGGGGGACAAGAATCCAGAAGACGAAACGGAGACACGAGCCAGGGCGTCCAGACCCCCCCTAGGCGCGGGTGGTCCCTGCCCCGCGCCTAGGTAGGGTGTGTGGCCCCTGGCCGCCTCCCGGCCTCGCCTCTTCGCCTATAATAAGCCCCCGATGCAGAAACCATAAGTACCCGATCAATATTCCACGAAACCATCTATAGCCGCCGCCACCGTCGTCCCAAGATCGGGGGGATCTGAAGTTCTTCCCGACACTAGTGCTGGAGGGGAAATCATCCCTGAGACCTTCTCTCCGGTATGATGCGTGAGTAGTTCCACCTTGGACTATGGGTCCATGTAGTAGCTAGATGGTTGTATCTCCTCCTTTGTGCTTTCATGTATAGATCTTGTGAGCTCCGTTCATGATCAAGATCTAATCTATTTGTAATCATGCATATTGTGTTTGCGGGATCCGATGGATATTGAGATTATTATGTTGGTTTGATTAATGGTTTTGTCTTTATGATTCTATCATGTCTGTGTTGTTTGTGATCTTGTATGCTGTTCGTTGTTAGTAGATATCTTGGCCAAGTAGTTGCTAATGACTCCAAGAGGGGGAATTTATGCTCGATAGTGGGTTCATGCCTCTAGTTTCCAAGGGAAGTGACAGAAATCTCCTCGGTTGTAGATGTGTTGTTGCCACTAGGGAGAAAATAACGGTCTCTTATTCATGGAACATGTGGATTGTTTACCTTACAGACTTTGCTTAAAGCAGTTGTCTGTTGCTTGCAACTTAATACTGGAGGGGGTTCGGATGATAACCTGAAGGTGGACTTCTAGTCATAGATGCAGTTGGATGGCGGTCTATGTATCTTGTTGTATTGCCCAATCGAATCTCATAGGATCTTTCTGACTAGTATTACATTGTTATGCCTTGCTCAGTTCCTGTCAATTGCCCTGCTGTAATTTGTTTACCCTTTATGCCATGTTTTTTATCTAAGGAGAGCACCTCTAGTGAACTATGGACCCTGGTCCAATCTTTACCATTGATACATCTTCCACTATTACGTGTTTACTTGTTGCAAACCATTACCTTTCACACCATACATTTAATCCTTTGTTACAACAAACCGATGGCTTGACAACCTCACTGTCTAGTTGGGGCAAAGTCTTGAGTTTGTGTTGTGCATGTCTCCGCGTTGCTTTCAACACCTGTGTGACATTTTCTTCCTCCTACTGGTTCGATAACCTTGGTTTCTAACTGAGGGAAAACTGCTGCTGTGCTGCTTCACACCTTCCTCTTTGGGTTCCCAACGAAGTGCTAACCAGCACCATCAGTTCACTAAGGCACTACCTGTCAAGGAACTTGATAAATTTAAACGTAATCTCAACCTTTCACAAGGTTGTGATTAAGGGGGACTGTTAGAATTATATTAGGAGTTTTCTCCTTTACTTATTATTATAAACGATATGGAGTAGTACCCCAATTGGACTTTTTTTCAATCTTATAACACCTGGCTTGTGCCAAACTATATTAACACGAAAACATACGGAGGTCAAGGCCTCGTTCACACCAAAATCTAATATGTGCTTGCTATCTCTCGTGAACACGCTAGTCATAGGCAGTTATACCGAGCTAACTTGGAAGGACACAACTCGATCCTTCATGTCATTCACTGCCAAGACGCGACGCGACGAAACAACGACAACACGCTGGCGCGGCCTCCTGTAGCCCGCCATCGCAGTTGATGCATTTTGTGCTTGATAAAAGCTAGTGTTGTGTACGCGTATCAGTCTGGGAAATATCTACCAGCCAATGTGGGGTGACGCCATGCATGGTCCACAGTGATGGACGCCTTGCATGGTCGTTTGCCTAGTCCAATCTGAACGGTTGAGCCACAACTAGGGGGACACGCTTGCTATCTCTCGTGAACACGCTAGTTATACTAGGATATTGTACCGAGCTAGCTTGGCAGGATACAACTCGATACGTTATGGCATTCACACTGCTCCCAGCACGCACACGACGAGCAGCGACAAACAGGCGATGCGGCCTCCTGTGTACCTGCCGTCATCGCAGTGATGTGCATTTTTGTGCTTGATAAAAGCTGGTGTTTGAAGGGAATATGCCCGAGAGGCAATAATAAAGTGGTTATTATCGTATTCCTATTTATGATAAATGTTTATTTTACATGCTATAATTGTATTAATACGGAAACGTTAATACATGTGTGTTTAATAAACAAAAGAAAGTTCCTAGTTATGCCTCTCTTATAAACTAGCTCGTTGATTAACAAGATGATCATAGGTTTCGATCATGGACATTGGATGTTAATAACGAGGTCACAACATTAGTATAATGGTGTGATGAACATTCATCCAAGTATAGCATTACGATCAAAGTCATTGAGTTTATATTGCTATAACATCTTAAGTGATCCTAATCCTTAGACCATGAGATCATGTCAATCACTAACACCTAAGAGTTTCTTGATAACATCAAACGTCACACCGTAATGGTGATTATAAAGATGGATTCAAAACTAATAAAGTGTTATGTTGAGGCTCATGGATCGAGAGTGGAATTTGTTCATCCCGATGACAGATAGATATACTCTAGGCCCTCTCGGTGATATCACATTGATTAGCTTGCAAGCAAGTGATTTGATCACTAGAATGTTATATCACGAACGAGAAAAGAGTGCATGTCGAATGAGATCAAACTAGGTATGGAGATACCGATGATCGAATATCGGACATGTAATATATCGCGAAACAAAGGGATTAAGATACTAGCATAAAAGGTTCCGACGATCACAAGAAAGTCATCGTTGAATGTGTGGGAGTCAGTATGGGTCTCCGATCCCGCTCGATTATTGATCCGAGAGGGGTCTCGATCATGTCCACATTATTCGCGAACCGGGGTGACACACTTAAGAGACACCGACATCCAATTGGAGCAAAAGTTTCATGCCGAAAAGAAAAGGAAAGCGCAGGAATTTATTTCACTAGACAATCAAACTGCTTTCATGAAATTGCTGAAACGGTTCTGCATGTGAAATGGAATACTAGCAAGGTTTTATGTGAATGTTTGTTAATTAAAGTAATTAACAAAATTCTGAATAAATAAATAAAAGAGTTTTATTTAATGAGAGCTTGCATTAAATTTGGTGGAAATTTAATGCATGTGAGTGGATTTTGAGTGGAGGCTTTTAATGGGAGTGGAGGCTTTTCATTTTGAGGGAGCTCCACCCACATGAATGTGGAAGAGGTGGGGGCAGCCCATGGCTGGGCGCCATGCCCCTTGGGTGCCCCCCTCTCCCTATAAAAGGCCCTCTCCTCCTCACACCACACCTCCTCGTGAAGGATCTCTCTCCCTCTAGAATTTATCCTCCATGGTCTCGGACTAGCGAGATACATGTTCCCGTGGCTATTCGAAAGAAAGAGTTGTGCTTCCGCTGCATCGCTGGAGCGAGGAGGCGGAGGTTGCTCGGTGCCTCGAACGTGTGTGCGAAACGGATGCGCGCTGCTTTTTGGCGCTTAGGACTTCCTCTCGATCTTGAGATCGGCAAGAGATCGTCTACATCAACCACGAGTTTGGACTCGTTAAGCTTTGTCGGTCTTCAAGGGTATGTTCTCTACAGATATACATCCGCCCGTTGTTTGTATCTAGTAGATAGATCTTGGTACATAGTTGTTCCCATCGTAGGAAAATTTTTGTTTTCTATGCTGCGAACCCTACAGTGGTATCAGAGCCGGATATATGCGTCGATACTTTGCACGGGTAGTACACATATGAGTATGTGGGCGATGATGATCATTTTATTGCTTCTTAGTTTTACTTTGGATATTGGTGGCATAGTGGGATGAAGCGGCCCGGACAAACTTTACATGTCCTCGCACATGAGACCTGTTCCACGCTTGACATGCAACTAGTTTGCATAAGTGGCTAGCGAGTGTCTGTCTCTCCTACTATAGTTAATATCTAATTTGCAACGAGTTTTCAACAATTTGGTTATCCTCGTTGTGGTTCATGTTCGTAGGTAAGAATGGTTCTATCTTCGAAAGCCCTAAGCCACGTAAAATTTGCAATGGATAAATTAGAGGTGTCTAGTTTAGATTGTTGCTGGGCTAGGGTTATGATATGGTAGTGTTGTAAGTAGAAGTATGAGATGATACTCATAACACATAGCGTGTAAACTCCATAGACCTTGGATTTACACATATAGGTATGATAGTGATCATACCACGGCACATGATAGAGATCATCTCATGGAACCATATCATTTCACTAATAAACATATGATGTTTGATAGCATCTTATATTGCTTGTTTAGCGCTTTGTTAGCATAATAAGGTGATCCATCTTTAGATATCAAGATAAAATGTGTTCTTCCTTAAGTATGCTGACAATGTTTCGCCGCTCAAGACATCACGTGATGATCGGGTGTACTTGAATCCACGAGCATATCTCGTGTAAGAGCTTACACGCAAATACTAAGGTTCTTACTTGGCGAGCCTAGCATGTATGCAGACATGGCCTCGAACACGGACCAAAAGGTTAAGCATGAGTCATATGTTTTGATATGATGACCATATGGATGCTCGCCTTTGAAGCTACGCCGACTCACGTGATGATCGGACTTGGTGTAGTGGATTTGGTTCATGTAATCACCAAAAGGACACGAGGGATGTCGTTTTTGAGTGGGAGTTCATTTCTAATTTGGATTAGTAGAACTCAATTTATCATAAATTAAATCAAAGTGAATTTGCATAATTTGTTGTAGTCATTGGCATTCGTTCACCACCTTATGCATAGTTGTAATTGAGATAATAGAACTATGGAATTCTGGATATTTACTTTATGAACTGGTATCGTATTGTGTTGAGTGTCAATCAAAGTTTAAAGTCCTATTGCAAAATTTCAGCAAACTCTATTTACTCCGTGAAATTTAATAATTGGTATTAAATCGAGAGTAACAATTCCAGTGTTAGTATCTTAAGTATCATGTTTGCCTCCATGATACTTGATTTTTTTTAATATCAAGTTTATCTAGGAGCTGAAAGAATTGTTTCAGAAACCATCATGTGTGGCAGATATAACGATATCTGAAACAATGTTTTGGTTGCAATATGATAGAGTATAATATATGTTCTCATATTGGATGAGAATTTACAAAGGTTGGAGATGCTAGACATCCTAATCATCCAAAAGGGTTTTGGAAAGTAATGTTATACTCACGATTCGCCTTTATAAGCTACAGTAGCTTGACCATGAAAGTCGCCATGATAAGGGTGAATAGAATATGTATGTAAAATGTTTACTACACTAAAAGATTACTAAAGAATGGATTTTGAAAGAATACCGATCATTTTGATGATGGTGATCTACTTCAAAGTGCAAGTCCAAAGGTATTATTATTTGAATATACACGCTTTGGACTATGTGTCATGTATATGGCGCCACTTTTGATGTTGATAGATTCTTTTAAAAAGGAAAAGGAAATGCTGAAAGAGAATCTATAAAATATATTTGGCAGAAGAGAAGATTGGAAATATCCAATTTAGGTATATATATGATATACATGTTATGGTTGTATTCTTTGCTTGTTAAACAATGTGGTTCTTGGGTATTGGATACCGAATTGGTTGGTATGAAATTTCATACGGAACGATGCAATTCATGAACCACAATGGCCTAAGTAACTAGCAAGAGAATATGTGATGATGTTCATCAAAAACAAACAAACCGTTGTTTGTATTTCTCGTTGACATCAAGGCTTGACTTCAAGATTTGTTTTAATAATTGTTATTTGAATCAGGTATTATGAGAACAAAGGTTGTTCAAATAATTACCATATTCCATATAAGATGGATGATTTACAAATCTAGTTGAAGAAATCACATCCATAAAACCTAATGCTAAAATGTCGCAAGACAAATGATTGAAAGATCACTTATGAAGTGACATCATGTTTAAATTATATTGGAAAGAAAACATGAAGAATCTCCATATTCATGGATTTTTGGAGTCTTTGATTTGATCAAGTGACGCCAGAGACTTTCCACGTGATAATTAAAACTTCGCTCAAAGGCCAAAGAAGAACGACTAAATTATTGGAATTTATACATATCGATGTATGTAGTCCATTATGTGTAGTCGTAGCGATGGGTTTCAACTTCATATGCTTTCTCCGAATTTTGAGTGAATGTTCACTTAATGAGAAAGAAGTATGAAATATTTGAAAATGTTTCAAAGACTTTCAAGATGAAGTGGAAAATCATTGTAATAAGAAAAATAAATGAATTATGATTTGATCATAAGGATTTATTTGAGTTACAAGTGTAACAAGAAAATAAATGAATTATGATTTTATCATAAAGGGATTTATTTGAGTTGCAAGTTTAGCAAAACACCTAGATTTACATCTCCAAACACCATAGGAGTATGGAGTGTTTGAGATTTGTAATGAAACCTTGTGAGACATGGTTGGATCAAAGGTGTTATTTATAAACTGCCATTATGTTTTAAAAGATTAAAGCTTTAGAGACTACCGCTTACATTGAAAAGAGCTCCATCTAGATCCGTAGAAATGACACCATGGAGTTATGGTTTGGGGTAAAACCCAAGTTGTCATTTCTTAAATTTTGGTATGCTAAACATAAGTAAGATGTTTACAACAATTCGGATGAGCATGTCTTTGTAGGTTATTCAATAATAATTGGTTATTCCTCCATAACACCAAGGACAAAAGGGTTTGTCGCTTGAAATGTGAAGTTTCTTGAAAAAGGAATTTTTCGCAAAAGTTAAGTGGGAGGACAATAGAACTTTGATAAGGTTAACGAACCTTAGCTAAATGTGTTGAGGCGCAATGAAATCGCTCGAGGCTGCCATAATGCTCATAGCTTATGTGCCTCAAAGGTTGTGGTCACGGAGGTCTAAAGTTCCTATTGAACCAAGAAGGTCGGTTAAACAATCAAATTCTAAGATTTGAGAATAAATCATTATTGTTTGACAATGATGAACCGAATACATACAAAGAAGCGATGATGGGCCCTGACTCCGTCAAATGGCTTGAAGCCATAAAATCCGTGATAGTTCCATATACGAGAAATCAAGTTTTAAACTTGGAAGACCCTCCGGAAAGGTGTAAAAACCTATCGGTCGTATTTGGATCTATAAAGAAACAGACATGGATGTCTCACATCTATGAAATATTCGACATGTCGTAAAGTATTTTATGACAATGTTCAAAGAGTTGACTATGACAAGATTTGATATTTCATAGCAATATTTAGTCTGAACGGATTAAAGTAGCAACCACTACATATAATTTGGTATATGGTAGATGAATAAACAAAACAAAGTTCTTCTAATAGAATGGTTACCTAGGACGTGTACATGACACGGTCCAAAGGGTTTTGTTATATTCAAAGGATGCTAAAAGGGCATGCAAACTTCAATGGTTGAAGTAAGCATCGCGGAGTTGGAATCTTCACCATGATGAAAAATGAGTTTTTCATCTGGAGACGATCAAGAAATTAAGTGGGAGCGCTGAGACATATTTCTAATACATTATATGAAGGACATCTTGTTGATTAGAAATGATGTATCTTTTATTGACAAAGGTTAAGAATTTCATTTCGATGAAAGACTTAGGCAAAACCCGAATATTTAGCATGAATGTCTATAGTGGATAGACTGTAACGCTAATATGTTTATGCCAAACGTACATATATGAGATATTGAAGGAGTTCAATATAGAAACGACAAGAAACAGTTCTTGTTGCATGGAAAGGAATTGAATCAAGATTCAAGTGTATCGACACTTGATAAGTGAAACAAGATTCAAGTGCTTTGACACTTGATGAGTGCAATCACGAGAATGTTTTGATCAATCATACCATGATATGTACACATCCAGATATGTCCTATGCTCTAAGTGTTATGAGCATATACCAGAATGAATCATAAAATGATCATTGGACGATAGTTAGGATATTCTTATGATCTTTTGGAAGAACTAAGAATATATTTGTGTAGAGGTGACAAACAAATACAAATAGTTCATTGTAAAGCGTTACATTGATACTAGTTTTGTCACAAGATACAAATTAAGTTTATCTCAATTTAAACTATGGGTGGCACAATGTAATGGAAAGGAGATTCCATGATGGATTTGGAAGAGTTCCAAAGTTAAGACATTGTGACGAATACTACAACAAAAGGCTAAGTATATGACTGCTATAGTAGCATCAAAGGAGGGAATTTGTGTCAAGTAGTTTGTTATCAAACTAAGGTGTGGTTCGCAACGGGCTAACACTAAAGATATATTGTATGACAGTAGTATCGATGTGTTTTAACCCCAAGGAACTAAAGGTCTCACCAAAAGAACAAATTTATACAATGCCATCTCATTGGAGAATGAGTGATGCGTGGAGACACAAAGACATGCAAATACACACGGACCTGAAGCGTCAGATCCGTAGATTATGTTAACCACTTGCAATTGCGTATTTGGAACACCAGAAAGACATAGGTGTTCAATACACAAAGTTTTCAAACTAGATTATTTTCTCTAGTGCAAGTGGGAGACTGAAGGGAATATGCCCGAGAGGCAATAATAAAGTGGTTATTATCGTATTCCTATTTATGATAAATGTTTATTTTACATGCTATAATTGTATTAATACGGAAACATTAATACATGTGTGTTTAATAAACAAAACAAAGTTCCTAGTTATGCCTCTCTTATAAACTAGCTCGTTGATTAACAAGATGATCATAGGTTTCCTGATCATGGACATTGGATGTTGTTAATAACGAGGTCACAACATTAGTGTAATGGTGTGATGAACATTCATCCTAAGTATAGCATTACGATCAAAGTCATTGAGTTTATATTGCTATAACATCTTACGAAGTGATCCTAATCCTTAGACCATGAGATCATGTCAATCACTAACACCGGAAGAGTTTCTTGATAACATCAAACGTCACACGTAACAGGGTGATTATAAAGATGGATTCAGAACTAATAAAGTGTTATGTTGAGGCTCATGGATCGAGAGTGGAATTTGTTCATCCCGATGACGGATAGATATACTCTGGGCCCTCTCGGTGATATCACATTGATTAGCTTGCAAGCAAGTGATTTGATCACTAGAATGTTATATCACGGGAACGAGAAAAGAGTGCATGTCAAGAATGAGATCAAACTAGGTATGGAGATACCGATGATCGAATCTCGGACATGTAATATATCGCTAAACAAAGGGATTAAGATACTAGCGTAAAAGGTTCCGACGATCACAAGAAAGTCATCGTTGAATGTGTGAGTCAAGATGGGTCTCCGGATCCCGCTCGATTATTGATCCGAGAGGGTCTCGATCATGTCCACATTATTCGAACCGTAGGGTGACACACTTAAGAGACACCGACATCCAATTGGAGCAAAAGTTTCATGCCGAAAATAAAAGGAAAGCGCAGGAATTTATTTCACTAGACACAAAATCAAGCTTTGCTGAAATTGTAAACTGGTTACGCATGTGAAATGGAATACTAGCAAGGGGTTTTATGTGAATGTTTGTTAATTAAAGTAATTAACAAATTATGAATAAATAAATAAAAGAGTTTTATTTAATGAGAGCTTGCATTAAATTTGGTGGAAATTTAATGCATGTGAGTGATTTTGAGTGGAGGCTTTTTAATGGGAGTGGAGGCTTTTCATTTTGAGTGGGAGCTCCATCCACATGAATGTGGAAGAGGTGGGGCAGCCCCATGGTTGGGCGCCATGCCCTTGGGTGCCCCCTCCCCTATAAAGGCCCCCTCTTCTCCTCTCACACCACACCTCCTCGTGAAGGATCTCTCCCTCTAGAATTTATCCCCATGGTCTCGGACTAGCGAGATACATGTTCCCGGTGGCTATTCAGCAAGAAAGAGTTGTGCTTCCGCTGCATCGCTGGAGCGAGGAGGCGGAGGTTGCTCGGTGCCTCGAACGTGTGTGCGAGCACGGATGCGCTGCTGTTTTGCGGCGCTAGGACTTCCTCTCGATCTTGAGATCGACAAGAGATCGTCTACATCAACCACGAGTTTGGACTCGTTAAGCTTTGTCGGTCTTCATGGGTATGTTCTCTACGGATATACATCCGCCCGTTGTTTGTATCTAGTAGATAGATCTTGGTACATAGTTGTTCCCATCGTAGGAAAATTTTTGTTTTCTATGCTGCGAACCCTACAGTGTTCTATACGCGTATCAGTCTGGGAAAGATCTACCAGCCAATGTGATGTGATGCCATGCATGGTCCACATGGAAGGTCCACAGTGACGAACGCCATGCATGGTCGTCTGCCTAGTCCAATCTAAAACGGTTGAGCCACAACAAGGGGAGTGTGCTTGCTATCTCGCGTGAACACGCTAGTCATACTAGGTAGTTGTACCAAGGTAGCTTGCTAGGACACAACTCGATCAGTCATGTCATTCACACTGTTGCCAGCGCGCATGCGATGAGCAGCGACAAACACGCGATGGGACTGATGTGTAGCCTGCCGTCATCGCATTGATGTGCATTTTTGTGCTTGATAAAAGCTGGTGTTGTGTACGCGTATCAGTCTGGGAAAGATCTACCAGCCAATGTAATGTAACGCCCTGCATGGTCCACAGTGAAGGTCCACAGTGATGGACGCCATGCACGGCCATTTGCCTAGTACAATCTGAACGGTTGAACCACAACTAGGGGAGCACGCTTGCTATCTCTCGTGAACACGCTAGTCATACTAGGCAGTTGTACCGAGCTAGCTTGGCAGGACACAACTCGATCCGTCATGTCATTCACACTGCTGCCAGTGCACACGCGACGAGCAGCGACAAACACAGGATGGGGCCTCATGTGTAGCCTGCCGTCATCGCAGTGATGTGCATTTTTGTGCTTGATAAAAGATGGTTTGTGTACACGTATCAATCTGGAAAGATCTACCAGCCAATGTGATGTGATGCCATGCATGGTCCATAGTGAAGGTCCATAGTGACGGACACCATGCATGGTAATCTGCCTAGTCCAATCTGAACGGTTGAGCCACAACTAGGGGAGGGCGCTTGCTATCTCTCGTGAACATGCTATTCATACTAGGCAGTTATACGGAGCTAGCTTGGCAGGACACAACTCGATCCATCATGTCATTCACACTGCTGCCAGCACGCACGTGACGAGCAGCGACAAACATGTGATGCAGCCTCTTGTGTAGCCTGTCGTCATCGCAGTGATGTGCATTTTTGTGCTTGATAAAAGCTGGTGTTGTATACGTGTATTAGTCTGGGAAAGATATACCATGCCATGCATGGTCCACAGTGACGGACACCATGCATGGTCGTCTGTCTAGTCCAATCTGAAAGGTTGAGCCACAACTAGGGGAGTGCGCTTGCTATCTCTCGTGAACACGCTAGTCATACTAGGCAGTTGTACCGAGCTAGCTTGGCAGGACACAACTCGATCCGTCATGTCATTCACATTTGCGCTAAGCGCCGCCGAGCAGACAAACACGTGATGCGCCTCCTGTGTAGCCTGCCGTCATCGCAGTGATGTGCATTTTTGAGCTTGATAAAAGCTGGTGTTTTGTACGCGTATCAGTCTGGGAAAGATCTACCAGCCAGTGTGATGTGACGCCATGCATGGTCCAAAGTGACAGACGCCTTCCATGGTCGTCTCCCTAGTCCAATCTGAACGGTTGAGCCACAACTAGGGGAGCGCGCTTGCTATCTCTCGTGAACACGCTAGTCATACTAGGCAGTTGTACTGAGCTAGCTTGGCAAGACACAACTCGATCCGTCATGTCATTCACACTGCTACCAGCACGCATGCGACGAACAACGACAAACACGCGATGCGGCCTCCCGTATAGCCTGTCGTCATCGCAGTGATGTACATTTTTGAGCTTGATAAAAGCTGGTGTTGTGTAGGTGTTTCAATATGGAAAAGATCTACCAGCCAATGTGATGTGATGCCATGCATGGTCGTCTGCCTAGTACAATCTAAATGGTTGAGCCACAACTAGGGGAGCACGCTTGCTCTATGTCGTGAACACGCTAGTAATACTAGACAGTTGTACCGAGCTAGCTTGGCAGGATATTACTCGATCCGTCATGTCATTCACACTGCCGCTAACGCGCAGCAACGAGCAGCGACAAACACGCGATGCAGCCTCCTGTATAGCCTGCAGTCATCACAGTGATGTGAATTTTTGAGCTTGATAAAAGCTGGTGTTGTGTACGCGTATCAGTCTAGCGAAGATCTACCAGCCAATGTGATGTGACACCATGCATGGTCCACACGGATGGACACCATGCATGGTCGTCTACCTAGTCCAATCTAAACGGCTGAGCCATAACTAGGGGAGCGTGCTTGCTATCTCTCGTGAACACGCTAGTCATACTAGGCAGTTGTACTGAGATATCTTAACAGGACACAACTCGATCCGTCATGTCATTCACACTACTGCCAGCGCGCATGCGATGAGCAGCGACAAACACGCGATGCGGCCTCCTGTTTAGCATGCCGTCATCGCAGTGATGTGCGTTTTTGTGCTTGATAAAAGCTTGTGTTGTGTACGCGTATCAGTCTGGGAATGATCTACCATCCAATGTGATGTGACGCCATGCATGGTCCACAGTGACGGACCCATGCATGGTCGTCTGCCTAGTCCAATCTGAACGGTTGAGCCACAACTAGCGAAGCACGCTTTCTATCTCTCGTGAACATGCTAGTCATACTAGGCAGTTGTACCGAGCTAGCTTGGCAGGACACAACTCGATCCGTTATGTCATTCACACTGCCAGGCCAAGACGTGATTTAGTAGCGACAAAACACGATGCGGCCCCTCGTAGCCTCGTCACATCGCAGTGATGTATATTTTTGTGCTTGATAAATCTGGTGTTGTATACGCGTATCAGTTTGGAAAAGATCTACCAGCCAATGTGATGTGACGCCATGCATGGTCCACAGTGAAGGTCTACAGTGACGGACACCATGCATGGTCGTCTACCTAGTCCAATCTATATGGCTGATCCACAATTAGGGAGCACAGTTGCTATCTCTCGTGAACACGCTAGTCATACTAGGCAGTTATACAGAGCTAGCTTGGCAGGACACAACTCGATCCGTCATGTCATTCACACTGCTGACGTCGAGCACGCGACGAGCAGCAACAAACACGCGATGCGGCCTCTTGTGTAGCCTGCCGTCATCGCAGTGATGTGCATTTTTGTGCTTGATAAAAGTTGGTGTTGTGTACGCGTATCAGTTTAGGAAAGATCTACTAGCCAATGTGATGTGACGCCATGCATGGTCCATAGTAACGGACGTCATGCATGGTCATCTGCCTAGTCCAATCTGAACGGTTGAGCCACAAATAGGGGAGCGCGCTTGCTAGTCATACTAGGCAGTTGTACCGAGCTAGCTTGGCACGACACAACTCGATCCGTCATGTCATTCACACTGCTGCCAGCACACACGCGACGAGCAGCGACAAACACGCGATGTGGCCTCCTGTGTAGCCTGCTGTCATCGCAGCGATGTGCATTTTTGTGCTTGATAAAAGCTGGTGTTGTGTACGCGTATTAGTTTGAGAAAGATCTACCTGCCAATGTGATGTGACCCCATGCATGGTCCACAGTGAAGGTCCATAGTGACGGACGCCATGCATGGTCGTCTGCCTAGTCCAATCTAAATATTGAGCCACAACTAGGGGAGCGCACTTTCTATCTCTTGTGAACATGCTAGTCATATTAGGCAGTTGTACCGATCTAGCTTGACAGGACACAACTCGATCCGTCATGTCATTCACACTGCTGCCAGCGTGCACGCGACGAGCAGCGACAAACACGCGATGGGGCCTCATGTGTAGCCTGCTGTCATTGCAGTGATGTGCATTTTTTGTGCTTGATAAAAGCTGCTGTTGTGTACGCCGTGTCGGTCCGAAAAGATCTACCAGCCAATGTAATGTGACACCATGCATGGTCCACGGTGAGGCGCCATGCATGGTCGCCTAGTCCAACTGGAACGGTTGAGCCACAACTAGGAAAGCGCGCTTGCTATCTCTTGTGGACACAATAGTAATACATGGCAGTTGTACCAAGCTAGCTTGGCAGGATATAACTCGATCCGTCATGTCATTTACATCGCCAATAGCACGCCGATTTGAAAGCGACAAACACGTGATGCGGGATCCTGTGTAGCCTGTCGTCATCACAGTGATGTGAATTTTTGTGCCTGATAAAAGCTGGTGTTGTGTATGCCTATCGGTCTAGGAAAGATCTACCAGCCAATGTGATGTGACGCCATGCATGGTGAACAGTGAAGGTCCACAAAGGACGGACACCATGCATGGTCATCTCTAGTCCAATCAACGGTTGAGCCACAACTAGGGAGGGCTTGCTATCTCTCGTGAACACGCTATTCATACTAGGTTGTTATGGAGCTAGCTTGGTAGGACACAACTCCGTGGTAAACATGCAAAGTATGTGATCAGTAGATGGACTTCATCTAACAAATTGGAGTAAGTAAATGCACCATTTGTGGTATGAAATACACCAATATGTTTTGTTCTATTTCACCACCAAGAGTTGTAGCAGTCATTGATCATTTCTCTACCTCAACAACAGCCACAAATACAAGTTACCCCATCATGGCGCACTTCCTTAACCAGAATTAATAAAAACACAAATCAACATGCTGGATTCTGACTAATTTCGAACTGCAGACATACTGAAGTTCATCAACTGTATGCTACCCAAATGAACACAATACCATAGTAGTATTATTAATAGCACCGAGACAATCTGAAGCTGCTTAGCTTGATTAGCCTCTTGCTAAATGACGCTAGTGCAATATGTATAATATGAACACAAGAATGGAAAATGCAGAAGAGGTAAGATGGCCATTCAAGATAAAAGTAAACTTGAGATCAAAAAAATCTAAAGAAAGGAGTGACTTCATGTTGGCTCGGTTTTATGTTTAAGCTGAACTGTCGATGATATTTGGGGTTCATTGGAATAACATGGTCTGAGGCTTACATCCTATTCATCCAAATCCAAGAGGTATTTGACTTGTTTGTGTCTAGTGTTAAGCATGCCATGTAAGTAAGCGATAAGCGATGTGACATTTTTATCTTACAACAAATCCGGTGAGGATATGAGCTATTGTTATAGAGCTGATATGCACCACCGCTGAGTTGGTATCAATCGCAGATTTATTGATTTGATTTACGCCACCAAAATAAATATGAAACCTGAAGCAATCAATCAATTTCGCACTCAAGACCAGCCACAAATACGGCTCGCACAATTCAGCAATGCGAGCAGAAGCATTGGTACTCGGTATCACCACGCATTATAGGCATGAACGCGGCTTGCAGCATACAGTGATATACCCAAGCTGTGTCGGAAGTAGAATGTTTTACACTTACAGCACTAGTGCAGAGCCCCCCTTTAACTCCGGTTGGGAGGGCCCTCTAACAGCGGTTCCCCAACCGCTGTTGAGGGTTCGGTGTTAGAGGGGGGCCCCTTTAACACCGGTTCTTATACGAACCGGTGTTAAAGGGTGGCGCACGTGGGGTCAGCCGCAGCTCAGTCCCTCTTTAACACCGGTTCGTATCTAGAACCGGTGTTTAAGAGCTTCTGCCATGCGGAGATTTAGGCTGCTTCGCGGCAGAAAACGGCCTAAATCTCGCCAGCAGATTCTCTCGCCTGCTTTGGGCGATTTGGAGGGGGGGAGCGAGGGAAATCGATCGAGCGGTATACTTATAAATCATGGTACATACGAGTACATGAATAATTAAGCAACTATTATTATACACAAACATCGCCATCGGCACATACATCGTCATCTGCACATACATCGTCATCGCTCATTTTGGTGGATATCTAAAGAGGTCTCCGCGACCTCATCAAGTATGAACCCCGCCAATTCCTCTTGAATGGCTCGTATGCTCAAATGGTAGGAGTTGGTCCCGCATCCGCTCGATCTGAATATATATGAAGAATGGGTCAATATATATATATAAGAATAAAACTCAACACAATTGATGGTAATAAAATAATGTTGTGGACTTTGTTTACTTACTCTAAGTTGTTCTAGTGCGGCTTGGCCTGTCGACATATCGTCTTGAATGAATTCGCAAACATAGTACCCACATAAGTTATTGCCGTGTCCCCGATGCGCACTTTACGAGAATAGAGAGTTCAATGAAAATAATAATCAATAAAGCATGATATAATGGAATTGGAAGCCAGCTAGTATTACTTACATTTTGGTCTACAAATTTTAGTTCTTCGACCATTCACCCATGGCTCCTGCCCGTGAACATTTTCCAAACCCCGTCCGACAAAGAAAATGGATAAAGGAGTAATTAATTACTTATTGTCACGAAAGTTGCCGATCTAGTGCGATAATATGATTGAAATTACCTCGAGCATCTCTCTAAAGTCTGCCCATAGCTCTTTTTCTTTTCGTAACGAGTCCATGACATGGACTTTTCTGAGTCGGGTTGAATGACTAGCGAATAAAGTGGAACCTACACGCATAACTCATCATCGCTACACTTAACATCGAGTAAGTCAAATGAATGTGTACAAGAGAGAGGGTAACAAGACTCACGAAGTTGTAAGGCAATAGTATTTCCCTTTTGGTTTGTTGTCTCAAGAAGACTTTAGCAAGTAATCTTCTGTTTGCCCAGGTTTGTCTCTTACCACTTCTTCATGAACTCTATTTGGGTCAACGAACCCAATGTCAAAAGGGCCTCCTTTCATGCATTCCATAACCTTTTTCCTGCATAATAGTATATACATATATGGTGAGCATATATATATACATGCAATTAATGAATTGAATGAGATGAGATAAAAATTACAGAAATAGTACTTACACACAATAAAGGCTGATGGCAGATTTGTCGAGTTCCTTCTGATTGAATAGAAAATTCAAGTCTTGAATGTTGAAGTCGATCGCGTCGTCTCCGCACAAGAAAATCTGATCTCTTATATGCGCCGTGATCCATTCTTCTTTTCGCCTTGCGAAATGAAGGTACCACTTGTGCAATTTTCGTGATCTTTGTTGGTAGATTCTTGAGCTCCTCTTTCTTGACTAGATTCTTCCCATACTTCCATGGCTGTATGGGGTTGACATCGCATTTGGGCAAGTTGTCTCCCATGACGCTCAAGTATGCAATGTAAGTCATCCCCATCTCATTGGCCTTTCTTTGTAGCTCACTTTCGTAATCATCTACGGAGGAGCCCCGCTTGTCAAACATTTGGAGCGGGCGCATGATTGGTTTTCCTGCTCTCCGAGCATGGGAACTGTTTTCTAGGGTGCCTCACGATCGCTACTTTCTCTCCCTACGCGCCTTGCATCCGCCTTCAAAATCTGCGCGTAGTCCGAACTAGTGGGGTTTCAGGTTTCAAAAGATTTTTGTAAAACTTCTCCACCACCGCAGATCTATTTTCTCCTTTGGCTCGGCCCGTCTAGGTGCAAAGAATTTCTTGACCTGTTCTCCCGAGATCCTATTGGTCTCCTCGTCCGCGATTCCACGGTAAAACCGCAATGGCTTGGCGGAAGGCTGCGGACGTAGTTTTTGAACTCTTTGGCGACGGTTTCCTGCGATTTCTTTGTGGCGATTACCGATGCTCCTCGTGGCGGTTTCTTCCGCTTACGCTGAGGAGATGGTCAAGCAGAGATGGTCGACGGCCGGAGATGGCTGCCGCTACAGAGATGGCCGACGGGCGGAGATGGCTGCCGCCAGAGATGGCCGACGGGAGATGGCTGCCACAGAGATAGCTGAAGCGCTCAGATCACCGACATGGAGACGGCGGGTGCAAGGACCTCCAATTTGGAAGCACAATGTGTTCCTTCTTCCAAAGAATGGTTGTTTTCACTGCAAATTTGAGTTGAGTTTCTTCACCGTAGCATGGTCAAGCTGTGCTTCCTCATATTCCTTCACAACCTCATCCACCCCGACAATAGCATAGCCATCCGAATCGGCGGTGGTAAGTTCCACCAGCCAGGAGGTAAGGCATAGCCGACACCACCTTAATGGATAAGCCCATTAATTTCACATGCAGTCCGTGATCTCATCAACGGGTATCGAGGACCCGTCATTTCAAGCGTGCACGCTCTCCGTGGAAGCACCGCTTTTCGCCAGAAGTCCGGGGCTGGCAGCTTCCAATGCGTGCTCTTCATGCCGCTGAGATGGGCCGGTAGCTTGATGGCTCATTGGCATTCACTTGCTCTGCAGCCGCAAGTGCATGTTCTATCCGTGTCATCCGCTCAGACGCTCTTTTCTTTTCTGCCGCGCCATCTGTAAGAGTCGCCCGCCCAAACCCATCCTTCCACGCCATACCCCCGTGCCTCGTGCATGTCCAGGTGTTCTTTTACCGATGGCGCGTGTGAGCTGGTCATTCTCTGCGGGATGGAAGGTCCTGGCGGATGTTTCCTCGTATGCCGTGATGAGTTCAAAGACGGTTTGGCAAGGATGGTTGGGAAGATACACAACTGCTTCGGGTCCAACCTTGCCCCGATTCCAGAGAACCAAGTCTTTGCACGTAGGTCCCACCCATCCGTCTCGGGTGTGATCCTCTCTCAAGCAGGCCCTCTCAGCTTCCTCCCACTTAGGCCTCGAGATATGTAGCCACCGACCCCGCCCTCCGGTGATATTCCTTCTTCGCATTAAGCTTATTGGTCAATTTTTTAGCTATAGCACTTTTTTATATGTCTCAAATTCGGGCCGTTGAGGTCTTATCTTCGCATAATATGCGTCTTCAACTGAGTCTCATGAAGCTTTGACAAATTTGTTCAATTTTGTCTTCCGCTATGGAAAGCCTCAGCCATCTTCTTTAGAGTCCACTCTTTGACCTTTTTCTTTATAACCGGTTGTTTTATCCTCCTCTGGCTAAGGTGAAATTTACTAACAACGAATTCCAAAGCGCTTTGGATCTCACATCGACAAAGGTACCGCCCTTCTTTGGCTTATTCCAATATTCAATTATGATTGGGATTTGGTCCCTAACAAGAACTCCACCGACGATAAATTTGTCCATGGCCTTCTTGGGCTCCATCGGCCTTCCATCAACACGGACCGCTTCGATCGTGAACTTTGCACGATCTTTTCAACTATCGGCTCGCTACCGCTTGCTCTTTTCGTAGAAGAAGATGGTTGCTGGCTGGTCGATCCGAGGGCTAAAAGAAGAAAGAAGCGTTAATTAATACATGTAGAAGAAGATTGTTGGTGGAAGTCATCCGAGGCTTAATCAATGCATATACCTCGCCGGACTTTGTAACCATTAAATTGCGCTCACGAGTCTTCATCTTCTCCATGACTAGTACTTGAGCTGTCAGTCGTCATGTCCCTCCAAGTTCAGATATTGTGAGGTGTCCTCATCAATAATGTTCTCCATTATTTCTTCTTCTTCAAGGTTTCTACTAAGTGGATCCATAGTTTCTAAAACAATAATATTATCTAGAGTAAGAGTGTAAACATTCAAGTGGACTTGGATTCATACACAAATATACATATTATTCATACCAAAATACACAAATAAATACACAAATGAGTCGAGGTCCAATTTGTATACAAGTTTTAATCTATGCATGTAGTACAATTTATAGAGCAAACAAGTTTTAATCAGATGAGTCAAGAATCACACATGTGGCGTACACGCGCCACCGGGGTGACGCTGGTCTCGGCTGGGCGGTGCTCGCTTGACGGATGCGGCGGTCTCGTCGGCGGCAAGTGCTAGCGGCGGGCTCGAGGCGGGCGGGCGGCGCTGAGGCGTGGCTCACGAGCTCAAGCGGCGGCGAGACGCCTCGCACGGGAAGAGAGCGAGATGGTCGTGGCTCTCAAATAGGCTTGCGCCCGCTATATTAATATAGCAATCACAAGATACAACGACAATGTTGGAGGAAATGTAAAGGAAGGTGAAATAAGTTATGGGTCCCAAATTGTCTAAAGGAATCAGCGTGAGCGCCTGCAATCGGCCGCCCCGATCCGTTCTTCCTCGCCACCGACGCCGCTCGCCATCGCCATTACCTCCGCTCCAAGATCCCCCGCCCTTGTCGATGTCACTCACGCCAGTCAAGGTGAGCTCACGGTCCTCTAGGACCTCTCCAATCCTCCCATCTCTCTCTCTGGTTCAGGCCGAGAGCTCCCATTGCCGCCGTGCCGGCCGTCGCAACACCTGACGGAGCCCCACCGTTCTTGGATCCATGAGGTTGACTTAGCATCTCGGCGTGGTTCGGGTTTGTCCTTCGCTCAACAACACGCCATGAAGCGCCTGGCCTCACGCCGCCTCTTCCTCTCCCTCCTTGCTTGCCGTCACAGATCTCCTCTTCGCTTGCCGTTCCCACCTCCGAGGCCACCCGCACTCTCCCCATCGAACTCCCCTGATCCACCCCCTCCGCCAGTCGACCCACCCCGCCAGCCTATAGTTGCCTGCGTCGGCGAGCCTGCCTCCGCCTGCCGCCCGCCGTCGCTTCGCTTCACCTCTCCTGCCGCCACTCGATGAGCTCATTGGGCCGAGCGCCGCCTTGCCTCGCCCAGCCGCCTCGGGCGCCCCAACCTTCCGCTGCTGGGGTCCCACCTCTTCTTACACGCCGCCACCGGCCGACGGCGCCTCCGCGACTTCCCCGACGCCAAGCTCGAGCCCGACCACGGCTCGCCACGCCAACCTTGCGCCAATCGCGAGTCCACGGATCCGGCCGCAGGCGCCGTCGGTCTTGCCCTCCAGCCACCGCCGCCGCTTCCGCGAGGTCGACCCGACACCGCCACGGTCACGGCCGCCGTCACGGCCGCGGCTCCCGGTACTACGCGCAGCCTTCGCCACCGTCGTGGTGGAGACATAGAGGAGGGAAGGATGCGGGAAGAGAGGGTCGAGGCGCGGACCTCGAGCTCAAGCGGCGGCGAAGCCAGGCTGGGCAAGGCAAGCTCGAGTAGGCGGGCCGAGTCAGGGCGGCGAGACGGAGGACTCGATCGATCTGGGAAGAAAGGAAGGGAAGGAAGGTGAATAAATACACACCCCTTTAACACCTGCTCGTGGTCGGAACTGCAAGGTGTTTAAAGCCTCAGACAAGCATTTATACCCCTTTAACACTGGAAATGAACAGGAACCGTGTTAAAGCAAGGAAACGAATAAATGCCCCTTTAACACCGGTTCCATTAAAGGGCTTTTTAATTAAAAATATGATATGAATTTAGAAAATTCATATCTTTTCATTTCAACTTTAAAAATATGAATAATATATCATAATTTTCGAAAATAATATCTATCCATTCATGTAAATGATTTTATATTTACTTTACATGAATTTTTTAAAATAATTAAAACACTTATTTCATGCATTAAAGGGGCTTTTTTAATTAAAATATGATATGAATTTAGAAAATTCATATCTTTTCATTTCAACTCGTAAAATATGAATAATATATCATAATTTTCGAAAAATAATATCTATACATTCATGTAAATGATTTTATATTTACTTTACATGAAATTTTTAAAATAATTAAAACACTTATTTCATGCATTAAAGGGCTTTTTAATTCAAAAATATGATATGAATTTAGAAAATTCATATCTTTTCATTTCAACTCGAAAAATATGAATAATATATCATAATTTGGTTGTTTCACAAAACCGTCTTTTTATGCTCGGAAAATGGAAAATGCCTTTTGGTGCGATAAAAGGAAAACTCCTCTTGCAAACTATGCCTTGATTCTAGCCATAACATTGGTCATTTGACCAATGAGATAGGTCATTTTGAGATGCTATATAAAGCCAACTGAATCGAAAATTAAGATACATAAAAGAACTGAAAATTAAGATACATAAAAGAACTGAAAATTAAGATACATGGCCGATTAAGTAACAATCGGCGAATCGAACTGAAAATTAAGATATAAAAGAACTGAAAATTAAGATACATGGCCGATTATAAGTAATCGCCAAACTTGTTTCGAATGTTGGAGTGATTCAGCATGCATCCTGCCACACCTGTAATACTTATCGTAGCCGCCGTCACCATCGCTGCCGGGGTCACCGTAATTGAACCTCGGAGAGTACGCTGGGTCGGACTTGAGGGTAGCGTGGGCTGGACTTGAGGGTAGCGGGCACAGACGGGGTAGAGTCGGGCGGCAAGGTCACAGGCCATGACGCCTGGAGAGTCCGATCGCCACCATAGCCGACGGCGGCCTCGTGAAGTTAGGAGGAGGTGGGTCCCCTCCTCGTGCTCGAGCGCCTCTCATGCCGATCCACGAAGAAGGCTTCCAAGTAGGGAAATAGTCGATGCCATCCGGGATTCCTCCGCCCGCCACACCTAGAGGGACAGGAGGAACTGCACACCTCCGACGCCAAAGACACCGACGGGGACAAGAGGCTCCGGCGGGGGTAGGTAGGCACAAAGCGCCCCTCCCTCCTAGTTAGTGATACGGTGGAAGCCATGGGAAAGAGTGATGAAGTTGTAGATATGAGTCTAGAGATTTGCAATGACAATGGAGGCCAACCCTACATATATATATAGTGAACTAGGGAAGAACTGGAGGGAAGAATCAAGGAAGAAAAATGGCGGAAGAATCAAGGAAGAAAAATGGCGGAAGAAAAATGGCAGAAAAATGGCGGATGAATTTAGTCCGGTTGGAGACACCAACCGACTAAAGATGAATTTAGTCCTTGGAGACACCAACCGACAAAACACAAGTCAAGACTAATAATAGGGGTGAGTGCATGTCGACATTATGTCGTATGGCGTACCTTGTCCGGATGGTGTCACCAACCGACTAAAGATGAATTTAGTCCCGGTTGGAGACACCAACCGACTAATAATAGGGGTGTCGACATTATTTTGTAAGTGTCAACACTATGTAGAGCTGCTTGTACTATAAATAGGCATCCTTGTGAGTCCAGTCCTCCAGCTTTGAGGCAGGACACCACTACGCCAGCCTGTGGAGATGCCGACGGAGCCCCTCCCAAGATCTCCGAGAAATCTGGTCATAGAGGCACTCCTAATATGTGAAATTAGTTAGCTCCTGTGTATTTATCTAGTTAGAGAAGTTACAAAGCTGCAAGATGGTTTTCGAGAGCAGACACCACTACGGCCAGTGGAGATGCCGACGAGCCTAGTCCTCCCATCTCCAAGAAACTGGTCATAGAGCCACTCCTAATATGTGACCGCTTGGAGATCGATCTTAATGGTAAGTACGAATCGACAACTTCTTCTCATAGTCCCGGTCCATCCACAAAACATGACTAACACTCAATACATGTATTAATATTAAAAACATGAACTAGAGTTACATAATATGAGCATGAACTTCTTGGCATATGCCCTTCCTTATGATCGCTTCAGACGTAACCATGGAGCATCTTCTTTACTTAACGGAATGCTTGGGTGGTTTTTCCACCATGAAGGGCGGAATTTCATCAAACTTATTATAATATTTTGACATGTCTGTCTTGTCCTCGATTCCCACAATGTTTCTTTTCCCTGAAAGAACTATGTGACGCTTTGGCTCATCATATGATGTATTCGTTTGCATATTTTTTCTTTTTTTTGATCTGGAGGACATGTCCTTCACATAGAAAACCTGAGCCACATCATTGGCTAGGACGAATGGTTCGTCTAAGTTCTTCATAAGATTGTTGAGATCCACCATTGTCATTCCGTACTTCTTGTCTACCTCAACCCCTCCTCCTGTTAGCTTGACCCATTAGCATCGAAACAAGGGGACCTTAAAATTAGGTCCATAGTCAAGTTCCCATATCTCCTCTATGAACCCATAATACGTGGTCTTTTGCCCATTGTCTTCACAGATCAAGCGGACACCACTGCTTTGGTTGGTGCTCTTTTATCTTGGCCTATCGTGTAAAATGTATTCCCATTTATCTCGCACTTGGAAAGTACATACAATAAGACGGTGTCCCGCCAACAAGTACACTGATCCCCAAGTGGTGTTATTCGTGAGAAGTCTTTGCAGCCAGCCCAAAACTCGCCATGTGTTCACTTATAATCCATTCATCGATCGCCCCGGTGTTTGAGGCATATTAAATTCTTGTGTTCATTGATACGGGCAACCAAGATAGATCTTTGTAAAACCGTAGTGTGCTTGATTGAGAGAATGCCCGTCCCTACATATCATTGCTTTACATCCTAGGGTGCCTTTTCCACGCAGCCTCCCTCATGTCGTGATTCTCGAACACCAATCGCCTTAAGGTCGAATAAAATCAACACGTAACTCAATGACCTCCTCTCATATAGCCCTTGGAGATGCTTCCTTCCGCCTAGCACGGTTATGAACATATTTCTTTAAGACTCCATGTACCTCTCAAAGGGGAACATATTGTGTAGAAATACAGACCGAGAATGGCAATCTCTTCTACTAGGTGAACCAGGAGATGCGCCATAATATTGAAGAAGGATGGTGGAACACCAACTCAAAGTCGACAAGACATTGGGCCACATCTGCTTGTAACCCGGTAGGCTTTCCGGATCGATTACCTTCCGAGATATTGCATTGAGGAATGCACATAGCTTCACAATGGGTACTTAACATTTTCGTAGAAGCCCTCAATGCAATCGGAAGCAATTGTGTCATAATCACGTGGCGCATGAGACTTCGTGTTTTGGAATTTTTTCCGCCATATTTATTATTCCCTTTATATTCGACGAGAAGCCGACGGGACCTTGATACTTCTCGACATTCAAAAAGATTTCCTTCTCGCTTTGGTAAGAGCGTAGCCGGGCAGGAGTTAAGTGGCATCGCTTACCCTTCTCGCTCGGATGCATAGGCTCTTCAGGCCTTCAGACGCTGTTGGTCCTGCTGCCGCTCTGTATCTTTTGTCTTCCCATACTCTCCTAGAAAGCCTAGCAGGTTCACGCAAACATTCTTCGTCACGCGCATCACGTCGATTGAAGAGCGGACCTCTAAGACTTTCCAATAGGGTAGGTCCCAAAATATAGATTGCTTCTTCCACATGGGCGCGGTCCGCATCGCTATTCAAACAGATAGACCGCCAGACCTTTTCCAAAGATTACTTCTAGGTCCTTGACCATACCAAATACCTCCTCACCGCACGGAGGATGCTTCCTCCGGGTTCGCCAGACGCTTGAAATGCTTGCCTTTCTTTCATCGGATGCGTGTTCTAAGAAATCGGCGATACCCTAGGTACACAACCTTATTACATTTATCCAAATATACACTTTCAAGATCATCTAAACAGGTGTGCATGCATTGTATCCCTTGTTTGTCCGCCCTGAAATGTTACTAAGAGCAGCCAATCATTGATGGTTACGAAAAGCAATGCTCGAGGTCAAATGGCTCCCTTTGTTCTCATCCCACATACGTACACCTGGTTTGGCCCACAGCTGTAAAAGTTCTTCAACTAATGGCCTTAGGTACACATCAATGTCGTTGTCGGGTTGCCTCGGCCTTGGATGAGCACGCATCATAATGAACTTCATCTTCATACACAACCAAGGAGGAAGGTTATAGATACATAGGGTCACAGGCCAGTGCTGGATCGCAGCTCTGCTCACCAAAAGGATTCATGCCGTCAGATTTTAGACCAAACCTTAAGTTCCTTGCGCCACGTAAAGTCCGGTACTCGCCGACTTTTCTCCACCGTGACCCATCGTGTGTCTCAACATCGCGTCTTTCTTACGGTCTTCCATGTGCCATCGCAACAACTTGGCATGCTCTTTATTTCAAGAGACGCTTTTAACCGTGGTATTATAGGAGGATACCACATAACCTTGGCGGAACCTTCTTCCTAGGGGCCTCGCCTCAACATCGCCAGGATCATCTCGTCGATCTTATATCATGCAAAGGCATACCGCATGCATCCAAATTCTCGTATTTCTCACCGGTAGAGGATGCGCATTAATGCAGGCATGTATCTTCTCGTCGCCTAATCCTAGAGGGCGTACAACCTTCTTTGCTTGGTATGTACCGTCAGCAACTCATTATTTCTTGGAAGAAGATTCTTCATTTTACCAACAACTTTGAAAATGCGCCGTCACCACACCATTCTCGCCTTCCATTGCAGCAAATCCGGTGGCACCTAGCTTTTTGTGGCCATCTTCGCAAGTTGGATACAACAATGTTTTGTGATCCTTTAACATCTGCTCCAGCCTTCTCCTTCTCCTTTTCAGTTTCACATTCTTCCTTTGCATCGAATGGCCCGACCAGATCGCTATCACCGGGCCCATCTGCTCCCTCTTGATCTTCATTATCTACCTCCGTTGCATTATCATCATATTCAGGATACATATTATGATAGTTTTCATCATCCTCTTCTTCTTCGTTGTCTTCCATCACAACCCCTTTTTCTCCGTGCTTGGTCCAACAATTATAGCTGGGCATGAAACCAGATCAAGGTGTGGGAGTGAATGGTTCGTATTTGAGTAGTCTTTCTTGTTCGACGGTGGAACACACGGACAGACATAAAACCATTGTGACCACGGTTTGCATTAGCCACAACGATGAAATTTTGAGGCCCGTAATGTACTGAAGTGCGGCGGTCACCATACATCCATTGCCGATTCATCTGCATTAATATGTAGTATATATCAAAAATAATAGGAGATGACCATTTATATATATAGTACATCAATGACACATGAAACTATAGTTTCCGACCTCGACCAAGACGGAAAGAGCAACAAGAAAGCTTATTTTGAGCTCTCGGGCATTTCACGAACACCTCTAGTGCATATGAAAAAACACAACTAGCACTCTTCACACCCTCTTGCTAGGCTCCAAAATGTGAAAGAATGGAAGAGTGGGGTGTGTGTGGTGTTCTTATAGGTTTCTTTAACACCGGTTCGCCACGGGGTGTTAAAAAGCGCGTGCCATCGGTAGGACCTTAACACCGTTCGCACGGACCGGTGTTAAAGGGGGCTCCTTTAATGCCGCAGAGGCCACGCTGGTACGGCTCTTTAACACCGGTTCAGAAGAACCGTGTTAAAGCCCATTTTCGGATCAACAAAAGCCTCGCTTCCACTAGTGCAGGCCATAATATCTTGAGTAGTCATTGCCCCCTTCGACCCAGCTTCCTCCGATATCTTCTCGGATCTCCGCCGTCTCTAGGATATCGATCCACGGGCAACCGATCAGCCTCGTGACCACCGAGCTCCGGCCGTCCATCGGCAACAACGACATCAAGACCATCACCTGTATCAGATTACCCCCAACCCATCCAGAGCGCCAATCACTCGGGCGGCGGAGGCGAGGCCGAGAGCATGGGCTTACAAAGATGACGATGTCGCGGTAGAAGTCGAGAGTAAAGCCGGACCGCTCCACCAAGGCGCATTCACCGGAGCACACCGGCGGTCAAGGTCTCGAGATCGGTGGAATATGGTGGTTCTGAATATGGACTGGCGAAGGGAGGATGGGTGGGCGGCGTACCTGTCCTTTCCTCGAAGGAGCCACCGAATGGGGCGAGGAAGAAGTACCGGTCGGAGACGGCGAGGCCAACCAGGGAGCCGCCGACGGCGTGCTTCACTTACGGACTGAGCGCCGACCACACCCCCGCCATTTCCGGGAATATTCGCCTGCCCGCGGCTGCGAAGCTACTGCTCGCCATCAGAGGTGAGGTGGCGGCGGCGACATGCAAGGGGGTTTCAGGGTCGAAGCGGTGTCATATGCTTCGAGCATCCCCGCTCGGCCGACGCCTATCCGGACGCAGAAAATAGTCCCGCACGCCGAAAATCGGACCAGTCGCGTTCACGGGAACCTTTTTTTGGATTCGGGCGAACTTTGGTCCGGACTTCTCAGGTCGTATCCAAGATCCTGGGAACGTTCTGGGAACGCCGGACGGAGCTAAAACGGGCGTGGGCCAACTCTGTTGGCGAGAGAAGGCCGAACTCCCACCTCTTGGCCGAGCTCCCGCCCTTTTCTTGCTCCCCCTCCCGCCTTTATTCCCTATTCCCCCCACTCCCGCCACTTCGCCGAGATCCCGCCTGCCATGCCGCCCAAAAGAAGATGCTCAAAGACGCTGGACCTCTCGCCGAGCGTCTCCAGGCTTCAATCGAGAAATACATCGCCGACACGAGGGCACACGCCGAGAAGAGGGCCGAGAAGAGCGACCAGAGGTGGGCGCAGCTGCTCATGACCCAGGAGAAAAAGGTGGCCCTCTTGAAGGCCAACTATGCCGCCAAGAAGAGGAACATGGACTTCAAGTTCCTGATGGGCGGCGAGGACACGTCGAGGATGAGTTTGCCGGTCAAGGCCTGGTACATGGCGCATCACCAGGCCATTCTCCAGGCCGAGATCACGCCTGCAGCTGAGTCGACAGCCCCTGCACCGAACGCCACTGCTACGCTGATACGTCGGAAACGTATCTATATTTTTTATACTCCATGCTTGTTTAGTATCTACTTTGCTTTGCTTGTCTACACTTTGAGGTGCTTTTTACATATTTTCTGGTACTAACCTATTAACAAGTTGCCACAAAGCTTTGCCTTTTACTTGCTTTTGGTTTGTAAAAGTTAGTAAATAAATATTCTCGGAATTGGACGGGACAAACATCAAAGTCAATAACTTTCTATGGGAAACAAGAAGTCCAGAGGGGAGCCGGAGAGGCGGGCTAGGGCGCCCATACCCTCCTAGGCGCGGGTGGGCCTTGCCACACGCCTAGGCAGGGTGTGGGGCCCCTGGCCACCGCCTCGGCCTCACCTTTCGCCTATAAGAAGCCCCCGATGCAAAAACCCTAAGCACCCGATCAAATCTCCACGAAACTGTCGATAGCCACCACCACCATCGTCCCTAGATCAGGGGAATCTGAAGTTCTTCCCGGCACCCTGCCGGAGGGAAGATCATCCCGGAGGCCTTCTCTCCGGTATGATGCGTGAGTAGTTTCACCTTGAACTATAGGTCCATGTAGTAGCTAGATGGTTGTATCTCCTCCTTTGTGCTTTCATGTATAAATCTTGTGAGCTCCATTCATGATCAAAATCTAATATATTTGTAATCATGCATGTTGTGTTTATGGGGACCCGATGGATATTAAGATTATTATGTTGGTTTGATTAATGGTTTTGTCTTTATGATTCTATCATGTCTGTGTTGTTTGTGATCTTGCATGCTCTCCGTTGTTAGTAGCTATCTTGGCCAAGTGGTTGCTAGTGACTCCAAGAGGGGGTATTTGTGCTCGATAGTGGGTTCATGCCTCTAGTTTCCAACGAAAGTGACAATAATCTCTTCGGTTTTAGGTGTGTTGTTGCTATTAGGGAGAAAACAACGGTCTCTTGTTCATGGAACATGTGGTCTGTTTACCTTACACACTTTGCTTAAATCAATTGTCTGTTGCTTGCAACTTAATACTGGAGGGTGATCGGATGATAACCTGAAGGTGGACTTCTAGTCATAGATGCAGTTGGATGGCGGTCTATGTATCTTGTTGTATTGCCTAATTGAATCTCATAGGATCTTTCTGACTAGTAATTGCATTGTTATGCCTTCTTCAGTTCCTGTCAATTGCCCTGCTGTAATTTGTTTATCCTTCATGCCATGTTGTTTATCCAAGGAGAGCACCTTTAGTGAACTATGGACCCTGGTCCAATCTTTACCATTGATACATCTTCCACTATTACTTGTCCATTACTGCTGTGGTTTTGTCGACACGTACTCCATAGGGGTATCCCAACGGAGAGTTTAGAGACGTGGGGGGAAGACGGAGAGCGTCCGGGTCGGCGTGAAACATTTTACCCAGCTTCAGATCTCACGACGGTGGCGAGATCCTATTCCTGCTATAAATCACTATAATGGCAATATGCCGAGTTACAGGATTGGGGGGCTTGCTGTGTGCGAGTTGTGCTATGCACTTGGTGTTCTATCTCAGTTATGCCCTAAAGGCTCCCGTAGTCCGGCTTATAAGGACGCCAGGACCTAGGGTTACATGGAGAGTCCACCGGATACTTGCTGTAGTCCTAGACTAATACTAACTAGTCTTCGTGTCCTCCAAGGCTCGGCTTCAATCTAAGGCTATGGCACGTCGCCTTCCTTTATCCCTGCCGACCTCGGATTCCTATCGAACTAGGCCGCCGTTATGCCATAGGCCTAACCACCAACTGTGGGCCACCCGGCTTGCGGTATGAGACTATGCCGTAGGTATACCCATTTGGTATATCCACAACAAGAGCCCCAAGAGTTCTTCAAGATCCTCGCGTTCCTCCGTCTATCTTTGAGCGTAAGTATCACGTCGTCTTCAACTTGTAGGCGTGCTTCGCGAAGAATCTTGGAGAGCTCCCATATCATATTCTCATCCGACTAATCCTAGCCAGAGAGTTGCTTGTATGCTTCTGCGAACGAGTCCAAGGCGGAGAATTCTCTAACGAATCGTTAGTGATTCTTCCAAGCTCTAGGAACGTCTCCAATATCATCATCCATGCAGGACGATATGTAAGCCGGAAAAAATCACGGCTACCAGGCCATGGTCGTAAAGGTTGCCAAACTGCCGACTTAGAGTCAGCAAAGTCGCAGACATAAGAGCTTGCCGAGTTAAGGTCTTAGAGAATCTCATATCACAGACGTTTAGGACATCGAGCCGTGTAACCCAGTGAAACTTCCGTGAAGGCAAAGTTGATGTCGAGCCCCCGGGTTTCGCTAGCCGTATTTTTCACCGTCTTGAAAGTTTCTTTGACATAACCATATGTAGCCCCTGAGCATTAAGTCGACTTCCATGATGAAGGCGACTTGATGCTCAAAAGAACATGCATAGTTGTACATCAAACGATTGTAGCCCCCGAGCGTCAAGTCGGAGTTTCAAAAGAAATTCGTCTTGGAGCTCTCAGAGTAGCTTTAGTAAAAACGTCAATAGTGTAGCCCCCGAGCGCCAAGTCAGAATTATTTTGGCTTGGTGCTCCTAAGAGAACTAAACCATATCTTGAAGATCATCCTACTGTAGCCCCCGAGGTTTGTTCCGGCTTGGACGCAAGGCGGGACAAAGCTCTTAAATTAGAGATGTCAAGCCCCCAATCGTCGATCCGACATCCTCAAAGATGGCTCAAGTCTTTGTCAACAACTGCAATTGCAGCCCCCGAGGTGTCAAGCCTAGTAAAAATCCGGCTTAAAACACCTTAATCCAAGGAATGCGGCAATGTCCAAGCGTTACGTACCTAAAACATAAACATAAAAATACAAATGTATTAAATTGTTCCTTTAATCATGTTCAACAAACAAATGTAAGGCGGAACAAACATTGCCTTTAAACAAATGCTTTAAAGCTGAAACAATGCAGCAGTTGAACACATAAAACTGTTTAGGAGGAAAAAACTCAACTAATTTTAAACAGTTTATATAAAATTTTGTTTAAGCAAGTTCTGGCTTATCCATTATTCTGGTTTTTATGCTTGACCTTTCGTGAGACGGAAGACTCAGAGTACGTAACTATGTCCTTAGGTGATGATGCCCAATGGCACTGCTCGTAACCCAAGGCCAAACGCCGCTTTGAGTGCCGAAAGTCACTACTCGAATTCACATAAAACAATGAAAATGTGTATCCAGAAAACTTAAGCTAACGCCCGAAGGCGGCTTTTTTGCATGGTACGGGGGCCTTTAAACGGCAAGCCAGTAAAAAGTTTATATTCATGAGCGCAAGGCAAATCATGAAAAGGTATGACAAAAAACGAAGGCGGTAAAAGACTCAGAATATGAGTGAACCAATCTTAATCTCATGATCATAAACAATTAAAATAATAAATATAAATAAGAACTTAGCTGTTTGAGCGTAGTCGGTGTTGTTCACGGCAACTCAGCGAAGCTGGCTGTTATCGAAGTCGGAAAAATCTACGATGGCGCTGAAGCCGTGAACTAGTCCGCAATAGCATCCATGTCGGAGCTGTAGTAGTACACGACGCTTGACTATTCCTGATCGTAGCGATGTGAACCCGAACAATCCATGAATTCGGCTGTGGCAGCCTACCGCGAGGGTGAAGCCGGAAAATCGGCACGACACACCAACACGGAGCTGCATAACAAAACCAGCTTTACACGGAAATTGTCGGATGCATGCATCGCCACAATCCCTGAAAATATGGCTTTGCCAAGAACTTCTTGTACGTATGAGCTCCTTGCCATCACGTCTTGATTGATCTTTGCATGAATACTGATCAGACCGAACCCGCCAATATTAGCCGACATGGCGGCCAAGGCCAGCGTATTTTCTGGCCGATCGACAATCCGATCCGATCTGCTGCACGCGTGGGTCATTGTATGTTAATTCACGTAACGTAAGTGAAAGTACAAAGGAAGTCGTCTAGAGGGGGGTGAATAGGCTTTTTTAAAATTATTACGGTTTAGGCTCAAGTAAATGCGGAATAAAACTAACGTTTAATTTATTGAGCACAAAACCTAGCCACTAAGTTCACCTGGGTGCACCAACAACCTATGCTAAGCAATACAAGCAACAAGGTGATAGCAAAGTATAAATACTTCAAGCACGATGGCTATCACAATGTAAAGTGCATAAGTAAAGGGTTCGGTTGAGAGATAACCGATGGACGCGGAGACGAAGATTTGTTTCCCGAAGTTCACTTCCAAAGAAGCTATGTCTCCGTTAGAGAGGTGCGATGGCGCAATGCTCTCCGAACGCCACAAATGGCTCACCTCGAGGTGTGGTGGCTCGATGCACACCCAACGCCACACAAGACCTCACCTCCCGAATGCGTACATCGTGAACTCACCGACGCCACAAAAGGCTCACCCTATTCTCCCAAGTGCGCACCAAAAGGTGGGCACTTGCTCCACTATGGGACGCTTGAGGGCGGTCACCGAACCCGTACAAGATTGGGGCTAACTCCACAACTCAATTGGAGGCTCCCAACAACAAAGCCACAAAAGGCCAACAATGCCACAAAGGCCAACAATGCCACAAAAGGCTACAAGACCACAAAAGGTCAACAAGACCACAAAAGGTCAACAATCCAACCACATTAACTGCCTAGGGTTCCAAGGAACCCAAGAGAAACAAGCTCACAAGCTTGAACTCGCCGAATCTCCGAGGAGAACTCAAACCTATGCACCAAATGCAAGGGCAAGTCCTTCTCCCCTAAATTCCAACAAAGCTACAAAAGCTATTGGGGGAATAAGGGAGGAAGAACACAAGAGTAGAACTCAAACCTATACACCAAATGCAAGGGCAAGTCCTTCTCTCCCAAATTCCAACAAAGCTACAAAAGCTATTGGGGGGAATACGGGAGGAAGAACACAAGAGGAGAACACAAAACTCTCCAAGATCTAGATCCCAATGATTCCTTCACAAAGAAGGGATTTGACTTGGGGGGATTGTAGATCTAGATCTCCTCTCTCAAATCCCTCAAGAAGATGCAAGAATCGTAGGAGGGGAAAGGGAGAGGGAAAGCTTCTTCAAGGTTGACAATGGAGGAGAGAGAGAAAGCCAAGAACCAAGAAGAAAAGATGGTAGTAAATACGTAACT